>JAOWBP010004220.1:983120-1040767 GCA_028571105.1 Tragopan temminckii
CGCCGGGCGCCGCGCCCTCGCTGCTGCTGGCGCCGCTGGGGGGCTCGGCGGGGCTGTCCGGGGAGCCGCCCGGCTCCTGTGAGTACAAGACGCTGCTGGTGAGCGGGCTGAGCGCGGCCCTGCCCGACCAGCTGCTGGAGGACGGGCTGTTCCGCCTCTTCCAGCGCTTCGCGGGGGGGGGCGCCGGGGACATCAGCGTCAAGCTCTCCCACACGCCCGAGCTCGGCCGCGTCGCCTACGTCAACTTCCGACACCCCGGGGACGCCCGCGACGCCCGCCGGCACGCCCGGGCCCGCCAGCTGCTCCTCTACGACCGGCCGCTCAAGGTGGAGCCCGTGTACCTGCGTGGGGGCCGCAGGAGCCGCACGCCGCCCCCCGCGCCCTCGCCGGAGCCCCTGGGCTACCTGCCGCCCCTCCACGGCGCCTACCAGTACAAGCAGCGGTCGCTTTCGCCCGTCACCAGCCCTTTGCTGCGGGAGCCGCGGCCCCGCCACGCGCACGCTGCCGCCGCTGCCTTCGCGCTGGAGGCCGCCGCCATCGGGCTCTCCCGGGAGCGGGAGCGGGCCCTGGATTACTACGGGCTGTATGATGAGCGTGGCCGGCCCTACAGCTACCCCATCGTGGCCGAGGAAGACCTGATGCCAGAGGACGATCAGAGAGCCACCCGCAACCTCTTCATCGGCAACCTGGACCACAATGTCTCAGAGGTGGAGCTGAGACGTGCCTTCGAGAAGTACGGCATCATCGAAGAAGTGGTGATAAAGCGCCCTGCCCGCGGCCAAGGCGGGGCTTACGCTTTTCTCAAGTTCCAAAACTTAGACATGGCGCATCGGGCCAAGGTCGCGATGTCAGGCCGTGTTGTTGGCAGGAACCCTATCAAAATTGGCTACGGTAAAGCCAACCCTACTACCCGGCTGTGGGTGGGTGGTCTTGGCCCCAGCACTTCCCTGGCTGCCCTGGCGAGGGAGTTTGACCGCTTTGGCAGCATCAGGACTATTGACTATGTGAAGGGAGACAGTTTTGCGTATATCCAGTACGAAAGCTTGGATGCTGCCCAGGCCGCCTGCGCGCAGATGAGAGGCTTTCCCTTGGGCGGGCCGGAGAGGAGACTTCGTGTGGATTTTGCCAAAGCTGAAGAGACAAGATACCCACAGCAGTACCAGCCTGCACCTCTCCCCGTGCACTACGAACTGCTCACTGATGGGTATAGCAGACACAGAAGCCTAGAGCAAGACTTGAGGGTGCGAGATAGGACTCCTCCACATCTCCTGTACTCGGACAGAGACAGGAGCTTTGCAGAGACAGACTGGGCCAGTCCTGCCAAAAATGCTGAACGCAGAAACAACTTGGAGAGCTACAGCCGGTCAGTGCGTAGCCGGAGCGGAGAGCGCTGGGCCAGCGACAGCGATCGCGCTGTGCCCAAATTGTGGGAAGAGAGGCGGAAGCGACGGAGCCTTTCCAGTGACCGCGGCAGGACTACTCACTCGCCTTACGAGGACAGAAGCAGGACAAAGGCCAGTGGGCCAGCTTCAGACCGCAGCCCAGAGCGGGCTCGCAAAGAGAATCACACTACAGAATCTGGAACTGAGAAAGAACAGAGCAACTCCCTTCCGAACAATCGTCACACAACTGAGGAGAAACCCCATCGTGAGGCATCCGATGCTCCGCAGCCTAAAAAAAGGGACAGCGAACGCAATCATCGGACTGGTGAATCAGAATCAAAAACTCACGAGGAGCCAAAATCTGAGACCAAAAAGTTAAAGAATTTGTCGGAATACGCTCAGACGCTGCAGCTTGCTTGGAACGGGCTTCTTGTGCTAAAAAACAGCTGCTTCCCCACGTCTATGCACATCCTGGAGGGAGACCTCAGTGTCATCAACGGACTCCTCAAAGACCATTCGTCTGGTGGGAAGCTCACGCAGCTCAAAATCGCTCAGAGACTTCGGCTCGACCAGCCCAAGCTGGATGAAGTGACTCGCCGTATCAAACAAGGCAGCCCCAATGGCTACGCCGTGCTCCTGGCGACGCAGTCCGCCCCAGGCGGCGTGGGGGCCGAGGGGACCTTCCCCGTGGTCGAGCCCGGCTTGCAGCGACGGCTGCTCAGGAATCTGGTCTCCTACTTGAAACAGAAGCAGGCTGCTGGGGTTATCAGCCTGCCCGTGGGAGGAGCGAAGGGCAGAGACAGCACAGGCATGCTTTACGCGTTCCCTCCTTGTGAATTCTCTCAGCAGTACCTCCAGTCAGCACTAAGGACATTGGGGAAGTTGGAAGAAGAACATATGGTGATAGTTATAGTCAAAGACACTGCCTAGCCCACACTGTCTTTTCAAATTCCATGTTTTCTTTGTGTGTCACACAACCCCGTTGTTTTTAAGGCCAATCATTTTGGTGGAGGCTCAGAACACCTCAACCAAAGTGCTAAGATTTTTAGTTTCTAATTAATTTTAATACCATTTAAATAGAGCCCATTTCATTCGTTTTTAATACGTGACACTGTCTGCTGTTGTTCTGTATTTTTATTTTTTAACTGTATGAAAAAGTTGTCAGTAAAGCCTTGTTCACTGATGGATTTCTAAACTTGTGCGCTATCCTGGTTCTTAGGGCCCAGGAGGGCTGATGCCCTGTGCTGCCCGCTGATGGGGACCCAGCCCAGGTTCTCAGCCCCCAGCCTACACCTCCTCAGTCTCTTTCTGGTGTCCTGCCGGGTGGGAGGGGAAGGAGGATTTGTCATTGTGCCCTATGGGAGACTGAGAGGTTGGTCTTGCTTTCTTGTTATTGTCCTGTTTGATTTTTATTTCACAAATTTAAATCTTGGTGCATTTCAAGGCCAGGCTGGATGTGGCTCTGGGCAGCCTGGTCTGCTGGTTGGCGACCCTGCACATAGCAGGTGTTCGAAACTAGATGATCATTGTGGTCCTTTTCAACCCGTGCCATTCTGTGATTCTACAATTTCTGTTGCTACTCCATTTGATGATAGATCCTTTCAAGGAAGCAAAACCTGACTGAGAATAGAAATCTTTTTTATACACCAAATAATAATAATAATAATTACAGTTGATACTCGGGCAAAAAGTTTGCTACAAAGGAGTCAATTCTGTACCCAATCTCAACAGAACAGATGAGGCCTGACGTTCCTGGTTTCTGTAAAAAGAGAAATAAATCAAGCAGGAGAAAAAAAAAATCATTGATAGGGGAAACCTCTTGGGCCTGTATTAGATGCAGACAAGCAAATAAAGGGCACCAAGTTGTTTTGTGAACTGTGGGTGCCCGTTTTTATAGCCATCATGTTCACTGTCTGAAATCCTTTATTGCAAGATAAACTGCAAAGGCTTTTTCATTTGTTTGTTTTTTTTTTTCCTAAGTTAAAATTTATTTGCAAGCATGCAAAAATATAAACAACTCTGGCTGTCATCTGGAAGCCTGGTGTCTTCCCATGAGGAGGCTGTCTGCAAAGCAAGAACAGGAATTTAAGCTGAGGTCCTTCACCGTGTCTGTCTGTGGCATGAGACAGCCGTTCCAGAGAGCCAGGACATGCAGGGCTGGTTTCTTGGTGGCTTAAGGATGTAACTATTTCAAATTTGAGTTAAACTGCATTACTCAGCTTGGGGATTTTGTATTTTTTAAAATCACGCCTCCAGATTTCAGAAGGCTTACAGGAAATTGTGTGGCATTAAAAGCACTACATTTTGAACTTTCTCTTTAGATTTGCAGGGATTTTTTTTGGTTTTGTTTTTGGTTGGTTTGTCGTTTGCTGAAGCTTCGGTGGTAAGCAAATGAACAAAATCCTGGCAGAGCCAGAACCAGGGTCCTCCTCACAGCGGTCTCTGAGCAAGCAGATTTACCTGCTGCCAAAGGCACTTCAGAGCTGTGCTCTCAAGTGAGCGGCAGTCAAACTCTACAGAGTCAGGACTGTAACTCAGCTTAATGATGCCTTTCTTTGTTTTTAATTCTCAACCCTGCAGTTTCACAGTAGGGACATCATCAGCTTAATTTAATGATGTGTCAACAATTACGATTATTGGTTTGTTTTTTTTTTTAACAAAAACAAACAAACAAAAAACATTTAATACTGTGATCATATTAAAACTAATGAGTTACTGTGCTTATGAGGGGATATTTCACTTCAGTGCCTGTACCCCTGAAAGTATAACTCTGTCCTAAGGGCCTGAAAGCAGTGACAAGGGTCCCACGCACTGAGCAGGTTTGCAGTGCAGCAGTACTGCAGGGCACAGGGTAGCTGGCCTGCTCCTGATGTTACATGGTTACAACAATGTTGACTTTTCACCGTGCGACCTAGTCCCCACCCCTGTTGTAATGTAGACAGTGCCAAATGTCAGTAAGTGTAACCTCTAAGTGTTATCTGAAATCAAGTGCTATTAAATGCCCCTTATGGCCTGAGTCAGGGTGACCAGAGGTTTTTGTCAGAGAGCACCCTATGTGGTGGCCATGTCCCCACTGTCGCAGCAGAGCTTGCAGTAGGGCCCTAGCAAATGCCTGGCGTGGCAAAAGCTGCACATCTCTGATAATAGAGCCAAGGAACCAGTACAGATACCCAATCTTCCACTTTCCTTTTGAGACAAGTAAATAATAGCATAGGGTTTGGGCTGTTTCATAAGTTGGGCAGAAAGGAACTGTATGAGATTCAGCAAGGGCAAGTGCAGGGTCCTATTCCTGAGGAGGGGCTGAGCTGCTGCAGAGGAGCTGTGCAGAGAAGGACCTCGGGGCCCTGGTGGGCAGCAGATTTGCCATGAGCCAGCAGTGTGCCCAGGTGCCCAAAAAGGCCAATGGGACCTGGGGGTGCATTACAAAGAGTGTGGCCAGCAAGGCAAGAGAGGTGATCCTCCCCTCTGCTGCGCCCTGTGCTGTGGTGAAGCCGCAGCTGGAGCGCTACATCCAGTTCTGGGCTCCTCAGTGCACAAAAGACAGGGAACTACTGTAGGGAGTCCAGCGGAGAGTGACAATGATGGTTAAGGGCCTGGAGTAACTCCCTTGTGAGGAAACATTGAGAGCTCCAGGGGCTGGTCAACCTGGAGAAGGCTGAGAGATGTTATCAATGCCTGTAAATACCTAATGGGCAGAAGTCAAGCAGATGAGGCCAGGCTCTTTTTGGTGGTGCCCAATAACCGGACAAGGAGCAATGGGCACAATCTGGAACAAAGGAAGTTCCAGACAAACATGAGAAAAGTTTTTTCAGGGTGCTACAGAGGACTGGAACAGGCTGCCCAAGGAGTTTGTAGAGTCTCCTCTGAAGATATTCAGGAGTCACCTGGATGCTTCCCTGTGTAGTAGGGAACCTGCTCTATCAGTGGGTTGGACTGGGGGATCTGCAGGGGTACCTTCCACCCCCTACAAGACCTGAGCTTCCCAGCCAGAGAGCCACAGCCATTGCTCAACTGCACTATGTGCAACATGAGCGTCTCACGGCTGTACGCTTGTTGCAACAAGGTAATGCAGTAGCACACTAGGCTGTGTCTGTGGGCAAACTGGGAGGAGAGGAGGCAGGGTGGTCCAAGAGCATTAGTATTCAGAGTGAATGGCATCTTCTTTTAACACCTGTCCAGAAAATACCCTGGCTTACACCACTGCTTCTAACATCAGTGGTTTGCTGTCTTTCTTTAATCCTTAAGTACCATGGCCAAGCTTTAGCTTTTTGCCCCAGCACTCCATTTGCTGTGCTGCAGCTGTGTGCTCAAGTGCCCTGCACTGCAGCAGAGGGAGGCTGAGACATGCCCTTGGGCTGGGTGTACGACAGCACAGGCTGAGGCTCAACCTCACCTTACAGAAGCAGGACACACACACAAGGCCAAGCACAGCCCAGCACATGCCCCAGGCCCCACGTGGGGGCAGCGAGCCACGCTGTCACTTCAGCTGCAGTTGTTAGGCCCCCAACCTGCTCCCTTTGGCTCTATTCACTACAGTTAGATGGGGCAGGGGAGGATTGTGGGAGGATTGCAGGAGGGTTGCATTTGTGCTTACAGTGGCCATGTAGGCAAATTTTATAAATAAGAGCTCTCCCTGTTAGACATTTCATTTCTGTCTCATAAGAATAGCTGGCAAACTGCAGGTAGTTACAGCTGTGGTATAATGCCAGAACAATATGCACAGCTGGCACATCTCCTCTCACTAGTAGTAGAGCTTCATATTTTCTTTCCTCTCCTCCTGAGCAGCACATTTTTAAAGTAAAGTTGTATAAGATGTGTTTTGATAAGGTAGAGGCTGACTTGCACAGCTGATGGACGGCAGATCCAGTTTTCAACTCCCTAACCAAAACATTGCTCCAATGACTGGTCTTAAATGCTGTAGTAATCACAAGTTTTCATCTTTATAGGAGCTGTAGGTTGCAATTGTCCATTAAAAGCTGCAGCAGAACTCTATCTTTTCAATTATTTACAAGCATTCCTGGGTAAGTGCATTAGGCAGATGCAATGCTGGAAGAAAAGCTATCCTTTCTCTGGGTTAAAAAGGAGGTTCTTCTTTGAACAATTAATCCTTCAACCTTAGTTGAAACGAGCACTGTTTGTTGTGGAAAACTTGATGTAACATGAAGGAGTGAGAAGCCTCCAGCTCCCTGCTCTGCCTCAAACCCTATTCTGAAAGTGGCCAAAACAGAGGAAAGGTAAGAAGTTGAGTGGATATTCTCTGAACACCTGAGCATAAAGAATGCATTTAAGTGGCCTTGTCCAAGCAAGTGAAAAGCACACTTACCTTTCAGTTTCAACTCACAGCAGTAAGATGTAGATTAGTGTTTAACTGTGCAGCCCACAACTGAATTTTTTCCCCCTTTACAAAGGACAGAGTCCATTGTCACATATGAGCAGGAGCACCTCATTTGCCTTCCACCAGTATAGCCAGAAAGCAACCCACCTGATGCCAAACCACAGGAGTCCATGGCAGCTGCTGCCTTCTGAAAGACCGCAGCAAGGCACTGAGCTCCCTGCCCTCCCTGCAACTGAGCTGCAGACTGGATATTCTGGTGCACCTTCAAAGGACACCAGCAGCACTCCCTGCTCACATAGCAAGCAGCAAAAATGCTGTGCTTGAAACTTCTGCAGAAAATTCAAGGCTGGCAGGCAAGCTGACGTGACAGATTTGAAACCATGGGCAAGATGTCCCGTGGGTCTAGGAGTCCTTACAGACCAGAGCAGTGGGTGGAGCATGTGCCCTCTGAAATCTCACCTCTTGTTTACTCTGCCCTTTATTGCAGCTGGGCCAGTCGCTACACCTAGCTGCTCTTCTGCACAGGACCACATTCTGCTGCTAGGCAGAGTGCTGCTTCTGTATTGGTGGCAGAGGAATGCATGGCAACAGCTCACGGCCATAGACAGAGACAGGACTTGTATTTGATTTTTTAATAAATACACTTTACATTAAAGAAAAAAGGCCTTCAATTTGCAGTTTCCACACAGAGGGCAAAAAGGGAAGAAAAAAAAGATTAAAAAACTGTAACCACGAAGGGTAAGGTAAGGAGGGGGGAAAAAGAGAGATCAAACTTTAATCCCAGATTTCCACATCCTCAGAAACACTAGGCTCCAATTAGGGCAAGCCAGGCTTTCCATTAGCTTCCCAGAGAGCTTGGTACCACAGTGAGAATCTCCACTTTACACAGCCTGTTCATTCAGTTACCAAACACCCCCAGAACTTTTCCCTGGAGGCCCACTTCATCTGAAACACAGAGACCTTGCAGGCAGTAACACCTGTTGTGTTTTTAAAAAATAAAATCATATTTAAAATAAAAATATTCTCATTCCTCAACAACTTTAGAAACAACAATCCTCTTATTTCATTTAGTAGTTGCATAAAAATGCCTCTCTTTAAATTTTAAACAATTTGTTTCCCCCAAACCTACCCCACGGTAATAAGGTACTACAGGAATACAAAGTTCATCAGTTCATTCCCCCTTCACTATAACACCTGCCTTTTTTTTTAGTTTGTTTGTTTTATATAAAACTATTTCTGTTCTTTAGGAAAGAAATTTATACAAAGAAAATATACTGTGAAATATCTTCAGAAGTTTCCTTGACAAGGAGAGTCATCTCAGCCTAAAATAAAAAATAAAAAAAAAAAGGCAGAGAGAAAAGAGGCCTAACCCCAGGTCTCTTTATTGAAGAGCTTCAGACTTTGCTCTGAGCCTCAAACTGACTCAAACACAGCAGATGAGCTGAAGTTCTTCAGGTTTTTCCAGGAGGAAAAGGGTTGGGGTGCTCAGAATCCATTTCCAATTTGGTCTCTGGTCTTCTGCTGGGAAGGGAGTGTTTCCTCCTGGCAACACCCCACCTAACACTCGCTCCTCACTCGTTCAGAGTCAAGATTATGTCATCTTCCAAGTCGGAGTTATCGGAGCTGTCAGCTGAAAAGGAGACACGTAGGTTATGTTCAGTGAGCGGACAGTCAGCAGGGCAGCTAAGCAAGGCACTAATTCATAAGCGATGGCCACCAGCTGCTTGGGACCAGCAGCACCTCAGCAACGAGGAAGGCAGCTAGCCCTGTTAATGCATTTAAAATCAATCAATAGCAGTTAGCAAATCTGCACCAGAGCTTTTTCCTCCCTGTAAAAGTAGAGGAAAGAGAACAGCAGCAGCTCTAGCAAGTGCAATTTCTATTAGCTGGCAGTATTTTCTCCTGACAAGACAGAAGTATGCCAGGAGGAAGTTACCTGCACACGAGCTGCCTGCACAACTTAGTGTGTCCATCTAAAAGCCATCGTGCTGCATCCACCCCACAGCTCTCTGTGCTTGGGGCTGGACAGTCATTTCTCACGGCTGTCATTTCAAAGCAAGTTTGACAGTTCCACCAATCCAATGTGGTTAAACATGGCCTCCGTATAATGTTCATGGGGCTAATTCATTACGCAGCTAGGTGGACCCATACTTCTTCAGTGTTAGGTTCTTATTGGTCTGATGGCCCCGGCAGCACAGAACAGTGGGAGACATCCCCTCAGAAGAGGAAGCAATCTATGCACTCAAAACTAGCACCTTCCTCTAGCAGCCTAAAGGTTACCATAAATTCATTTAACTACATGATGCTCACTAACAGTGACCCATAGCCTATTTCTGAACATTGCGCCTTTGCTGCTTTTTCTTCCCTGTGGTACAGGATGAGAGCATGAAAGGATTTGCCAAAAGCAGTCACACACACAAACACATGCTTTTTAATAGAAAATCTCCCCTTCCTCAGTTGTACAAGAGGGAAGAAGTAGCAGTTCTGGCAGCAAGGAAACCTCCTGCCTTACCTTGGAGATGACGATGGTTCTTTCTCCTATGTGAATTCATTGGATGCTGCAGTTAACTAGGTGTTAAAAATAGTTAGGAAAAAAAAAAGACACCAAGACCTCCTTCTAGCCATCGCTATACTGGATCTCTAAAATGCCTGTTAAGGTAAGCAACTTTCTGGAACATTCAACCTACTCAGATGATATCCTTAAGGAAAAAAAAAAAAATCCCAGGCAAGCACCAGAGGGCAGAAACCCTTTTCCCCAACCCTCTTCTCTGAGAAAGCTTCTAAGAAGGAAGAGAAAATTGGAATGCCCAAATTGAAGATAAAGTTATCCTACACCACACTGGCAATCTGTACAGACAGCTGACTGCTGGAGTATCCTGCACACTTCTTCCCCAGGCCTACCAGAGGACTTTACAGGAAGCTTGTCCTTCTGATTAAAAATTACTTGAAAATAAGCTGATCTTTCTGGCCTCAATTCCCCAGGTCTCTGATGCACCCAGTACTGGAGCCATACTCATTCATGAGTGTGCTACTTCCCCATGAAGAACAGGGGGAGAAGGAGCAATTACTTCTGAACTGCTTAAAGAAGCTCCAGGGAAAGTAAAGACTGCCCAGGAGCCTGTACTGCTAAGAAGTGGGGCAAGAAACCACAGCTGCAGCACAGCAATGCTCCTCCTCATACTGCCAGGTGCTTTTCACTGTGACTATCTCTAGTCCCACCTTCCAGCACACTGACCATGAACTGAAGGGTGATCTGTGCTCCCAGAGCAGTTACAGCAACGCAAGGAGAGCTAGTAAACACCAGTAGCCACACTTATGGAGTAAGGGGGAAAAAAGTCCAAGGGAGATAACAATCCAGAAGCTCTGGAGAAGAAAAGCAGCTGAAAAGGAGGAGGAAAGCAGAGGAAAGCTTTGAAGAGGGACTTCCTAGCTTCTTATGCTCCAGTCCACCATATAACCTTACAGACGTAGAGCTCAAAACTAAAAGTAAACCTGATTGCAGTTAACTGCTTGGAAGAAGCTTGTAAGACCTGCCTGGAAATTGCCATTTTAGATTATAGAAGAAACTGATGAAACAAACTCAGCCATGCTGCTGCAAGGCATCATCGCGGATACTTGAATTCAACACATTCCAAGGTGATTCCTGCCCTGGACATGTTAGAAGAATGTGGAATTCTCATCTATCATACATATATGCCATGTCCACTTCAAAAAAGACAAACCTCCTTGCCCAGGAACAAGTTTCTGGGCACAGTGCATAAATTACTTCGGGCAAGATAAACGGACCTACCCAACCCGAAGCGATAACAGTGAAGAAGCAAAGCAAATTTATACTTAAGAGTTTCACCATGGATTGCTGCTGAAAAGGAAGCAATCTCTTCTAAGTAATGACAAAAGAAAGCTGCTCACTCCCGTTTCAGTTGTTCTTTGAACTATTTATTTTGAAGCACACTTGTTTAGGGAGATTTAACCAAAATAAAGAAAAACAGGGAGCTCTGCTGCAATACCAAATCCCAAATGGCTCTATCCATTAACAACATACACACATGGACATTTTGTAATCTGAAGTGCTCTGCAAAGCACTGAAGTAACTGGTAGGTAGCATTCAGTTTTGTTACGGGAATAGCTATTGAAATTACTGCCCTGAACTGCTGCTCTGCTCTGCCCCTGGACAATTCAAGTTTGCGCATTTTGGGAGCTCTCTTAACAACACTCAGCCCTGCATTCTCTGCCAAAATTGAAGTGGAGTTGTATCAACATTAACATGTCAGCTAATGGGAGAGGCAGAAGTTACATGCAACCCCAAAATGGGGAAGTGCAATAAATACACTATTAATGAATTTAAGCTATGAAAGTGTCCTGTGTGATCCTGTGTACTATACCTACCATGTGAATGCCTTATCACCTCACACTAATTACTTATCCCTATCAGCCTCTTAAGCCAAGGGAACCATCTTATACCCATTTCACACTTTGAAACTCAAAAAGATTTAGTTTGGGGAAAAAAAAGAACAGTATCTGATGGCACAAATCCCAAGTCTGATGCTACAACTCGCCTTCTTTTTCTTGTAAGCCTTTTTCCAAACTGAAATACTAGATAAAGAATTTAGACCTTTCTTTCTTACACTCACAGTCTTAATTTTTCAAGTCTCTGTATCCATGCCAGAAAAAGAGAAGAATTTCAATTTTATCTCAAAAGTTATGTTAGTAGCAAAAAAAAGGACGCAAAGTCAGAAATGACATGTTGACTCCACACTTTAAGCAACTGCAGAAGAGAAAGAACAGGCTTCGCTGTCCTTACAGACACAGAGACGATAGAGAAGTGAAGTGACAGGCTCAACCATAGACACCTCAAAGGGCAGGACAAGCAAGCAATCAGACATGGCTTCTCCCACCTTATTTCCTGGCCCACCTTTAAGATTTCACACACGCAGCTCTTGAAGAAAGGAAATACCTTCATTTCCAGAACTCACTGAGTTGCTGTCTCAGATAACAATTGTTTTTACTGACAGATAGCTATGAGAGGCTATGGGTGAACAAGCATGATGTACGGTGCCCTACATACCAGTGAGGGAAAAAGTCACCTAAGTCAATCCAGTTAGATCTGCATGTTTATCATGACATTAAATAGAGAACAAGGTCACCTGTGGTTATCAAGTTGGTAAAGGTACTTACTATCTCCAAGAATCAGCTCAACTTCCTCATCAGCATCAGAGTCTTCATCTTCACCCTCATCACCCTCTTCCAGGAGGTTGGCAAGCTCCTCGTCGTCGGAGGGCGAAAAGTCATTTTCTCCATCCTCACCAGCATTCTCATTATTCTCATCCTCCTCCAACTCAGCCTCCAGCAGCTGGTCTGTATCTAGTTCATCAAGGTCATCTGTATCATCATCATCTTCATCATCATCTTCTTCCTCTTGCTCTTCTTCCTCCTACAAAGACAAAATCAGTTCATAGTGGACATGAAAACAAATGCAAAATGGAGTAAGAACAACTGAAGAAAGCACACCTATAGATTCTACTTCTCCCCACATCCAGAGATCACCTATCACATACAAACTTTCTCTTTACAAGTACCGAATACTGCACATGCTGGATCATTGGCAGGCTTACAGAGTTTGACCTGCAAAAGGCTAGTGCAACATGGATACCACTGGGTCAGGCTCCTCTCCAATACTGCCATCAACACATCGCCATAATGCAGTCTTGAGAAGGACGAGCAGTAAAACCCAGTAATCCATAGCTTTGTTCCCTTTTGCATCAAATAGCATGCAGCATGGATGTTCAGTCTCTCATCCTGATTTAGATGAGATACAAAATGTAGCAAAAGATACTATCAGCCTACACCAATCCCTGCACCACTCAGCTGAAGATGCTAGATTTGCCCAAAGCAGTTCAAAATGTTCATCTTTGGCATTTATCTGCAGATCGAGAGCTTTCTTTTTCCTACTACTAAGTCATAAGAATTTGCATTCAATAAAGCAACTGAATTCTGATTGTACAGGCCAAACCCATAAATTCATAACTAGCTGATAAAGCTGAGTGGGAAGAAGCCATTACAATCCTATCATTCTTCCAGACAAATGAGAGGTTGAGAGTGCCATTACAGGCTGAGCTCCAGGAAGCCTCCAAGACTCAAGGACAGGGTTCAATAAACGTGCACATCTCCTCAGAGTGTTTTCCTCTAACAGAATGTCCTCACGTGGCAGGAAGGTAGTTCTCAAGTCTTAAATGCCCCTTTGCTTGGGGAGAGAGCACATTCTGAAAACTATGCAGCAGTTAAAGTAGATAATTAACAATCTACTGCAAGAGTTAGTTTGGTCTTCAAGTTCACTATGCTCACACTGTTGCTTTAACTACTACATTTTCAGATCCATAAAGCAAAAAGAAAAAGCCTGTACTTTCACAGCCACCACTCAACCTACTTTTTCTTCAGTCAGCACTATAAGAAAAAAAAACAAAACACAACTACCACACATCCAACATCTGTCATAAGCAAAAGAAACAAGGAATGTCAAAAAGTGTGGGCATGGTCTATTGTCTCTCCCCTTGCAAAAGGCAGTCAAGTTTCTTCTACTGACCTGAGGTGCCTGTTGTTTAAAACAGAGATTACAGAACAAAAATAGGAGTTTACTCTACACTCCTTCTGAACGAGTTCACATTAAAAGTAAGGTTATGGCAGCCTGTGTGAAGGCCTATGCTTATTTTTAGCAACTGAAAACTTTACTGTGAGTCAATGAATTCTCAGAAGCACATTGCTTTTGGAACTGTATAAGTGCTGGGAACGGGAATATCTTGCAGTTCACTGTTTTAAACTGCAGTGTTGTATTAAACACAATTTTCCTCCTTTCTAGTGAAATACATGGAACTAAACTTAAAAACCTTAACTTCTGGTTTTGTTCTACGTAGCATCAGCATATGTCTAAACGTCTAAATGTCTAAAACTTTATTACAACACTGAGAGTTTAAATACTGATTAAAAACTGAAAAGACAAGGGAGTTTGTTTTCTTTTTTCAGCCTCTAAACCCTGAATCTGCAAAGGACTGAATCAATTCATTTTCAAAGTTCAGAAAAAATGAAGGTCAGTGTCTAGAGACAGACGCGAAATTATAGACATTAAAAAAAGCTATACTGCCTATGAGATTCATTTAAAGTTTGTGAAGTTGAAGCCTAAAGGAAACACTGAAAAAGTGTTATATCAGCATTGTCATTCAAGCTTAAGGCAAGACATACATAGTGATATCATAATTTAACTACAGAATGAAGTAACATTTGTATGAAACTAAAGATTTCTTTTGGCTAGAGAATTACCAAGAAAGGATATATTTAGGTACAAATTAACTTTGAAGGATCATATCAACCAATGAGGAAAAATCCCTTATGAAAATACAAATAGGAACAGAATGCTTGACAACTGAAATCAATGCTGCCTTCTTTCCAGTTTAAAATACTTAATCTGAAGCACATGCTCAAAATCCATCCACACTCACTCAAAAACCACTTGAGAAAAAAAAAAATAATTAGATCTTAATGGTAAAGCAGAACCAGAAAATAACGTGAAAGCCACGCTACAGGAAGTCACACCCACGTGTGTGACAGAAAGAGTGCTACATAACGTGCTCACTGCGGATTATTTCTGAGCTGAATGCCACAGATCACCGCTCAAGAGGAGTGAACCTACACTTAGTCATGTTTTAACAGACACAAACAGGAGCCAGGAAGCTGTGCTGCTTCTGCTAAGTAACAGGCAGATTAACCCTGCATTAGTTTCCCAGCAATCTCCAAGCACAAGCCTGCAGATGTACAGTGATACTCCAGGCAGGAACACAAGGCTTGTACAAGGCGAGCCATTTCTCAGCAAAGCACGCTGACCTTCTGCACCCAAACGTGAGTTGTGGGACATACAGTTGAGGAAGACTTCACCTTGCACTTCCTCACACCCAACACTGCCATCTGTAAGTGACACTCAGTCTACTGATGGATATTGAGGCTGCAGCCTCATCAGATACCACAACTGTCTCACACATAGGATCCCCACACAGATAAACACGGTATGCCTTCACTGATGACTTATATGTATATACTGGCAAAGAACAGTGAAAAAGCCTTGTGCAATGTCACAAGGAAGATAGGACAGTCATTCCAAATCACATCTGAATTTGTGATGGAGAAATCTGCAAAGGATGCCCCTGCCTCATTAGTAGCTCCCAAGAGCCTTGGGCAAAGGCACAGGTGCTGCTAGACAGAAAAACCAGCACACACACCTGTGCAAAGCAAGTGCCTGTACTCCGTGGCACACAGGAATCAGCATAAGCACATTACTAAAAACAAAACAAAACAAAAAAACAAACCAGAAACCACCACCACTGCCAGATCAAGGAACTGTTTTAGCCATCACTACCTCCTCTAGATGCCTAAAGATATCCCCCAGGCTTGGGTTCTTTGTAAAAGCTGCTGAGCTCAGAACTTGAAACATTCCTATAGTCCTCACATCCTTCTCTGCTTCTTTAGAGAGTATTCTCTCCTCCTCAACAGGCATCACTTAAGAGCTGCCAGTTATCTTTATCTTTCCAGATAGTACAAGTATTGTAGAATCAAACTGATCATCTTATAACCTTCCCTCCAGAAAACATTTTACCTTGCTAGCAGCACTCTGACTCACTGTCTGGCATTTATGGGACTGCTCTGCTGCGAGGTGACCTGTTATTACAATACAGCCATACCAGGACCCAGCAGGCTTACTTAACACTCGCAGCCTGAGGCTACCATAGAGAATGGAAGATCTAACGCTCCCTTTTAAGTGGAGAGGTAACTTCAGAGGGACATGATGGAGCCCAGCTTTGCTACCTGTTTTAGTTACAATGATTCTGCTGCACTACTTGCTTGTAAATACTTAAGGATTAAATTAAAGGAGCTTTACCTTAATAGTTAGATGCAAGGAGCGGAACAGTTTAGACTACAGTACCCAGTGATCTCTACTGAGACTCACATTCGTAATTATATATTCTATTAGGGTTAATGGATGTATACCTATAGAGTATACAAATTGCATGTATATTATATAGGTAATACGCGTGTGTATATATCTAAAAATACACACACACGTAAAACAGTGATTATAAATACTAGGATTTTTCAGTGTAACTTTCACAATACCATAACAGTGATACTCCTCTTAATGGCTAGCATATAGAAATGTCATCACATAAAAGCTG
Source organism: Tragopan temminckii (assembly GCA_028571105.1). Lineage (NCBI taxonomy): Eukaryota > Metazoa > Chordata > Aves > Galliformes > Phasianidae > Tragopan > Tragopan temminckii. The sequence continues at coordinate 999,053 of JAOWBP010004220.1, forward strand.
CAGTGCAGAAGTCACTACAGTATCCATACATCTGGATGGCCAACTCCTTCTATTCTTCATGAATAAAGAATATCAATTATAATCAAGGAATGATAATTTAATAAACACCCACTCTATTTCATACACAACAAGGCTATCTTGCCCTACTTCTCTGCATAAATACCTGCAGTGATGTCTTCACTCCCACAAAACACAAAGACTTCAAAAATAAGGCAATAAATACAAAGCTGACAATGTAAAGTGAACAAAAGACCAACAAAACAGAAGAATTACAAGGGGATGAAAAGAGGAATGATTCACCTTTATACAGAATAACTATCCACAGGTAAGTAGAATGTCTCCAAAGGGACAAGTCCCCTGTTTAAAACTGTCTCACTGAATTAATTTGAAAAAAAATTAACAGAGATTAACTGAAGCTGAAAAATATATCTAAACAAAGGGTTCATATATTTAACTCGAAGTCTTAAGAAGATATCTCATTTTTGTATAATGTCATCAGTTACATGTGTTATACAAGTATAAACAATACAGGAGCTACCTGTTCTTCTAGGGCAAGACTGCCCTGCAGCTCAATCCAAAAGCACTTTGTGCCCTTAGGGAGATCTCTCAACACTCAGTGGCTCACTAAAATTCACTTGTTCACTCACACGGTACCAAATAAATCACGTAACACAGTCTATGCCTCTCAAACTACTTCAAAGATGATTTAAGATAGCAGCAGTGATTTACATCAGCTTTTGAACTTGCCTACAACACAGGCAGACTTTAAGAGCTGTACAAGAAAAGCTAGGCATCTTAGAGAATCAGATAGGACAGTTACATTGCAAAGGATATCTCAAGATACCTCAAAGCAAACTACTGGTAACTTAATTCTACTATCAAGTTTATGTAAATGTTCAGAAAGCCCAGTAGGTTTGGTTCAATTGATTAATTGTTTATAGCTATAGGACACCCTCTAAAGAAATGGCATAAATGGGAGAGGCAGCTCTGTAGCAAGAAATGCTTGTTGTCAAGTATTCATATCCAGCTCACAGCTCAGTAAGTAACTTTTGGTCTGGTTCAAGCTCTGTGTATTTACTTGGATATTGTTCAAGTCTGCATGCAATTTCACTTGCACGCATTTCACTTCACAGACCCTCACCTCCACCACAGACTGTCTCACTGTTCTTCACCCATTCATTTTGCACATACACAAACTCACTAATTTGTCATTTTGAGTAGTACAGGTTATTGATACTTAACATACTCACTGCTGTTCATCTCTCAACAGAAGGCTCAAGAAAACCTCCATCTTTCACTTCTTTAAACACTGATGCAAAATACACGTTAACTAATGTCCTGGTTTTATCAGCATTCCATGTGATGACATCATGCAGCAGGATGTTGGGTACTGGAGCACAGAGCACTGTGGAGCTGTACTTCCTGGTCCTGCATTTCTAGCAGTCTCACATGAGTTCTGGCTCTTCAAGAGGAAAGTACACTGAGAAGGGACAGACTACAGCTCCCAAGGGCTTTCAACACTCTCGATTCTGGGTGATGGGAGTGGACCATTCTCTTCGCTTCCATTTAGCAGCACAGTCGGAAAATCCTTCTCTCCCATGTGTTCAATTTATTACCTGTAACTCCTATTTTATATCATTATCTTACATTCTTTTACTATTTGTAGTAAATTTGTTATCTCTCCCTATCTTACTTGCGTCATTTTTGTTTTCCTTCCCCTCAAAAAGGGGACAGGAAGTTGAAAAGAAGCCAGGGAGGCCTTCTCCCCCTTCCCCCACTGTGACGCGTGAAACTGCAGAACTCTTAACAAATTTCTGCACTGCAGTTTAACATTCTATCATTGCACATACAAAGTGCTTTCTGGAAGTATGGCTTACAGCACTGCAGATCAATAAAACCAAACATTTCAAGCAAATGCTGCAAGTCTCTTGTGTTCCTAGCAAAAGGAGCAGAGATAACCTTATCCCAAATTATATTTTGTTTATGAGGACCACAGGCTGTGGCACCACTAGAAGTGGATTAGCAAACATTCTCAGATAAACAATCACGAAGAGAAAAGCTTCCGAGTTCTCTAGAAGTTGTTGAACATTCTCCTTACTGCAGTTTCCAAGGAGAAACTTTGCCAGAGAACAATTAAAAAGCATAGTGTTCTCTGCCTCTTTACATACTTATCTAAGAAAATAACACTTTCTGAACTTCCTGAGAGTTTATTTTCTAAATCATACAAGATTTCCTTTATGTATTAATCCACTTGTGCATCAATTCTCACAGTTATTGGTGAATTTGGAGAAACTATTTCTACTCAGCAGACAGGACAACACCATATGCTGACGGCAACGCACAGAAAACTAATATCAGATGTCCCTGGATTTGCAGAACTATGGTTGATCAGAATTTCCTCATCCCTGAGATGATATGCACAAATTCTGCAACACCTTGTAGGTTCCCCAAGATCTCAAGGACATTGGTCACTGTGAAAATTTCAGGCCACGATCTCCCTATAACACTTCATATGTAATTTACTGAGCATATATCCACTGAATATCACTGAATCCCCATGGTGTACTTCCTTATCTGTCCTTGAACTGAAGTGAGCATCTGCTAACTTAATGACATTGAAACAAAGCTTCAAATAACTAAGAAATAGAATTTTCTTCCATTCAATACATAGTTTACCAAAATACTAAACCAAAACATTAACAAAACAACTTTCTATATCTGTAGTCTAAGTATCCAGAATGTTTTTTGTGCAATTTTCAAACTTTGCTTATTTCACATTGAGAGAGTGAAAAGAGCTACAACAGAAATACAAATATATCAGCTTACTTTATAAGCTGTCTTGAGACTTTTAATACTGTTTCTTGTATTTCTTGAATTCAAAAGCTTTCTAGTCAAGACGAACAGAATTTGAGATTTCTCAACTCATTCTTTTCTTCCTCTGCTAGGATTTGATCCAAAACAAGTATTTACATTAACAGACCTCTGCCCAGCTTTCTTTGCTACTGTTGTTGAACTGTTTAGCTGTCATGGACTCATGTTTGCTCCTACCCCAGCCCCATGCTCACTTCCTGTCACCACATCCAAAACAACAATTCTCCTCTGCAGGTGCTTCCCAGCAACTCCTCTCCTCTGAAAACACATTCCCTACTGCAACTTTCTGCTTGAAACCTGCTGAATGATATTACTCTATTCTTCTTTTAAGAGGCTACCTTTTCCTCTACCTGCAAAGTGGTCAAACAGTGAAGCTTTTGTTTCAAATCTTCAGCTCATATTTAATTTACTCCTTTTTTTTTAAATAGTTCTGTAAGTCTAATTGCCTGCTAATAAACACCTGCTTATATAAACAGTTGTCTTCCTCTATATTTTTTTTTGTTAAAAAGTGTTTCCCAGTCTTTCTTTATAAACATTTGCTTTTGCACCTACTAGCTTACTTTTTCTTCTCTTTCCTCTTCTTCCTCCAAGTTACTCCTAGAGAAAAGCAAACCAATGTCTAGTAATCTAGCCTCTTATAAAGTATCAGTATATGTTTTCATAAAAAAAAGAACGTCTTTTTGTTCAAATACAAGTTTACTGAAGAGTATTTTTCACTCCAGAGAAATAAGTCTCTCCATCTTCTAGTAATTTCTCTTTCTCTACAGATGATCCCCTTGTCATAGCTTGTGACAATTCCAAAGTCTCAAGTAGCACATTTGTACTTTCTCATCCTTTGCTACACACTCCTCAGGAGTGACAACATCTGGTTTCCAATCACTTTTAGAGTCTTCTATCCAACTTCCTCCCCCCACCTACTTCTTCACATTCCCCAAAGAATGGGCAGCAAAAAAAAGAAAGCTTATGTATACATATGTATAGCCCACAGTCCTTCTGGGGGAGTGGGGGGAGCAGGGCTAAGCCTCCTGAATAACCCAGTCCTCCTCTTTCCCCAAAAGCTAGAAAGCCCAAACTCATTTCCTATTATCATCTCATTCAATTAATTCTAAGTATCCATCTCCTTCATCTATTTTACCTTCTTGGCTACTTCAGTGTTAGAATTTCTACTTCTTCATAGCCATTTAGGTTACAGAGCTACAAGCATAGAAGCCTGGGAATGTACAGCAGTTACTATATGAACAAGCAAGGAATCTTACCATATCCTTCTATGCAGAAGTAGATACGTTCAGATTTAATACAGGAGACAGCACACAGCATACAGCATGTAGTGAAGAAATAAAAAGCAGTTACTCTCTTCGTCTGTATATGCAGGTTAAGTCTGTCTAACAACAACTACTTGTGTATCTGTCATGGATGTTTTTTCATTCATCACAGACAAAACCCTCTGCTGGATCGGCATGCTCAGCGGGGACTCTGAGCAATACTGTTTTGCCTATGAAATGTTCTCATCATGACATGACCCTATACATTTGATGATAATCTAACTTTAGAGTCACTGATTGCTTTGAGGAATGTGCAAGTCATTATTCAGCCATTGCTGAGAAACACCAGATCACAGTGGTGATCTGGCACAAACTGCCAGATGGATTGAAGTTCCCCTCTCCATCCACACAAACAGGTATCCACACAAGAACTAACCTGTATCAAAGCAACAACAATAAAAATACAATGGAATTGCTGTTGCAAGTAAATAAGAGTAAAATCCTAAAATAAGTTGGAGACCATACAAAGAAAGCTGAGAAAAACATTTCTCTGTGTTGACTAAACAAGACGTTAGAACATCAATTTTTTCAAGTACTCTTTGCCTCAACTCCAAAGCTTTCATTTCACACCACCCAGAATTTTTCAAACCAATGTAAAAAAAAAAAAAAAAAAAGACAAATTACACACCTACCATCACCATTTAGATAGCCCAGAAACACTTCAGGATTATTAAGTTCTTCAGTTCTGGCAAAAAAAGCAGAACAGACTTGATAGGACAGGGACAGCTAAGTGTGGCAATCTGCTGTTGGAGTCATACATCTCTCTAGAAACAAGAATAACTGAGAAGAACACTTGAGCCTCACAGATGCAACATCATTCACACTGTAAACTACAGAGAAAAAGAGGTCTTAAAGAACTAACACGAGGGGAAAAAAAAACCCACAAAAACCAAAATCTAAACTAAAAAGGTGAAAATACAGACTATAAATCCCGTAACTTGACTTAAGTTTCCCTGTTTTGACTGCACTCTGTGGTCAGCCAATTCACTCATTTTAGCTTTTCTGGTCTCCACTTCTACAGCACAGCAACTGCCACGCAGCACTTCCAGGCCACATCAGTACATGCACTTTTCTTTGCACCATCTCCTCAGAAACTCCTGCTCTGCCTCACTATAGCAGACAGCAGAGACCAACCAGTTAAGAAAGGGAAATAAATAAAGAATCAAATAAGCTAACAAAAAAATGTTATCTGTATCAACAGCTCAGATATCCATCTTATTTTTGAGAAGCCTGAGTGTAATCAAAGTAATGGCAAATGCAGGAGGAAGGAGACTGAATACTGGAAAGCTCAGCCTACTTCCCTGCAGACTGAGCATGTGAATACTTGCATGTCAGTCACTGATGGATCCCTTTCAATACTCACCCAACAGTAAAATAACACTGTATAAATAAATATTTTTTTATAAATAAATATATAAATAAAAAATAGTTTTTTTAAACTAATAAAGCTCAGTGCAGAAAGACTAGTTATTTTCTAAGAGCATAACATCCAACAAAAAAAAGGTCACAAACTGGCTGCTGCTAAGTATGTTACCTCTTCACCTTTCCTCAGTGACCACACCAACATCCATGCAGCATTCATTATGCTTAACAAGGCCTGACAACGCTCGGTTACCTATCAGAACTAGGAGGAGGCAGCTTTCCTAAGATCTAATATGTAACAGCCAGCTGACATAACAGCACTGATGCTCTTCTCAAATACTTCAAACAAAACCAGAGATCTTCATCACAACAGTATCAAACAAGCCAGCCAAATCAGCCTAACCATTTAATTAGAGGGTAATTTACCTAACAGATCAGTTGATTTTACAAGGTTTAACTTCAGAAAGGGGAGTAATATAATTGTTTTGCTTCTTAAATAAAAGAAGGAATTTAAAGATAGCAGGAGTACATCGTTTATTTTTAAGGACTCAGTCTGCTTTTTGAAAATTCAGACCTACTGCTGACACTTGTCAAAAGTGTTTTTGCCCACAATTCTTTTGGTTAACTTTCCTCAAACCCAAGTTTTTAACGTGACTTTCTTCAGCATCACATGACAACCAAGCAGGGCTTATGCAAGCAAACATGCTTCTATTAAAATGTTTATTGCTTTCTATACAGGTAAAAAAAAACTGTTCTCATGGGCCAATGTAGGTCATACACAGAAATATATCTGCATAAAATAAAGAATGAAGATACAGGGGCCAATATCTGCTCTGAAACTCTTGGCCAGAGAGATACCACAGTAACACTGATTCACATTAATTTTTCCCCACACCATTTACATGAAAAAGATCAAAAAGAGAGAAGGTATTTTAGAATATCTGTGACAAGTCTCAACAAGTTTGAAAGCGTATTTCCAATATTTCAAAGTCTAGATCACAGAAAAGTAACTAAGAAAGTAGTATACTCCTCCATCTATGTATGTATATACAGATAACCTATTTTCATATGGAAGGGAGTTACTCTGGTTGGTTTTCACAGAGAAGAGAGCCAAGATATTGCATTTATTCTTGGAATTTTCTACATGCTGCTCAGTGCTGTACGTCTCTCCAGAGACAAAAGCTATATTTTGTAAACCTAATTCAGTCATAAGGCTTGAACAAGCCTGACTGGACAGCAATGTACAGCAACAGAACAGAGAGCAAGGTTTACAGTTTGTTCTGTTAAATAGATACAGATTTAACAGAACTCAGATGCACAGATGTTATGTTGAAGTCAAACCTCTCTTACCAAGGAAGCTAGATTCCAATCATCCCTAAGAGACACATCCTGTCCAGGAGACATTTATACACTCCAGAAACAAAGACTACAAAAAAGAGCAATGATGAAAGTATTGACTAATCACTTTTAGTTTGCAAACTAACTCCAGACGCAGCTTTGCTTGAGTACTCCCATAAACTTTACTGATAAGCTTCTAGCATGCTTAAATTATGCCTAGGGTCACCTTTATTTGTACAACAGGAAGCTTCCCCAGACATATTTAATGGATGATAGATCTCTTATCATTGCTTGGTACCTTTATGTTACAGCCTGGAACCAATAGCAGTCAGACTTTGTTCTCATCACAAAGAGAGATCTCCACTTCAGTTGTCGCTTACCAGTGATATCACAAAACAGTGTCTCAATAGCTGGTAGTTAATCATTGTACAATGCAAAATTAATTTTTGCTACAAAGTACTTCTTGAGATTTCACAAATAAAATGTGAACAAGCTTACTAAAATACACTCTACAGAGACAAAAAACGGTGGAAGCAGAGACAAAAATAGAACCTAATGATTAAACAAGGGAAGCACTGGATGGCTAGAAAGTAGAAATGCTTCAGAAGTAACAGTAATTTTTTCCCCCTGCTCACTGCTTCACGGGAAATTCTATTCCTCACTCAATCTAAAAGTTCTTCAGCTGAATACAAGTTGCTAAACTGAATCCTCTAGGGACAGTTACGATGACCCATGATTTTCTAAAAACCCTAAAACTTCAGCTTTGTAGCTTACAGAGATAAGCCATGTGTGTAAACTACTGCTTCATCTTAAGAATGACAGTGAAATTCTGTAAGTAACAACCAGATGGAAAAAAAATTTTCTCTTTCCATGGATCTATTGTCCAGTCTTCTGAGCCAGAAAGTAAGTCTCAATCTAGCAACAAGATTCAAAGACAAAAAGAGTATGAGAAAGCCAGTTTTCCACACAGAAGTGTATGTTCTGCTGTTTTTTTTTTTTTAAATGGTACTTATTGGAAAAATATGAAGTCAGCTTTTCTCATAGGAAATATAAATAAATGATTTACTAGAATGCAGACAACCAGAGAAAAGAGAACAATGCATTTAAAATCTTTGAGGAACTGAAGCATAAAGTCCTTGCCAGTTCAAAAAAATAAAACACCAAAAACACCTGATCCCAAAAGAGCTACAAGTTTGTCTTTGATTCTCATTGTATTGTTTTAAGTATTCTGCACTGCTTTGTATTCTACCAGCAGCGCCCCAAGGAGCACTTACTGAAGTTCTTAGCTCTTTTGTCAGGTTGTCAGAGTTCAAAGTGGTTGATCTGAGAAGGAAAAGCAACACATCCCAATGTAAACCTAGAGCTTTATTTAAGATTTGTAAGGCATTCCGATGTCTAGAAGTAGTGCGCAGTTTCACTGCATTACTCACACATCTCCCTTGGAAACTGGTGACAAGTTATATCCTGCTGCAAGACCTGGGCACACTTAGATTGAAGAAAAGGAGAACCTCAAAACACTATTGTCTCTACCGGACATCAAAGTACTTTAAATAACAAGCAGAACAAACAGCAAAGTTTCTGATCAGGATTAGAACATTTATGGAAATTAGCAAATAAACTATGAATTATCACAACAGTTTACAGTGTGCATAATGACAGATCCTGTACTGATAGTTTTAGCTTATACTAGAAGTAACAATGTCTGCACCACATGATGCAAACACAAATGAGGCATATGCGTAATAAACGAACACCTGTGGCCTCTCACATGTAGACAGGTAACAGCTACTCTTGAGCAAGCAGGTTAATGCTGTATTTCTCACCTGATCTTCTTCTTCATCCTCTTCATCTTCTGCCAAACGCTGCCTACCCACTTCATACAGTCTGCAAACTGTATCCATGTTCATGGAATCCATGCTGCCTTGGTTCTGAAGAGGAAATGCCCACACAGCAGTTAGCCCCAGGAATTAACTACTGCATTCACATTTAACACTCTATCTGGTCTCAGTTACAGAAACATAACCAACCCCCCCTCTCCCATTTACTAGCAGCTACACAATTAGCACTAAAAATGACTTTTCTGCTTCAAGGACTAACCCAGGAGTGATACAGTATCTACTTTCTGCTTCTGTCATCCATCAGTTATGTTCTTATGAACAGACTTAAAACCTTTACTAGATCCTGAACACACTCCGAGCTAGCTCTCACCTAGCTGCACAATGCTTCCTTTCGTATCTGTCTCCTTCCTGTGGGCACTGAACCAAGAAAAGATCCATGGGGTGTAAAAAGTATATAGCATTTTCCAGGCACTTGATGCAGTGCAAATTTTAATTCTAAACTATTGCCATAAATAGCAAAAAATGCATTTATGCTACTGAGAAGCAAAGATGCTATACAGCATTTAAGTAGGAAGCATTTTAAGAAAGAAGGCAAATGCATTTGAAAGTTAGGAATTCAGAGGCAGAAAAACAAGACAGCTTTTAAGTTAAACTGTTGGTGGACAACAAGAGGCGAACGGCACCTTTACCACCATCAAACCATCACCACTAGTTAGCATGTGAATTTAACAGTAGGTTTTAACTGAAGGTTCTAAAAAGAAAAAAAGACTACAGCTATGGAAACCAGAATCTTAGCTCCTTTACCTCAATGACAGCCAGATAGCAATCCTTGCTGTCTGTGCACAAGTCAAAGATATTCCGCTTTACATCTATGGTTGCTGGAAAACATCACAAAATGAACTCAGTTAATTGCATATTACTTACTGCTTGCTGGGAGAAGAGATCTAATTACATATGTCTAAAAGCAAGTAACAAAATGCTGAAACAAGAAGCAACAGCTGAAGTAAAAGTGAAATGAATTTTGTAACTAGCTCAACCTGTAATAATTTTGGAGACAGTCATTAAAAAAAATTGCCTAGGAAGTTCTTAACCTGATCTCCACTGTGCTTTCTCCCTTCATACATTTATGGCTTCCCTAAGCACAAGAAGCAACCGATAATCTTTCAAGACAGGTGGCAACCATGGGACTGAACTGTATCTCCTTTCAACAGGAAGAGTCACATCTACGTTTACAGCAGTAATAGCTACAGTAGCTGCAGTATAGCAGCAGAAGCTTTGCAAGCTGTAGGCCAAACTGTCAACATTTTGGACTACTAGTATGGGAAAATACCGAAGGGAAAAGGAAACTAGCAAGAACAAAAAAAGACCCTTCCTGAAATCAGATTAATGATGTCTTGGTCAAGTGACCTACTATCTCAGATTATGCCCTACTTGCAAAAAGGAATGGAAAATAAAGTCAGAAATTCTGAATAGCAGCAAGTAACAAAGTCACACATTGAACAGATCTACTCTTCAATCAGAATAGGTTATAGCAGAATTTGTTTTGCCACACATGCAAAGGGGAAAAGAACTAAATATTACTAAGCAGAACTTTCAGTGAACCTTCAAACCTCCATATCAAGCTATTTGCTCCTCATTTACCTATGGGTTTATAATCAGTTGCATTGAATGTTCTGAAAGAAGAGCCAAAAGGACTTCTCATTCTCTCCTCCAGAAGTTCATCTTCATCATCTGCCTGCAACATAGCTGATACAAGGAAAGATTATTCCACAGCCCCATCTTCCATTTGTCACCAACTTTAATCAACTTAAGATCAAACTCTGACAAGAATTCCTTTTTATTTAATAGCTTAGCAAGACTAATTTGATATCTATTCTTCCAAAGTTGCCTTTACCACTGCAAATCATTGAAGGATAAAATGGAGGATAAAATTACATTCTCAAGCATCATCAGGCCTGCTGTTACATACATTTTCTTTTTTCAAAAGGTTGACCTTTTTAATTTTTTTTTTTTTTTTAATCTCTCAAGTGAGTTGCAACATTGCTGATGTTAAAGAAAATTGTCTTTGTCAGCAATACACGCAGCATAAGCTCCCTGGGAAAAAAAAAACAACAAAAACCAACCACTAAATAGTTCACACATATCAGTAAGCTTTGCAGAAGCTCTGAAGCTTCCAACTTCACTGAATGAGCATCCACTTATTACTATCAGAGATGTCCGAAGAGTAATTAAGACTGAGAAATCCTACCTCCATACATAACTGTGCCCGTATAGTTGAAGACCACACGACACTGATCCAGTGCAGGAACTGTGTGTAACAAATGGAAAGTTCGGAGGTCCCACTGAAGAAATATAGGCTAAGGAGGAACAGATCATTGAAAGCGTCTGCTTCCTTTTCAGTACAGTGCTGAAAAGATGATTAATTGCTTTCAAGAAACCTCACTGACACTCTCTCATAAACTTAATAGAACCAGTGTCAGATCCTAATACTATCTTCAAAATCAAAAAGCTTACTGAGGACATCATTCCCAATTGTCAGATGTTACTGCAGTAGCTTCAAGATAGATCTTGATAAAGGAACGGAAGAGAGTAAAGGTATCACTAAGTGCATTAGAAAAAAAAAATCTCTCTCAAGAATTTCCATTAATCCAAAATCATAAGTATAGCCCAGATTTAAACTGTGTGGCTGGCTGAGAGTCCCCATTTACTTGATTTCCAGACAAAAGCCGTTGCTTCTGAACATAATTTATAACGCATCAAGTAATTTGCAGAACTTCAGCAAACAGCTGTGTTTTTCAAACAAATTATTTAGGTTTCAACACATTATCACTATGGCTGAAGGATACAATTTCTGTGTTGACTATGACCTCTAATCCATTGGGATGGAAAACACCACTGATGGTCATGTTGAATTTATCAAACTTGTGGATGGCTTGTGCTGATCTGACATCCCAGAGGACACCATCATTTAGGACAAGGTCATCAGTGGGGTTAAATGTGGCACAGTTCTTCTTGTAGTTGTTGGCGAGATCTGGGTTAAACAGAGTCAATAGCTTGTTGCCGGTCTGAATATCATAGATCTTTTAGATTAAAAAGAAAGAGAAACATTAGTCACAAGCTGTAATGTACCTGCACCTCAACACATCCCATGATTTAGATCACTTTTAGAATCACCCCAGCCTCATTTTGCTTTATCATTTCAAGCAAGAGAATTCTCAAGATAACCATCCCTCTGTCACTCTTAAACAGTTTTTCCCAGCTGGAACCTAAGTGTAACATGTTTTGGCCAGCACATAGATTACAACAGGCTTGCAAATACATTCTCACACTATCAGGATAATCCCATTATGAAAAGTCAGACATGAAGCTGCAGACATAAATATATCACTTTTTCAGAAACAGAACTGCTTTTCAGAGCAGACGGTATTTATGAATATCAAAACTGCAAAGCACAAGGGGCTGCCAAGGTCAGGGAACGTTGGAAACATAACTACAGAAAAGAAGTTAAAAATCCTGGTAGCTACACTGAAGGGCAATTTTCTGTACTCTGCCCCAGTAAACTGCAAAAAAATCTTTAAGACCTGGAAGATGAAAAGGGCTTTAGCAAAGAACAAAGGCTTTATGGCCATTTCACATCAGTTTAATCTGTGACAGTCTGCAGAGCCCAGCTCTCCTTCAAACTCAAAGAAACAATTCTCAAATATGGACAAACAATCTGTTTAACAAATAAACACAATATACAAGCTGATCTGAATTCCAGATTATTTAGCTAAGAAATGGGCAGGAATTAATAGTTTGGTTAAACACAAGATATTTATACAATATGGTCAAGTTTGTACCCTTAAACAGAAGGAGAAGTTATTTGCTATTTTCAAAGCTCTTCCTGTAGCTCACACAGGGCCTCACAGCACCCAGACCTGCTAATAAACATTGTGTGAAGAATTAAATTCTTCTCACAGCTTCACAACCATGGCTTTTACTGGTACTTACATGGGCAATGTCTCCTTTTGTGCCAATGACTCTATCCTGAGAGTGCTTGCTGAACTCCACATATTGGTCATCAGGGAAGGAATGCCTATAGGTAGAGTCAGTAAAGATGTCAAGGAAATGTAGATTCAAACTACTAGTGAAAAGACTTTCCTTTGCCATTGATCATGGCATACTACAATACTAAAATGCTCCACTGGCATTTGCAGGGAAGTATTTATTGCAAACACAGTCTTTCCAGCAGATCTATTAAAAAACACAACCACCAAGTCAATAAGATCATAGAATGAATCACAGAATGGCTTACGTCGGAAGGGACCTAAATATCATACAGTTCCAATCCACTACAGTGGGCAGGGCTGTCAGTCTCCAGATCAGGCTAAACAGGATCTTGTCCAACCTGGCCTCATCATATGCATACAGAAATGAGGCATTCACAATCTCTCTAGGCAACCTGTTCCAGCACCTCACCGCCTTCGAGTAAAACTTCTCACCTACATCTCCCCTCTTTTAGATTGAAGCCATTCCCCTTCATCCTATCACTATCAGATCATGTAAAAAGTCAGTTCCCCACCTGCTTGTAAGCTCCCTTCAAGTACTGGAAGGCCACAATGAGGTCTCCCTGGAAACATGTAATAAAATTACTACTACAAGAGGTCCAGCATCATAAGTGTAACAGTATTTGCAGGAGTGACCAACAAACTGCAACAGGAACAGTCAAACACATATACATGTGATGGTATGTTGAACTTCTTGTCTGAAGAATGCTCTCTAGCTGACTTACACAGGTCACAGCAAAACTGCTGCTTACAACTGAGGTAGATGATAGCCCAATCTTTTAAGGAACAAAGAGCCTCTCCTCCATTTTCAATTGTAAATACTAAACTCAGTTTGACATAGCTTTCTTTGGGATATCCAGGTCCAAAAATTTCACTATGCAAAACCAACAGGTTATAAAATTCTGTAACTGGTTACAAAAAGGTTGTCAAGATGACAATCTTACCAACATAAGAATAAAAATATAAGCATAATTCTCTGCCTTGAGGAACAAGGGTCATTTTACTAATCTAATTGCATTAAATGAATCTCCAGGTAAGTAGAATTTTCAAATACGTTTGTACTCAATTAAACAGGGAATATACTAAAAATAAAGCGTGTTATTTTCCTCATGTTTTCTCAACAGATACTGGGGGAGCCGTGCTGTCCTTCTCCTTCATGGAGCTTGTTCTTAGGGATTCTGCCTATACTGAATGTTTCCAACTAAATACCCAACAGAGATCAGAACACACTTACTTCATATCAAAGACAGACTTCATTCCCCACAATGCAGACAGAGGTTGGCTCCACGTAGCAGATGTCAGCAATAAGGATCCATCCTGTATTTCCAGATAGGAGTGGAGGGGAAGGAAGGAAAAGAACACCAGGGAAAACACAGGTTATTGTTTTACTTGTGCACATTAATTTAGACTGAAATTAATCTTGTAAGAACTACAGCAAGTTCTGTACTCACTAAACTGCTCCCATGGGGATAACGTCTCAGCATTCAACATTATACCAAGAGCTCTTTATGCTACATAGATGAAGGAAAATATTACAGGTAACAATGGGAATGGTCTGTGATGTTAATAGCAGATAAAAGCAGGATGATCTCTGCCTGAACTCCGATGACTTCCTAGTGGCATTTTTTCTGCTTTAAGTTGAAGCCATTCCCCTTCATCCTATCCCTATCAGATCGATATCTCTCTAGAATTATCCCGAAAGATTATTTTTTTCCAGTTTGATATATTCTGGCATTATATCTCACAACTCTTAAGTCACTTTAAAATCTGTTACTTATGAAGACACACAGCCCCTGCATCTCCTCAATAAATTATCTTAGGAAGAAAATAAATTACAGAACTCAGAGAGGCAGTATGTAACTACTACCAGTACTTTGTTCACAGGCACTGCAGGCCAGCCAGTAGACACACTTGAGATTTATATATCCAGATGTGCCCCAAATATACCAGGCTTTAGTCTATAAGAACTTCAGAACTCAGCACAGGTCTCCAATTACTCACCCTTGATGGCTCAAGGTGCGTGATAGCAGAGTTATGGCAGTTGTAACTTGCCTCTTCCTGTCCACTGAATACATTGTATAGTTTCAACTGCCCTGTGCAAGTACCCAGCATTAAGAATCGTTCACGTGCAGAAAAAGCACAACAGGTAAAGCCACTCTCATCCTCATTTGCTTCCCGGAACACAGAAATTGGACGGAACCTAGAGAAGGTGGAAAAAGGGTTACTGGAAAGAAAGCAAAAAACCAAAACGGAACTACTGCACGAACTGATGAACCAGTCCTCACTAATCATGTAGGCTGAAGTTACAGTTTCCTAAGACAAACTAAATGTTAACTATAAGACCACTGGTCAAGTGCGAATGCGACAACAGTGTCTGCAACAATTCTGAGTTTGTCTTGCATGATCAAGTACTTCTGTTACAGTACATCATTAAGCTGAAGCACTTAGAGTCTGCCTTCAAAGCTGGACAGCTGAAAACCTGAAAATGCTGCCATTTGGATTTTTTTTTTTTTTTTAAATACATCACTTTCCAATGGGAAGAAAGCCATGTAAAAAGTCTAGCAACTTGCTGTGCTGAAGATTAAGCTGCAAGATGAACAATACGCATTCCACTGTCCTCCACCTGTCAACAGCTCTGGGTCTGTCAGCAAAACAACCTCAAGATTATGCTCTCTCCTGTAAAACTGGCATTACATACCTTCCAAAGGAGAACAAAGAAATATGAGCTTCATCAACCAACGTTGCCAATTAATTAATATCACTCTGAAATTAGTGTGTTTTGTATCCCTAGTACTGATCCTTAGTATAAGAGAAACAGAACTTCTAAAATTGCCTTGCAAAGCCCTGCCATCTGCCACTGCTGAATTAAACGCTTGTCTGTCCAAGGAGGCTCCAGTGTGGGATTCCACAGCCTGATTTCAGGCAAGGCTTTTTGGCACAGGGCACACTCTGAGAGGGAGCAAGAAATGTTTTTCTTCCTTACCTGCTAAATATAAGATGTCTATCAAAGCAGCCACCATCCACCCCTCCGTACTTCGGAAAGGCTGCCCTGCGGGTCAGCCGTGAGGTAAAGTTAGTTGGCGCTTGGCGCCTCTGTTTTGGCTCAGGACACTGGTGGGGAGTAAAGAGAGAGAAAGGGGGACAGGTGGCAACAGGGTTTTTGCAGCGGGCATGCTGCTCTCTAAGGTACTCTGTGATTATACTGTCCAGTGTGGGCGGGGAAGGAAGGTGTCTGTCCAGCTGCTTTTTGATAGCTGGGCTCTGGCTGTAGGCGCCATGGTCCGATTTTTGTCGCAACACTCTTATTTTTCTGCTGTTGCAGGGAGATGGCCTCTCCCTGACAAAGCTAATCCTGCCAATCAGAGGAGAGTTGCTGGCATAAGAAGGGCCTGGAAGGGCAAGTGGACCTTGGGATGCAGGCAGCCTTGCCTGAGCGTGGACAGAAGTGGCAGCAGAACCTACGGAAGCGTGGCTACTCAAACGGGCTGAGATGCCATTAGCTATGCGAGGAGTGCGAGGCAGGGCCACGGGAGAGGCAGCAGCTGCAACGGGGGTGAAGGCAGATGAATGGGATGCTGCAGTCATGGGTAGGTCAGCCTCTTTAGTAAGGATAGACGCAGTTTCTCCTAGGCCCTTAGAGATGAGATGGTTCCGAATCAGAAGCAGCAGCTCCTTCTCAGGAAACGTGATTCGTGACTGAGCCACCACATCCGCTTTTTGCAACCGAGCCAGGGAGACATCTGTGCCAATCAGCAATGGCTTCCCAGAGACACGCTCTATCAGTTCAGCAGCATATTTACAGAACTTCACATGCTCACTGCGCTTGTCCTGAAGCACTGGCTCTTTCATCAGCTGCTGAATTTGACAGCTGCTGAAGAGTGGGAGCTTGCTGATAATCTGCCGGACAGTACTGCTGCGTGAGAGCCCCACCAAGGCTTTGCAGGCTAATGCTCGGATCTGATCTGCATCTGTGATTGGCATCTTTATAGACAGCAATGACAGCAGCACTTTGATGCCATTGTTGGACTGCACTACATTCCACATCTTAGCCAGTGTGTGCTCACTGCTCTTAGGGGCCTGAGGAAGCTTTCGCCGAGGAGTTCCAGAGATGAATTTGCCAATACTGGAGATCCGGTTATCTGGGCCACACACACAATTGATGATGATCTGAAGGGCTGATTTCTGAATCTCAGCATCATGGATGAAAAATTCACCCTCAGCAACTCCAAGGATGATACTAATACCTAGTGAGGGAAAGAAATAATTCCTTTAATACTCTTTCTGTATCTTACAGCTGCATCAGTTAAGTAAGGGAGTCTTTCACAAATCTGAGAAAAATACCCAGGTACACTTCATTCATCTATATCTGAATACTGAAGCCAATTAGAATATAACTCAAACAAAAGCAGATATAGAGTATAACTCAAACAGAAGAAAGGCTGAGCGAACTGGGACTGTTCAGCCTTGAGAAAAGAAGACTCAGAAGGGGATCTGATTAATGTTTATAATTATCTTAAGTGTGGGAGTCAAAGAGACATGACCAACCTCTTCAGCGGTGGGGTGAGGACAAAAAGGAACTTCTTCACAGTGAGGGTGATGGAACACTGGAGCAGGTTGCCCAGGAAGGTTGTGGATTCTCCTTCTCTGGAGATATTCAAGACCCACCTGGACACCTACCTTTGCAGCCTGCTGTAGGTGGCCTGCTTTGCAGGGGGACTGGACTAGATGATCTACAGAGGTCCCTTCCAGTCCCTACAATTCTGTGATTCTGCAAAATCTATAGCAATAGTTCTCCCATATTCCCAAGGAGACCTAAATTTCTGGGAAGCCGAGGGAACCTAATAGCCCCATAACAAAAGTGAATTTGCCTGCATCTGTATTTAATGAGCCCTTGAAAACAAGTGTGAGTCACAGATCATACCTTCACATTTGTAATACAACCATAGCATTAATCATGACTATTTTAACTGCAGTCTACTTTCACATTTACCTGCATCCCTAATGATAACTCTGTATACATTACTTTAACCCTTTTCTCAATGTAGAAACGGCCAGCTGAAAAAAAAGCCAAACACACAGAAGGCAATTGATAAGGGTGCGATTAATCAGGACCACATTCAGCTTACCCACAGTGGAAACGGTAGATCCAGCTTCATCTAACACATCCACAGGTTCTGCCAGCTGCAGTTGGATTTTAGGAACCACAGTCAGGATGGCTAGCACATCCAAAGCATAGCGCACTGTGTCGTTCCTGAAAGCAACATGAGAACTTCTAAGAAGTGTACTCTAATCCAACAAATCAATCTGTCACATCTGATATTTTTGATGATGCTTTCTGATCCATGTGCCACTCTTAAAGAGCTGGTTCTCACAGAAGGTACTGCTCACATACTATAAATATGCACACTATCACCTGCAGTTTGGCATATATCTCACCGTGCCCAAAGGCTCCCAGAAGCAATGTAATTTTGAAATGACAGAAGCACAAACTAGACTTATCTACAAAAGCATTCTAAGCTAAACTTTTTCACCTAACCTAACTCTACATCTCAGTTTAAAAATATCCCTATCTAAAAAACTTAGTTGCCAATGAAGTAGAAAAGTCTTCTCTCTGAAGTGAAGGGGAGCTGTTCGTCAGTTTTATTGCTAGACATGACATGGACAAAAGCAATTTAGGCACCAGATTAACAGACACAGGTATGTGGAATATACCTGCTGAACAAGAGGTGGAAGAGCAGAACAGTGGGGAAAAAAGAAAAAAAAAAAGGACTGATGGTTTGTAAGCCTGTATGGAAAGGTAGGAGTTAACCCAGACTGCAATTAAGAAACAGCTGCAGAGAATAAAGAACAGGAGAACTGAAATCACCCAGGAGAATGCAACCTGAGAAGGAGAGAGGGAGGCAAGGGACTGCAAAAGCAGAACAGATTTCAAAAGCTTTCAAAGCTAAGCTATGCAAAGAGCTCCTGTTCACAGCAGAAATAAGAAGGAAGTCCTCGTGACAAGAATACAGTTGATGACAACTAGCCACAGCAGACAGTGACTTATCAATGAACATATCTCTAGAGGACTACACCAATACTCTTGAGATCAGATGCTCATTAGGATAAACAGAGGCTGAAACATTGCATCCATCCTCTCTCTGAACTGGGGACAGGATCCTAACAGTATCTCTACCAGGCTCTGGTATAGTTCCCTTTCTCTTATAAGAGTAAGAATGCTGCAGATTTTGGGGTGGGCTGTGGGGGAGCAGGGCCACAGAAAGATATCACCACAGTGCCCCAGACAAAAGAAAATTAGAAGTAGAATCACAAGGTAAGCCTCTCTACAAACGCGCTGAGTTTAAGAGCCGGTTGTGTATCATCTAGGGACACTGTTACTGTGTGTTGAGTTCATCTTCAGACTTCTTCCCCTCTCAAATACCGGCTTGTTGCATATTCACAACTCCTTTGCAATGTAACTACTCAGTAAGTTTCAAGTATCAATAAATGAACAAAGGTGATACACAGTGTCCTCTCTTGCATAAACTAAGCCCACTTCATCCAGACCTTTCACCTCTTTTCCAGGATTAAGATGTGTCTTGACTTCACCTTCTACTTAAAAGGTTTTCTAAAACCCTTCTGTAACAAAAAGATAAGCAAAGGAAGAACTGTGCCTAATCAAAGGTGTGAGGCACCTTGGTTCTTCAGGATTCTCATGGCATCTCTCTCTCTACCTCAAGTTTTTAGTTTTGCTTTCCACTGTGCTTTTATAAGCACCATGTAACCACAGCACAGGCCCTTACCACCTGCCTTACGCACTCTAAGAGAAGGAGGGAATCTAGAAATTCAGTGGCCATCCTGCCCAAAAGTCACAACTTACTGCTCTAAAGAAATACAGCAAACCGCTCACCTTGCATAGTATGTCTTCCAATTACATGCTATTGAAATGAGCTGAAGCATGAGCTGGACACAAGACAATTTAAGGAATACTTCTGCTGGCTCCCAGTAGAGTTGTGCTGGCCCATACTCGATGAGGAATTCCATCATCTCTACAATCTGCTCATGAGTGTAGGAACAGGCCTGCCGGGAAAGGAGTTGGAACCATTAGAAAGAGATCACAAGGGTTACAAACTTGCTCATCAAGTCCGTCACTGCTGTGATTTAAACTGAAAACTGTAGTCTTATCAAAGTTGAAACTAAATCCAGCAATTGTCATGATAATATGCAATAAGCTTAACAATACATTTTGCTTCTTTGCAGTCCTAGAAAGTTTAGACCAGTTTAAAAAGTTATTCTAAAATTCTAGTCTGCTTTTAAGCTACTAGTGTAGTAGCTACCAGATTATCACTCAAAAGAATCTTATGGGAAAGTACACAGGTCTGAAAAATATTCAATTAAAGTTTTTAACTTCTGACTACAAAATGTACTGAAGAAATGCCATTCCAAATAAGCCTGCATTTCTAATATCTTCTAATCAAACAGCTTACACACACTGATCATTAAAAAAATAAGTGATTTTTGCAAAAGTGAAAAAATGTTTTCTCATTTCAACTTACTACAATGGAAAGCCACTGTAAATGAAGCCAGAAACCAGAAATGAAGGTACTACCTCAGAACGAAAAGCCACAGAATTGTAAAAAAAAAAAAAAAAAAAAAAAAAGTTATAAATAAACAAAACACCAAACATTTTTGCAGAAAGAAGGAAAAAAAACAGTGTCCAACAACAGTATTGCTCTGCTCATTCCTAAAAAATATGATCTCTGACAAGTATCATTTGTCACAACCAATTAAAATCATTTCAACATTTTTAATTTATGTTTTCTATAATACAGACCTCATTAATGTTGGGAGGTTGCAGCATGCTGCTCACCTTGTATGGGGGCTGTGGATGGACCAAAACACCACCTTCAGTGCGCTGGAGTGACTGCTTCACCTGTTCAAGTTTGATCGCAAGGTGGGCTTCAAAGTATCTCCGCAAGGCCATGCAGGTGTGTTTCCCAGTCTGGCGACTAGCAAAGATCTCATCATCACTCAAGAGAGCTCCTTGGTCTTCCAAGTTTAAGATTTCAAGCGTACTTATCTTCAGTACGAAAGTTGGGTGGAAAGAAAAAAGTTTCATCAGTTCACACTTCAGAAAAAAATAGCACCTACAATTCTCAACCACACTTGTATCAAAACCGAACAGAGTTTGCTTATGTGTTGTCTTTACCAGACTCTCTCAGACAGCCAATGAAAGCTTCTTCTGTTTGGATAATATTTATCCACACAAAAAGCTAAGTCTAATAAGAACCATTCCCCCCTTTCACTGGAAATGCAGAAAAAAAATCCAGAAGTTACATCAGTGAATGTCTAGAGGCACTGTTGTATTATATTAGGCATTATATTGCACAACACAAAGTGCTTACGCCCTGCAGTGGCAAGGTCTCTGAGTTTGTACCAACCTAAGCTATCAAGACTGCATATGCCATGCAAAGGTACCACTTTATCACAGAATCATAGAATCACAAGGTTGAAAAGAACCTACCATACCTCATAGTTTAGTAGCTTGTGGTAGCAACGTTAGTGGGAGGACGGTTGGACTAGGTGATCTTGTACAGTGTAACAGTGTATGTTTGCGTCCGTAAGGTACCGTGATTACCAAGCACAGCACAAACACATCTATACCTCCCTCGGAACAAGGTTGGATGTATTTGCATCCAGAAGGGTGCATGACAACATGACACACACATGTGGAATGCTGAGAAACATCTGAACTCTACCCACTAAGCCACCACTGGCAGAGAGAGTTCTGCTTAACCTAGGAGCTGCACCAAAAAGCTAACAGGAAGTAGCAAGCCTCTGAACAATGATCCTGTTATTTACAAGAAGAAAAAGAATCCTCCTGTCTGTTACTCAGAAAACTCACCTCACCTTTCCTACCTTTTGAGAAGTGAAGAGGAATAAACAAACAAGTTAAAACAAAACCAAACAGAACTCTCCACACTTCAGTAATTTCAGAGGGTGCAAAATCTGGTTTTAACCCTGTTCAACACATAAAACTACAAGTCTTACCAGGTTAACCAGACGACGAAGGCCATCGTGCCTGTCAAAGAGCTCCAGGACAGCACGGAAGGAGAAGCAAATGGAGAAGAACATAGTAGCATGACAGCAGCCTGAGGCATGGGAGCACTCCATTAGCCATAAGGTGTAGTTCACTACATCTGAAAGCACATTATGGGGGTGCATGCACACCTAGAAAGCAAAATAACTTTCTTAAGGAGGACTTCAAACAGACTGCTGAGGACAATTAGTCTGAGGAGAGTGACAGTTCTTTGAAACGAAGAGGATACAATTGTCCATAGTGTAGCTGGGAGTAACTGACATCTGAGACATGCAATAAAAGCCCCATTTCCAGACCAGTGAAACAAGGCCTTAGTGAGACTACAAGAGCATCACGTGGAAACACAGGACTAGCAACTGATCCATTCCCTGACATAAACAGAGTAAATACAACAGTATTCATACAGTAAAATTTCAGAGAGCCCTTCTGCATGTTGTTTCAAAGCATCTGCAGAGAGTATTTTGCTAGAGCCAGAGAAGAAAGACAAGTTTTTAGCTAAAAAACAAAAATTCACAAACTATGCTGAATTTCTAGTAAACTCTGGTATCAAAGCCAAGGGGAACAGCAAGGACCATCAAGTGCTAATCTAAAGCCTGACCTTCTCTTGAAATAGACAACTTAGCTGGTCTATTTCCTCAGTCCTGACTCTGAGATGGGCAGACCACATGCTCAGAGCTGCACTTTGACACTGTTCATATCATTTATTAGCTTTTTTACAGCTTTTTTTTTTTTTTTTTTTTTACAGCTGCTTTTATGCCAAGTTAGCAGATTATTATTATTTTTTTAATCCCCTCTCTCAGTATGTTGAACACTGACAGAGGAGACTGAGTAACCAG
This sequence comes from Tragopan temminckii, assembly GCA_028571105.1. Taxonomy (NCBI): domain Eukaryota; kingdom Metazoa; phylum Chordata; class Aves; order Galliformes; family Phasianidae; genus Tragopan; species Tragopan temminckii. Next base: position 1,021,745 of record JAOWBP010004220.1, read on the forward strand.
TTCTAGCTTTACCTCCACCCAAAGATATGAGGCTTGGCACACATTAAGTAGAATGGACTGCCATCCTCTGAAATATCCGAAGACAAGAGAGGAAAGAACACATATCTGTTCTACCAAGTATTTGTAAATATTGGGAATAACAGGTGGTAGATAAGAAAACATCACCACATGCAGCTACATAACTTTATGACGCCCTGAGGACATCAAGGAGAAGCAATGTCCATGTAGCACCCTGCCAGAGCCTTTGGTTTTTCATTAGAACAATCATGCAAGCAACAAGTGCAACCAGAAAAAAAAAGAAAAAGAAAAAAGAGCACAGTTTTCTTATGACAAATAAAGCTCAGAGGAATACCAAGCAATACATATACAGCAAAGGTCAGTTTTCTGACAAAATGAGCAAAAAGAAAGAACACATTACAAATATTTTGCCTTTCTTGCCTTCATAAAAGACATGACACATAGACAGACCTGTCAACCATAGTTACCAAGAGGTTTTTGAGTTCACTCATATAAACGCCAGCAGAATCCCTACATATAGGCCCTCAATCACTGCCAGTCAAGTATATATGCAACTAAGAGTGTTAGACATGTCAAATCGAAACACTCAAGACAGCATCCAAAACTCAAAATAAGCAGAAATGTAGAGTTACTACTTTAAATGGTCCAGTTTTCAAATGAATTTTAAAAAAAGCACACAAAAACAGACAGACAATTCCAAGGACAGGCCACGAATCAAAACAGTCATCACTCATAAAGCAGGGCAGCTTTAGAAGGCTATAATCTTGCAGCTGCTGTGAATGAATCTCAGAGCAGGATGCTCCCATGTGCCAGCAGTAATGCTCACAAGCTGGAAGTTCATCTTTTTTTTTTTTTCCCCTCTCCTTCCCTTGGCACAGCTGCAACTACAGAATAAACTGGATTCGTTGCTGGATCTGATTTAGCACACAAGTGCTGCTGCCAGTGTGGAAAACAGAAACAGAATCACTGTTTCAAGTATCTGAGAAACTGAAGCTTAATGGAAGACTGATATACCAATCTACTGAAAAAGATTCTTGCTGGAAGAGCACTAATCAACCGACAGGAGGAACCTTTTATGACGCATTTTTAAAAAATACTGAAATCTGAGGTGAGCAACTAGCCTTCATTATCAGCTGTTTCAACACTTATAAGCTCAGGCCAAAGAGAACTCAACATCCTTTAACACTGTGTCCTGCACAGTGCATCAGTCTTCTGCTGCATGCCAACACCAAAGGAATTGCACTGATCTCTGAAATCTGACCAAGGCACCATATAACACTGAAGCTGTCCACACCTGGACTGTGGATGGGAAAAAAATAAATAAATAAAATCAATCACAAGTACAGGAGAATGCTGGAACAGGTGGGAAAGGAAAGACAGGTGACAAAGGAGAAGTTTTTCCTTCTTTAGGGAAGGAGAACAACAGGGTAAAAAGGGTGAACGGAAGTAATAGGCAATGCTAAAAACAGAGAGGTCTTCAGTTACGTTCCATGGGAACTGAAACTCACACCCTTGAAATAAAATACTCAAATGCACCATTATTTCTATGCTTTCTGTTGCCTTGGCACATACCAGAGACTCTTATACAAATTTGCTTTTAACTTAGGAGATATGTATCTTACATTTGAACAAAGGCAGAAATATTAAGTCCCTTGAAATCATTAAAATTACAGCAGTTACGCTAAAGAATGAATCTTACCCTTTCCATTGCATCTTGATTGTAAGATAAATAATACAAGCACATGGAGACTCCTGTGGCTGCCATGGAAGGACGAGGAATCTCCAGCAACTTTTGCACGCCTCCATGTGCAACAAACTCTGTTGCAAACTTGTTATGCAGCAGTAATGATGCCAAATGCTAAAGAAAGAAGAAAGCAGATTATAATAGAATTCTTCAAACTGTCATCAGTTCCTCCCTTCCCGCTGTAGAAAAACAGATGGCAGAAAACAAGCACTCCACACTTTATCCACCTTATTTCCTCCTTCTGTTACATTTAACTGCACAATGTAATATCTGGCCTACATATAACTTTTATACAGCATTTAAAGCAATTATGTCTGCTTATTAAAAATATTATCAGCTTAATAAGTTACTTTGCTTGAGTAATGCCTGAAGAAAACACTAATGTTGTGGGCTGATTATTTTTTTTCCCCTGCTAGTGTATTTCTTGCTGGTGTACTCCTGAGACAATAATTGACACTCCACAGCGTTAAGATTATCACCAGTCCTGCTGAAAAGAAGCAGACAACCTTTCTCCTTAACTGGTCAATTTATTCCATTGCAGATTTTGGGAATAGGCTTCTACAACCTCAGATCACTAGAAATAAGAAATTCTTGCTTGCTTGCTAAGTCTAACCTATCACAAATGTATGCTGTCCAAGTCTTTCCTTTCTTCCCCACTCTGCACACCTGCCCTTTCCCTTGTATCAGCACTAGCATTTGTTAAAGTAGTAACAAAACTAATGCTGAACTGATATAAAAGGTAATTTGGGGTGGCTGAGGGGGAAAATGAGCTCTTATCCATACTTGCACCATTATATGGTTTGCTATACAGCTGCCTGAACATTATGGCAGGCACAGAGTTGAGAATGACGCTGCAAACATACAGTAAATAAAGATGACAAAATGAATGGACTGATGGTTTGATTTTTTTTTAAACTCACAGATTTGGTGTAGCTTTTTTTTTTCTCTTCACTTTTTTTGTTTGTCTTTTGAACAGTTTACTTGTGTATCTCAATGTTGGTAGTCAGAACTGAACTCTTTCTAGTCTGAGAAGTTCCCCTTAACTATGCAGAATTAGAAATGCTTCTTGGATGAAAATAAATTAGATCTCAAATGCCATGTGTCACATTTAGCACATCTTCAGTTACAGATAGGAACGTTGCTAGATGCTCCAAATAAGATTGACTTGTAACATATTCAAGAAATAGGCATACGAAGATAAACAACAAGCAAAAAAAGACAGCAATCACTTTGTTTTACACTTTAGAAGGAGACAGAAAGAATCACTGCAACCCCCACCCCACTCAAGCTGAGGTAACCTACACCTTTTGTAGGAATGTTCCCGCTTGGAAATAAATTTGCAGACAAATGACAATGAAATAGAAAGATGATATTGGAAGACTGAAGCCAGAGAAGAGGGAAGGAACTCATAGAAGAACTAATTGTTGTGCTGTAGGTTTAATTTAAAGAGGGTTATCTTGTACTTTTTTCCCATGTTTTTGGGTGACAACTAACTGATACAGAGTTATGTGTGCGTGATTTCAAATGTCAGGCTCAGGGATGGCATTCTGGAGCTACTGGGATTAGGATGCTTATGCTTCTTACCCTTCACAAATGTCCCTGGCAATAGCAGGAATCCCAGGGCAGTAGTAGTGTAAGGTTTTGATGGAAGAATAAATTTTTACCACTGGCAGAGGAAATCAATGGCACTTCATCCACAACTAATAATAATAATAATTTTTTTTCTAATACCCAAGAATTATAAAAACACAGTGCAGCCAATCCCAGGGGACCCTACTATAGGTGCAGGCCTAAGGGAGGCAAGCATATGCCTTTGATGCATGCAAATACGTTTCATGCTTTTCCCATTTGCAGTGCAATTTTGCATTACAGAAATAATTTACCTTAAGGGCTTCGAAAGTAAGCAGCACATCGTTGGTTCGTTTCAAGTCGATGTAGTACATCATCAGCTCCCTTGATCCCAGTTGCATGAAGATGGGTAATAGCTGAGAAAAATAATATTGGGAGGCTAGCTGAACATTTCACAGGAAATTCAAGGTCTGTTTTGGCTTTTACTCTCTCAAATCCCCCAGTATCCCCCTATTGGCAGATACCTGTTACGAGAGGTCAGTGGTAACCAGCTCCATCCATAGGAAGCAATAAAGGTTAACAGACCTCTTGTAATACATCTGCTGACTGCAGCAAGGTGCATGACAGCTGCCACAGGAAATCTTAAGGCACTCCTTCAAGTGCAGCTATGGTAAGTCCACACAGGTACCACTCTGGTGATAGGTTCCACTTTCCATCTGTGCAAAGACAACTACCCAACAACTGAACAGAAAAAACAGGAGAGCAGGGCAACAAACCAAAACTCTCTGCATAATTCTGTGTGTAATGGCTTTACGGCACTAATTTCTATTTTTCTTTCCTGTTATTGCTGGCGTATGAAGTGATCCAGTCAGCATGCAGGGTATTAGGGGGATAATGGTTTCTCTGGTTCTCACAGAAGCAAGGTGCGCACACACACACAGTGCACAACACAAAGCAAAACTGTGTTGCTTTGCTGCATCTCAAAGTCAGATATTTTTAGGTGGTTTAACTACAAAGACAAAGGTGGTCTGCAGATCTATGCTAAGCTGAAGTTCACAGTTTAAAAAAAAAAAAAAAAAGGAACAGGAAACACTCCGGTAAATCTGATGTAGCTCAACTATTTTAAGTAACAACAGCTCTTAAAAGCATCTGCATCTACACTGCCATTTCTTATCAGAAACACTGCAGAAGTCATACAAACCGCTGCAGAAAGAACTTTAAGCTCACTATTTCCTCTCAGTTCTAAAGATGGAATCCACTAACTTCCCAGGAGTAAACAGGAAAAAAATGCACACATTTCAAACAAAATGACTTACCCTGTATCATGTAAATAATCACTCAAAGTTAACAGAGACCAGGAATAAGATTCCTAGCACTGTGCTCTAACCACTATTCCACACAACTGCTAGGCTCAGGTTCGAGTATTACTTGGTAGGTACCATTCAAAACAATGGCTTCATCAATTTGAAAGCCAACAACTCAGGAAACGTTACTGATCTTAATCATATTAGGAAACACCAGTGAGTGATAAAATAGCTTTCAAAACTTTTCCCTACGGTACTACTGACAGTTGTGTCAGGAGAATTGACAGAGTCCTCCCACCTTCATATATATGCTCACCTCTTGATATTCCCCTAAGGGAGTCAGATATTGAAGAATGAGCCTCTGCTCTATGGCAGGAGTCAAAGGGTAAAGTGTATAATTCGTGCCAATCACCCATGGGGACATTTCTGACCAGCTGCTGTTGGAGAGTTCAACAAACATCCGCTCTGGTTCTGAAGCGGAGAAGCCCAGTTTTTGCTTGGCCTTCCGGAAGCCATCTCTTTCATGCTGTTTCCCTGATTTGCTTTTTCTTAATCCCCCATCATCTAGCTTCGTAGCAGAGTTGACTCTGCTACTAGTCTTGTGACTTGAATCAAGATGAAAGGAGATCTCCATATCTCCAGCTACTTCTTCTTGCTCCCCATCCACCGCCATCTCCCCATAATCCATATCCACAGCCTCTTCATCCAAAGGCAGCAGAGAATCTGATGGCACTTTCCGAGGACTGGGACGCTTGTTTTCTTGTTTTGTGGTCATTTCAGTAACCTGTAACTCCCGTAGCCGTCGAAGCACCAAAGCCACCTGTTTCACAAAAGCAGCATGCATAAGAACACGCTTTCTGCCTTGATCATACTACTCGCACTGGCCATTGTTCTGCTCTTACCACATAAAGAAGTCTTGCACAAAATACCAGGCATGCTGAAGTACACATTTCCCCAGAGAAATAACAATTTCAAAGTGAACAAAAAACCCCAACCCTTTTTGCTATAGCTTTTACTCTAAAAAAATAAAAATAAAAATCTTCACTCACTTTCCTGAAAGAGGAAGAAGTGTGGTCTGAAACCTATTAAGAACCACATACTACCTTGCATCTTTCTTTCATCATCTGCCTAGTCTAGAATAAAGGCAACATTTCCTTTTAAAGCAGGAGTTTTGATAAACTGCAGTTCTACAAAAGCTAAGAGCTTACTTTTACTCCTAAAGGACTTACCTATGCAAGAATTAGAAGAATTCACCTACGGTTTGACACAGTCTAAGTGACACTGTACACCATTCTGAAAAAACAAGTTTGCCTAACCTACTTCCTTTTGACAGTCATCTCAATTGCTGATAATCATCATATAGATTTAACATTAAACTAGTGAAAGATTTATTCTTAGTATGATTCTTTTTAAAATATATAACATTTCCTATGAAGTTATCTCCATGTTGACTTAACTTTCATTTCTGCCCAGTGTTTAAGCTACCACATGCAATAGCTAAGTCTTTGAAATTTTTGCTTCAAGGAAACTAGGAATATGAGTCCCATGAAGAAGGACAGAATTTGCCTTAGGTTTTCATAGGCATTTTTCAACACAGACAGTGTAACAAAATAACCAGGCTGCATAGCCCAGCCTCAGCAAATTCAGCCAGGAAAGGATAGAAAGTATGAGCTATGAGTGAATGTATTATTATAACCACTGTAAAATGTATACGTTAACACATACATGAGAGTACTACCACATGCTCTCAAAAAAAGAAAAAAAAAAGATAGAGATATCTGTCCTGTAAATGAAAGTGCGCATCAAGAGATCATTACCAGTTGTGAATTCTCATCCCTGTAATTGGCAGCGATATCTTGGTTTTCCATAGCTCCTCCTAAAAGCCCTGTTGCATACGTCCTTAGTGGCTGATCAGCTTCTCGTGCCCATTTAAAGAGATTTTCAACTATGCCTTCCTAGAATGCAGGAAACAAGAAAGCAATTCCAACAGTTAAGCATTTTTTTCCTGTCAGTTTTACTAATAGAGACCTCCAACAATTTGGCAGGTTTCAAAGAAATGATGTTGAACTTACACTAACTTAAAAAAAAAAAAAAAAAGTGGTAAATTACTTCCATTTCTCTAACAGCTTAGTAGTTGAAAAATCACTTAAAACACTTCCTGGTGCCAGAGAAACTCTTTACATTAATGACTACTCACTGATCAAAAGAGCAATCCTCACTAGTCATAAATACATATTGACTGGGGAAGAGAGAAATGTATGCAATTATACCAACCCACACATAAGAAAACCACAGTGTTAAATTTTAATATTTTAACAGGAAAACTCAGAAGAGATTGAACATGGCCTGGCAGGCATTTTTTCTTAACAAGGTTGAATAAGTGTTTATTAAAACAGTTAATTGAAAGACTACATGTTAGAATAAAAGATTCTACTTTTTTTTCCTCTAGATCATTATTGGATTTTGAAACACATATAATACCATAACATCATTAGCATGACAAGATCTTGCACCTTGTACATAATTTGAGAAGTAGGTACAATACAGAAAAAGATCAGTTAATAATAATAATGAATAGATACACATTTCAGTAAGAACCTCCAGCTTACACATTTTTAAAGAGTTGTCTGCTATACATTAAATAATAATTAAATTTTAATTAAAGTGTTCTTATGACATTAGAAAATGAGATGTGAAATCCACTGGACGCTAGAGGGCGTCCTTATGACCAGAACAACACATTCTTCAAACAGTGATTATCTGTCATAAAGTCTCCCACAAAAAGAAAATCTTAGGAACCAAAATGGAATTTCATATATTCCCTAGTCACAAGAAATTAAGCTAAGTTTGGCACTTTATGGCTTAAAAAATTTCTATTAACATAGAGATTTTGTGTTTCAAGAATAAAAACTATTCTCCTCAAGAAAGAAGCCTACTAGTTTGCTTTCAACTTTTTTGGATCAAAGCCTTAGACTTTAAGCAGATTGCAAAGATACCATATTAAATTCAATACTTCAGAAAGGATATGCATTATTCCTTCCTTTTACCACGCTTTAGAGTCCATATCTCTATTTCTAATAGTAAAGAAACTCAAGTGAAACTTTCACATAAAGCACTACCTGATTTCTCGACTTCAGAAAAACACATTAATTATTTTTTAAAGATCAAGATAGCAGGGCTCAGGAACAAAATCTCCTTTCTCCTCACTTTCAACCCTTTGTGCATTCCTATATATACCACACTTGCCAACATACAGAAGCTGAATTCAGCTGTCCGTAACAGTTCTAGATAATCCCCATGAAGCATACGGGCTTTAGATTGCTTGAAGTATGACTTGCTCATCATTTAGCTTGAATAATGCTATCACTCTGCTGCAGTTATGGATTACCAGGTGACAGGCTTACAGCAAGTCTTAACATTCTATACTGCCTGCTTCACTCATGAACCTATAAAATAACAATTTAAAGTACAACATTTCCCAAAACATTAATTTAAATTACAAATCATTCGAGCTGGAGGGAACATTTAAAGGTCACCTAGTCTAACTCCCCTGCAACGAACACGGACACCTATTAGCTACATCAGGTTGCTCAGAGCTCTATTCTTGAACATCTCCATGGACAGGGTATTCACCACCTTTCTGGACAACTTGTTCAGTGCTTCATGGTCCTTATTGTAAGAAACTATTATGTCCAATCTAAATCTCCCCTCTTTTAGTTTGAAACTATTTCCTCTTGTCCAATCACAACTGATCCCACTAAAGTCTGCACCCTTCTTTCTCACAGCACTCCTTCAGATTTGGATAGGCTGCTGTCAGGTCTCCCCAGAACCTTCTCCAAGCTGAACAGCTCCAGTTCTCTCAGCCTGTCCTTACAGGGAAGGTGTTCCTTCCGTTGGGGCATATTTGAGGTCCTCCTCCGGACACATTCCCTTCTGTACTGACAACTCCACATATGAATGCAGTACTCCAGGTCTCACCAGCACAGAGCTGCTCCATCCTCACATCCTCAGATTGTACTGATAGTAAGGGTTGCCATGACCTGGGTGCCAGTCCTTGCACTTCGCTTTGTTGAACTTCATGAGGTTCTCCTAGGCCCACTGCACAAACCTGTCCAGATCTCTCTGCATGGCCTCTCATCCCACAGATACGCTGAACATACCAGACATAACTCCAGTTCCTGTTTCAATCAGTCATCTTATAACTTACAAGCTGTGGAATACTCAAGATTTGATCAGCTGAACAAGCCCACATCAGAAAGCCCCAAACCCTTAACAAGGGTAAACAGATCATCTCCCAGAGATAGGATTTAAATGTTGCTTTTTACTGGTTTCTCCTATGGGATGAACTGTTTGAGTACATAATACACCAAGCTTATAAACTAAACCTTAGTATATAAGATACCTTTTCCTGAAAGACAACAGCAGTTTCCAGTCCTGGCATGATATCCAGAAGAAGTCTGCAGGCAGCAGTGTTTAATGGAGGTTCTCTGCTCGTCATCACATAAGCGTTCACTAGCTAGAGAAGATCAGGAAAAGCATCAGTTTAAAATTCAGGAGTTGAAATAACTTCTCTGAGAAACAGAATTCCCCTCTGATCTGATGTTCACTGATTAATACTTTTCTTGAACTGATTTGTAAAGACAAATGCCTAAAATAATTACAGCTCACTAACAGTGTAATCATGCGAGAGTAATAGCTGAAAAAAAACATTACAAAATCAAATACATATATTTTTGCTTATCAATTGCAGTTTAAGACAGAAAGCTCCATGTAAGCAATCTGGCAGAAACCTTACAGCAGCATGCACTGATACAGGTGGTGCGTTGAGATGAGGGAAACAAAAATTCTGGCTATTAACTCATGTAAGGGTAGAGCAGTGCAAGAGGAAAGCCAGACTCTTGTCTCCAAGTGCTCTGCTCATACAGGCACTCCAGCATTCCCAAGTACTCACAGAAAAAGCACTGGAATTAGTGATATTAATTTCCATTATAGAAATTAATTAGGCTTTTAAACTTCTATTACAGGACCTGCACTTTCTTTAAAGAGACTGATAAATGCTGAGAAGAACTAATTCAATCATTAATACATGTATTCCAGTACTCCTGAATAGCTCATGAACTACCTCTTTCCTTGGGTCACTCTAACAGCAGCAAACAAGTTGTATTTAAACACACTTTAAAAGCCACTGCTATGGAAGAAATAGTCCCACCACTAGTAAAATTAATATTAAACAAGCAGAAGTACTGAGGTAAATAACGGAGAAAACAAAAATATTACAGTGTCAAGAAGACTTGACAGGTACAGTCCTTGGAGCAAACCTACCGCATTCATGAAATCATCATTCTTGAAAAGTATCCTCAATAAGTGACCAAGCATACACTCAGGGTCTGCTCGACCTATAGAGGAAACAGGAAAAGACTTATCTGTGTACTTCAAGACTTCAATACTAAACTACTAACTTCCAATTGACTGCGGAATAATGTAGTTAGCTGCACCTTTCTCAGAAACAGAATTATAGAACTCATATGCATTATTCATCAAGTTAGTGTTTCCTCTAGTTGCAATTACCTACTTAAAACGTGTACTAGTCACACCAGACCCTGATCAGTAGTGAACAGATTCAGGCTAGATTTTGCTTACTTTAAATATGAATTAGCATGTATCAGCTGATGCTGATCTGTCAAAACCACTCAGAATGCCTTACCGGGGTGTCGGTCATCAAAAGGGTCTGGATCCCCTTTGCGGTATTCTTCAGTCTCCTTCTCAATCAACTCAGACATCCTACAGAAGGAATGACATAAAATAAGCACAATCCACTCCATCCTGCCCCAGTGTGCAACTCCTCACGTTAGCCTATTTGTCACAGTGCTATCAAACAGCTTATCAGCTTTCATTCCAATGGCATTCAGCACTACCAAAGGATTTCAGACTGTCCACCCGAAGGGTGAATAAAGAGCCTTGCCTCTGGTACCTCATTCCCGACCAGCCCGCCAAAACATGCTGAGACCTTATCAGCATCCCAGTGACACACAAGCGTGATGCTCTGAAGGAGTCAGTACTGCTTATTTACTCATGTTAGAGTCCTGGTGATGTCTACAACAGATACTATAGAGAATTACAAAAGGTAGGAATTTAAGTAGTACCCTTCACCTTACAGTTCCTCTTTTGGAGTGGGATAAGCCCTAAACAAGTGACTGCCCACTTTCCTATTCAGTTTAGGCAGGTGCCCCTTCACAGACTATCTACACAATTTTTGTTGTTATTTATATTAATTTTCAGTAGAAATACAGGTTATTAATGTGTCTTATCTCTATTTAGCTTATTTCTTCAGTGCCACGCTCAATTTTTTAGCATGTCAGCTAGTACAATGGATATTACAAGGAGAAACTCAACAAGTTCCCTACTCAGAGACCTTAAAAATACATTAAATGATTCTTTTAATCAGCAAAGTAATGGAAGTTGTTCTGAAGTTATGCCTTCCCTCTACACTGTGAAGTAATTTCAGCAGACACAAGAAGGCCTGAGCAATAACTCACTCAGAATGAACAATACGGGAACAACATAGCAGTTATGTATATATAAAACATACAGAGTATATGGAATATATAATAACATATTGTTACAATGATACACACAATGGATTATATTATTCCCTTGTTATTATTTTATTTACTATTAAAGAAAATCAAGAAGAATAGTAGTATCTCAAGGTCAAGCAACAAATAATCCCACAGTAATCTACTAATTTCCTCCAAGGAGTGGTACAGCACAAACATATGAAATTTGAGGGGAAATAAAGTGCAGTATTTAAAAAACAAGAGCAGATTAATTCCCTTTCCTTGGTATACAACCTGATTATGTCCCTCCTGCTGAGGTCTGAAGTGCAGTGCAGAACCTACAGGCAGTGCAGCATTCTGAATCAAGTTCTTAATACCTCCAGACTAAGGAGGCAAGCAGAGGTTATTAGAAAGGAGGGAGAAGGGCTAAAAGGCTGCAGCAACCCCTGGAGGTTTCCCTTACAGAATGCCATTGACTTGTGTTCCATTACTGTTAATTTCCAGAAAACACCCTGTGTTGCCAAGGTCAAGAGACAAAAAACTTAAACCTGCCTCTGTGAACTACACTGACTAGCCGGTAGGACAGAAGATGATGTTATAAAGACCACCCTGATTGTAAGAACATTAAATTAGCTTATTGGGAACAAGTAAAGTACTTCCCTGCTCATCTCAAGTTAATTGTCATATCAAACTGTTTATCCTGCAAGGTTTTAACATTTCCTTTTAGTAAGCCTGCATGTGAAGAGATGCAAATTGCATCCCTTGCTAACAGGTGGCACAGCTCAAGCTCTTCTGGCTTTCTGGCAAAGGCTAAATACTTAAATACCTATTGTCAGCTCCTCATTTTTTCCAATGTGAACTATTAACTTGAGAGGCACCTGCTGACAAATGGGGAGTTGAGAACCTGAACCCTAGATTTGCTAGGTCTTTTTAGGTGATAATTGGCATACTGAGTACATGCCAGGAAGGACTGACAAGCAGCATGGAAAGTGAGCTGAGCATTCTCCTCAGTCCATGCAGTTTAGGGAGACAGCCAAAGAGCATGCCAGCTGAAGCTGCTGAGTGGTTCCAGGGACGACAACATTATCACAGCCTAGATGAAACAGGCATACGAATCACTGATTATCGGATTTGGGTGATTGTGTTTATTTCGAGACACTTAGGCGCAATCATTTGACCAAAATATAAAAGCACTGCCTCTTCAAAATTGGCTTTGAAAAGAAAAAAAACAACAAAACATTTTTTTGACTGAAAGCACACAAAGAGTAACTATGAAGTGCCTTGGATGCATCTACGGTTTATTCCACTCTTCTATCATTTCTACTGAGAACTGACAAACTACCAAAGCTCATTCTCACCTCTTAACACAGGCACTAACACAAAAAGTTTTAACAACAAAAACAAAAAGAACAAACAAAGAAATGCTGATCTTTTATGCAGGTTTCAACATTTCCTTCATTCACTTGATATTAAGCTGGCTCTCTACTCACTTGAGTTTGCAAGCAAGATCTAGGTTCTACATGAAGGACAGGTGTTCTTCCCCCCCAGTTTGGACTCTTTTATTCCCCAAACTGTTTACAACTGTACCTGCAGATCACCTTTGAAACTTAGTCATATTCTCACTTTCACTTGCCAGAAACTTAGCTCACTTAGAAGGCAAAGAAGGAGGTTGTGGGGACATTCAAATTGCAACACGACCACTGATGCAAAAGGCACAATATGAAGTGGCGCCTTTATAACAAACTACAGACAGGATGCTCTGCAATACCACACTGCAACACACCATATCCCATATTTGGTCTGTGGAGCTGAAGTCAAAACACAGTGCTCCTGCTATTGTCTAAACACTCACACTCTCACCTCTGCTGCCTCAGAATCACATTTTAGCAGGCACCCAGGCACAAAGAGAAATTTTCTTCCAAGTAACTCAGAAGGTACAAGGAAGTAGAAAAACATCTCTCACCAAACAAACATGACCATAGTTTCCTCTGCTGTAAGCCTAAATCAATATGCAAGAGCACCGCTGTCTCCAGACATCAGCTAACACAAGCTCCACTTGGGGAGGATTCCTAGCACATCTTCCAGCAAATTCTTTTTAACCTATGCAGTATCTAAAACCTCGTGTTCCAGATAGACATATGGCTTTCTCTTTTTTTCTCTGAAGCACTGTAAAACCTGCTAGAGCCAAGGGTACATCTCCTCACTATCTACCTTAAGTAGACCTGTTACCTCCACCACAGTCAAAATACCTAAGCTCTTACCATCCATCATCTCTCTCCTTGCTGTACAGAAACCTTAGAGAACCAAAGGAGGATTATCAGATTTGCTTAGGCCTAAACAACTCGAGGAGTTACAAACCGTTATCAATGCAAGAAAATGCATGTTGAATTTAAATTTCTTAGAACACATTAAATTTCTGGTGTTCGTCATTGTGACAAAAATCCTGGAAGCAGCACATATGCTTCTGTTAAGACACAAACCAGACAACAATACACAAAGATGCACCAAAATATGGCTCAGGATTTTCAAGAGACCTACTCATTTTTAAACATTTAGCTTTGGCTTTTTGCAGCTCATCTCTCTCTTCGGTGCTGTTATTTTTAAGGAGTAGTATAAAAAGCAAGCATTTGTGCCAGCAAGGTGAGGCATGACACGGGTCTGCATAAAGAAGCTCCAGCACATTTCTGTTATTTCTACCCAGTGCCAGCTCAGGATCTGCACACTAAGATACCCGACCCAAGAACACAGAGCAGCATGGTACAGAAACCTGGGCTGCTCTTAATGCACCAGTGAGCACAGTAAGCCCTTCAGACACACAGCAGGCAGACAACAGCTCTGACAGCAGAGGAGTGAGGAGGAACTTTGTGGAATTCCTGTGACTGTCTTATTATACCAAGAATATTACACGATTACATAAGAGAGGTCTGGCCTGGGAAACTACAACTACAATTGATACTTCAAATGCTCCTCTTGTAGAAAACTTCCTATAACGAATGGTGTTACTAGCACATACACATCTAGAAACATGCCAGGGAATATTTTCCTCACACATACGATAACACAACAGCGTAACAATGTCTAGTTAAAAAAAAAACACAAACTTCTGAAACTTCCCTTTAAGCATGCTGTATGAGTTGCAGTAAAATTTTTTCATTAAGGCTCTCTCCATCCAACGTGTCTCTCTCTTACTTTCACATAAACTGCCCCACATCAGTGCAATTACAAACCCCACATCACCACTCTGATGGAACCACATTCTCACAGCTTTCTGTTTTGATCAACAAATTACAAGTTTCAGAAGAACATACCAAATTTATTTCACTTGTTTAATGATTCCATCGGCTTCTACTATTTCAGAGTATTAAATCCATGTTTTAGAGGTAGACTGTGTAAGATCTTTGCAATATAAAATGCTTACTAAGCTTGTATGCATTTAAATACTACACTCACAGTTCAAATTTCAGGCCAAGGAAAACTTAATTACCAACAGTAACCAGTTATTAAAAACCTTCAAGCAAACAACACAGTAAAAACTGCTCAAGTAAATTCCTAAACCTGAATATCAGAAGTTATTTTATGGAACTCACCTGGTGAGAATAGGAACCATATCTTGCCCGCTGCCATGTTCTTTCTCCCATTGCTCAAGCAAAGTAGTGAGCTCAGCCTTGGAGTCCACATGCCCAGATCCTGAAGTCATGGCTTAGCCTAAGGCAGAGGTAACAAACAAATAAACAAAAAAAACCACAGGAAGGTGAGCAAGACATCCCACGGTTTTACAATATTCACTGAAACAATCCAAATCAAGAATTAAAATCTACTTGGAAGACCAAAATACTGCTGCACTTCGCTTTAACAACTGAAGTTTTCTGTTGGTCCATTGCCTGAAGAATAAAGGAATGCATGCACACTTAGAACAAGTCTTAACTGGTATATGCAACCCTGAGCACAAGGGGAAGCAGGCACACCTAACCAGACGTGCTCAGCACTAAAGCAGTTCAGAATGCTCCCTCAGTTCCACACAGACCTGAGTTAACCTTTTGCCACTGCTCAAGATTTGCTCACGAAACAATAAAGCCAGGGCAGCAAGATTACCATCAGTGTCTTTATTCCAGTTTAACGCCCCCGGACATCGGAGAAAGAACCAAGAATCACCCTGGCTTTGTGCTGCTGAGGAGGCAGGTGACAGTGAGAAGCTGCTGGTAGCCAGTGAGAGGAACAAGTCACATATTGTCCCTTGTGTGAGGTGTCCAGCCACAGGCAGTGGCTCCAGGGAGAAGGAAGAGCATGCACAGGATGGATCACTGGAACACTTGCTCAGCTGTATCAGTTTTCTGATGACTTAGCTTCCCATCCTCAAAAGCAGGCTCCCTACAGCACTCAGCAACCTGTCACAGGACCATTTCAGGGAGGGCACTCTCACCCTAGGTTCTGCTTAAGCCTCTGAATTTCCAGGCATCAATTTTTGTCAGTGTAATAAAAATCTACTAGAAATACTAAGAGATCAAACTAGAACACAATCTGTCTCAAAACACTGCCATGCCCTAAAGCAGTTACAGCATTTCATTAACCATAAGACAACCAATATCCATCTGCTACAAGATTAAATACCCATTTGTCATAAATGACTCAGAGTAAGAGCTTTCTAAAATCATGTTAAAGGCAGATATGTCATGTTTAAGGCAGTTCTGTACACACAAGCCCCTGTAACATACGTTCAGGAATCACTTAAAGGAGAGACCATTAAGGCAGTCATGGTTTCACCTACTTACATAAGCCTTTACAGCCCAGGCTCATTCTGACAGAAGTCCCCATGCATAACTGAGTGCTGGCTACCCCTGACTTGCTGACAGTCTTCCCTTGCTTGGGGAGTGAATGAACAACCCTGCAGCCCTAGCTCCCCATCGGCACCTTCTGCACTTACTCAGGGGGTGGCACGCAGACACCACCCAGCTGAAATGGGTAGGAACTGCAGCTACCGAAAGACCACAGAAAAATACACCTGCAACATCAAGACACCCAGTCTGAAGAACACCATTTTGGTAAGCACTACATACAAGCAGAGTATGCCACCAAAAAAAAAAAAGAAAAGCCTAAGCATAGCATAAACCGATGTTCTCTACATGAGAAGTAATTGTGATTTTATCTAGAGCATTTTCATCGTTCATTTATCACAGGATTAGCAGCTTTGGAAAAAGCACCAACTTAATGCAAACAACAAAGCATCCTGAGATTGTACGCACACAATGACACAACGAAACACCTCTGATAAGGAAAGCTGCTCCTAGCTCACAGAGGTCCATGCCTTTTTTCATTAACTCAACACCACTTGCCAGCAGCATTTCTCAGCTTTTAAACACACAGAAAAACAATATTCATATGAGTAAAAAAATAATCTACTTTGAGCTTCTGAATGTAAGTGCTGTAAATGGCGACTGCATTCAAGTGTTTCTGACATCCACACCTTTGTTCCATGCCCAAAGGACACAAAAAAAAATGCCTCATGACCCCAGAGCTTGTGTAAGGCCTAGGCAGGCTCTCCTGCAACCTGCAGAACAGCTTATTTCCCCTAACGAATTTTCATTATTCCAGCTAGAAAATGAGAAACACTGCTCCAGCAATACCAGCAAGAGGTCAACAAAGTCCCAGGCAGGAAGATCAAAGAAGTGCTCATGTTATACCATAACCAAGGGAAAAAAAAGGAAAACCTTGGAGTTCCCTAAGTTTATCTCACTTCAAGCACATCACAGGTCTGAAGAACTGATGCTCATATAATACTCCCTGCAACAGAGTTAAAACATAAGAATGCCACCCTTCTGACAGGTGCACAGCATTGGTGGTGCCTCTCCAAGGCATCCAAAGGAACGTGGCTATTTTGAGTGGCACTGCAAAGGGCAGCAATAAAAACTCTACCCCCAGCAGCACCTATTGCTGCAGTTCCCATACAAGTACACCAGGGCCACAAAATATACAAGGACTGAAAGTTATGGCAGCCAAAAGCCTTTAAAAATGCAAGAATCAAAAAGTTCCTGCTGTGCTTGCTTTTTTTCCAGGTATTCTACCTTAAATCATAATGAAGCACCCTGCAGAAAGGTCAAGACCAGAAACTGTATGAATCAAACTGCAAATCCCAAACCACAAATCCCCCTGTCCTGCTGGACAGGAAGGCCTGCAAGGGCTCTCCCTCAGAGAGGCTGGTGAACACACGCAACCTTACGCTGCTTTCCAGGAACCAGCAGAACAGGGAGCACCTCTCCCATCAAGAATTGAATCTTTTTTGATTCTTTTGAACTTTTTCACTTTCATTTTCGAAAGTTTCGAAAGTCATGCCCCACAACAGATTTTAGTTAATATATCTAATTAAGCTAGTGGTAGGAACACTTTGTTTTTCCTAACGCTGTCAAAACATTGTGTACAGGTTCAGTAGAACTGGTATGAACAAATCATGCAGGACCTACTTAAAGGATGTTACTTTAAAAGACACGACTTTAAAACCCCAGAAAAAACTCCCTGCGAACACTTCCACTAATAATCCATGTGCAATGTACTACTTTAATACTGAGCACTACTCAGCATTCCAACATTGCAACAGAGTGGTTTTGTGAGCACTTCATTCTTCCAAACAAAGATGTAAAAGCCTGATAGAAATGAAAATGCCATAGAGTCACTGAGATACAGAAAACCAGAAGCGCTCACAGTTCCTCAGGCTCAGACAGCTCCACACAGCTAAGAAATACAAGTCCCATGGACCCCTGGCTACAATTTCCTAAGAGCAGAGCACAGCTCAGGCTGTTCAGCTTTGTCTCTTGCTCCTCAGCACATGTGAGTTTCACACTGACCAGATGAAAACAACAGGTTATTCACCTATTGATCGAGTTGCATTGCTGAAAAGGATTATGAGGCTCTGAACACAGTGATGGCCATACAGATAAGCATTTTGAAGTGTGAAACCTGTCAGGTGAAAAAGAGATCTGTTTGTTAAGTCTTAAAGTCCACAGATGGTTTTGGTTACTTGGGAAACAAGCTCAAGAACATACGTTTTAATTAAAATGGAAAATGAAACGGACACATAAAAACAAAAGGTGTTAACTTATGGGGAAAAAAAATCAATTTTAATCAACATCGCAGAAAGACTGCACATTTAAGTTTATAAATTTCATTGACAAAAAAAGCCCAGGAGGATCTGTGTGCCACATATAGAGTCAACTCAAAGTCTTAACAAACACACGCTGACCTCACTTGAGTAAGAAGTGTAATGCAATAATAGAATCCCAGATGAGAAAATTAGAAACACAGGAATCAGAACCCAACTAAACGTCCAGCAAGCAGATCAGCACATCTGTATGTTCTTCCCATATTTCTTCTTTAACACAGGAGTTTCTTACTTAGAAAGGAAAAAAGAAAACAGTAACAACCTCCCGTTCACCACAATTACTGTTTAACAGAAGAGATACATGTCAGTTGGCGGCCCGCATCTGTTGAGCCCCAACCAACCAGACCCAAGCTGGAGAAGGAGCACAGCACGCTGCCAGCCCTGGGATGGAGCACAGCCGCAGCTCCCAGCGAACGCACCGGGGGACAGGAGGCACTGCAGTGCTACAGCTGAGCGGAGGGGAACCTCGATTCGTCCCCCTTTACCGACCGAACACCTCGCACAGCTCCCACCTGGCTGCTGTTACACATTCTTGGCATCGCTTTGAGCGTTATCCAATAAATAAGCGAATAAATAGAAAAAGAAAAAACATTAAGGAAGTCACGTGGGGTTTTGCTGTTTTGTTTAAAGCCGTAACATTTTTTAACACCGGAGGAAAGCGCGCAGTTACTCAGTCTCCCG
>JAOWBP010004220.1:1046853-1066830 GCA_028571105.1 Tragopan temminckii
CCCATTTAAGAGCTGACTACCAGTGGGGAAGGATCTCTTCTGGAGATCATCTCTTCTGGAGATTCCTAGCAAGCCCAGGATACGGGTGAACACTTTATCTTTTCTTTGCTCCGGTATAATAACAGCTTAGCCGAGCTCTTTGGTATTTATAACTTCTATACATCCACTGATTGTACACTAGGTCTGTGTTTTGACCTGTGTTTTGCCTGGACTCTCTCAGAAAGGTTTTTAAGCTGCTTCCCCCATCATTCTGCAGCAGTGAGAATGAGAATGATTTCAGAATGTTCAGTTATTAAAGACAGCATTGTGACTTGTTAGCCTGGCTTTGGATTCTGAAATTTGATGACCCACATACTATGTTATCTTTAGTCTTATTAGCACTTCTTTCATATTTATAGACTTGATTGTTTGGCCTGATTTTTTTCAGGAGTGTTTGACTTGTAGAGGTGACCTAAAGCAAGTACTTAACCAGACTGAAAAAAAATCAGGCTTCACAAATTAAAATGCAAATTCAAAAACTAACAGCAGCCCTGTTCTGTCTCTGTTCTCATTGCAGCCCACTGAACTTGCTTGGCTCAGTCCGACACTCATCATCCTCTTTGTCATCCCACACCTCCAGCGAAACAGGGAACTTGGTTATCCTAACAGACAGCTCTGTGGGGGAGGCTGCGGAGGAGATGTACCACATGCAGGTACAGCTCTAGCATGCCACGAGATAGTGATAGAAGCAGCACTGAGCATGCTCAGAGGGCTGTGCTTCCAAATGCAATCTGGATGTCCGAACGCATGGTTCTTTTCTGCTAGGATATCTGTAAAGAGCTGAATGGTTAGAATCTGCCGTTGTTCAAGAAGGATGGCAGATTAATTCAGCCAGCTTTACTTTGGGAAGAAATTTTCTGAGAGCTGCTGTCCAGGATGATAGCATTGCTTTCAAAACATGAGATTTTAGTCAGCGTGTTATTTATCTGATCTGTTCAACATATGCAGTTAATACTGTTCTTGAAATGAGTCCCACACTCAAGTGCAGATTAACAATGACCTACACTGAAGCTATTTCCTAGACTGAGGTCGCACTGGGTGATATAAGACAGGTAAAAGTCTAATGCACTGAACCACTCAATTCTCCTCTGATGGTTTCTCTGCCTCCTGCAGCTTGTTGACCCTAGCTGCAGGTACCAAGGCTCAGTCACCAGTGTGTCTGTTTTATCCTCATCCCAGGCCAGCCCGTCCACCTCCAGCCTGAGCTCCACACACTCGGCACCATCCCAGATGATTAACTCTGCTCCTTCCAGTGCACGAGGTAAGAATGGACGGACTCAAATGGAAGTTAATGGGAACTGCCGGCATCCCATAACTCTTTCAACTTTGTCTACTTATTGGGTGAAACACCACCTGCACTGAAATACACCACTTTTTCAGAGCATGGGTCTTCAAAAATGATTTTTTTCAAAATTTGATTTTTTTTTTTAAGCAGCATTTGGAGTGTATCTGATGTGTGCTGGTTTCAGGCAGCTGGATTTTATAACAGTTTCTATTGTTCTGCCACAAATTGTGACAGGCAGTGTAGAGGAAAATAGGAATATTCTTTGGTACAGTGCTTAAAGGAGAGAGATCGTGGAGACAAACACGAAGATTCCATTTTAGATGTATCATGAAATCGTGGCACAAAGAACTTGAGGCAGTTTAGCAGAAAGTTGTGTATGCAGAAGAATATGTATACGATGAGTGTTGAAAGCTGTGAATGAAGACAAAGAAGGATTTCCCTGATAGGAAAATCTTGAAGAAGGGAAAAACACAATGACAGACTCTAATGGTACTGTTACTGCCTTTGGTGTTACAGTAGTTAGACAAAGCTAACCATTTTCTTCCCAGGCCTCACAGCTGAAGCAAAAATACTGCATGCCATCTCCCAGTTTTGGTTACTTCTGTTTGAGTTTTCTTTTCTCATTTTGGATTCTTAATTGCAGGCTCATGAATTTCTTTCTACACCTCTTTTCACAGGAATATGAAGAAAGTATCAGAGATGCAGTCAGAGACAGAGGCTATTATTTAAATCCTATCCCCTTTTTCTGTACAGGGGAATTGTGCGTCTCCTTATGGACAGAGTACAGAGCAGGCAGGGGAGGGTTTCTGTTGCTTATTAACAAGTAAATACTTCTTTCTCTCAGGCCAGCTTGGGGCTTTTCTGCTCAATCTTGCAGTAAAGTCTTAATTGACTGGCTGTTGTAATGAAACAGACACATCTATCAAAGTGATTTAATTGGAGGATCAGATGGAGTAGGAAGGTGAGAAGTGGATGTCTTCAAATAAAGGCATATAGCTCCACTGATTGCCAAGAGCTGGAAGGAAAATAATGAGAATTGAAATAACAATTTAGCAAGATGAAACTGTCATATCAGAAAGGGGAAGATGGAACTGAGTACAGAATCATACCAGAAAGTCATCCTTAAGTGGGTGTGCCTCAGCTGCCATGTGAGGTCTGAATCTTCTGGGGAATCAGGGCTTTGGTGCTCACAGTATTTCCATGTAGTTTTCATTTTAAAAAGCCAGCACTTCCAGTGATGGGCTGCACCATTCTTTCTGAGCTGGGTGACTTCTCAGTAGCACCAGCTTCTCTCTTAACTGTATTCTTTTCTGTTGCTTAGAAACCAAAGGGATGAATGCTACAGAGAGCATGGTGCTGATGGGTTAGTCAACAGCACCTCCCAAAGATGAGAGCTAGGCAATGTAAATGACCACTAATGAGGGAATAACCGTTTTGAAAAATACTTCAGTGTATATCTTAATGTTATTCTTCACCCTTACTAAAAGGTTTTGACAGCCTTAGATAATGCATTTCTACTCTGCTTTGTTCACTTTCAAGTTAGGTAAGTGTAGCATTCAAATATTACGCAGTAAGTGTACTGTGAGACTGCATTTTAAAGTCCTAGATTCTCTGTTTCACAGTCACCACTGTGGTTATTAAAACACTGCTCTTTGGAATGAAGTCGTTTGCAGCCACAAAAAACCCTACAGTATGCTCCACTGTGGTAATACAGCTTTGATTTTCTCATTGGTGATTTTTTCTTTTGTTTTGTTTTTGAATTGGGTGAATTTGATGCTTATGAAAATGAAGGACCAGTGTCACTGGCCAGAGCAAGGTACTTCATAACCATTACATGTGCAGCTCTGCCAATGCACTTCTATTCCTTTTTTTTCCTTTTTTTTCTCTTTTTTTTTTTTCTGTATTTATTTATATTCTTTTTAATTTAGTGCTGGTGAAAGGTGGTGGATTGACAACACTGGAGGCTGAAGCCCTCTATTTACCCACAGAACAGATACAGCATGGGCGGCAGCCGTGCAAGCTTCCCCACGCTGCCCCCACCAATGTGCCTCATCTCTGTCCTGGAGGGACCACCTCTAGAGGTGAGAGGATAGTTTGGTCT
The DNA here is from genome assembly GCA_028571105.1 of Tragopan temminckii. Classification (NCBI taxonomy): domain Eukaryota; kingdom Metazoa; phylum Chordata; class Aves; order Galliformes; family Phasianidae; genus Tragopan; species Tragopan temminckii. The sequence continues at coordinate 1,050,279 of JAOWBP010004220.1, forward strand.
CCATGACCCATCCAATCCTTGACCTTTCTGCTGAGACTGCCGACAAAGCTACGTAGTCACAGTGCTGGAGTGCTAGAGCTAACTGCTGTTCAGACAGGAATTATATGAAGACCAATAATTTGTTTCATGCAAGCCACCTAAATTTACCAAGTTAGCAACTTTGCTACCCGTGCATGGATTTTGTTAAACTGATTGATTGACATGTTAATGTAGAAGTTAAAAACCAAACCAAACTGCGGTCCCATTATCTGGATTCTTTATCAGCTTTTATACTGCAGAGTTCTTTCTGGGCCTCTGCTGCTAGCGCTGTTCTGAGGAGTTGGGTATATTTTATTACAAATTTGTTCCACTAGTGACCATAAAAAGCCATGGCCATTTGCATTAACAATCTAGCAGGAAATTAATTTGTATTTTGATTCTTCGCTTCCAGACAAAACCCTTTCATCGGTGTTTAAAATGATAACAAAAGCAGATGATTTGGTTTGTCCAATGAAAATAATAAAGCCATTAATCCAACATCTTGTTTAAAAGATTTGTAACTAATGACGATGTGATTTTACCACTGAAGAGCAGATTAAAGCAGCAAGCCTTATACTGAAGTTATAGTGTACACTACTTAGAGCAGAAGTCTTAAATAAAATTGTAATCAGAAGATAGTCAGAATTCTCTAACTGTGCAGTTAGAAGAAGATTATTACTAGCTATTTTTCAGGTTAAAGTACACATCTTTCAGTTTTTTCCCTAGCTCAACCCTTGTGTAACTTCTTTCCTATCAAGAAAGCAGCATGTTTTTGTATGCGGGATAAGTAAGGAATTCATTTGAGGTGACTCATACAAGGCAGTGCTCTAACCCTACTTGAGTTGAAAGATTATGCAGAGCAACATTTCCTAAATAGATATTGTAATGCAAAATCACTTGGAAAGGGCTATGAGCATGGTTTTTTCAGTTATTTCATTTAAAATAAATCTGGGACTCCTGCACTCTATAGGCATCTCCTGGCTGACACTTGATGACTGACCTCCCAAGGTGCCCCTGCTTTCCCAGCACAGTTTTCAGGGGCAGGAAGTGAGTCCCTGTACCTTACTCAGCACTTTGCAAGAACCCAGATATTTGCATAGAAACTTTCTTCATTAAACCAAGAAGTGAGAGTTTGGTGCAGGAGCCAACTGATTTCATGACAGTAAAGAAAATGATCAGTCAGAACCAAAAAAATGTGTTGAGTTTGGAGCTCAGCTGTGTTAATTTTCAGTTTTGTTCCTTAAAACTAATACTTGTAACAAAGTAGATTAACACTTTCATAATTTAAAAAAAAAAAAAAAGCTACCTCTGCCTTCAGCACAGGTTTCTCTTTCTCATTAATAGTATGCACAGTGCTGCACGCGTGCAGTGTAGTGAGCTGCAGGCTGGAGAGGATAAGCCCTGGTACATGCTGCAGCATTTCAGGTGGCCACTGTGGCGGTCCTGAAAGCTTCTAGAAGATTTGATGTTGTTTTCTACATTTTGCCAGTCCTTGAAAAGAGCCTTAGTGATTGTGTTCTCTGCCTTTTCGAAGCAGCAGGCCTGATTATTAACAAATAAATGTTTCAGTTACAGCCACTTCTCTCATGGCACTCAGTTTGGAGGTGTCAGTGCTTAATTTGCTAGCAGGCTGGATATATGGCATAATCTGCTACAATCTTTATGGCTCTAGTCATTTCCAAATTTAGGGTACCAAACAGCAGGGTGAAACTACCTCCGTGTTTAGCACAGGTGGGATTTTTCAGGTCACGCATGCAAGGTCTGGTGGAAGGTAGAATCCCATATTAACTAATGGCACATTGGGATGGTTTGCATCTTGGACAAAAAAAGCACAAGATAAATGGCAAAGCTGACAGTGTGGGTTGTGCTGTGATGCAGTTCTGGGCACACCTAAGAGTTTGATACATCTACATTTGTCAGGCAGAAGTAGGACTATCTGTGACGTGTGAGTAAAAGAGACTCAGCATAAAGCATAACACTGTGTTTTCCAAGCTGATGCGTGTATATGAGAGCAAAGAATGTTGTGTAATTATGTTTCTGTTTTATGTCTGGGGAGAAAATGAGTTCGGAACTAGAATGCAGATACTTTGTGGCTGTCCATGTCAGGGTGGGGGTGTGGATTAATCTGGGATCTGCCTCCCCAATGGAGTTGTTGCTATTATAGGAGGTTATCCTGCATTCTGCTGGACACATTGTTCCTTCCACTGTGTGCTGAATATCAGTCCCAAAAAGTGCATGTTTGCTTTTGCTGGGATAAAAGCTGCATTAACCAGTACCAATGCCTTTGCTCATATGTTGAAGTGCTGTTCAGATAATGTGCGTGGTTGTGGAAAGTCTGCAAGAGGGGGCATGTATTCCCCAAAAGCCAGCATGGCTCTGTAATGCGCTGTGTGCTGCCATCTGTTCAGTGCGTGTCTGTGATGCAGTGAAATTAGCAGTGCAAATGAAAGCTCACTCTAGCAGCTTCTGATCATCGGTTCCTGCCTAATACCGTGCATCCCAATGGATGTGTCTGTCAGCAGTACCAGACTTTAGGAAGTCACTAATAGGAATCGTTCTGCTAACAAATCCCTTGTCAGCTATTGCATATCAGAAGACATATTATTGTGTGGCACTCACCTTGAAGGACACAAATCCCAAGTAATGCCACACTCCAGGAAGCTATCTGTGTGCATACTGCTATTTCTTAAATGGCAGCTATTCAGATAACTAATAGTTAAGTCTACCAAGTCAAGTATGTTCCAGCTATAAGCACTGGTAAACATTCTGGTGTCATACGATGGCTCAGTATACCAATACTCAATAGAAACCATACCTTACCCAGAGGCCTTATGAGCAAAATGCCACCCACATTTATAGCAAATTCTGTTCATTACTGATTTTTGTGCTCTTATAAGAAAGAGGAAGCCAAATGTGGTGTCACCAACTACACGGCAACACCTCAGTCTCCCTCTACCAGAACTGAGGAATAAAGTAGCTTTCTGCTTGATCTAAATGGTGCCCTTCAGACTTTTATCCCTTTCTGCCACATTCAATCCCAAATTATAAGGCTTTACAGCATTTGTATAACTGCAGTACTTTATTCACACAGTTGCCCTTTTTTCTGTATTTATTTATATATATTCAGCTTTTTGCACCACACAAGGAGAAATGAGCACATCTTACACATCTTACTGTATCCTAATCATACGTAACGTGCCAGTTCTTCATCCTGTGCCACACACCTCACCAACAGTGAGCTGCTTATTGTGCTGGGCACCGTGTTCCTTGAGTCCTGTTTGACCATCGTCTGAACACACTGCACAGGAGGACTGGCTCTGGGCATGCAGAGACATGGCTGTTGTTTGTCACGTGTACGTGATTGCTCTCACTTGTTTACAGGCTCTCCCTCTCTACCAGATAAGTACCGCCACACTCGGGAGCTGATGATGTTGTTGCCAACCCATCGGGACCGGCCCAGCAGTGCCATGTACCCCGCAGCGATCATGGAAAACGGACAGGTAGCAGACCTGATTTCTCTTATGTTAACTCAACCATACTGAAAAGGACACGCTCATCTTTACTCTTTTGTCTGTTTTAAAGCTTCCCTTACTATCTTTGGGAAGCACAAGAGCTTAGGATCATTTTCACACTGGTCCAAGAAATAACATAGACCTTCTGATACTAATCACACACTAGAGCCGCCTACTTTGGTAGTTGGGTGATGTAAGTTGTAATGACTGTTAAAACTGTAGTCGGTTGTCCCCTGAGCCCTGGTCCTCTGCAAGCGTTACATCACTTAATTTACGCACTCTTCTGTCCTGCTGGTAAGCCTCAAAGTTGAATCTAAGTAGTTTTATGGTGATTGCCAGAGATAACAAAATATACAGGAGGTTGAAGTAATGTACAGGGTCTCCAAACAATCTACTGCTTTCTCTGGGCAAACTGAGAAATTCACTGTGTGCTTACGTACGAGCATTTTAATTCAGCTCTGGCATGCACTTTTGAAGAGAATCTCCTGACCATGCCCACTTCCATACTTCAGTTCACATCAGAGAACTGTCTCAGAGCACACAAACTCCATTTATTTCACATGAAGCCAAAGCAAAAGATGAGCTCCAGAAGAGCATGGGATGCATTCAAGCTGCTAATGGGCACAAGATCAGGCCAGAGCTGCTCTGATATAACTCCTTCAGAGAGCACAGCAGTGTGAGCACTTGGTCTTCGTTGCTGTTACCCTCCAGAGATCTGCTAGGGTTGCACCGCACTACTTGCTAATGTAGACAGTCTAAAGTTCCTGTGAGTTTTTTTTAATGTAAAAAATCTCTTTGCCTGAAAACCTGAACAGAAATCCACAGGTTCTGTGCTTTCTTCTCCCTTAGCCTCCAAATTTTCAGCGCGCCTTGATGCAGCAGATGATTGGACCATGCAAACCTTGCAGCGATCCCAACCTCTCTGTGGCTGAGAAAGGTACTCTTTTTCCTAGTTAACATGCATGCTTTCTAAAATATTATTACTCTGATCCTGCAAGTAGTGAATGGGCTTCTACATTTCCTGGCAGAGTGCATTCTCTCATTTTTTAAATTAACAGTTTAATTAACTGGGCTTCTTGCCAACGTATAGTCACTTCAGATCATTCACAGAAGGGTGGAGTTGCACAAAGCTCTCTGTTTCAAAAAGCCATCTGAGTTTAGCATGTTGTTATTAAAACAAATCAGGCGGCCTTTATCAGGAAGAACTCCCAACCAAACAAATAGGAAAATATCTGAAAAAAGACTGAAGGATTTGTACCGTTTCCAAAAAAAATAATGAGGTATACTGCTGCTTTTCTTCAGACCGTATAAATTGTGTTGGTTTTGTTTTTAATGTGCACTTATTCTTCAAAATAGTGACATTTCTTCTCTCTCTGAGGTAGTTTTGTACTTAATTAAGTTCTTCATTAGGAACTTATACTTAACTCACTGCTTTGAAGAAGTATGAGTGGAGCCCATGGAAGTAAGAGATTTCTAAGGAAGAGTCTGAAGAAAAGCAGTGAGGTGACTATAAGGTCATGGAAAAATGGGGAAGATGAGAGGCTTATGTGAGAATTTCCCAAATGAACCCAGTGAGTGGCGTGCCAGGTCTGTACATAGGTGGGAAATGATTCTGGCAGTATCTAGCAAAGAGTGTTAAATAGCCAAGCAGAAAAAAAAGACGATGAGAGAAGAAAAGGAGGGAGGAGAAGGAGCTTGTGAGTGGGGTGCCATGGACAAAGTGATGGGCTCACGAAATGACCTGAGGAGCAGCATTCTGAAAAAGCAGAAGAGAGCAAAATTCTTGAGTCAAAACCTGAAACAAGGGTGCTGCCATTAGAAAGCAGTGATCTTACCTATGGCTGGGAGAAACAGCATCTGAAAGTCAAACATTTTAAGGCCAGGAAAGACCACCACAGTCCTCTAGTCTGAGCTGCGCAATGCGCTTTGTTACACTTCTGTCAGTGTTCTTGTTTCAGCAACTGTGCTAAATGGTATCTTTGAAAAACAAAAAGCCAGATGCTATTCCAGAACTTCTAATAAATCAGAATCCATTACTTTAACAGTGTGGCAGCATTACAGAGCAGTTGAGATTGAAAACAAAAGCCAACCTGCATTTCGAAACAAATGATTCTGATGACAGTAACAAATAGTGACAACAGTTGAGGCTAGGGAGTGAGGAATTAAGAGTTCTGCCTTAGCCATGTTGCATTTGAATTGAACATGACAGACATGATAAGATTTTTATACTGGACAGGAGAAAGAACTGGAAAAAGGTACATACGTGATGTGTTGCCTGTCAAGAAATAATACTTGAACTTGTACTTGTGGGCAAGACACAAAGAGAAGGGAACTCAAGACAGAATGTCCCAGAGCCTGAAGGAGCTATAAAAGACAGGTGATGCTCTTAGGGATGGTGTAAAAGGAACCCCAGCTCTGCTGCCAGGTCGGTGGCTGCAGGCATTTCTGCAGCACTGGAGCCAACATCACTCTGTTAGTCAAGATGACATCTGCCTTGTTTTTGTTAGCTGTCATGCTCCATGAATTTTTCCACCCCCCTCCGTGCCAAGTCAGAAGTACTGCTCAGTAATTCCTATTGACAACGGTGACATCAGTTGCCCAGAGCAGAAATAAATATGGCCGCTGAGACTGCTGAGAAGAGAGGGATGGGCTAGGGCATCACTGGAGCTCCCTGGATAGATTTCTCCCTGAAGCATTTTGGATCCAGCTCCGGGTTTAACAGGCAGCAGCCATGCTCCGGAATCATCTGACCTTAGGATGATTTCCAGCACTTAGCTCAGAAGGCAGTGAATGAGAGAACACTGAGAAAGTATAAATGGATTACACACTGGAATGCCACGTTCTGTTCTTCACAGTCTTCTGCTGCATCTCAGTATTAAAAAGAAACAGACAAAAAAAAAGCAATCATTTTACAGGCCAAGAAAACCAGGTACTGTTGAGTCCTTTTCACCTGATGCTGGAATCCTGCCGGAGAGCACTGTGTGGCTGGCGTCATTCTGCATCTTGTCCCTCTTCATTTTAACGTTTTACCACCAATTGCAGTAATACAGATTACAACACAGTGTAGAGCATGAGCAGGGCTGCTCAGAAAGCTCATCTGAAGCCACTTTACTTGTGTTGAGATGTATGCATCCCTTTGCTTGAACCTGTTCTCTGTCAAGATTCTTAGCGTCTTCTTTGTACTCCATTTGAGGGTCTCTTTTTAAAGCCAACATTTGTGTGGGTTTTCGGCTGTCTTTTGAGGCTGTCATTTTCTGATCCTTTTTACCTTGGGGAGTTTTAGATCTCGGGGAGTCTGTGTTCATGAGCTAAGGAAAAACAATCATAAACCTTTCAAAGTCATTTTAGAGAAGAAACACATCTGAAAAATGGTTGCAGGCGTTTTAATTAGGGATAAATTCTCTTCATATGTCAAACTCTCTGTTTATTTCTCCAGGCTTCTATTTTTCATGTTTCAAATTGAGGATAGCAAAAGCTGCCTTTAATCTCAGCTTTCTGTGGTAGACTTTGTTCCTTTCCCCCCCTTTTTTTTCTGCCTGAGCTGATGAAACTCACCAATTGTTTATAAACACATACACGGTTATTGCATTTCTATCTCCTCAGAACAAATCGAGTCTTAGAGTGCATTTGGAAGAGATGAAGATGCATTTTAATAATGTCTGTTGACAGAATTCTTGAGATCCTGACACATTCTCATTGTTAGAAGAAACTATTACGATGAAAACACAAAGTCATGTAGAATCATTCTCAATATCTGCTATATGGGGAAAGCACTCCTGCCTCTGTCTTTCCCAGTTAAAAAAGGCTCAGTCTCATTGCTGACCTCGTAAAGCAAGGAGCCTGGGCGGTTATCTTTAAGTATTTGAGGATCAAATTAATCAATCAGCTCTGGAGCAAATCAAATCTTTGAAGTCCTGGTTTCTTCTGTACCAAATTAAGGGTGTCATTGCCCTCACATCCTCACAGTCTTTGCTTAGCCACTGTAATACAACTACAGTCATCCTATGTCTCACAGGAGTTCTGCCCCACATTTCTTCCAGCTTTGGAGTTGTTCACTGCCAGGCAGAACAGCTCATAGCTGAGATCTAGCTGCTGCTCCATCAGTCAGATTTCATTTTTACTTACCAGCTCATCAAAAAAAGAAAAAACTTCACAGAATTCTACTGCTCTTCATAGTTCTTAGAAGTGAGCCTGGAGGGTCAGCAGAGGGGAGATGGGCAGACTAACAGACACTGATCACCTAACTCTCGCTTCTTTAACAAAGCACCCTGTAAACTAGGTGTAAAGCACGCTGTAGACTAGATGATGCCTTTGTATGCCTCCAATCCTACCACACCCCAAGTTCTTCAAATCTCACCCCTCTTTACTACTACAGAGTACACTGGCAAGCCAGTCCTTCTGGCCGCATGACCCCATTACGCTACCCAAGTTAAATCTGTTTCAATCCTTCAGCTGTGCCAGCAGCGCCCAGTAGCTGGAGCCTAGACAGCGGAACCAGAGAGGCCCTGCCATTCCTGTCTATCCACGTTGGGAGCATCTTGGCCCCACCAGTACCTCCCCGAAGCCTGCCCCATGGTAAGGAAAAGCCCAGTAGATCTGCTGCATAAGTCATGCAGTCATGCCAGATGACTAGGCCAGCTGAAAGCTGGCCATAGTCTTTGTTTTCCCTCATAGAAAGCATCAGAAACAAAAAGTCAAAGTCTTTCCTGGTCTGCTAGATTAGCGCTGGACATTTTCAGTTTTGTTCAAGATCTTCAAATTTTGCAGTTGTTACAAGTAACATGGACTTGCGTGGGCTAGAATTAGGTGTATGTGTGTGTTGGAAGTCTAGCTTGGCTTTTTGCCAGCGGCTATCTTCAGCAATAACTTACGGTTACATAGCTCCTAAATAAATCTTCGAACATACATTGTTTTCGAGCCTGTTGCCTTGCCATGAAATCCTTGATAATGGGGATGGGTGAAAACCTGCACTAAACTTCTTGTAAGCATTTTGTGATGTGACAGATGCACTCCACAGTACTGGTCGGAAGGGAAGCCCCAGGCTGGATCGGTCTCATCAGTGTTTGGAGCTGTTACTTGGCATTGTAGAATATAGAACCCCAACTCTCTCACAGCTGTTGAGGCTGCACAGGTCTGTATTTCTGACCCTTGTCTCATTCCAGGACACTACTCGCTGCACTTTGATGCCTTCCATCATCAGCTCAGTGATGCTCCTCCAGCACTGCCTGCACGAACATTGCGCAAGGTAAAAAAGAAGTGTCAGGAAAGAAGAGAGAAATACAGAAGAAAAAGTATAGGCTCTGGAAGGACACCCTTGTCCACTGTCACCTCCAAGTAGTTCTTGAATACAGATTCACTGTTTTTAAAATGCTATTAACTTCCTAGAGAGAATTCATTCCAAGTTTATAAATTGTTGAACTTAAATTTAGGCCCTCCCACTTCCCTTTTGCATATGTTCTGATTTCAGGCCCCCTCAGTACAGAAGGAGAGAGGGATTTTATCACCTCAGTTGCTGTGTTAAGTGCACTGATTTGTCCACAAGAGGTGTTTCCATACAAGTCAGGGGAATATATATACATACTGTCAATGGCCGACGTTTTGAACACAACCAGAACTGCACTGATATTATTAACATCACTGTTAAAAGCTGAAATGTTAGCGAGCTGCAGTGTTGCCTCCCTTGTCGATTTTAACATGATTTCTGTTTTTTCTGCAAACAGTCCCCTCTTCATCCCATCCCTGCATCACCCACCAGTCCACAGTCTGGTCTAGATGGAAGCAACTCCACTTTATCCGGCAGTGCAAGCAGTGGCGTCTCCTCCTTGAGCGAGAGTAATTTCGGACATTCCTCTGAACCTCCTCCTCGCACTGACACCATGGATTCTGTCCCTAGCCAGGCCTGGAACACTGACGAAGATCTAGAGACACCCTACCTCTCTGTTAGGTACAGTCTCTCTGAGCCTGATGTCCTCGAGTCGCTCAAATCCCAGCCATGCCGAAGCCACTCAGCTCCATCAGGAGTCATTCCTCAGGACACCCTGGACCCTCCTGCTCTACCCCCCAAACCTTACCACTCCCGCCTACCAAACATAGAGAATGAGGAGGGAATGATAATTGAAGACGACGACAAACACCGCCAGTTGCATCGTAAAGTGTCCCAGCCAGTGAGTGGTGGAAAGGAAGAGCAGGCCAGGGTAGCATGGGAGCACGGCATCAGTGAGCAGTAGGAACAACTGCTGGTAAGCAGCTTGCGTTGTCATTCCAGGTGTGACCAGAGCGCAGAGCTGAGGACTCGGAGAACAGCAAGCTGACTTCTACTGCCACAAGCTTGGCTGGAGCCCACATACGCAACTGGGCCAGCAAGGGAGGTTGCTGCTTTCCTTTCAAATTTCTTTTTACACCTTTCCATTACATTTTTTTAACTCTCCGTGCAATGGATGGTTATTCCTTCTGCAGTTTCTTAACCGCACCACATGGCACACAAGCCATAGGGACTTGCAGAAGCTGAAAAACACAATTTTAAGCGGAGGAGGAGGAAGGAGGAAAGGCGGCAAGCTGATTTTGAAACTGCTTTCCTCCCAGCTCTGGGACAGATTTGAGTAGACGCGGTTGCACTAGGTACATATTTTATTGCTGTACAGAAGTGAAAGCTCATTGCTGAAATCAGGGATTTTATGAACTGTCGGTCTGGAAGGTGCATGAGCAGCAGGCAGTGGAAAGATGGCAATTCTAAGATATTGGCTCTTTTGAGAGCATCATTGTACATATCTGTGCAGTGATCTCCCTGCATTGGTTCATAGGTGCTGAGGCAGTCTAACCAGTGCTGATGCACTGATTTCCAAGATATCATTTCCAACAAACTCTGCCTCCTTTGTTTTTTATGTACTGTTTGATTTCTTAAAATTTGCTTTCACTGGCTAAACCAACCTGCTTTCTCATTGGAGTCATGCTGTTCATCTGTGCTACAGGATGAGGGGAAGGTTAGTAGCCACTGGAGCTGTGACTTGATTGTAGGCCTTTCCCATGCCCAGCTTCAGGCAGGCTGTCAGCACCAGCATTTCTATTCCAGTTAAAAGAAAATAAAAAGTTCTTCATGCCACAGCTGGTTGATGACTCACCAGTAAAGAAAAGGTGGCTAAAATGCATAACATCCACCACTCCTTGCCTCAGGGCTGAACATCAGAATTCTCGCTAACTTCCATCACCAGGAGCTGAGATCCATTACCCAAAACCATCATTCCTCAGCTCCCCTCCAAAAGTCACTGCAGCTGGTGTACAGGATGTCCCTGTCTCACAGTAGGCAGATGCAAGAAATGCCCAGTGTAGTGTGCACCCTAGAGTCAGAAATCTTAAAGGCAACCTGTAAAGAAGGAACATTCCTTTCCTCTTTTGCTTCTTTAGAAGGTATGAAGAAGTTGTAAGAGTTCCTTCTCTCTTTTTGAAGGTTTTGGTTCTTTTCTCCTCATGTGGCAATACAGCCTTCCCCCCCCTGGCGTTTTTTTATGGTCAGGCTCCAGAAAGGGATGAAGAATTCAGTGCAGGTGGGAGATTCAGAAAAAAAGAAAATAGAAAAAAAATCAAACAAAAACAAGAAGCAGAACTATGCAGAAGTGGAGTCAGTACAAACATATGTGTGTGAAACAAGCCTTTTAATCAGTATTTGCTCAGTTGAGTTACATTACAAGACAGGAAAAAGTTCTGTGGTAACAGAGGCAAGACCTGTGGTGTAAAAAGAACTAGAAGAAATCTTCTATTCCTACTTTCATATTTTTCAAGAAACTTGATCAAAAAAGCAGGTATCTAGTGTTTTTATATAAAGAAGTAATGCTCTTTCCTGCTGCCATGCCAGCACACATTTTGGCCTTTCCTTACATTCATTTCTACCTGCAGACTGCAAAGCACACTCCAGAAAATGGTAAGTTACCACTGAAAAACCTGAAGCACATTCAAACAAGAGACTTACTTTCACCATGTAAATTAGTGTCAGAAACAGGAATAGCATCAACATGTCCCATTCTTCCCCTAGTCACTCAGTTTCTCCTGCTACAAACAGCATAAAGAAGCAAAAAAGGATACACATCTTTTACAGGTCACCTTTAGCACTACCTCTAAATACAGTGACTGGGCAGAGAATGTTGCTTCTGAACTCTCCTAAAAATGAGACCATCTCATCTACAAAGTCTGAGCTCGGTCAGCTGTCGTACGAAGGGGGTTTTAAGAGGATTTCTTTCTTTTCTTTCTCAAGCTCTAGCCCATACAAAAGTAATAAATTATGGTTTTGTTTCTTAAATAGTCCATTTGGCTGGAACAAAGTTTCTTGTGCTTCCTCTATTTTGTTACTAACATAGGCTGCTTGTAATCCCTGCAACCTTCGCAATTAAGAAGAGAATGATATTAAAATCCAGTATACGGTGGACATTTCATCTCTAACAGGAGTAAGAGTTTTCCAGTAGTAGAATTAGCCCTAACTGCTAATGAACCAAGCTGGGTCTCTGGTATAGCACACAGGTATGAAAGCTCAAATCAGAGTTATGTTTTTAATGAAGGTCAGTCAAGGTAATTCCTTAGAAGTGAGTGAGATACTTTCATGTTATTTTCTAATTTGAGATTCTTAGACATTTTTAAGAGAATTAAATACTCAATTCCATCTCCCTAATCACATTTGGTTTTGGTTGGTTTGGGGTATTTTGGTTTTTTTTTGTGGGAAAATTTACTTTTGAAAGTAGTAAATGTACTGATATACTGAACTTCCTCATTGTAAAAACAAAAAACAAACAAACAAAAAAAACAACAACAACAACAAAACAACAGCAGGTCCTGCAAATAAAACTGCAAAAGCAAGAATGCGGATAACATGGGGTGAAGTCCCATTCTGCTGGAAGACCTGCCCTGAAGCTCCCATCAGTCTCTCACACTGCACCACCTTGCTCTGATTAGAGGGGCTGTACAACAGCAGTCTGACCATTCTGAGTGTCTGTCATTACTATGTATTCATAGGGGGTTGAAGATAATTGAATGGTGTACACAGATTCCCAATTTATGGCAGGTGCACACAAAGGAGGATGGAATAAATTACTGAATTTACTAAATTTGAGCCTCTGTGGAGTTAACTTCCTGTTGTTGTGATATCTGCTACACATTCTGTCGCCCTTTTCAGTGCTTAACTTAAAGGGTGGAGAAGGTAGACTGCTGTTAGGTTTTGTGAATGCTGGAACAAATACTTCATGGAACTAATACTTCTCTGGAGGGTGGGGTGGCTTTCTAGCATAGTGCAACTCCATCAGCAAACTCAGTCCTGGAGCAGGTGGAAGCAACAGCAGTTGTTGCACTGGTGCAGCAGGATTTGAAGATTCTTTGTATAAACTGCAGTAATGGGATCTTTTGAACAGGACCCGTTTGTTCTGTACGTAACTGATTCAGACGTAATGCATCCTTGCCTTCCTTGGGTTTTCTTTGCGTAACAGAATAGCACGTGCATTCCTGAAACAATTGGTGGAATTCTGCGGCACATCTTTCCATCATGAGCGTACCTGCTGGCCCCATCTGAAACAAAAATGAGAAGAAACTACAGTAATAGAAGAAAAGCAATTAGAATCCTACACATTTTTTTAATAGCTGGGTTGGTTTTATTGCTGCGTGCAAAACTATGATTCTTATCCGTCCTTTCCTTCATTTACTTTTTAGCCTGCTTACCATTTTTCAGGTAAGGGATATCCCATATCCCTGTTGTGGGAGAATCAGCCAAAACTGGGAAGGCTGGAGAGAACAAGAGCCTTTGGGAAACAAATTAAGCGATATTTAGAATTTCCTTATTCATGCTTCTTTGTAAATACCCCCATTTGAATGCTGTGTATTTGTACAGGAAATTGAGCAAAAAATGTATAGATTGTGATGTCCAACTGGTATTCTGCCCTGTAAATGTGTTTTTAACCTCTGGCATTCTGTGCTTATTTAAAACAGGCAAAAACCTCTAACCACTTCTCTTTTGTGTATTCATGTTTAAAATAAAATCAGAACAGCTATCTTATCTATAATGGAAATCAAATTGAAAAGGAAAAAAATAATTTGTACAAGTGTCCTAAAAGGTACTTCATTGTATATATTGTGATAGCATGTTTCCAGAATCAACAAATAAGTGGTGTGAATTTTAGATGTAAATATCTGATGTTTGTTTTGGGTTTCTTTCCCTTACCCATTCACTCGACTGCTGTGATGTGAAATTAAAGATTAATACCTGATATTAAAGTGGTACAGCTGTACATTCATTGCTGTCCTCCTGACAAGGCTATCCTCAGTGTGCTCCAGACTTCCACAGATGGGGCTGTCAAAGAGAAGCAACACAGCATTAATCCCTGCACACTGCGCTGAAGGGATACCTGACACCTACAGTTCAGAGGAGCAGCCATCACTTCCCATCTTCCTTTGGCTGAAGAGGAGGCAACCAGAAGGTCCTTGTGGCTGTTAGGTGTAGTCAAAGAAGAGTTTCCAAGGCGTTCTCTCACGGGCAGTCCTCTATTTCTTTAATAACTCCTCAAAGCGAGCATCAGGCATATCTGGCAGCTAGGTTGGTTTACCTGATGTGCAACAGCCCGAGACACCTGTTCATCACAAACATTCATCAGGTGCTGAGGCAGTGCTTCCAAATAGCAGAATCCATGGTTCGTTCTTTGATGGATACCTCGCTGCTCCAACCAATGCTCGCTGGGTGACTGCTGAGTTCATCAGTTTATTGCAATGGCAAGATGTCTTGGCAGTAATTTCATTTCTCAGTTTTAAGTGTGTAAATACCAATCATTTTAACAGAACGGGTATGAAAGACTAGTAATTAAAAACAGGAAAATAGGATTTGGAAATTAAAATCTGTAGTCACTGCTACATATGATTAATCTCAAAGACAGACACCTTCCATTACAACTAATAAATCAGGTCAGAGTGCAGGAGACAGAACAAGCAGCTTATCTACCCCACCTTGTCTTGACAAAGCAACAGAAAAAGTTATGAACCTCATCCCAAAAGACATTCAGCTGTAAAATATAACAGAAGTGTAATGTAAGCTGGACCTGGGCTGTACACACTGCCAGTCCACCTTCTTGCTTCATTACATAGCCCATGAACCATGTAGAACTACTAAGAAAGTACTTGTCTATGGTAGTACATCTAAAACACCAAAATATGGCCTAGCTGACACCTTGAAGATGTCTGTGCAAAGCAAACCCTGAGTCACTTCTAACCCAACCTAGCAAATCTCAGTTTAATATATATGTTTATTATTATTCAGCTAAAAGCATCTGCTAATGAATTGTGGAAAATGAAAAGAGTTCAACACGAAAAGCCTTCAGCTTTTAATTAGAGTTTTTAAAGTTTCCATTAAAGCCAAAAGAAACAGCATTTGAGTGCAAGCCAAACACTTCAAGCCACACTATCGCCCTCAAATGTAGATACCCCAGCCAAATCTTCACCTGATCCAAGGAAGAAAGTTTCTGTATCTGACTGTAATGAAATTGATACTGAGTTACACAAAAGTTGTTAAGAGGAGAAATCAAACCTCTAGCAAATAAGCCCATAAAGGTACAGCCACCCTTGGCTCTGTACAAACCTGCCTTTATTCCTAGAGCCAGCATAAGAAAACAGAAGCACTTATCTCTGATATTCAGGCAGCTGGATTTGAGCAACTGAGCAGAACCAGCTGTCACAAATACCAGCTTCTTTGCTGTCTGTGTGAAAACCATTCACAGATGCTCACCTGTAGCACAACTGTCACTGCTCAAGACTTTGTACTGTACCTATACAATAGCTATAGCTTTGGGAGAGTTTGGCCATTGCCTTCCAGCAATGAAGCCCCAAAAAGGGCATAATATGTCACAGAGTATTCTCAGCCTTTTTTTTCCCTACTGCTGGCCTTCCCCAGAACTGATAAAAGAGCAGGTGCTCCCAACCTGTCTCCCACCAGCAGGCAGCTGAGCCCAGCCAGGGTCCTTGCATGCCCCGAGCCGTTCACTCCTTTAGCACTTAAGCAGGAGTATCAGCATCCAAGAGGCTTACACTAAATCCTGCAGATTACTTTCATCCCCACAGCCATTAAAGCAACCTTCATGCTGTCTCACCGCAAGAACCACACTATACTTAAATGATCACATCACTATCAATCTCTATTTAGCTGGAAGAGAGTATCATACTCCATACCAACAACCACTCAGCTTCTTCAGCCACTGACTTGGTAGTCACACACTGCAGACAATGAGAAGTAGGGGATTCTTTGAATGTGTGAATTCCTAGACTTCATTCACATATTTACCACCAGTACAACACAGACACACAGATTTACTTTACACTATCTATTATATACATATTGCTAGTCTTACAGCATTTTCATTAGGCCATTGCACAGCTAATGAACTTTAGGTGCACAGTGAGCTCTTCATTTTATTTTCCTATTCACGCCTGTAGGTGCATTAACATTGCTAGAACAATGCATGGACAGCGTTTGGAATGATAAATACATTTTTCATACACATGTACAAATTATAGCCCGATTCCAAAAGATCTACAGGTTTTCTCTTTACTGCTATAATTCATATACCCCTTCTCCCTTTTTACAAGCTTTGCTATCCACTTTACACAAATCAAAATCAAATTCAAACTAGTATTTCCACTGCAGCTTCTATTCTACATCCATTCATGGCAGTCCTGCGTTACATTGTGTAACATACAGATGCGACCTGGCTTCACCCCTAACAAACACAACTCACTGTCCCCTCAGACTGAGCGCAGCCCCTTTTCGTCCCTTCGGGTATCTCCACACACATCTGCCTCTCACACCACCTGTCCCGCAGGCAGCCCCTCTGTGAGCACACACAGCTCCTCCACGTGCACAGCTGTACACCACCAGCACTGCTCACCCCACAGACCTGCAGTCCCAGTCAGGGTCTGGCTCACTCCTACACCCCACACTTGCCCCCTTGGTTTATAGGGGTTGACCCCTTCTTAGCAAACCAGCATCCCAGAGCTGACCACATTCCAGC
>JAOWBP010004220.1:1066930-1154292 GCA_028571105.1 Tragopan temminckii
GCCACGCTCTTTTTAATGCAGCCCAGAATGCCGTTGGCCCTCTTGGCCACAAGGGCACACTGCTGGCTCATGGCCAAAATTCAAATGCATCAGGCTTATGACATAGGTGGTACCAGTATGAGAGTGTTGCACATTGGTAGAAATGTTTGTGAATCTGTGCTGAAAAATAATACTCTGGATAAGTTCTGTGAAGTTATCCCAGCACTTTAGAATGAGTTTCTTATCAGTGTTAAGTTGTTTATGTGCTTCCAGAGAGATGTTTGATCACACAGTGTAACCAATGACTGATATCAGTGCCCTGTGAGAAGACGCCTTTTATAGAGGGATCTTTACAGAAGAAAGGTTAACACAAATCAGTGGCTAAACACTGAAACCAGATGTTTCCATGTTGGTGATAACCCATGCATTTTGACAGTCGGGAAGAATAACCGTGGAGCAAGCTACCAAAGGAAGTCGTATGTGCTCTGTGCTTCTTCAGGCCAGCTATGCTGGAAAATGTGTTTAGTCAAATAAAGGCTACTAGAGTATACAGCCTATGGTCAAAAGGATCTGTGTTATGATGAAAAAGTAATTAGAAGTCTTTATGATGTGCTGTGCTTGTGCTTTATTTCTATGAACCTGTAGAAAAAAAAAATCTAGTTAATACTTTGTCATACATTAGTGACTAACTGCTCATCTGATTTATTTGTATATGTAAATTCTCTTTTTTGCAAAAAAGCAGTATCTTTGTCCCTGTCCTACCGTCAGTAGCAAGGACTATGTATGCAGCGTCTGAAGCACGGACTCAGATGTGAACGATCCAAATCGTTTATTACAAGTTCTCACATCACTTACATACCTTCACAAGTTTTCTTTTTCTAGCTTTCCCATCCACCCCTACAACCTTCCCATCCACCTTTACACATCAACAGAGCGTTCTACAAAACACTCTTCAACCGTTCATGCAGGCGCTTATCCAGTCAGAGCCGTGAGACATTCTTTCTTCTTCTAGAGGTGTCCTTGGTTCTCATGCTGTTTCTCTTGCTCCACAGCTGCTGCTCTGAACAGTTTTTCTTGTATTCCCACATATGTATTTTACAGTCTTCATTTCCACTTTTTTGCTGGTAGTAGTGTAATTTGATGAACAGTATCAATCAGTTGCATCACAATGTGTTTGATTTAATGTATTTCTTCTAAAAATACCGTGTGGATGAAGATTGGTCAATGGATATTACTTCTACTATTGATTGGATTTTAATGAGCTTTTCTTTACCAAAAGCAGCACATGCTTCAGCAAGTGTGCCCTACCCTCGTCTGGAGTACTTGTAACATGTACAAATTCCATGCTTCATATATACTCACATTATTTTAATGTTACTGCATCATTAATGTGCATCACCCTTGTGTTTCATATCAGAGTACTGACTTGTAAGTTCTCTGTGGTATTTCATGTAATTTTATCTTTATTAACGACTGTTGTTTCATATGCTTTAGGAGTTTAAAAAAAAAAACAACTCCTGCATCCTTTATTAAAAATGTATCTGGCTGTGTTTTTATGCTAAAGTGTGTATATGAAACTCATTTATTTTTTTTTTTAATACTGTTTGCTTTGTAGTGAGAGATTTATGGTGAGGTTAAATAAGAACGGAGGCCCCAGGAATCCAGAGAAGATTGATCGAATGTGTGCACTTTTCACAGTATGTATCTGTTCCTTTTCTTCTTCCCTTACAGTAGTGTGATTATAGATGTGCTGAGAGGGAGAACACAGCTCCTTCTTTCCGATATATTAAGCAGAAGTGGATGCTGTTTCTAAGTTTTGTTACCGTTACAATTAAATGTTAACAGAAAAGAAAAGAGAAGCGCTTCTAAATTATTTTTACAGCTAACCAAATATTCTGAAATGCTTCCTTGTAACTGTGTTTGAATTGCAGTCAGGAATTTCACATCCTAGGTGCGATAAACACTTTCCATCATGATTGACCTTGAGTTCATGCACATCCTAGAAGCAATTTGGGAAAAGCATTTTTGTTTCCAGTGGAAAAAAAAGATGGAAGACAACTTTGGTATAAACTGTTGTCCTGGCAGTGAAATCCTCTAGGGTCAGGCAGTGTGGAACACTGAAATAGGTGTGGTTCTTAGTACCATCCCTTTTTATCCTTCACAAAGATACCCGAATTTGTCCTCTTAAGGAATGGTCTACATCTAGCCAGGAATAAGGGTGCTCAATTTCTGCCTCCATCTGGACAGAAAAGAGTGAACCTTTAAAAAATAGCACTAACAGTGATGCTAACGTCAGTATTAGTATGAGTTTTGGCATGATAAGTGAACTGCTATTGGCTGATTCAATGTTAACAAAGGTAACAGTGTCTTAGTTTTGAAGTTTTTGCTGGCACCACTGTACTTAACTTGAAAACTAATGTGTTTCTGGTCTAAGAGAAAGACATCTGGAAAGCAAGCTTTAGTACTGCTGCCTGGATAACTCAGAAGGCTTGAGTTCAGGATTTGTAATTGCTCTAAGGGTTATTCCCAAAAGGTAACATAGACTGGTTTGTATCAGTTTTGGCACTTATTGGCATTTCAGCATTCTTAGAGCTTTTCACCATCAAACTTTACCATCTACATTGATGCCACCCTACTTAGTTATGCTACAGCCTTCTTGTTTCACACTGTGAAAGTGTTGTTCTGGTGACCTGCAGAACAATCTTTGCGTCGTTTCAGAAGCACAGAGAGAATACTGATAATACGACGTGGCCCAGGGGCATAACAGTTCCAGAAGAGACTTGTTGCATGTCACAAATGAGGCCAGCCTATTAAGGAGGCCAGCTGCAAGTATTGTCACTCTGTACTCAAGTACAGGTACTCAGAGATCACTCCCAAGCTACCTTGTTACTTAAACTATATGAAAATACTGAAGTTCTTTCAGTGTCAATTCTCGGAGGTGCTTAGACTTGTTGCCTATCACTGTTGTCTGGTAGATCTTTTTGGCAACATCACAGAAACTAGGATAATTGGGAAAATTATCTGTGCAAAAAAATGCCCAGTGCTATTTCATCAGTCTATTCAAAGCATTGGCCAAGGTATGTAACAGAGCAACAGAGAATGATTTTCAGATTAACTTTTTATCTGCTGCAATTCAATCTCGATGTGCTGAAATTCTCTTTCAGTCTCCTGTAAACAGACAGTTACGGTTGTGCTGAAATCCAGGCACAGCTTTCTAGTCTACTCTGTACAGATTCTGGCTGCATAGCTGCAGTTCATAACAATAAGGAAGTTCTGCATGCACTGCTTCCTCTACATAAGAGCCAGAATAAAATTATGGACAATGCATCAGTGATATGGGGTAGCTTTTATAGCTTTATGCATTCTAGGAGCAAGCACTGACACTAAATAGATGCAGTCAAGAGTCATCTCTGAAGATTTCTATCCTACAACAGAGTTTTATTTCCAAGGAAATCCCAATTCTGACTGTTACCAAACCAGATACTGGGTGGCCAGCACAGTACCGTTTTGGGTTTGTTATGAGGCACCTTTCCGTTATAAGCTTTGTTTACGTATTTTCAATGAGAACACTGATTCATGTAGTGAAGTGCATGGTCAGGCAGGATGCGCTCTGTGCTCATAACGCTGGCTCTGTGTTGGCTGGGACCTGCTGAGCACATCCATGACTCACTGGGCTGTTGAGTCAGAGACTTTGAAAAAGCTTCCCCGAATGCCTTTCTGCTCAAAAGCCAAGTTTTCTTTGATCGTACCTAAAAGGCCAGTCTTCTCTTGTACAGGAAGTTTCAAAATGCCTGAACATTAATCAGAGGGAGTTCAGAACATTCACCTGCCCATCATATTCTGATGTCATGCTTCTCTCCCAGCTCTGGCTGCAGCCTTTCCTCTGGGGCTCTCTGGGGCTCTGGGGCTGTCTCAGCGTACAGTCCTCCTCCAGGAAATGTCTGTCTCGATAACCTAGGAGCCCCAGTGTCCCAGCTCCCTGCTGCCCTGAGCATTTCTCAGCCTCTTGTGTGCTCAGTGCATTCTCACTACTTGCCCTGGTTGATGGATTGTTCTGATTACTGATTTTAGAAGGAATACAGTTTGGGAAAAGACAAGACAGATTGTCACTGTGGTTGCCTATTGGCTCATCAGAGGGAAAATCTTCTATTATAGAACATTACTGCTGTGTTCTGTACACCTCATTGAGATTCCCTGGAGCATTGCTTTCTATGCTTCTGTTATCATTTGAAACCCAAGGTAATCTTGCAGTCAGTGTACATTACTTAAAAGGAACTTGAGGTCTTCTGGACGCTTCCATACTAAGGTAGTGCTATGATTTCAGTGCAGTTTTGTTCCCAGTGTTATCTTAGTCTTGTATTTAAATCAATTCGTTGATTTCCTAATCAAATTCCTTGGCTCCCAATGTCTTTCTAACACTCTCATCCCTTCCAGAGAGAAGAATTCCCGATAGCTTTGGTAATTCAAGGTATTTCTGTCTTTTCCTGCTACCTCTGTTGCATCGAGTTGTTCAGCCATCTCCTTGGGTAACATTTCACCTTAGGTCCTGGATCTGTTGTCATATTGCACCAAGGGTGAAAAACTGCTTCCTTGAAGGAACAAGCTTGCTCAACTAAACTTCAGGCTTGTCACACTTCAGAAGCTTTTCTGGATCAGAATTAAGGTGTAACTATGCAGCATGAGTTTTCTCTTTTGGTTAAATACCTTGCTCTCTGTGGCAGCTCAGTTTGGTGGAGCTATTTAAATCTCTATTTAATTGCAGTCAGATATCCTTGATACCGCTGTGTTGGGTTTGCTGTTGTTTTGGTTTTTTTTGTTTGCTTGGTGGTTGTTTGAACACACAGACAGGTCTTCATAGTAACTAACATTGCAAAGAACCGTTGTTAGAAGGTAACTTTTCTCCATCCCTGGTGTGGAAAACTTTCCTTGCTAGTGATTTTCTAAAAAGCCTTGCAGTTAGAGTTATTATGAGATTACTTTGATTATCAACCAGAGTCATTTTAAATGGTCAGGAGGATGTGGGAAATAAACTCCTTGTGAAGGCTGTCCTCAGAGCACAGTGCTAGAATTAATTATTTTGCCCGTAACCAAAAATAAATGTAGCTGCTCCTGTTTTGAGTCCTAAGCTGTGTACATGGATTCTTTCCTAAGAAATCATCTGAGGATTCTCAGAGAGGTGGAGGGGTTTGGATTGTGGGCTCTGTGTCACAGTAAGAATTTCTCCCTTTGTAAAAAGCCTCTGCTGTACAGAAATGGAAGGCAGGGCCATCTGTGCCCATAGTTTCTGTCTCTGACTGTGATACAGTGTAGTTTTTCCAATGTGTGAACCCACCAATATGTGCATGCCCTACTGTTTTCTGATATTTTGACAGCTACTCTTTGAAAAAACAGTTATCTAGGTTCTGTTAATTAGAACTGGTAATCTTGTATTGTAACAGAAATCTTTGTGTTGAATCAAAGATATTTTCACAGAAAAATCTACTCTTATCTAGTATTAACCATCACCTCCCTTTTTTATTTTATTTCTTTATTTTGAAGTATATTGCCAGGAACTGCTGAGATTAAAGCTGTGTCAAATCCCTTCTTATCACAGAGCTTCAGTTTCTCCAAGACACACAAGATAAAGCCTGCCATATGCTATGTTGGTGTGGTAGGTGGTGAAGAAAGCCTCGAAAGTATGTTCTCTTCTTGCAGCAGCAAAATGGACTTGAAGAGAAAACATTATGGAAGATTTATTAGCTTGATTCTTTGGCTGCAGAGAGACACGAGCTGGTAGCTGAGGAGCACCAAACAGGGTATTTGCTACTCAGTGCATGTGCTGCCCACTGAGTGCTCCTTTTAAATGGAGTCAGAAGACACAGCCATGAATTTATTACATGCCTGCTGTAATCCAGCTATATAGTGCTATTTGAAGGGAGCTGCAAGTTCTCTCTGAAATACGTTCTCCTTATGCCTGGTCCCTGTGTTTGGATTTTATTGTGCTATATATAGGAATGTCACTAAAGCCTAATGTTCAGTGTTTATGTGCATTGCCATCATAATCTCAGTTGCTGAGATTCAGTTTCTTATGTCACAGAGGAAAGAAACATAGTGTGTGAATTAAAGTTGATATTCTAGGGTCCTGCAAAGCATGATTTTTAATTCACCAAATTGGATCGGACTAAGAATGATGTCCGCAGTTTCAAAAATTGTGTGATTTCCTTTTATAGTGATCTTAATACTGCTTAGGTGTTTTTAAATTTTGTTTTGTTTTAAGAAAAAAGGTTTTATTTGAATGCTACTGAGATTTTTCCCACTGATTCTTGCATTGTACTTTCCAAAAAAATATCCTATTAAAAGGGCGGGCTGTGTTTGAGCATAGCCAAATCTACCAGCCCTGTTCTGCCCACTAACTGAATGGCTTAGCAGGAGTTATTATGGCTGCGGTGGGTATCATTTGTCAGTAGAAAAGAAGGGAAAGGGAAGAGAAGAGAAACATGAGTATGTAGACAGTTACCCGATTAAGTTGTCCTTAAAGTCATATCAGAAGCCCTAGAAGTATCTTGAAAGCATTATGTTGAAATAATCACATAAAACTGTGTTTTGCTGTGTTTTGTCTTAAAATGATGTGAGGTTATGAGCATTGCTTCAGCACAAGGAGAAGAATGAGCTGTGGTAACTGAGCTTTGAAGTTTCCCTTCGAATCTTTCCTTCCATATGCTCTGCTCCCTCTGCCACCATCTGAGAGTGCATTTATCAGTCTGAGGTTCCTGCTGACAGTTCCTCTGTCCTCAGAAGCGTCTGGAGTGATGCCATTACGTTTGGGGAGGATCTGGATGATCCAGTGCAGAACAATGAAATGACAGCACGTAGTATAGCAGAGAAGTGACAGCTGTTGCTGTAGAGCATGAGGAGCCTCTTTGCATCAGAATGTAAAACATCCGTGAAGATTCTCACAGCTCACAGGATTTGTTTGAAATCTTCTCCTCCTGGGATTTAGTCATACAAGGAAAACATGTTGAGTGGTGGTAATGCTTTTAGGAAGACACGTTTGTTGGCTCCTTAGTGGAAAAAAAAAAAAAAAGAAAAAGGAAAAAAAGGAAAACAGCACAGGGAAAGCATTGTGGTTGATCACTGTCTGTAGAATTATCAGAAACAAATGTAAAGCACTGAGGGCAGTTTCTAACATGAATGCAAAGCGGTGCAGTAATGAATTATTGACAAGTGCTCTATGCCTGTCTTCTTCATTTATTTTCTCTAAGGATTTGTCGGGATCAGTAATGCTCTTTTTTCTTCTTTCTTGTCAGCTTCAGCTCTCCTTTTGTTCTTCCATAGGTTCTTCTGTTCCCATTCACTGGATTTTCTTGAAGCTCATTATGAAAAGTTGAATGGAATTATCAGATTTCATATGTCTGTATAGTCACTTGCCTTAAAATTACATTGGGAACATCTTAAGGTGTCTTGTATTTCACTACAATTTCACAACAGCTATATCATCTTAAAATTGAGTTCCCTTCTTAGTTATTCCAGTACCCTGCCACTGTTCATAACACACTCAGTTTCAGAGAGGCCCTTGCCAACTACCACATCCCCCAATAATCGCAGGGCAGAGTTTGGGAATTGGAAGGGGCACAGAGCCTTTCCAGCTGGCAGTCTGCATACAACTCACACTGCGTTTGAATTTTGAAGATTGTTAGCTATGAACCAGCTCACCTTGGCACCCATCAGCTTGTGTGGACAGAACCTGTAGGTCGTAAGCACGACTGAGATGATTTTAATATAGCATCAAAATGCTAGATGCCAAGATTTTAATACAGCATTTCTAGCCAGTGGAGTCAGAATATTTCATTTCTTTTCTTTTGTTGTAGAGAACATGTCAACCAAATATAATCTTTCTATGCTTTGTTATTTTTAAATTGGTATATTAGAAATAATAATACTTCTGGATTTCTAAATATGAAGGGGCTAAATGAATGCAGAGTCCTTATGCGTAGTCCTTAGTATTGTTTGTGAGAGTTGTTCAGGCTTTGGAAGTGCAGTGTGTTCTGTATTTTATCATCTCTGTTTTTTCCAATCTTCTAGGATCTCAGCAGCAAGGACATGAAGAGAGATTTGTACATAGTTGCCCATGTAATTCGAATAGGTACAGTATGATGTATTCCTTGAAATATATACATAAGTAACACTGTTTTTAAAAGTATTTAAAATATTCATTTTACTGAGCTGATGTTATAATGATTTAATGAGTTAACAAACCCAGTTATAGGCCGTATCTGTCTGCCCAGACTAATGCTGATATTATCTGTTGCTACATGTGAAAAAGTTCCTGATGGCTCTGTAACAATGGTTCTGTTTTCTCCGTGTGAGACAAAATGTTTGGTTTAGCATCATGTCTAGGATAGGGGGGAACTGAAAATGCTTTTTGTTTAATGTTCTGAAATTTCATATGAGCTCTTTTTACTTATCGTATATAGGTAGTTTAAGGTGCAGG
Source organism: Tragopan temminckii (assembly GCA_028571105.1). Taxonomy (NCBI): domain Eukaryota; kingdom Metazoa; phylum Chordata; class Aves; order Galliformes; family Phasianidae; genus Tragopan; species Tragopan temminckii. Next base: position 1,075,380 of record JAOWBP010004220.1, read on the forward strand.
GCATATCATACCTGGCCATTCATAACTGGTAAACAGGAACTGTTAGATAAATAGATACGAAGACCTGTTTTCTGCTGTAGGAATCTGTGGTGCTTCCAAGAACCCCCACTTATATTTAAGGAGATGCCTATAGAAAACAGCGGGAGCTCTCACACCTGTCAGTTGTTCTTTCTGCCAGCTAACACCAAAAAGGAGCATTTGCAGTAGTATCTGCCTGCTTGCAGCCCAACATCCAGTAGCATACACTTGCTTCTTTCTAATTTCCCCTGCCTGCTCATGTAGAACTGCAAAAAGAGATGTGGATGCTTAGTAATATGAGCTGACCCTACCCAAGAAAGCAAGCCCTTCCTTGCTAAATCTTTTTGAGTAGTCACCACTTTTAGAGGCTCTGACCCTACCCAAGAAAGCAAGCCCTTCCTTGCTAAATCTTTTTGAGTAGTCACCACTTTTAGAGGCTTCTTCTCTGACTATTCTAGGCAAGGCAAGGCTTCGTCTTTTATTTTTGAAAACAGTAGTAGCAAGAATAGAAAGGGTTCAAGATGGAAGTTTTAATTTAGAATGTTTCTTTTATGATATAGCAGAGTGCTTGAAGTAGCTCATGGACAGTGAATGAATGTATTAGCCCAGCACGGTGCTCAGGTGAAGTGCCTGTATGATTTCTGGTATATAAATTACTTTGGCAGAAAGACTTTTAGACAGGAAGGGCTTGATAGGAAAAAACTCCAGTTAATAAGGATATAATTAGCAAATAACAGGGAGTTAAATGGTTTTAAATTATGAATGCGTGAATCCACTGAAAAATAAGCAAGTAAGTATTTACCTACATCATGTAACTCATTACAGACATTTAGACCTAAAATGTTAATAGCACATAGGTAGGAATATGGCAGCCTCTTCAGTTGCTGAGCAGCTTTTTAGCTGAGAAATGGCTTGATAGTTTTTGCAATGAAATGGTTGCAAACACTACATTTCTAGTCAGTTCACCACAAGTACGCTTTAGCAGCCACGGGTATCTTTTCTGAAGCACAGAATGCCTAAATGGCTTAAGGAAACTACAGCTTTGTTGGACTTTCTTGTGGATGACAGTACAAGCCTTCAAAATCACAAACATGTTAGAAGGGTCCATTTTTCATTGTCTGACTTTTGTGTTTATGAAATGTTTGAAAGCTGTAATTACTCCACTTCACCTGAGCTATTTATTGAAGGAAGCTTGTAGAACTTTTTAAAGCCATGTTGAAGTCTAAGTTCAGATTCTTAACATTGATGCAAGGTGTGCTGAACAGATTATGATGTGTAGTGTTCAAGTTGACTCAGATGATCACAGTGATTTTTTCTGGCCTACACGTTTTTGGCTCTGTTAGAAAACTGCCAATAGGAAGTTAGTCATTGCACAGCTTATCTCTGAATTCTACTTTTATGTTCCAAGACAAACGTGATAAATGACAATATGTAAAATACATTCCCTTAAAACACTTGTATGAAGTGAAAATATGTGTAAATTTGTGTAAAATGGAAGGACTACATGAATCACTGTGTGGTTGCAGAGTGGTGAGTGCAAGATATATTCTTGTCTCGTTTGAGAAATGATTTGTAGTCAGCTGGGCTGGATGCAGATGCATGTTGTGAGGCTGTACATCAACAATGGCCAGACTTTGCACCGTTTGCTTTGTCCTTGAGTGTTTTGTTAGCTAATAAGCTCACATTCCTGAATTGAAGTAACCCAGTGAGTCAGCTAGTTCAAGTGGATCTCTGAAATAAAAATGGTATAAGGAGAAAAAGAAGCTACAAATATAGGGAGGATCGCAGTTTAGTTGACATTTACTGTAGGAATACATTCTGAGGGGGATTACAGAGCACAATGGATGGAATTGCTGCATTTGAGGATCTAATATCCTGAATTTCTGTTGATTTTAGGTCGCATGTTGCTAAATGATTCCAAAAAGGGGCCCCCACATTTACACTATCGCCGCCCCTATGGCTGTGCAGTGTTGAGCATCATGGATGTACTTCAGTCAATCTCTGAAATAAAAGAAGAAAAGGATTTTGTTCTCAAAGTTTACACGTGAGTAACTCTTAGAAGTAAAAGAATTGAGAAAAAATATATATATTGATTCTTGAGAGATGCTAAATATTAAGGTGCCATAAGCTGCATTTACTGATTTATGTTGACAAGTTAAACTAGTTCTATTGGCAGTTATTGTTTCAGAAGCTCATAGAAAGCAATGAATATTATTACAGATGCTTTGGGTATGTTAAATGCTTCAGAAATTATTGAATATTGCTCAAATCTCAAATGACATACAAAGCTGTGCTTTTGTTAATGGGCCTTATTTAAAATCTGTTAAGCTCAAGAACAGAAATATTTTCTGTTACCCTTGATGAAGGGAAGCAGCATCTCCAGTTCTTTTTCAGTCATGATGACCAAGAAAACAACAAGAGAACAACTGAAATCACCAGCATGTGACCAAAGAAGTCAAAATAAGTCAACATCTTCTGAGCAAGACTCTATCGTCTGTTTATTTGTGATTTTGAACTTTGAACTACCAATTCTTACTGTGTGGTGTGGTCTCATAATCATAATAAAGAGAGCACAGACAAACTGTCTGGAGACTGCAGAGAGTATTTAAATACCTTGTCATTGAGAAAGAATACTGACAATATGTGCTTTGCAGATGGGCTCAGATACAGAAAACATTATTTTGCCTGTGGCCACCATCTGAGTAATAAGATAATTCGAGGGGTAATAGAACTCGAGAATAGAATGCAAGAAGTGCATTCAGCAGCAGAAAATGTGCCATTCATGGGAAACTATAAATGAAAAAAAATGACTTTCATTGTTCAGGGAAAGATTCTTGAATAATTCTTCCTACGTTAGAAATCAGTTTGTCCAAAGCAAGTCTCTCAGAGTCAGCTCTTCCATTCTTGTTTTGCCAGCAGTTATGAAAACTGTAGCAAAAATGTCAAGTTGCAGGGAAGAAAATGGACTTCTTTCATCTCTTTGTCAATAGGATCTGGGTAATTTGGCATTTTATCACCATTCAGTTTCAGCTTATCTCAAGCTGATGGTTTCTAGTTATATAATTTGTTAATGTTGGACTTGCAGAGATATGTTAATGTATTGCAATTGCGGCATTTTGAATGTTTACAGTAATGAAGCATTCTGAATCTGATTTCTGTTTTGATGCCCTGTTAGTGCATCTTTAGCTGCTTTTTTGCTGAAAAATGGGAGAGTAAAAATCTGTTAAATACTGGACTTGTCCATTTGTCAGTGATAAATTACTAATTTCTTAATACTGCCATGAAAAAAAATCACTGAGTAGAGAACTGTTCCTTTTCTTCTGCTCACCTTGAAGTGTCCTGTTAGTATGGATTCCCTACAGACCACCCGAAATACTAACTGTATCGGCCGAAATACTGAAGTAGGTTTATACCAGCTGTTCTTCTCTTCTGCTTCCCCAAACTCTTTGTTTTTAACATACGTAGTCAGCCATTACTGCCTCCTCAGAGAGGATGCAGAGCACATAACAAAATTCAACTCCGTAATCAGATGCTTCTAATCTTTTATTTCCATTATCATGCACTGGAATGTGGTACATCGTTCTTTTATGCCACTGCTCTTTGGCATCTTCTTTGTAAACCTCCAACAGAAATCTTCAGAAGGGAGAATAAATTGATGTAGCTAAAAAGTGCCAGCTTATCCCTTTTGCAGCTTTAATAGCTGTTAGTCTTCACAACAGAATGTTTTCACAGCTTTGTCTGCTTACATCTTCTCTTTGCACATTCATTTGGCTAAGCTAACTTTTCTTGCTTTGTAGATAAGAATTGAAATAACAAATTTTTGTCTTTTATGATCTGGAAATTGTGCTTGAATACTTAAAACAGTGCTGAGCTACTTTTCTTACCTGCTGCACTCACTTTTATTGTTGTTAATATGCCTCAAACCAACCCAAAAACATCATGCGATGAAATAAGGAGGGAGGTCTATTTGTATTTTTGAAGGAGAAGTAAGAAGCATTATTTTTGTGCACTATCTGTGTAAAACTTAGAGACAGAAAAGCCTTTCATAGGGAGCAGCTGGAAAAAAGTTGAAAGCCTAACATTGGCTGAAAGAAAGGCCTGGCATTTAAATTGAGACTTTTGCTGGATCCACAAGAGAGAACATGCACAAGAAGAAAAAATCAATTTACTTCACCAGTCTGCCTTATTATTGCTAAAGATTTATGTCTGAAAAAGTCTTTTTGCTCACAATCTGCTGTTGGTTAATCCTGCAGTCATGTTATAATCTTACTAAGAGGATAGAGTACCACAGCTCTAGCTGTAAGCTCATTATGTAAAAGCATGAAGGTTTACTTCTGCAATTCTTTTTAATAATGTACATTTAAAAGTGAGATGAAAACTGAAATCGCAATCCGTATATTTTTAAGATGTTTTGATTTCATGCTTTTATGTGAATATTTGTCTTCAATTCTGTGGTTTTGATCACTGTACCTTGTTCTTCGTGTTGATGCTTCCACTTCCCTAAAACCTTCATGTATTTCTCTTTCATTTTATCTTCATATGGATTTTGGGTCTTTTTGTCCTATTTTTCCTCAGTCTGTGCATTTCCCTCTTTCGCCGGCACTAGATTTTAAGTTTCTTTCGTCTTAATGTGCTGCATTGTCTTTTCCCTGTTGAAATTCAGTTGTTGCTATTTGCCCAGCTGGACAGACATACACTGCGTTTCTGTCCCCGTCTGTTTGACATCAGTGTCTGTGTAGTATGGCAAACATTCCACTCAATAGATTTACTGCAGAACAACCCAACCTGCAGAGATGATGGATGGTTCAGGACAAAATTCTTATTGAAACTAGAAATACGTTTGGTAATACATCTGGTATTTAGACAAAACACAATAAAGTGCATTACTGGTAAGTGTTCTCAGGCCAACCTTTCAGACTTAGGGGGATATTCTTCTTTGTGTTCAAGAAATGTGAACGGCTTACTTTGGTATTTGGTACAAAAGTAGCTTTAAGCTAACTTTACTCTCCATTGATTTTTGGGACAACTTTGTTCCAGCTTAATTTACAGGCATAAGTCATTGGAGACTGAAATCTATTTTAAATTCAACTCCAGAGGCTGATACAACAACTGAAAAGTTACCAGAAGTTAGACGTTTTCTGTAACCTCAGCTCTGAGGGTGAAGGATGGTACAGACTTTGTTCTGTTGGTTCCCTTTTTAAGGAAAACATTATTTGCAATGGAATAAATGATTTCAATTGTCTTGCCAAGGAAAGTGCAGTAAAGAACGTGGAGAGAGTTTTTTTTTCCCTGATGAGTAAGCTGAATAGAAGATAAGTTTACAAACAGGTCTATAAATGGCGGAATAGGAATAGACAGGGACATGTATCCTTACATCCCTAATCCCGAAGGGTGAGGGGAGTGCACTGCAGAAAGGCAGGCACATGCACCCTGCCCAAGCACTATCTCCTGTGTCACTGTGGGACATCTTCCTGTGGTCAGCTGAGATGTCCACTGCCCAAACCCAGCAGTGAAGGAGGGATGCTGAGATGGTTGGAGAGCTAAGATTTCATGTGGGATAGCCCCAGCCTAACCTCACCTGACAGGCCAGAAATGCAGCCTTAGCAGCGTTTTGGATAGCAGGTAGAGAGGACACAACTCTTCTCCATTTCTCCTTTATTAGTGTTTGTACATCATGCTTAATTTATTCCAAATTGTCTTTTGCTTGTATGATAATCAGTGTTTGTTGAGTATTGGTAAGTGTACCGTAACAGGCTGCAGGGTTTATCTCACTGTTCTTAACAGTACGTGGTGTGATAATACTGACACAACTAAAAGTTATTAGCTACCCCTTTTTCTAGATGGCTTTAATTCCTTTTACCAGGACACTATTCTTCAGTTCCATTATGCTGCAGCCAAAAAATCTCTGTTGTCTTCACAGTAGCAGCTTCATATCATACCCCAATTTCGCCAACATTATGGGGGAAATCAATAAACGTTTTAAAATTTTATAACACTTGGAACAAGTTTCAGAAAGTTAATACTTCTTTCTCAAGACTGTTTTTAGGAGTCAAAAGCTTATAAACAGTTTTTTGAAGGGCTTTTTGTTCATTTTTTGTTGTTATTATTTAGGGTTTCCTTTAGATAAAAGTCAATAGGAATGAAATTTAGTTCAGTTGTTTAATTCAATTGCACTTCACGAAGAATATGATTCAGTATTACTGCTGAATTAAATATTGCTGACTTTCATTTGTGCTTTAAATATTCTGAATAATGATTGAATTTAAAAGGCAGTTAGATGTGATCAAAACACTTTTTTTTCTTCTTTTTCTTTTTTAACCAATAGATCTGTTTGTGACAAAGGTTCCATTTTGGGTTTTCATTTGGATTATTATACCTGTAAAATTGTTGTTTCATCTGTGCTTACACTAGTGTGAAGTACATTACAGCATTCTTAGTGCATCTCTTCATTATGTGATAACAAGCTCTAGGTGCTGATGGCACTTTTTTTCCTGGAAGCTTAGCATCCTTAACAGATTGGTTATACAGCTTTACTCTTTATTAGTGCAAACAAAGCTATTCAGCTTTAATGTTCAGCTAAATAAGAGTCATCGTTCCAATTGAAAGGAACTATGGTTTCTTACTGGAGTTTAAGCCTGTTGCTTTACAACATCTCACAAAGCCCTACTGAAGAACCTGGCTGTTGTCTGAATGAGGTCTTGTAGGTATGAAAAAGAATCATAGAGTCACTAAGGTTGGAAAAGACCTCCAGGATCATCACCATCCACCTATCACCAATATTTCCCCACTAAACCATGTCCCTCAGTACAACAACTAAATGTTTCTTGAACACAAAACTGCTGATCGTGTTATCCGCTTCCCTTGTCTTTTCCAGGCCAAAAAATCCCAATTTCCTCAGCCTTTACCCATCCACTGGACTCTCACAGGAGAGAGACGTTTTGTTTTTGTGTTAGGGAGCCCAAAACTGAGCGCAGTGTTGTCAGTCCAGACTGCCAGTGACAACTGAAACACATAGACAGACCACTAATTTAATATGTTTTGTAAACATTCAGTAACAAAATAGAGTTGTAAATGTATCTTCAACATCCTGACAGCAGCACAATTATGTATGACTGAGCCCTTTTATACCCTTGGCCCTCTATTTCCCTACAGTTCATATCTTGAAGTATCCCCAAAAGCTCTTTCCCAGCATATCTTAACAAGGTCCATATCCCCAAAGGCAGAAACCCACTGAGGACAGGAACCCTTTTCAGTTCATAAAGCAATCCAGAGAGCCTTTCCTGCTGACTCATGGGAGCAGTTTTTTCCCCAGGACTGAGTGCTGACTGTTTCCTTCCTAATGCAGCAGCAGGAGTGGGGTTCTCTGCTGAGGTCAGCAGGATTCCTCTGTTCCTTTCTGCTCCTTTCTGGTCAGGAAGAAGAGCCTTTCATTGCATAACCTAGCAGGAAAGACAGAATTATCTGGAAATATTTATGAGGATTTTGTTTGTAGACACTGCTTTTAGGTGGTGGACTTGGTAGATGTACATCCAGCTGTTTTGAATTTGATTGTCTAATGAAGGACTATGCAGCCAACTACACTGCATGGATATTGTTTGAAAAGATAATAATTTGCATGCCAGATTTCAGTGTGTTATTGAAGCTGATGTTAACACTGATTTTTTTAATAGTGAAATAATATTGAGTGGAAGTACGACAAATCAGTTGACAGACAGTTATATTGTAATTTCTATCCTGGAAGTGTGTCAAGGACTTAGGTACATAAAGTAAATGAAAATGTGAAATAATAGCATTTACTGATAATGCTTATTGAAATTGCATATAGATGAGTGGACCATTAAAAAAATCTCCTGCAGAGAGTGGAATATGTACAGAAGCATACATATCCTTTTCCTGCAGTTTGGGAAGTAGGGCTATGTCATGTTTCAGGCACCCTGTATAGTGTGCATGTGAGCAGAAGACTTGGTGTTGATGGCTGAAATACTCAAAAATCAGATCTTTATTTTATCTTCCAAATTCTACTTCTTATTTCTTGAATCTAGCTTTGTTGTTGTTGTTTATGATACACAGAACAGTAATACATGGCAACAGTTACTTCCAACTCAAAACCAATTTTCTATGTGCAGAGAATTCAGCTAAAGATATCTAAATCTTCATTAAATCATGATACAAAGAATGAAGCAATTGCTTTAATGACAGAAGAGTCACTGCAGACTCAAAAATGTCCATAAAAAGGAGATAACTATTGGGGAAAATGGTTTTTCTCCTTTCACTTTCAAAAACAAGACTTTTGCTCATGCATCAAAACCCCACAGTGTTATTTCTGCAGCAAGTTGACTTTCTTATCAAGCTTTTAGCCTGAATTGGTGTTCTTTTGCTTTAGGTGTAACAATGAAAATGAATGGTGTCAGATCCATGAAAACATCATTCGTAAGTCCAGTACCAAATACACAGCACCCAGCTCCAACTATGGTAAGTATTTACTTATATACTTCTCTGGTAATAAGATTTCCTTTTGGAAACTGCTGATTATTTAGAGTGCAGTATTTCAGTGACATGTGAGATTACACATAGCTGAATTTCTGTACCTACTGTGATGATTTAAATGTTGTTTAACTAAAATTTGTGTTCTGTTTACAGATGTAAGCTGCCTTACCTGTGCCAGTTTAACCAGGAATTATAATACGTACTTGATATCTTTCCTTTTCAGATACAGTTGATGTATGGGAACTGCTGAAAATTTTGTCTGACCCAAAATAAGTGGTATTTTCATACCTATAAGTTCATTGTCACAAAGACCCTGTGGTAGTTTCAGTACTGAGTGTTCCATTACATAGTTGAGGAGAATTAACTGCCTTGGCAGGGTATTTGCTACCTTTCACATCTATTTTTATTTTCCTGGTTAGTGACAGATAAACACGGAAAGAATACGTACATCTTTTACTTGTAATTTCATTAATAGTTTACTGATTTAAGAATGTAGTTGCTATTTCATTCCAAAAGAAACTAGTGAATGAAATAGTATTCTGCTTAGTTGCTGGTAGTTTTGCATTACTAGGTGAGGGTATGATTCAGACAGACACACTGATATCCAAATACTATTATTGCCTTAGTGCCACTTATTTGCTTATTCAGATGTTGTAGCAGAATATGCATTTCACAACCACGTAGAAGATGTTAAATACAACCAAAAAGCAAATAAAAGAGGCTTGAGTTTTGGGATTTGTAACATTCATAGCTGATCTCCTTCCACATTGTTCCTGTTACAGTGAAGTTGTCTTCCGCTTATCTTTAAAACGTCCTGAATTGTGAACAACTTGGAGAACTTGGTTTGTTCGCATTAATTGCAACTGCCATGTGCCTGCTGAAATGTTCTTCTTTCAGATATGAGCATTTTTGAAAAGCAGAAGAAAAGGAAATAGGTTTTTACTCGTCTTCAGCTTTTTAAGATAATTGTTTGAAACATATTAAGATCTAATGTATCTCTGGATCCAGAATTTGAGGCTTGGCAGAAGTGCTGTCCCAGTGTGAGGGACAGTATTACAGGCTGACGTGATTTTAGCGTAAGTAGTGCAATTTGGGCTTCTCATAACCTATTCTTACAGTGCAGAAATGTTCAAATCACACTTGTGATTTGTGTCCTGAAAGCAAACTCTGGTTGGTTCTCTCCCTATCTCAGCAGCTCTTGCATAAGATTAGTCCTTCATATCTGCTGCAGGAAACAGAAAAAGCTGGGAGGTTAGGCTGGATTGGAAAAGAGGACTGGAGAGCAGACTACCAACCTCTTGGGGAGAAGCAGTAGGTAGGCAGAAGGTTGTTGGAGTATAGCATGTGGGACGGTGTCAGAGAAGTGCTATCTGTAATACTGTGCTGTAATATTACATTCTCTATTATTTCTAGTGACTAACTTATACAGGTAATAGATCAACTCTGGTACTATTTGCTAACTACTGAAGATATTGCATGTGGACTGGATATTAGTGCTTTCAGTTTCCTGAAAGCGTGTCTAACGAAATGACTACACATTGTTTGTAAAGCCAGTATATTGAGCTTAGAAAATAGAAGAATTAAAGATGGTTCGTGCAAGAATATGTATGAAAGGCAGTTTTTGTATATGTTGTTCCACGCAGTGAGCAGAGAGGACAGAAAGAGCTATTGGCTGTCATTCACTGAATGAAATAAGGATTATGGAAAAATTACTATGTGAATGTGATTCTCATTGCTTTTTGTGCATGCTTGGTGGATGAGACTAAGTCTCCATGGTTAGTCTTAATGCTGGCGTTTTCTGGCATCTTAATGCTTCATTTTCTAACTTTACGAATACATAATCCTCTTTTTATGAGTGTGGTATATCCTTTAAATTAAAAGCTAATAGAGAAGTTAGACTAACTGTGCAGTTATTCCTAGTGAAGCGATTTGATGTACTGAACAAAGGGTCATTGAAAGAGCTGGCTGCTGAGCGTTTCTGGTTCTTGTTTTCCAAGTTCACTTTCACCTGTTCGTTCTCATGAAATACGTTGAGATACAGAATTTCTCTAAATTCAACATTCTTACATGAAGTAGGTCAAGAATAAAGTGGAACATTGCTATTAAAGACACTTCTGGGATGTCCTACAGGGTTGTGTGATATGGTAGTTCACATAGGAGTGATGTTCTCGTATATATGTAGCAATCCACTGTATGTGATGTATAGAAATAATGCTAAATACTTCAACTTGTGATGTGTCATTGAAATTGAGTATTCTGACTTTGAAAGCATTGTAGTTTATATAATACTACGTTCCTAACTGATCACTCAAAGCAGATTTGTTTCTTCCGTTCCACTTCTAAGCGATTCCAAGGCAAAAAATAACTCCGTTTGGGTATTTCTATTAAATTTTATTAAATTAACCATAGATCAAAGCAGTATTTTAGCCATCTAATTCTTAGGCCTAAAAGTGAATATTTCTGTGTTTTTTTTCAGGTCTTATAATATCTCTTCAGCTTCTTCGTGGTGACATGGAGCAGATTCGGAGGGAAAATCCTATGATCTTTAACAGAGGTGTTTCTGTTACCAGAAAGCTGGGTTTCCCTGATGTCATAATGCCAGGTAAGCATAACAGCTCTAATCTTAAAACATTGGTCATGTTTTTTTCATGTTCTCCTTAAACAATCGTCAAAAAATACTTTTCTGGAAGAAGGTTAAAAATACAAGAGTTGTATTATTTGTCACTAGGTGCCAATTGCAGATTCTGGGAGGCATGCTGCAACAATTTAATCAGTAGACACTCAATATTCATATGTATCAGAGGTGATCTTGAAAGTTTGCTTAATTTCCTTTTCCTCATTTAAAAATCCCCCATGTAGACTAAGCATGGAAATCTTTATTTTAAAATGCATGAAGTTTCTTCTTAATAGTAATCTAAAGCCTGACTGAAGAGTTTCTTCTACTTTGCCACCTTGATTTTTGGAGTTATTGTGATCCTTTTGCCCCGGTGTACAGTACATGAGGCTGCAGATCTGGTCTGATTTTCCAGCTGATCTTACAGAGCTCCTAGTCCCTGCAACAGCTGCCTTGGCTGAGGCATTGTTGTGCTCCGTTTACTCCTTGCTTCTGGAGAAGCAGCTTAAGACAGTTGTCTTTCTGGCACGAGTTGAGGTAGGCACAGCATAGCCAAGAGTTCATTTAGGGAGGAAACTGGAACCTAGTCAGTCACACAACCATGGATACAAAACCTGGCATTAAACAGCCTTAATTTTTACAGTCCAATAAGAAATGGGCTTTCTAATTATGTTGCATGTGTAGCATTTGAAATATTACCTTATTGCTTTGCAGTATAACAAGACCAAGGATGACTTTGCAGACATAAGAAATTTAATAAAAGCATAATGGGAAAACTATCAGATTTTATTACTGGAAAGACTGCAGTGATGCATCGGTATCAAAAGCAATTGTTGTAGCTTTACTGTGGAGGCTCTTGAGGAAGCGCAATAAAAAATGAGAATATGTGGGAAGAATTCTAGAATCCAAAGTATAAGGGTTTAGAACAGTATGTTTTTATTTACTAATGCTCTTGAAAGCAGCTGTAATATGGTCTTCCCTGTTCCTGCTGAAATGCTGCTGTAACTATTTGTAAAGCTAGAACAAATGTAGTTCACAGTCCACCATATTGAAATAACCTGAAATTGGTGTCAGTTCAGTACTGTGGGTTATAAAGCCAATTAAAAATTTTAGTTCCTAGTGACCTTAAAGTAATCAAATAGAGAAGAGATTAAATATTGTGTGCAGGTATGCAGACACTGTGCCTGCATGATGGTCTGCTGCGATTGAGATGACATGTAGATGTCAGCTGGGAAAGCTAGATCACAGCTAGAAAAGTCAACATCAGAAACAATTTAACAAAAATTTGCTTACCCAGTTCTCCTTCAAGAATTGTACTTCTGCATTTGTAGAACCACCCCTCAGTTCCTTCAGACCTTTTGATTTTAGCAAACTTGAAGAATAGCTTTGTGACCTCAGTGTTCCCCCTAGCCTGTTTCTGCAGCTTTCCATAGTGGTCCTGCCTTCCCTGTGCTTTTGCTGTTGTGAGCAATGCATTTGTCCAGGAGGTGAGTAAGCAAGTTAGCAGTGTTCTGGCAACAGCTGTTCATACCCTAAACTTTAGAGATCCTCTATCTAATGAAGCTAATTACAGTTTCCAAATCTAATTTCTCTTTGTAATTAAGAACACTAGAGAGAACACTTCAGTGCAAAGGAGGTCAACCGAATTATAGATATGTTGTTATGATCTTGGTGATATTCAGCTTTGCCACCTTGGACTTTTAACTAAATGAAAACCAGGTTCCAAAGTGAATGCCTGCAGTGCTCCCATCTGCATATGTGTGGTAGTGACATTCCAGGTCTGGTCACCCAACAGCTTCTCAAGTTGCATCCCTCACAAAGACATTCTGTTAAGTTACTATTGCTAGCTAGTGTCTTTTCTTTTTCTTTCTTTCTTTCTTTTTTTTTTTTTTTTTTTTTTTGTGTGTGTGGAAATGACAGTTTCTATTGGGGAGAACAGAGGGATTTTAAGATGATAATATGCTTGGAATTGGGTTCATATTGGGACAACTGGGACAGACAGACTGGTCTACTGAAATTACTGACTAATACAACAAACGTGAGAGGACCACCATTCCACTATTAAATGCTTACAGCCCCTCTGAAGGTGCTGAATACCCAGAAATTCTCAATTCAAAGGGGGATGCAAGAGGTCCACACATACAGTCTTGATGCCAAGCTTCCAGGCATTTCTGTTTGGAGAAAAAAAAAAAAAAAAAAAGAAAAAAAGAAAAAAAAAAAAGGCTCTAATTTGTAGAGAAAAGGCAGTTTGTAAATGTGCTTGAATACCAGATAGGAAAGCCAAGGCAGTCATGGTGTGTGAATAGACTTTCACCACAATGACAAATGAGGATATTGCTAGAGTAGGGATGGGATGCAGAGTGAGATAGTCATGAACGGTGCTCTAAACGAAAAAAATTCATCATCCTGGATATTCTTCAACTGAAAAATTAGGAGATTAAAATATAACAAAGCTGTGCTGATGCCATCAATATTATTCATTCTATTAACTATGAATTGTGACAGCAGATATTTGCAGATTTTTTTTATTTTTTGAAAACAATAGATGAAACTGGTTTGACTTTACATGATGGCTATGACAGAGCATTTGGATAGAGGAAGTTATCCTTCAGATGGGTTAGCAAAGCTAGATGAATAAGGAGTGCCCATCAACTTGCTGTGCTTTGTGCCCACGTCATTACAGCCAGAATCAGACTGTTTGGGTGTACTACTGTGGTCTGGAATTAGAAAAGATATCATTTACAAAACAACCAGATGAAATCTTTTAGCAGTTCTCAGCCATGGCTGTTTCTTTAATTGTCTTTGTCAAACTTCCTTTTCCTTCCTTTGCTTCAGAACTGTCTCTCTCTCATGAAGGATGGGGTTTCCTCTCTGGGAAGAGCACAGAAAGTGCATGTAAAGATACGTATTTTGCAAGTGGATGCTGATTTTAAGGCAGTGTGATTGAAAAATTATTTTGATGAATCAATTAATAAAAGCTATGTCACTTAATATTGTCAAAATTTGCAACGGTCATTCTGCTGAACCAAGAAATGTGTTTTCTTTAAAGCAAACAGAGCTGACATTTCAAATGAATCTTCTTGGTGATGTGTTTTAACATCTTCATTTTCTTTTTTAATAGGAGTTCCTTTCAATTGTAGGTGTCTTAACCATTATAATTCTGTAGCTGTGTCTCTCCACACAATTCTCCTACCCCATTTTTTTTTTAACAGTAGTACTCATTTCTGTATCAAACTCATTTTTCCCTCTCTAAGATAAGAGCATCGTGAGTGGATGTCATTAAGAAATTAAGTTACACCAGTCTTGATGTGCTTATATCTTGCATGGTTATGAAAAAAAAAATGTTAATATATTTTGAAATAACCATGCCTGCCTTCAGTTTTAAGTGTGAATTATTGTTTCCTGTTGTGTTGTGACCTGAGAAGAGCATCATGAAGACTAATGCTCTTTTTGCCCAAATCAGAAGGGAATAAGTCAGCACAGACTCACAAAGAGGTGGTGGGTTTTTGTTCCTTTTTGGTTTTTATTCTTTTCTAAGTTGCTATTGGGTTGAAGAACGTCCATCTGATCCTGACAATTTTACCTTTCCCCAGAGATAAAAGCAATGAGGCATGTGCTGCTTGCCTTTTGGATTGCAGCTTTATTTATATACAGAACTTGCTGATCAGAGATCTATTGCATAGGCATGGCGTTTGTCAGTTCCCTAAAGGACATCCCTTCCCTTCCCCATGTGCTGATAAGTATTCTGTCTTTTACTTTGATCCTCTGATGAAAAGTGCATGCTTCATCTTCTACTTGTGAGTGATGTTTCTTTCTCTTTTTTTCTTTCTCTCTCCTTGTCTTAATTTCCTGGCTTCTCTCTCTTTCCTTTCCTTTTATTGTCTCCCCTTTCTTTCTGATGCAGAGATGAAGATAGTTGGGTGTAAGTTTCTGCTTTTCTGTGTAATGTCTGCTTATTGCTTGCTTTTTCCCATTTTCATGTCTTTCATGGAATGTTGGGGATTGGTAGAGGTAACAAATCATAACATTACAGAGAAATCTTAGTAACAGAGGCTTTGCCTTTCCTGTCTCTTCATACCACAAGCCAACTTACTACATAAAAATGATTCATCAGTAGTAAAGGTGAGGAGAATCTCAGCATCTGCTCTTTCAGATGGCAGAAATACATTGAGAATTGGACGTGGCAGCACTCATCAGCCATCCTCAGAATATTCAGGGTGACGGAATTGATGAGGCTGAAAGCTACAGTTATGTAATAATTATCCCCAAAAAGCATTTATAAGGAGAATAAAGAATGTTTTTGTCATTAATCAACTGTCAGAAAATGGAAAGTAAAAAATATTAATTTGGAGGAGATAACATTAAAAATTCAGCTTACAGCTCTGGCAGGAAACTGTTCCAGGCACATCACTGAATTTAAAAAGCATCATATTCTTTTCTAGGCACAGAAGTGCAACAATGGAGATCAAATAATCTACTAAGCATCGTTTGTTCAGTTTTTAATTACAGGAATTGAAACAATTTGTGTATTTTGTTCACCGAAAGCTAGAGGGTCACACGGAGTTGAACTTGCATGATGTTCCATTTATAGAGGGGGAAAAAAGTTTCCTGTGATAGGTAGGCAGTCAGTAAAACCTGTGTTTCCCTTTTCCAACACAGTATTATTCCCAGTAATGTTAATAGTTGCATGCCATCAATACTTCAAGAATTTAGAAAGTTACTAAGTTACACTTAAGTGTTTGATTAAATACAGGCTGTTTCTGTACATGGTTATTACTTTGCTATTCAAGTCTTTAATGTTTGAGTGGAAAACCTGCAAAACCAGTATAAATCATTCTTATCCTAACAATTATTGTCCATTGGACTATTTAATGTTACTAAGTCTTGACAATTAATAATTGGAATGTGTACAATGTGTACTGTAAACACAAAACCAGTATTATGACTCTTATATTCTTTTCCACCACTTGCTTAAAATAAAATAGTTTTGGGTGATAGGAAAAAGGACTTCAGTGTAAGCAAAGCCCACACAGTTAATATTTAATGACCTTGTAATTTGAATACAAATTGTATATTTGACATGAGGCTTTTTAGTTAGATTTTAAAAGAACAGTAATAACCAAAACAAAACCCTCATAAAAGTGATGGGAGTATAAGTGAAGGGCAGCACGAGACATCACAGAATAATTCTTGTTATTGTGAGAAGCGCTGTATGTCAAGACATTTCAAAAAGATTTAATCTCAGGAACTGTATATATATAAAACTGCATATGTTTTGTGCTAAGGAGCAGTTTACATTCGGTTTTAAATTAAAAGCATTTGGTGAGGGATGGTCTTTAAAACTAACAGCATTCTGGCTGCTTCATTTCATCCTGATGTTGAGTGTCCTCAGTTCAAGTGTCGCACACCAGTTGGAACCTACAAATGCTTTTGGCCCACTGGCCTCCTAGCACTCTTTTTTCCTGTGCTAACGGTAGGAGACCAACACTGACCCACTTTGAGCTGCACTGTTCTCCTGGTGAGGATGGGAGAGGCTGCTGAGATACACACTGCCACACGTGCTGCTTTTCTCCCAGACTGCAAGAGAAGTGTTGTCACTTCCAAACCAGAACTGTTTGCATGGGGGTGTCTGCTTTATTAATGAGCCCTTTATTCCTCTCTTTTTCTATTTTTAAGACAGAATTAAGCAAGGGAAGAGCTCTCTCTGCCAGGGTTTTTTTACTTGCTGTGTAGCTGTTTTTTCGTGTCAGAGCTGACAAGGATCTCTTGATTCTACTGATCACACTTCTTGTTTTGTCACATACGAGCTGCATGGTGCGGTCTGCTCAGGCACTTGTGAGCTGCTGTGCAGAATATTGCCTCTAGCCATGCAATTTGCATACTCAGAACAAAATGTCTGACACACTGCTCTGTGTCCAAGCATTTGCTCTGTTTTCTGTGGAGCCCTTTACAGTATCTGAGCTCAGAAACATCAAGAGTGACAGCAGCGGTCAGAAAAAAAAAACTGGCAAGGACGCAGTAGGAGCTGAGGTTAAGTAACATGCTAGGAAGAGGGAATTCTTTGTAGAAAGGATATTTTTATGGTTAACACTAACAAACGCAAGTCTGTGAGTTTCTGGTTTTAACTCCAGACTTTGAAGAAGCAGATGAGTGCAATGCCTGAGAGCAGCAGCCTTTAGTCTTTTCTTGCTTTGCATAATGGCCTTTTCTCATTATTTTTAAGATGCTATACGCTATTTTTACAAGAGAAGATGCTCCATTACACTTCACTGAAGTACTTTTTCCCTTTTTTTCTTTATTTTGATGCAAATCCACTGTAATCTTGATTCCTCTGCCCCCTACCCCATTTTTTCAATTAGTGAAGTAATATCCCTCCTGTTAAACTTAATGGAAGATTAGATGCTATACGTACACCAAACTCTGCATTTAATTTAGACTAGGAAATGATTTGCAATCTGACACTGGACTTTGTGTGGCCATACCCTGTTCCAGAGAAGAGGCCATAAATAAGAATCTCCCAAGTGCTAATTGTATGGGTACAATTAATTTCTATTAAGTATCACAGCATATAAATTGGATTCTTTTTTCCTCATCATGCATGCTGCTTAGGAAAAAGGCTGGAGGTTGTTAGGCAGGAAGAGTTTCAAAACAAAAGCCCTGATTTAAACTATCTTCTGCTGTGACTTTTACATTTCTTTGATATTCCTGCGGTCAGTATATAGGTGGCTTGGCTGCATTTTAAACATCAAGAAAAACACACAGATAATTTTCTCTGCAGAGCATTCCGTGTGGTGGCTGTTCTTTGGTGAGAAAACCAGACTGAATGCTGGAGGGCTTTCGTGACGCTCTCGCTGTCATCTTCCTCCCAGCAGTGAAGCACTGTGGTCTCGGAGCCCTTGCTGTGATTCATGTCCTGCTGCTCACCCTGTGAGCCTGCCCTGCCAGCAGGGCTGATGGCAGAAGAAGGGCATTTTGGAAACAGATTCCCATTCACAAGAATGCTAGCAGAGAGCAGTGAGCGGCAGCTACGGAGTGGTACTTCTGTGCCTGAAAAGCTGTACTGCTCTCCAGAATAAAAATGACCGTAAAGGCAAGCTTCTGTTGTTTGTCCCTTCAGTAGAATCAGGGGTGGATTTGGTGGGGTTAGAGACTTCAAGAAAAATTTGAAGTGCATCTTTGACCAACAGAAGGATATCCCTCATTGCCTGAAAGCATGAACTGCTTACTTCATAGTGCTTCTGATTAATAAACAGATTTAACGGCATCAGCTTCTCCGAGTACTGGGTTGGGAGAAATCAGGCATTGGAGGAGTCTCTGCTTTACTGGATAACTATTCCACCACTTCATTATTTAGTCTCTTGAGGCTGCTTAACAAAATCCTTGCCTGGAAAGGGTTTGATTTCTAGTTATTTAAAATTTGTGTATTTTTTTATACTGCCCTTTCATACGTTTCTCTTTGGGACAAATAAATAAGAAGTGATAGGTCACAGAATGGAAGCAGTAACTAAATCTTAGGGAGAAGCAGGTGCTACCTGCTATCCTCTTAGTGAATGCTTTAGAACTGACTGCATTCCTTTTGAAAGCAGCATTTCCCAAACCAGATTCTTAAAACAAAATAAGAAGTGAACAAGACTCTGTTAAATTCAGGATAATGACAAACCTGAGAGGAGTGCCAGCATTTGTATTGCTGAGTGCAATCATTTGCTCTGAAAGCTCTTGAAGGTGAGGTCATGATAAACTGGCAACTATCCATACTGCCTGCTCTCTTACATTCTTGCATATGGACACCAGGGACTAGCCAGAAATCTAGCAGAAAAACCAATTAATAATTTCCTCTTAATCCATCTCAACTGAATTACAGCCAAGTTTCCAAAAAGGCTGCTTTTGTTTTCTTGTTACAATAAAGAGAAAATTCACAAATCTACAAAATACTCAGAGAAGATTTAACTGAAATTAATTTTCTACCAATCACCACAAAAATACGCTTTTGTTTTTAAAATATATTGAAAATAGGAAGTCTGACACTACTGATGTTTTCAGTTTTCTCCTGATAGCTGCATCATGTAACTAGGCAGAGTAGTGGAGGTTTTGTTTTCCCTTCTCTACTCACACAGTAAAGCAGGTGTTGATTCCGAGTTCACACTTAATGAAGGCATTACTAACAATGGTCTGATCTGATGCATTGATATCAAAATGGTCATCTTTATTAACAATTAACTTGCTGCTTGGAATGATTTGACATCAGCCATAGTCTTGCAGAACACAGAATGGTTTGCAGAATCAACATAGGCTTCATACAGGCGCTGTGTCTCCCATGCTGAGTGTAGCCATGTGCCTCCTGTCTTTCCCTGCAGGTGATATACGCAATGACTTATACCTGACGTTAGAAAAGGGAGACTTTGAAAGGGGTGGGAAAAGCGTGCAGAAGAACATTGAAGTGACCATGTATGTTCTGTATGCGGATGGAGAAATCTTGAAGGTAAGTGCTTGTTTCCTCTTCAAGTTTTGAGTGCCATCTGCTTGTTCCATGCACACATACTGTCTGTTCGTTCTCTGATGTCAGGGAAACTAAACTGAAACTAGTTCTTACTATTTTTGGTTTTAACCTATTACAATGAAAGAAGTGGTCGCTTACATGTGGTCCTCTTTATGAGTGGTCCTGTTTACAAGGGTAGATAGTGATAGGAGAAGGGGAAATGGTTTTAAACTGACACAGGGGAGGTTTAGGTTGGATATTAGGAGGAAGTTTTCCACACAGAGCGTAGTGATGCACTGGAACAGGTTGCCCAAGGAGGTTGTGGATGCCCCGTCCCTGCAGGCATTCAAGGCCAGGCTGGATGTGGCTCTGGGCAGCCTGGTCTGGTGGTTGGCAACCCTGCACATAGCAGGGTGTTTTAACCAGATGATCACTGTGGTCCTTCTCAACCCAGGCCATTCTTCGATTCCATGATGTGTATTTGAAAGAATTTGGAGCACTGCCCTATATGGGAATGGTTGCTTAGGAGAAAATTTTTATAAACTGAAAAACTTATATAATTTTGCAGTGTGATGTCAGTGGCTATAGTAAAATGTAGAGTCACTGTAATCAAAGAAAGAACAGAAAAGCATATGACAAATTTCTTAAATCAAATAGTGTATGTGATAAAACAAGAATACAGGCGAGACTGTTGGAAGTATGATTTGTTAGTGTGTTGAGTGTTGTTTTGAAGAAGTTGCCTTGTTTCCGAGATTTCCATCCCACCATGGGAGGGCTTCATTCCAGTTGGGAATGGTGCTAATGTTTTTTTTTCTTTCTCTGTTCTTACTGTAGTGTTACTGAAGAGAACAACAGGTATATACGTCAGCTTTGTGTGAGGTGGGAAAGAGTGAGGAAAGAGAAGTAAAAGTATTTTGACATAAACTTCTATCAGGAATGGAGGAGAAGCTGCATTTAAAATGGTTGAATTAGAACTTCCCCTAGATTTTTTTTAACATCTGATGCAATAAAATGGTCTTTGTAGCCATTCTCATAGAACAGGCTAAACACCAAAGTGTTTGTGTGTCTAACTTGTTGCTACAATCTGTTTTGGGAATTGAAAGAGGAACTTTTCCATTATTAACATAATTTCTTGTGATTTGATTGAAAATTAAGTAGGGAATTCTCTTGTAAGGAACTGCTTTGTGCTCACAGCTGTTTCTGGAAGATCACGATCCTTTCCTGTTCAATTGCATTAGGCATACATTTCAAATTGAGTGTCGTATGTTTTTAATCATTGCTGTATTACAGAACAGTCTGCTGAAGACCATTGTAGATCTTTGTTCTCCCAAGTGCAGAATCAGCATCTTCAAATGCCAACATAGTTTCTAGACGTTATCAGTCTTAACTACTTCTGTGTTTTCAGGTGCAGTGCTCACTGCAATACTGTTACCTTTTCCTTAGCTTTCTCATTGCTCCAGCAGTACTTTGGGGCTGTGGGTGGGATTGGAGATGGGGCATGGCACAGAGAAAAAAGGCAGTCAATCCAAATTTTAAAAAATCAGGTGAACATACTTTTTATAATAGAGAGACTTTACATAGAAAGGATCTCCTGTGGATTCTCAATTTAAATAACTTATTTACAAGAAAACCTTTGTACCAATTTTTATATTGCTGCTCGTCAGTGTAGTGCCAGTCAAAGCAACTAAGATTTTATGGTTATGTCAGGGAGATCTGTGGTTCATGAAGCCTAATGATGCCTCAGGTCAGCTGTGTTTCAAACATGCAGTCATCAGAATTTTTTTACATAGGAAATAATAAGCTGGCAAATGTCTACTGAAAAACCAGTGAAAGTGCTATCAAGAACAATAAAACCTGAGCTCCTTCCCCTTAATTTGAACTCCTCACTGCGTAGCTACATTTCTGCTCTCTCTTATTGCAAAATAGACCTAGAAAAATAACATATGAAACCAAATATTGGTTGAATTGAATATAGAGACATAATTAAAAGTTCTAAATGGCAGTTTGAAGGAAAAATCATATTTGCATGAGGCAAGGAAACAGTCACTTAGAATTGAGTTTGGAAGCTAATCACATATTACCTTTTTTCATTGCTGCCATCATTTCTACCTGATACAGAAATTCTGTAAATTCGTCTCCCAGAGATAAAGCAAATGAGACAGCCATCTGAAATTACTTCTGACTTGGGCTATCTTCCCTTTAGTGCTAATGTCCTTATGGAAGACAATTGACCCTATTAAATGCATGTGACGTTTAATAGGATGTTCTGAATCTATAGAAATGCCTTGAAGACTGTAAGAATTCTAGGTATCCACAGGTACATAAAATGTAATACAGCTTTATTAGTCTGGGTTATTTTAGTATTTCACCTTTTATATTAAGAATTTAGTTTTAAACTCTAGACAGCTTATTTTTTCATTATGAACTCCTGGTTTGTGTAATCTGTGATAGGGTAAGATCAATCAGTGTGTTGGAACCTGTCATTTCCATTAGGAGGAGGGCAGGTTTCACTCAGAGCTGCCTCTGAGTGAAATATATATAACTGTACATATAACTGGGGGGAAAATATAACTGTATTCCTAAATGTGGGGAAAGAAGCAGCTGCAAAGAGAGTGCCGAATGGGGAACTTTCATTTCAGTCATTCTGCGTAATCTAGAAGGAAATAGTAAAACTGCAATAAGAGGAGTGCAATTTGAGCTTTTTAATATAAAAGATAAGAATAAAATTTGGTTGACTAGTGCTCAGTGCAGTACTGATGAGGTGAACTGCTTTGTTTGGGTTGTGTGACCACTGAATGATCTCTTGCATGACCCAAGGCTGCATTCACAGTCTAGCGAAGCTATTTTCTGCCTTCCGTTTCATTTTTCTAATCACAGGATTAATTTAATAACTTTCAGTTGGTAATGTGGTTGGGAAAGTAATAAAAAATCTCCAGTTGAAGCTTACAACTGCATGGGCAGTGCACTGAACATGTGATCTTTGACCCCAGCACACCACTTTCCTTGGCTGAATGCTGTTCCTGACCTACAACATTTCTTAAACACTGCCAAAGAAGAAAGTGTGTGCTGAGTTGAGTTATACCACACTGCGGGAATCATGGCTCTGTGAGGACTTCAGCAGAACCATACAAAGTGTTAATAAGAATATTCTGTTTCAAATCCTTATTGCTCTTGAGTGTATCTTGGTTCAGAAATAGTCCTATTGAAAGCAGTCCCAAACAAGATGAGTGTTTTCTTTTCAGTGTGGTCTCACCCAATTATTAGTATCCTTCAGTATAGTCTGAAAAATAAAAGTCTTGACACATTCAGTACTTACTCTTCTTTCTGTTCTAGTAGAAAGAATATCTTATTCACAGTGGGACGTAACTTAAATGATAACATTCTTATGCAGTCCTTTTTCTGGTTTAGCCTGTGCTCTCCAGTTCACCTCCATACGTAGCTCTCAGGGTAACTGGGTGTACAGAGACTAGTTTCATGTCTGTATTTTGTGCATCACTTCACAGTTCAGGTTTAAAGATAAATGTGTAGACACTAAATTAACGACAGCAAAAGACTCTTCACCAGTTCATTTACTGAGCATTTATAACATGGAACAGCACTCAAAGACTGAGCACTTGCTCAGCACCAAGCTTGTAGTTTTTTGATACTGCAGAAAAGAGCTCAGATTAAAATTTGAGGTTTTCCTGTTCTTTATGGAAGAAATAGTACCTTACTTTCTCTTAAGAACGTAATGCCAAATGAGCTTTTGGAATTGTTGTGTTGAGGCCCTGCAAATTACACTTACCCAAAATGATTACCAGGAGCGTGAAGGTATTGTGAGTTTTTTCTCTGCCACCACTGCTCACACTCCAACCTTTTCATGTGGGTGCCAGTTAGATGTTTATTGCTGTACTGAAAAACAAGCAAAATCCACTTTATGCCTGCGTTGTGGCAAATAGCACGTGTGATTTCTAAGACTTGAGAGGACTGAGTTTTACGCCACGGTCCCTCAGTGAGGCTTTGAGCCTCTGCATTGAATCTCTGTCCAGAGGTGGTGTTCCTGCATTGAATCCCACAATGGCAGTGAACTTTGCTTTCTTTTTGGGCTCCTTCACAAATTCTTAGCTTTCTCAAGGCCAAAAGGATTTGCACTGACTGAATTAATGGATCCGGTTAATGGGACATAGTTGACTTGATAGTCTCTTGATTACATGTGAAAAAAGACCAAATCAACATGGACAGCATTCCCTAGAACAGAATTTAGAGATGCCTTGGGGAAATGACCTGTAGTTCTTCTTGTTTTGATGCTATTCCATGTGGAGCGTTTTCAAATCAGAATTTATATTCCATGTGTTGTTTTGGTCCTGCTTTGCTTCTGTTTCTTACTTGGTTCATTATCCCCATAGGTACTAAAAGTGAAGAATCTAAGCTGTCTTTTTTGTCTGCACGGTTTTATAAGATGTCAGATCTTTTGTATCACTTTAATTGCTAGGACTGGAGTATGATTTCATGCTTTTAAAAGAAAATGTGCTCCCTACTCAACGTCTTCATTACAAGGGAACTTCTACTGTCTTTATTTCAGGACTTCGTATTTCTCCTAACTTCCTTCTCTCATGTTGTGACTGCCATATTTCCTAAACAAAATCATGTTACATTTTTTCTTCATGTCTATTTTGACAGATTAGTTAAGATCTCTGAACTTTTTAGATATAAGATGGGAAATTTAGGTCATGATATTTTTAGCTGACAGCTACTTAACAGAAATTCTTTTCTTGCCACTGATGAAATAACTTAGATCAGAATGTTCTGGGATACTCAGTGAGTCCAGATGATTACGGTTACGAAAGACCGAAGTTTTTAAGATCCTTGTAAGTTCAAATGTTGTTTCTGAACTCAGATACTGAAGGAGAAATTGAATCAAATGAGATTTTCACAGGTGTCTAAAATTATATGATGGTTCCATTAGGTCCTTTTCTGGACACATGCTTGCTTGCTTGCTTATTTGGACTTATGTTTATTGTAACTGCCCCATCTTTGGTATAAAACACTGCTTAAATAATAATTTTGCTTAAATAATAAATTGAGATACTGGAATTCATCTACTATTGTAGGTCTTCTGCCTCTTGTTTTGACCCAAAACACAGTTCAGAAATTTCTTCAAGAATTTCAGATTTCATTGTGTCTGATTTTCTGCTTCTGCTCTTCCTCTATGTCTACAAAAAGAAATGAATTATATAAAGATTATCACCATGTAATAAAATGACTCATCTGTAGTGATGTGCTGTCTTTTGATCTTAAATTGTGTTCTTTTGTTCCAGGACTGCATCAGCCTGGGCTCAGGAGAGCCAAGCAGGAGCGCCTACCACTCTTTTGTCCTTTACCACAATAACAGCCCTCGATGGGGGGAAATCATCAAGCTGCCCATCCCCATTGACAGGTTTCGTGGGTCTCACCTCCGCTTTGAGTTCAGACATTGCTCCAGTGAGTGCAGAATGTAACCTAAAGAAATCTAAAATGGCTGAGGTCTTTCCATTGCCAGTTCATGCTTGAATGAGGCTGTTACTCCCTGGAAAGTAGGAAGAGGGTGCCAGCATTGACAGTGCACCTTTACTGCAGTTTGTTAGCCTGTTGCTATGTTCATTAAACAGCACAATCCCTGCAGGGCAAAACGTTCTGTAGATATTCTTCCCTGCTGTTCTATTACTGTGTTTTCCTGTATAGTGTTTTCTTTATAGCATGTACATTTTTTATTTTACTGTGATCAGCATGTCTGTACTTGGCGAGGCAGTTGTGACTACACAACCTT
This sequence comes from Tragopan temminckii, assembly GCA_028571105.1. NCBI lineage: Eukaryota > Metazoa > Chordata > Aves > Galliformes > Phasianidae > Tragopan > Tragopan temminckii. The sequence goes on from JAOWBP010004220.1 coordinate 1,100,760, forward strand.
TACAGATTTCTTCCAAGCCAAACCATTCTGTGATTCTCTGATAGTGTTGTTTGTTTTGAGGCTTGCTGATGACTTGCATAGAATTAAACTTAGTAGTGCATTATATATTGATTCTTACATAACCTGCCTGTTTTTTGTTAGGAATGCAGAGAATTTACTGGTTAACTGTGGAGTACGTGGACAGAGTATGAACAAATATGATTACTTACTTATATCTCGTTACAGCGAAAGACAAGGGAGAAAAGAAGCTCTTTGGGTTTGCATTCACTCCACTGATGAGAGATGATGGCACTACCTTGTCGGATGATATCCATGAGCTTTATGTTTATAAGGTACCGGGTCTTCTCAACTATTCACCTCTGCTTCAATTTAAATCTAACTGTCATTGCATTATCATTTTTTCCCACATTAAAAGAATTAAAAAATTTGAATTCACGTGACTAGGTATGGAAACGTCCTTCTGTTGTAGATACAACTTGTTTTTTCTCATCAGATACTGATGATTTATCTTTTATTAATTCTGACTATTTGAAATTCAAACATACGAGTCTTCAAGCCTTCAGCAGTTTTACTAACCCATACTATTATTGTGTATTAAGAAATTGTGTTTCAGTGCCCAGAAGCTTCAAATGCATTGTTACAGTGCTACATCTCAACAGTGCTGTAACAAGAAACTTCGGAGAGTTTTTGGGCATTGGGTTTCTTTTGTTGTTGTTTTTTTGTATTTTTTCTTTCCACCTTATTGTTTTACTTTGGTTTATTTCTTCACTATGACTTTCAGACAGCAGCACTAAGTTGGAAGTCAGTAGTTAGGAGGTGGCATTTTTTTTTTAAACTGAGTCTCCTCTGTGTACACACAAGCCCTGAAGGTGGTAAGCACAGCTTTTCCTTACTAGTGTTTGTGTGCACCCAAAAGGTCAATAAAAGTACTGCTAAGCAATTGCTATCAGGACATGTGTGTGAAATGAAATAAATAGACCAGGTAACATTCCATCCCCTTTCCTGTGTCTGCAGTGTGATGAGAACAGCACGTTTAATAACCACGCTCTCTACCTGGGGCTGCCCTGCTGCAAGGAGGACTACAACGGTTGCCCCAATATTCCTTCCAGTCTCATTTTCCAGCGTAGCACCAAAGAGTCCTTTTCTGTCTCCACACAGCTTTCTTCTACCAAACTGACCCAGAATGGTAAGTGGCTGGTACTTCAGAATTGCTTATGGGCAGATTTGTGTACTGTATTGACATGAGCAGAAACTGTTGTTTGATTGTTGGACTGGGGTTTTGTTCGGGTTGTTTTGGGGTTTTTTTTTGCTTTTTTTTTTTTTTTTTGAAGAAATAGTTACTGAGTAAGGGTAGAGAAATGGCAGGCATTTCTGTAAGTGCAAGACATGAATAATCTGTTAAAACAAAGATAATTTTAATTAGATGATTAAAGAACAAAAAAATGAGTGTTGGCACTTTGACACAATCCTAGAATTTGTTTTTTTGGCTCTTGCAGAACTACTAAGGAAGCCAAAACTTGTTATAGCAATGTTTCCAAAGCACAGGAAGACAAAAAAATGTATTTTTCACAGTGCAGTGTGAGGTTGCCGTAGGAAAGGTAGCAGTATTTTTACTCGTTCTAAGACTTTTCAGTTTCTCCATCCTTTTTGTTAGTAATGTTGTTCTTACTGTTTGGTTTCCTTCTTGTTTTTCTTTCTTTTTTTTTCCTTCTAAGATATGTGAGCTGCAACAAGAGCAGAACTGTAGCATAATGAATCTCAGTTGGGTCTGCAGTTGTCCTTCTGCCCTTTGTATATGGATTCTATCTCTTTCTCTCTTACTGTTCTACAGTGGATTTGCTTGCCCTCCTGAAATGGAAAGCTTACCCTGATCGTGTGATGGATATTCTGGGAAGACTGAGGCATGTCAGTGGCGAGGAAATTGTTAAGGTACTACATGTAATTAAATGTATCCAATGTCTTTGGATGTATCAGTGTTAGTAAGCTAATTGGTATCTACAGTGCACATCTGATTGTTACTTCTTTCTGTACTTTGTTTCATGCTGTCTCAAAATGTATGAATAGGGATTTTTTTAATATGAAACTGAACACTCCAAAAATGAACGGTATTCAATCAAACCTGCTGTAGTTCAAAGACAGATAAGCTCATTCACCTGTATGGTGAGCATCATCCTCAGCATTCACTGTGCTGCTCTGTAGACCTGCCCCCACCAAGCCATGCTGTTTACTAATGGGAACACAGCTCTGTTAGTGGTGTTTGGTGCAGACTTTTCTGTTCCAGTCATATTTTCAAAAAGGTATTCCCTGAAAAGAGGGAACTGTGGTTAACCATTTCTAGAGTGATGAAAACAGAGCTGACACAGAAGTCTTAGCTTTTGAAACAGCTTGAAATTGATCTGCATTTCTGTTTTGAGAATATATTTGAAACCTCTGTATAGAGGAAAAACAAATCTGAAACCTGGAAAGTTAAGTGCACCATCCTGCACTTCGCTGTCCCAGAGCTGTGAAGTGGTGCTGCTGCACAGAACACCGATGTCAGACAAAAGTCCCATGATTTGGTTAGGAGTTTATGCTACTTTCTTGTAACTCATTTAAATGTTGCCATATCTTAATTTTAACTTTCATTAGCACATGTAAAAATAACATGAGAGGAAAATACCCAGTGTGTACTGAAATTATTTAAGAAGGTCATATTTCATACATTTGTTTGCAAGGAAGTACAAGTATTTGTTTTTTATAGGGAAAATTAAAAAAAAAAAAAAAAAAAAAGAAAGTATTATTTCAAGAGGAAATGCGGTTGATTCCGTCCCTCAGTTGGCTGCCATTTGGCATTGGGATATGAAGAACAGAATGCAGTAATTCAGAAAAAAGAAATTTTATCTTCTCAGAAACTTCATAAATTGTTGCGTTTTATTTCCTGTTCTCTGCCTGATAAATGCAATTAGAATAGATTGCAAAATGACGAGGACAGAAGCAGCAGTTGACTTCGCCTTCAGCATTCCTCTTCACAGTCATCCTTTCTGAGAAAAGTAAAGAAAGTCACTGAATTATCAGCAGTGTTACAGATGGGAGAAACAATTGGCACTATGTAGCTTGAATCAATTAATGTTTGTTGTAAGAGCCGTAGTTTCATTCCTATAAGGAAAGTTTTCAATACTAAGCATAATTTGGAGCACCATTTAATGTGCTTCCATGTCTTAAATTATATGAAAATGGCATCCAATACACTCTGATGTTATGATAATTAAAATACATTGTTTTGCCACCTAGGTAGCACTTACGTCATCTCAGCTGACAGAGAAAGGAACACTCAGTTATATTTATGTGTAGTACGTATTTCTTATTTTTGTTCTCGTTTATCTGTTATTTTCATTTAGAAATATTCCTCGCAAAGGGAAAAATTCTTAGTAAAAACAAATGAAAATCTGTCTCATGCATGAACTTGAAATGGTTTGTCCTTGGGTTTACAAAGGCATCAACATGTGTGACATAATTCAAGCAGGGCGAAAAGTTCTTATTTTGAATACAATTGAAACTTATTGTTCATTAATGTCATTTTAGTTCCTTCAAGACATTCTGGACACACTGTTTGTAGTTTTGGATGACAACACCGAGAAGTATGGCTTGCTAGTCTTTCAGTCTTTGGTAAGCTGATGAATTTTTGCTTTGCTTTATCTCATGGTCAGTGATTTTTAATTTATATACTAATCCCAGATGGCATCAACCCGCAGTTGGGTGGGGAGCAGTATTTGCCATCACTTGGGAGAAGCATGCAGTAACATCTCATAATGAAAGTATTGGCTGTAGAAAATCATGTGTTTTGTTGTTCCGTTGTCCTGTTTATTATAGAACACTGTGTGCAGTTTCCTTCAGTGAGGGCTCACTGCTTCATCTCTTACAGGTGTTCATCATAAATCTGCTGCGTGACAGCAAGTATTTTCATTTTCGACCTGTGATGGACACTTACATTCAGAAGCACTTTGCAGGAGCACTGGCTTATAAGTAAGTTTTGTTTATCCATCACTTCAGGAGATGGTGTTGGAAGCCTTTGAATGATGTCACTAAGAATTATAATGTTTGTGTTAGCAGAGGTTTTCAAAAATAGAACTATCTGGACAAAATTTTTCCTGCACAGTTTCAGAGAAAAGCTGCTCATTGTATTGTTGCCAGAAACGAGCAGACGTTGATTTTTTACTTTGCCTTTCTGAAGGGACAAATTCTATTTTCATTGTTTTATAAATGTCATTCAGCAACACCTCCTTGTCAATCTGTCAGCTAATGAGCTGCAAGAGTATATACATTTCTTGTCCAAGGACATTGGGATATAGGATGTGTGTGAAAGCCTGCAGAACTAATTGTCATTACAAAATAGACAGGTGTTTATGTAAGGTGATGGTTTGCCATTTTATTAGAGCAAGTGTATATTTCAGTGGATCAGAATCTTACTCTCTGTTACTTTGAAGATTCTGCTTTATTTTCTAGTGTACTTTTTTGAGTTTTGCATCAAGCAGCAAGACAGACATGATTAGGAAAGCAGTATGACTTACCATTCGTGGTTTTAGTTTTACTTACAAAAAATACTGACAATGACAGGCAAAGAACTGCAGATAGTACACAACACTGGAAGGCGTTGTCATGTACAGAGGCTAAAAAGGTGTTCTGCCTTGTATTAATATTCACTTTTTCCGGTCTGATGCCTAGTAAATATGTTTTAAACACAGCTCTTTAAGGTAGTCCAAAAGGTATTGTGCACTCCAGGAAGATGGTTCTTTGTGATCTTCAGTTTCTAAACACTGCTTACTTAGAGGAGGCCTGACATTTCATGCCATAAGGGTAGAGTATGTCTTGATCTCAGTTTTGATAAAGGCAAGCAATATAGTTTTATCTTTAATAGTATCATTTGATGTTCTTATAGTTTAAGTCAATTACAGGGAAGAAATTATTTTCTGGTTTAGAAATTTAAATAAATGCATATGTTGTGTAAAATTCAGTAGGTAGCACCGCTGTAGCTGATGATTGGAGTGGACTGAAATTAGCCTTTTTTTTTTAATAGATTTTTCCCTAGAACTAAAATGTTTGCTGCCTGACTAATTTTAAAATGGTATTGAAGCTGCTGCTGCTGCCCCAGCAGCAACTTCACCTTCTTGGTCACCTTCTCGGTCACCTTCTCACCATCCTCCCACAGGCTGATTAAGTAGGGATGAGAAAGAATGCTGCTAAAAATGTGTGAAATTAGTGAAGTACAAGAGTCAGGCTGTACAGTCATATTTGCAAACACTTTAATGTCTGCTGTTGCAGAAGGCTATGCAAAAAGCAGATTTGATCAAATTCTGAGTTGAAAGATAAGAAAGTTGAAGGGGACAGCCTCTGAACAATGAGAACTGGTAAAGATCTATCCTGAAGCAGTTGTGATTGAATATTATTTAAACTTGGCAGTGATGCCTAATCTTCATGTTACTGTTCTTTTTGCTGTTACATTCAGAGAACTGATCCGATGTTTGAAGTGGTACATGGACCGTTCAGCTGAGCTTGTGCGCCAAGACCACATCCAGGAGGCAATGAGAGTATGTATGCATTATAAATATTTATGTGTCTGTTTCATTTGTGAAGGGCTGAGGAAGCTGCAGATAAAATCAAGGGCTGTCTGTCGCTGGCATCTTAAGCGTTCAACTAGAGTTATTTTTTTATTACCAAAAGTGTAATGTTAGGGGGAGATAGATTCACTCTTGTGCAGAAAACAGTGAAAGAACCACATCTTCTTAAGTCCTTTTGAAGCCTTAAGGAGATTTAAGTGGGACTTCAGTGGCACATATATGCACGTGTTACATTTATTTATGTCTACACCTTGCAGTTTAAGGAACACTGATTTTAAATGCATTAGGTAGAGGTGCTGTGGATCAGAGGTACAATTTCCATTTGTGGCTGTGACGTAGCTTCATTGTGTCACCAATGGAAGTTCTATCCTGTTTTAAGAAGCTGGAAATTCTACCACTTATCATTGGTTCCCTGACAGAAGTATGATGCTGAAAGAAGGCCCAACTTATTGTGTGAAGTCAAGGGAAAATTGTTATACTAATTACAGAGAATTCAGAGAATAAATGAAGTATTTGTTTTACTATAAGTAATTGTAACAGAGAAAGAGAATGCACATAAATGCATGATTCCAGATTTTGCAGGAAAGTGTCTTTGAGTGATTGTCCATCTGTACCTTCTTACTGTAGGCATCCAAACACTGAGTCTGGGCACTTTTCAAACTAGCATCAGTGGCAGAGATCTTTTTTTTCACTTTTCTCACTTTTTCACATCACAAGTGAAGCGTGTCACGGGTGAAGAGCACACATGCACACACATTGCTGCTTTAAGTTCTGGGAAAAGCATGGGAAAGTTAGAGGTGTTTTCTAGTGAATGTCTTTGTGCTTGTGTCTTGGTATACATTTCAGATTTTATCACTGTTTTTCATTCCCTCTTGTGGTATTTTTATGCTTTGCTTTGCCTCCTTTGGTCTAATTTATTCAACATTTTTGAGAAAGTAATTTTTGTTTTTTGAGAATTTGAATGGTACAGCATCCCTACTACTAGCTGGCTTTCAGGATCTCCTGATCTTGATTGTTAGAAGATGGATGATTTAGTGATGGGTTGTTAGAGTTTGGGTAGTATGGTGAGGTTGCAGTTGGACTTGATTTTTAAGGTCTTTTCCAACCTGAGCAATTCAGTTATATGAGTATATCAGTTTTTACTTTGTCTTTTGTAGATATTTATGTATTTAGAAACTACTTACTTGTAATATTTTTCAACCACAGTTCCATAGGGAATAGTAAAAATGGGCCAAAGATGAATTTTCTTGAAATTCTATTGGAACTCTCAGCTTTCTCATTCTGTTTGTTTCCATCCTCATTCCTCGTTTTTTGGAATTACAAAGGAACCTATTAAAATAGTGAAATAGGAGGCAGATTCCTAACTGGGATGGCTGAGAAAAGGCTTTCTTTCCCCTCAAGCTATTCACTGGTATGCAGTGCAGCAGACGCAGGTGTATGATATTGTTCCTAAGTGGAATTTGTTGAACCTCATACTAGTTCTCTGCAGCAACTGTGAAAGTATGAACATTAGAATGTCTTTCAGAAGGTCAGTTATTCAACATGCTGTTTGAAAATAAGTAAATAAATAAATTCTTTCAAGGATGCCAAAGCAGCTCTTTGCTTACTTGGAATCTGAAGTGTTTGCCTAGACAGCAGCTGTCCTGTCAGTGAGTAGGGTCTCTGAATATCTGACAGCCCCTTTCCTAGCAAGGAACAGCAGAGGTTCTTCAGACCTAACAGTGCATCCTCTACCTCTATGGTTGCTGTTACATCTTAAGGTGAACAGTTGGCTTCACAAGTAGCTCTTGGAGGCCCAAATTAAGATCTTCATTTTCTTTCTTAATTCCCGATAGACATGATGGATATGCACACGCCTCATATGATTCTAATCCAGACCTTAGCATCAACAAGCAGTGCTCTAGGCTATTTCAGAAATGGTTTTCTTTGCTCAAAACTTTTTCTCAGAAAACTTCTGTGAAACCTGGAGTGTTCTATGAAACATAGGGACTTTCTAGCTGTCCTAGAACACGTGGCATCATTTTCCTTGCTTATGGCCCATAACAAGCTCCATGTAAGCTGCATCCAAATACATCTGCCTGTGCCTACGTGTAGAATTCTGTAGCAGGAGTCTCCATGGTTAGCCTCACAGACAGTTTTACCTTTCCTGATAGACATGGCAAAACTAGTCAAATGTCTCTAGGCAGTGCAGTTCCAGCTTCAGGTGTTTCCTGGTGGTGTAATCACACGTGGCTTTGCCTGTATCAAGGCATCCACTCTTCTCAAGATCTCTTCTCAGATTTCAGGAAGTCCCATCTTCATATCAGTGTTCTGGAGCTGAACTATACAGTTGCCACAAGGTTTCACATGAATCAGTGAAAAGAAAAAGTTCAGTGTTTGGCAGAGGCTCAAGCAATGTTGTACTTCCCAGCTGATTTCGTGAAAACCCATATTTTCTGAGCCATGGCAGCCAGGGAGGTAAGGCATTCAGAACTATGTTCTCAAACTGCCTTTTGAGACTGCAGAATTCTCCAGACTGTTTTCTTCGCTCTGAATTTCAAGAAGAAATGTCAGTCTTCCTGGACTTATTCCTAATTATCTCATTTAGAAGTAATTACCTCACTGGTGATTTGTATTTTCTACAGTTTTGCTTTTTCTAAGAATGCTAGAAAATTGTTAGGGTAATTACAGTCGTTCCACCCTGGACAACCTGTTTCTAGGTCTTGCTCCTTCTTTTATTATTAATGCTTTTCTAAACTTTGCCTCAGGTCTCTTACCTGCTCTCACAAGACTCTAATTGGTACCTCCACTTGAACCTCTGCGCTTTTTATTGTAGTAATGCAGAATAGATGCTTCCTGCACTTAAAGCAAGTACTCTGTTTGTTGCCAGGAGCAGGAAGAAGTTTGCTGGCTGCTCTTGAGCATGAGGTGGATGTCCATATAGACTACTGTCTGTATTCTAGTTTGGTGGATGAGCAGCATGCAAATACTCTTTTGTTTATTTGTAAGAAGGATGTTCATGTTTTTCACAAAAGCTCCAGTGAGTTTCCTTAAAGGCCAGCAAAACCAGAACATCATTCTTTAGCTGATAATCTAGTTACTTACGGAATTTTAACTGGATGTTGGTGTCTTGTTTGGGGCTGTCCTTTGAGACTGCCTACATGTTTATTTCCTTGTATTTTTATGAAGGTGGCTTTTTGAAGATTACTTTTGTTCATTCTGGTTAGGACAGTGAAGACATTCAGGGCTAATAATCATCTTTTTATATATTGTGTGTTTGATAAGGTCACCTGTTCTACATACTCCAGGTTATTTCCTAAAGTGATGTTTGGGTGTCTTGACTTAGGAAAATAATCTGTGCTTTTTCTTGTAGCAGGTTTGGTTAAGGTTGATTCATCTGTGCATACTCTGAACATCAGGTATGCTTTGCCTTTGGAACTAAACAGGCTTTTCATCTCTATGGCAGATGAGTCCAGGTGTGCTGTTGGACTGTTCACTGGAGTATGCTGCATTAACGTCATCCAGTGGTGTCTGAGCATAGTCCTTGAAAGCACAAGTGATTCTAGTGATGTCTCTGAAGAGTATCTTAATCTACTACACCTGTTGAAATTTATCCAACAGTTTATCTGTGTAATCGTAGCAGTTTCTAACCGATCCTGTGTTTGTTAGAGTAGTCTTCTGCTCTTAGTTCTTCTGGAACATTGCAGCTGAGCACCAGGTAATCTATGCAAGTTGAGGTGTGCTCTGCTGCGTTCGCAAGAGTGAACATGCATATGAACAGTCCCTCAGAGAAGAAAGGAAGGTTACTCATCAGTAAGTGGAAGTTGTTTGACATGTGTTATCGAAATGCACATTTCTTTCCCCATTTCTCTTCTCTGCTGGAGCACCACTGATAAAACTTCAGGATTATATGGTTGAGAGGAAATGAGGTTATGATTGTGTTTGTCATTTCAGTTTTTCATGAGACTTCAGACTGCTGATTGCAAGTAACAGATGCACACTCAGCTGCTGGAACCTCTTTTTCAAAGGAACAACTTCTAATGTGATACTATTCTCCTTTTGACATCTCTCTGTTTATATTATCCTGAACATAATAGAAGTCTTGAATATCTTCAGTGCACTTCTACATCTTTAAGGGCCTGTGTGTGTCATATCTGGGATTTTGTAAGTTGTAAAATGCAAAGTTAGTCCGGACTAAGTGCTGATGTGTGCTAACAGGGCTTGGTTTGTGTTTTTATCTCCTCAGCTGCCTGTGTGAATAGAGTGAACTTTTGGTTGGTTGTCTTGGATTCACTCTAGGCAGCAGTTTAGGTGTCTGTGCCAAGGCTGAAAGCCTGCCATTGCACTTCCAACAAAGAATTACAGATTTGCAGACAGAAATCCTCTGATTTGTTGCAAAACATAGTCTTCACATTAAAGACATAAGCTTTCACGTTAGAATTCTGGTTGTCTGTACCAAACCCATAAAACCTGTCAGATATTGACTTGCCTTATTTTGTGTTAGCAGCAGAGTTGCTAACCTTAAAGAGCAGACTGCTGTGAACCAACTCACCTTTGTCTGGAAACAGACAGAAGTGTAAAGTGTTATTTCCTGCTGAAGTTCTTTGGAGTAAGGAAGCTACACTGGGAAGTGCTCTAGTGCAGAGGTGTGAGTAGAGTCCTGCCAGGTTACTGAAAAAATGGCTGTAATTATCACCAGGATTTTGAAATTTATGATGGATTTATGAAAGCTTTCTCATTCTCTGTCCTTAAAGCTGTAGCATTCTAAAGCTTAGAACATGACATTGCCTATAATACACAAATATGTATTATAGTGTGGTGGCTCAAGCATCTTATGGATGCAAAAAAACAAATGGGAGTAAAATTTGTCATTGGAATTACTTTAAGCTCCCAAACAATGAGGCAGGCAAGAATAATTTTGAGTCAGTGTAATAGCTCTAATGTTTCTTTATGAACTATGATTAGTGAATTGCAGGCTGGTTGTTTCCTGTGCTGAGTTCTGAGGATACATCAGACGATATATCTGTCTTCCTTAATGGTCTCTTAATGGTCTGTCATGTTAAGCACTGAGGGAAGAGTGAAGTCTAAATGTCACTGATATTTAGTGTGTTTCAGTGTGGACAGTTGTGTGCCAAATGATGGAAAAGGCATTCTGTCTGTGTGGAGTATGACATTGTCATCATAGCATCTCTGAGGGCCTTTGATAGATTGGCAAGCTTGTTGCAGGCTGTGTAGAACGATGTGTCATCATTCCCTGACACTCGTGCCAAATAAATGGAGTTCTGAATACCATTTTCAGAGTTTTACCTAAAGGTGTTTAGGTTGCAAATCCAGACTTTCTAGACATGTCATTGATCAAATTACCACTTTCCTACAAAAATATCCTCTTTGTCAATTCTCCAGACTGCAGCATCTATCTCACACTGTGAGGGCTGCTCTGGAAGTAATGCCTCCTATTTTATGGTGTTGGCCCACAAAATCAGAGTTGAATGTTGGTGGGATGGCAGCGGAGGTTGAACCTTCCTGCCAGTACTCCATTACATTTTGTTGCTGTACAAGTGATGGTGGCAGAGGGGCACTCTGACAAAATGACATCTGACATGGAAGTGTGTATGAAGTAAAGATGCATCACTGAATTCATCCATGCAGAAAAATATGGCACCCATTGATACTTGTCGATGCTTTCTGAACATCTGTGGAGACCATACAGTGGGGATGTGAGCACAGTGAGGTGGAGGTGTTGTGTTTCAGCAGTGGTGACAGTTACAGTGCTCACCTGCACACGTGCAGACTTTTATGAGCTCTTGTTCATCGCTGGCAAAAATGCACAGCTAATGGTGGTGGCTGTGTTGAGAAAGTGTTTTGTAGCTGAAAGTTTGCTCTATCAAATAGTGTTACTGTATTCTTTGTACCTGTTATCGTTTCCATGGAGATAAATTGAAGTGTTACTTTTGGAGCAATCTATGCATATTGGTGTTAAATGCCACCTTCTGTGCAGGTTGTTGTTCCTCTGCTGGGTGCTCTCCAAGTTTCATATGAGATGATAAAAGGAAGGCTCATGAGGTTAACCCAGCTGAAAGTAAAAAGATGTGTACACAGTGTAGCACAGCTGCTGCTGGCTACTGCTGTGGGCTTCACGTGCCACGCTTGTCTTCTGTTTGTGTCTGCACTCACTTCTGTCTGTACCTGTGGCTGTCAGAAATAAAGGCAGACCTTGCTGTTGTGTTCCTATTGAAAAGCAGACAGTTCTTTTTCCAGGTAGCCCTTCTTCTGTTGCACTGACAAGCCACTTATCTTAACCCAGATCAGCAAACTCAAGTAATTAAAGGTAAAATGTGAATGAAGATAGGAAAACAGCTTCTTCAGATACACTCCCTGTGCCAAGTCATTAGCGAACTGTAAATCTCTTGTCTTCACCAAAATCTTTCTCAGACTGTGTAAACTGACTTTATCTACTTGAATTAAATGCATGCTTATTTTCCATTGTTATTAGTGAGACATACTGGCCACAGAGATTATTGAGAATGAATGCTTGTGTATGAGAAGTGCTTCCTTAACTGAATTATAAAACTTAACAGAACCTGTTTTTCTTTTCTAAAGCTGAAGAACTGTGCACCTAGAATCTTTCCTGGTTCTCTTTAAAATTCCTGTATTTTTCTTTCTCTCTATCTTAATTTCCTCCCTCTCCTGCTTCTTAAGGCCTTGGAATATCTTTTCAAGTTCATTGTCCAATCTCGGATCCTTTACTCCAGAGCTACGTGCGGAATGGAGGAGGAGCAGTTCCGCTCCAGCATCCAAGAGCTTTTCCAGTCCATCAGATTTGTGCTCAGCTTGGACAGCAGGAGTTCTGAGACTCTCATCTTCACACAGGTTTGCTATTTTCTGAATTATTTTCTGAATTTTCTGAATTTTCTGAATATTTTTGCTATTTGCTGAACTGTGGAGTCTCAAGAGGAAAACAACTCATCACATGATAATTTAATTTCTCCTCTTCACAAAAGTAAAATGTATTGTCAAGTCTCCCATGTGTCTTACAGTTGTCCTAAAGGAATTCTAAATCCTTGGTTACAGGAGCTCACATTGAAAATAGAGGACACAGCAGCATTGCTGTGGAGGAGCTCAATTGATATACTCTCAACCTGGAAAATTTACTTCCAGCATAGTCTAACATTAGTTAGAACGGCATGCAGCCTGACTGCAAGCAGGCTGTGATACCTACACTCTCATTTAATACGTTATTTTAAATGTGGCCCAGATGAATTCACTGTCACTTCTGTGGGCTACAGATACCACTCAAAGTGAGTGAGAATCTTGCAATGTCTCATTTCATATTTGAAAGAGCACTGTGCTAAACGACATACTTCTGTTTTTAAAAGATCTGAATAATAATGTTAAATATTATGTGTATGCCTCCGCTCAGGAGATCTCAGAGATGGATCACCTAGAACGTCCTGGTAATATGAAGGTGATTTGTGATTACTAATTTACAATTTGCAGATGTTTTGAACACCTACTGAAACCTGTCAAAGCAGCAGTTGCTGTGAATGTCACGACAAAACAGGGTGACTCCAGTGGTTAGCGTGATCTCTTTCTTAAGAAGGTGTTCTGCAAGGTTTTGAGAAGAGTTGCTCTACTCTTTTATTTAATCACTCGTTAGTGGGTATAATGAGATGACACAGGAGCATGAGAAATCAGTGCACAGATTCTTTCAGACGGTGAGTGGGAGCAGCATCTGGTGAATGCAGGATGTTTAGGTTGGGTTTGTTTGGTTTTTAGTTGTAGTGATCACAAGTACAGAGAGAAACTAGATTTGAGGATGAGGTTATTTTCCCTTTCTCTCTGCTTTTTTGTTCTAGACTTGTAACTTGGAAAGTTTGTCCTTGTTTAATCTTTGAAAAGTTTACTGTTTTGTTTTCCCCGTGCCACTGTGTTGCCCCTTGATCCCAATTGCCCCATAGGCCTCTCAGCCTGGAGGTCAGGTGAGCGGAGCTGGGACATGTGCCCCACAAAAAAGTGGTGGCACTTCAAGGCCGACATTTAATTTTGTAAGTAATGATCCTCAAAACTGCTCAAGTGTTTCATCATGGATGTTCCCAGTGAATCCCTTTTCCTTACCCCAATCCATCTTTTCCTGCATATTAACTGAAATTTAATGTTTAAGTGGCTGGTGCTTTAAAACTAGGAAATGTGGAATATTTTGGTAATTAATGGAACAGCTGATAGCATTAGCACTTCAGAAATACACTGTTGAGGGCATATGCAAGACTGCATAAATCACATTGTTCAGGCAAACTGAGGAGATAATGTATGAGTTTCAGAAACTTGGACAGCTGTTACACAGAAATGCTTGAGGCCTTAGTAAATATAATTTCCTTCACATTTCTGTTATGCAGGATATTAGATCTCAGTGCAGTGAGATAAAAACTGCTCCTTACTTCCTGGCGAGTAGTTTGACAAGAATAGTGCTCCAGAACGCTTTAGGTTCTTACACTGAAAAGGGCCCTTCCAGGAACTGCTGCAACAATACAGCTGTTCTCGAGACAGATCCAAAGCTTCCCAAAGAGATCCCATGCATATCCTTAGATTGCTACTGAAAATTCTTGATGGCCACAGCAATCCTTCTGCCTCATAGTAATAGAAATAAGTTAAGGAAAACTCCTGTAACAATTTGTTGGGCCAGTATTGTAATTCTGTTTGCATTATCCTAAGGATAATGGTGATTAGTAGATTTGCAGCTGTTACAGCCTTCCAAAGTACCATGAACTATTTAAATGATTCATATTTGTTTATTTTGTTAGTACATTGTATCTATGTAGCAACAAATAGGTGACAACACCCAGGAGGCTATGTGGGTTTTTGTGTAATCTGAATTGAGTGTAACAAGACAAGATGTTGAGAGAGATAACAAGCACGAAGAAGAAAGAGGTAAATTTATATTCAGAATAATTTAATGGGCTCTTCAGTGTTTGCCAAGCTAGTTATAAACATAACTTACACTTTGCTCAGAGACTATTAAATGCATAGAGCTGTTTGAAGGAAAAGATGCTTAGAAAAAAGACATGGCAAAGAAGGAAGCTGTCTGTTATATGAGATTAGAAGAGGCGTTCTGAGTGTTAGAGCCACCATGATGTTCAGAGGTGTTTATGGAATGAAGGAACAGAGGAATCTATGTGGAGAAGATCTTGCAGAATAGAAGAAAATAATGATAGGTGGTAAGACTCAGGTGGGGCGAAGCTGAACAGAGATCTGCAACAAAGCCTAGTAGATTTGAACTTTTGCAGGATGGCAGTGTGGATTGTGTGGACAGCTTCAAAGAAATGAGGGGAAAACAGCAAGGAAGCGTGCATGGTGGTGGCAGCTGGAAGTAGGACAGCAAAATCAGAATCTTCCCTTTGGGGAGAGTTCTTCACTGGAGAAGGTTAGTCCAGCATTGGGGCAGGCTGCACAGGGTGAAGTCTCCAGCACTGGAGGTATTCGGGAGATGTGTGGACATGGCACATGTCCCTCAGTGCCAGGAATCACAGAATCACAGAATTGTAGGGGTTGGAAGGGACCTCAGAGATCATTGAGTCCAACCCCCCTGCCAAAGCAGGTTCCCTACACCAGGTAAAGGACTGGTGATGGGATCCAATAGGTCAGGCTGGTTGGACTTGGTGATCTTGAAGGTCTTTTCCAGCCAAGAAGATTCTCTGCAAACCAGACTTTACAGCAACCATCATGGATCTGTAGTAGTTTTAAGGAAGAAGATGGGGATGGCTGTTGGGTAGGATGTAAAGAAAGGAAGAAAAGTGTAAAATTTTGGAGTTATGGCACCAAGTCTATGGAATTTGAGAATAGGGGATTAGTTGAAGAGGTGTGAAACAACGGATAAAGAATTTGTGGTGTGTTGTGGTGGTACTGTTTCTGCACTCCCATTGATTGGATAGCTCCAGCTTACTGGAAGTATCCATTGCAAGAATCACATGCACACTTACTTGCATGATATGTTGCCTCTTTCACATGAAGTTGCACCCTATCCCTGTTAGAGAGATATTGTAATATCACGTGACAGTTATTGCCGTGGTTAAGGGTCTGTCAACATGTTCTTCAGAGTATTTTCTGAAGAGCTTTAACTGCCTTTTGTAGTTCCTCAGTACAAAAAGTCAATATTGAGTTAATGTAATCAGAAGCACTTTTTATATTTATTCAAAAAATGTAAACATGCAAAAAATTGGCTATTTTCTGTTCTTCTATACCTTTTTCTGTTTTATAAGTATAATCTAAAATATGGCCTTTTGAAGTTCTACAGGAACTGTGCTCAACTTACCATACGACTTAGTATTGCAACAGAGCTTGATTTTTATATACTACTAGTGAATTGGTCACTATGAACTTGAGGTACTGCAAAACATTAACTCCAGCCGTAGTTCACTATGTAGTAGCTTTTTCCAGACCCTTAATTCAGTTTTACTGTTGTTTCTATTTCACTGCCTTTAGCTGCGCTTAAAGAATTCAGAATTTTGAACTTTTTCATTTGCTTTTTACAGGCTGCTTTGCTGAACTCCTTCCCCGCTATCTTTGATGAGCTGTTGCAGATGTTCACTGTGCAGGAAGTAGCAGAGTTTGTGAGGGGCACTCTGGGCAGCATGCCCAGTACTGTACATATCGGGCAGTCAATGGACGTCGTTAAGCTGCAGTCCATTGCACGCACTGTTGACAGCCGCCTGTTCTCCTTCTCAGGTAAGATGGTGGGATGAAGCCAAGTTTGGCTCTTAACTAAGAGTAAGAAGGTATTCCATAGAGTGCTGTCACTTTGTTGTAGGCAGTTCATTACTGAGTGCTAATAAACTTGGTAATTATTTATCCATGCAGCATTGTTGTTACATGTCTTCACTGGGTATTGCTTTGTTGTTCTGTGATAGGAAACATGAATAAATACCTTGTAGGTAAGTTGTATTACTGAAGGCTGATAAAATTCTGTACCTTAACAAATCTCATTTCATACACTATATTACTCTTTAATTTTTTACTACTTTAGTTCCAAAGACAAAGATAGGAAGATTAATCTACTTTCTAGCAAGCTAATTGCATGAGAAAGATACAGGAAGACAGTTACAAGAGAAGCCCACCATTCTTTTAAAGTGCATTTAATCTTTGCATGGTAACTATCATACTTGTATAACTCAACATATTAGTAATTCTTTCTGATGGATTAAATGAATAAGGGCTGAAAATTGAGTTTATTTCAAACGAATGAAATTATGAATATAATAGAAGAAGATTAAAAGCATCGTAGGGCTTATCTACCCTAATCAGAAGTTAGTGCACTCAATACTCATCTCCCGGGTCAGCAGTCTCCCATGTCCTTTCTATCTCTCAAAATATGATTCTAGTTGCCAGACATTTTTTACCTGCCAACTCTGCCTACTCTTCCCGTCTTGCAATTAAAGGAAGATCCATTCTCTTTTTCTTGGCTCCATTCCCTTCCATATCAGTTCCTTGCCATCCTCCCACTTTTTTCCCTATTTTTTTATGTTTCGGCTTCTGTCTTCAGCAGCTGTGCTGCCTGCTCTCCTTCTTTAAATACAGGTTAGGTTGGTAAGCCAGGTAAATGAGAAAAATCAGCCAGTTTCCAAAAGGCATATATTTGAGAAGCTCTCTTAACTGCGACAACAGAGCTGAAAAGCACCTTGAAGTGAGGAAGGAGTCTGAACAATAGGAAATCGAGGTCTGCACGTATCAGTTCACAAATGCTGCTTTCAAGCTGGAACAATATTGAAGAGCTTGTGTATTCTGCATTTACAAACTTTTGAAACGAGACGTACTATTAGTTCTTTATATACAGTTCTTGGAAGTGTGTTCTGCTGCAATCTGTATGGTAGAATTTGCACCAATTAATTAAATACGCTATTTATCAGCAAACAAGTTTGGATACCTAAAGGCTACTGAATGAAGATAATTGAAATTCAGGTCTCTTTTATATGAACTGTGATCTTATTTTCCTTCTTTCAGAGTCCCGACGCATCCTGCTTCCTGT
Source organism: Tragopan temminckii (assembly GCA_028571105.1). NCBI lineage: Eukaryota > Metazoa > Chordata > Aves > Galliformes > Phasianidae > Tragopan > Tragopan temminckii. Next base: position 1,118,349 of record JAOWBP010004220.1, read on the forward strand.
GGTTCTTCACCACATTCACCTTCACCTACGACAGCAGAAGGAACTTCTCATCTGCTCTGGGATTCTGAGTAGTATCTTCTCCATAATCAAGACCAGCTCTTTGGTAATCTGCTCCTTGAATTTCTAATTCCATCACTCACTTCTTAAATTGAAGGCTGAGCGAGTTGTATCAGTTAATAGAGGTTTGCAAAGATCCTTCTGAAAATGAATTTCTGCTAATTTTCTGTCAGCAAAAGAACATTTGTAATCTGGGTCTGCTTTTGTATGTGTGACTCAAAGCATTCTGATTACACAGTGTTCTTGCTGTTAGGAGAGGGAAAAAAGTATATTCATTTACCTGATTTGACACAGTTTAATTTTCCTTATCCGAGCCCAGAACTTAGATGTCAGTGAAGTTCAGAAGCCCTACGCAGCTCTAGGACTTGTAGTTCTGCAAGGGACAGTAACTAGCAATTTATGATTCATGTTAAGTGAATACTCTAAAATTATCCAATCAATGAAATCGCACATACTTCTAGAAATTGCTGCTGAGTTTAAACACCCTGCTTTGATGATCATATAATACTCTGATCCAAACAATAACTTGATCATTTAAAGCAGTGCTCACAAACAGAGTGTGGTGAAGTTTCCCCACCTGACTCTAAAGGAGGAAGCTCATAGTGCTAAATATAAATTGTACCAGTGAGTACTTCTAATAACAATTTACTGCTTTGTGTGAAAGGAATGAAATGAAAGGTATCGGGGTAATAAGCTAAATTAATGCTGCGATAGAATAAAGAGCACTGAACATAATCTGACCCCGCTGTGTTCTAGAATGTATGCAGATCTTTGATTATAGATTTAACTTTACATCCGTGACCCTGAATGTTTCTGTGAGAGGGAGGAGTTAACGCGCTGGCATCACAACAGCATCTGGTACTGATGCTTTGAATTGTTTTGTTGAATTTGTTTGTACTTCTTCGAACCTCCACTGGGGAGGTCTCTACCAAAGCGGGTGTTTGTGGTATGGCTGGCTCAAAGAATTCTCTGCCAATCCATCTTCTCCGGTCTCTAACTGTCTGTTTGCTCACCACTTACTGTAGGAGGGAGATGTCGTGGAGGAGGTTGAGATGATGGTGGAAAGCCTCCTGGATGTGCTTTTACAAACTCTGCTAACAATCATGAGTAAATCGCAGTCTCAGGAGGCGGTAAGAGGGCAGCGTTGCCCGCAGTGCACAGCAGAAATCACTGTTAGTAACTAACAATCAGTTTCTATTTCCTGCTTCTCTCTAACCTTTGGTTCAGTCCCTCACCACCACCTGCACCTCATTATCATCTCTCCTGCATGAATGCCCAGGGCTTTGTTTCTTCCCCTTAGTAAGTAGCTGATCCGTTCCTTCCTCTGTGCTAGTGAGATCTGCGAGGAGCAGTTGGAGTAAAGGATGCTTTTGTGGATTTCCAGGTTATTTTCTTGTTTGTCTTTTCAGCTGTAATTGAGAATTAGTGTTTAGAACATGGGGCATATGCTAACTGGGTTGCTACCCAGGGCTTCCTTCCTGAACAGGCTTTGGACTCTGATTCCTAAGGCTGAGAATACCATAATTCCAAGTGGGCAAGTCCCTTAGCACCACCCTGGAAAGCTTTCATTCATGTTCACTGATTATTTCTTACAAATAAAACACAGCATATTTTGGAAAAAGAAATGGCAGAGGCTAAGTCGAGCTGTTGGGAGAAGTGGGAAAAGCCAGCAGTTTGAATAGTGTGCCAGCATACACCTAGGGAAAGAATCCTTTTCCTTGACATGTAGTGAATCAGGAGAAAAAGAACAGAAATGCTGATAAGCTTTTCTGGATTCATTGCCCTTGCTATTTTAGCCTATTCTAATCTATTTGGTAGAATCTCTAACACAGCTTTTGCAAGATGTGTGATGTTAAGCTGTTTTACAGAACATCTCTTTTCTAGTCTTGCTTTTTTGTCAAATGGCTGAAACCTCAGAGGCAGGCAAACACTAAGGCACATTTTTCACATGAGTGGAAAGATAGTATCTTTCTATTTTATAGAAAGAGTGAAGAAAAACACTGATAAAGAACAAGACATTTAATAGATTTTACAGCATCCAGTGACATCTCATCTTCCTTTGACTTGTACTTTTTAACTTAATGTTATTTATCTATACATGCAAGAGCACGCCTTTCTTCCTAGTGAAGTTCAGCCCTGTGAAAGCTCACCCCATGTCAAAGCATACAGGTAGATGCTTGAGCATCTATTGATTTAAGAATCAGTAAAAATGAAGAGGAAAATCCCAAGTTCAGAATACCCCCATATTTGTTCCTGAACTTATATTTGACAGCACGGCAGTAAGTGTAGTCTTTTTTAGATACCGATTAGAAAGCAGCTTGCATGTTTCAGAGGGAGTGGCAGTTAGAAGACATACTCCTTACTTTCTTGCCACTGTCATACTCAGTATCTTGGACAAATTGCTTAACTTCTCTGTGCTTTACTTTCAGATATGTAAAATGGGGGAGCCCATCTTTGGAAAACACTTTGGGATACTGTGGTAACTGGTCAGGGTGCATCTGCTTTGCAGGCCAGAAATGTAATTGTAACTCACATAGGCTTACCCAAGCTACATTCAGAGTATCTTAATGGAATACTGTTAATATTGTAGCTATTGACAGCAGGTAGCTTGGTGAGCACTAATAAGCCAAATATTTACAAGATTCCAACACCTTTGGTAGCCTGTACTGATTCTGTGCTGTTATCACTGTGCTGTTTTCCGTATCTCAGCAAATTTGTTTAAATTATTCCTGGTACGCCCACATGAGCAGCAGTCACACCTTTGTTAGGCATGTAACTGAGAAGGTGATTGTCAAGAACTGCATTCTTGGAGAGAAATTCTTTAATGTCTGTATTAATTATTTTAAATGATTTTTGTTTAGAGTACAACGTTTGTTAAAATCCATTTAAAAACAGCACCTGTGGTAGGTCTCTAAGAGATGTATTCCTGTATATTAAGAGTCATTCCAGAACTGTTAACATGCAGTATTTTTAATCTCTGTGCATGATAGCTTTCCCTCTCATAGGCATTGGGGCCATTTCAGACCCCTCCCTTTATGCCTTACTGTGAGTTGAGTTTTATATGCACAAAATTTCAGATTGTTTGATCTAAAGAATTTCTCATTTGGTCAACAGGGAGAATACGTGTCCTGTCTTTTATCTTTGCTTCGTCAGATGTCAGACACTCATTTCCAGCACTTACTGGACAACTTCCAAAGCAAGGATGAACTAAAGGTACAGCAGAACATGATGTTTGTAGGGTCATTCGCTCAGAATGAGAAAGCAGAGGGAATCCTTCAGGCTTTACTTGCTCTGCTAATCATTCCCATTCTCTGGCACTCTGGTTTTATAAACCTACCTTTCCCTCTTATAATAATAGATGTTGTGTCAAAAGAATGTTTCAAACCTGTTTTGGGATACAAATGTCTCTAGCAAATGGAACCTTTCTTGAAAAAGCAGCAATCTTGCTACTTGTCTTTATGCACCCTTCCCAAATTTGTGACCATTAACTTCAGTTATGGCTTTTGATGACCTTGTGGTTGATGAGGGGCACAGACCTCTCAGGTGGCTTTTTTGTCACTATCTTTTTGAAATGACACTTCTCAAAACAACAGAGACCAACTTTTTGTCTCATCTTCTGTAGGAAAGAGAAATATCTCAGACAACGGTCTATTTAAGAGGCAGAATAACTTTATTAATAAAGATAAGATTTTATATAGCCTGCTTTTGATTAACATGGCACTTAATAAAATAGAGACAATGAGAAGAGTGTGATGTGGCAGGAACTTACATTGCCTTAACAACTGTGAAGGAGAAGCAGTAAGAAGTCCTTCCTGAATTGTCTTTCTAGATCATATGCATATAGAGAGGCTGAATAAATCAGGAAGATAAATTTGTGATAGAGTAATTTTTGCCTCCTGGTAGCAGGGTTCAGTCTATCTCAGGTTGATAGTTACTTGAGATTATTACCTTTCAGATAATTGAATTGCTCATAGGAAAATGACTTGATAAATTAAATTAATTCTCATTAAATATTTTTTAAAAAACTATCTAAACTATCGTCCTTATGTTAAACCAATGCAAAGATTTACGGTTGAATTAAAATTTGTCCTTATAGCCATAAGAATGAATACTAAGGAAATGCTCAGCAGCATGACAGGCTGAAGGTATTATCCCCAACATTTTTTTTTCCCAGCTATCAGTTCATCTAATAAAATGCGCTACCTCCTTACCTTTTCCTTCAGATATTGCCCTCTTGTCACTTCCATGCCTATCAAAATAGGTGGCTTTACTTTCAGAGCAGCCCTCGCACATTATACTCATAAGGAAGATTTTTGTCTCACTGTAAAAGTTAAGATTTAAACAGCTGCAACCCAATCAGTACGTATTAGATGCAAATAAAGCAGTATTTGTATTTGTTGTTACCATGTTTTCACATGGATGGCCTAGTGCTCAAATGGAGCATGCTGAGCTGAAGAAATGCTTATAATCAAGAACACAGATCTTCAGCTGCTAATGACTTTTTTCTTTTTTTTTTTTTTCACCTATGCAATAGGAGTTCCTCCTGAAGATTTTCTGTGTATTTCGGAACCTTATGAAAATGAGTGTCTTTCCTCGAGACTGGATGGTGATGAGGTTGCTCACCAGCAAGTAAGTAGAGAAGCAGGTATAAACTTCTGTCATTCTGTATCAGAATTTTTTTCTCCTGTACACTCAAAACCTGTGATGCAATGTGTTTCATCAGGTTGAAATGTTGTGATCAAGGCAGAACCCTGCAGTACTTATCCCAGTTCTTCCTTTATTTTGACACATTGGACCAAAGTGGGACTTACAGTTGTTCTGTTTGTTATAGTCTACCAATATGCAAAGGTGTGAAAAATTAGAGGTTTAAACCCAAAGCTTGAAGTAGCTGCACTGAGGATAAGAGTGGCACAAACAGCCATCTTTACCCTACCTAGAAGCACTCAGGTATGTTAGAAGAAGAGGATTAGACCTCAGCAATGATACCACGCACATTGCACGGATTTATTTTTCAGTTGAGTTGTCAGTGGCCATTTTAATGCTTAATTTTTTTTATGGTTCTTTCTTCAGTTAAGTACTACATTCTTTGAAATGGTAGCAGTGTGATGAACACTCAGTGGCTGGAATTATTTGCTAGTTTTTCATTGCATTAGATAAACTAGCTATGGAGTTACTACCAGCTGAGAACTGGAGGGGTTCCCATAACAGGAACGTGTCCTGGTCAGCATGTCGTGCTCTGTGAGTTCACAGCACAATGAAAAGTGAAAGGAGTGGATCTCAGTAATTCAGGATCTCAGATTAAATGGTGTTTGTAAGAAAAGATATTTTGTTCTAATTTCTTAGGCTAAGATAAATACGTTTAGCAGTGCTTTTAGAAGTATGGTGTACATGTGAATCAGAGATTTGCTGTTGTTTTTTTAATGCTGAAACTATATCTACATGCTATGAATTCCTGAATTTATTGCATGGCTTGATTGCTTTGCACTGAAGTGTCCTTATAGCCACCTTCTGTCCCAAATAGTGGTGGGAGGGAGAGAGGTAGTGTTGAGAAATGCAGAAGTACTCAAAAATATGTTATTGTGTGACAGATATAGTACTAACGTATAGCCAAGAATTAGAACTGCTCAAGCATCTTGAGTTGCTGTTTTTTGGGGAAAAAAAACACAACCATTTCTGTTAAAACAGAAGAAAAACAGATGTATTCTTCTGTTTCACTTCAGGTGACAGCCATACAATATATATACAGTTTTAAAAACTCGTGTGTAAATTCCCCAAATTGCAACAATGATGAAGGTTCTTTACCTTTTATCACATACTACAGGCTGCTGATGAAAACATAGATAAGTGACTTCTAGCAAGTTTTACTTGCAGTAATTCCATGAAGAATGCATGTCTGTGTGTGTAGTGAAATCACCACATACAGTACTGTAGTGTGATTTATACTTCAGATTCAAATGTTTCCTCTTCTCTTGTCTTTTTTTGACTGCAGTATCATAGTTACAACAGTTCAGTACCTGTCTTCTGCACTGCACAAGAATTTCACAGAAACGGACTTTGACTTTAAAGTAAGGATTGATATTGAGAATATGTTGTGACGTCTTTTTGAACTAGTAGCACCAAAGGAACAAGAGCTGCTCTCTGTATTTGCTGGTTAAATTTGCAGCATTTGTTTGATTTTGAGGAAGATGATCTAATCGATAAGAGAACTTCTCTGGATTGAGGGAAATAGAACAGAACACTCAGATCAGACAAATGAAGCCCTTTGCAAAGGAAACAAATATTTACTTAAGCAGAGGAGCTAATGAAGTTGTTGTCTTACAAATCCAAGGATCGTAAAATATGGACTCAAGCAGTGCTTTCCTGATGTTGGGCTCTGCGTAATCTTCCTCTCCCAGGGGTCTCCCTCTTTGGCCGTAGACTTAAACCTTGGAGGAATACACTATCTTAAGAGTGTTTTCCGTATTACCTGATAACAGATTCGCAGATTGCAGATAACAAATTTGGTGTTACTAAGGAAGAGCAGCCAGACATGTGCCTTCGCGCATGTGCACACAGCATGATTGCATAAGCCTCATTTCTTTGAAAAGACACTAAATTATAGGACTGTCATTCACAGTATTATGTAATCTCTGTTTCTTGATGGATAAAATCTGTTTAGCCTTGAGACAATGAACAATATAAACTTTGTTGAAGTAATCAGGTTTAGTCGTTTTTGAACATTGGTGCTAAGAGTTAGCCTCTTTAACTTTATTTCCTATCCATTGGAATCCTGATGTGTTTTGTATCCCAGAGTTTAAGCTATATATTGATTACATTACATCTTGGTTACAAAAACCATCCTTTCTACAAAGGAACATTGTATGGCAGTAGTGATAAGAGAAGGGAGAACAGTGTTGAACTGAAAGAGGGGAGATATGAGTAGAAGTTAGGAGGAAAATCTTTAGGCAGGGGGCAGTGGGGCACTGGAACAGATTGCGCAGAGAAGCTTTGGGTGCCCATCCCTGGAGGTTTTCAAGGCCAGGCTGGAGGGAGCTTTCAGTGACCTGATACAGTGGGTAGTGTTTGGAGCTAGACGATCTCCAAGGTTCCTACCAGCCTAAACTATCCTACGGTGTCTTCCTATGCTTGTTAAAACTTATTCCTTGGAGTGTAAGGTTATAAAACTTCCTTCCTGTTTTACAGGTGTGGAACTCTTATTTCAGCTTGGCGGTGCTGTTCATAAACCAGCCAAGCCTCCAACTAGAAAATGCCACACCAGCTAAGAGAAAGAAGATACTAGATAAGTAAGAAAATCTTTTGTTGGCTTCCCAGTCTTTTCTGCCACCTGAAAAACTGAGACCTCTTTTTCTACCACAGGTCTCTGTGATTTATTCTGGAAGTTGGGATATGCAAGTGCTCCACATAAGTAGATCTCCTAATATAGTGCTCTGTGATAAGTCAGTTGTTTGTTATTTTTATGTTGGCTTGAATGTGAATTTAATGTGAATGAAGTTGATGCCTCCAAGCCTCTCTATGTTGGAGATGGTTGAATAGTGCCCTTAATATAGTGCTTTAATTTTTGGTTAGCCACAAAGTTGGACTCGATGATCTTCGTAGGTTCTTTCCAGTTAAACTATTGTAGTCTTTTTGAACATCACTGACTTTTGTGGTTTCTTTTTTCCTGTTAGGCAGTTATGTATCTCCTCTCTTTCAGATACGGTGATATGAGAGTGATGATGGCATATGAGCTCTTCAGCATGTGGCAGAACCTAGGTATGACTCTTCATTCTCTGTCCTAATAATTGAAGCTGAGGTAACTCCTGATTTCTGTTAGAATTTTGATGGTTTTTTTAGCATCACACAATACTTTCTCTTAGCATCCTACCAGAAGTCCTTTTCTGCACCATCTTCATTTGAAGTAATGCATTCCTACCAATTTAAATACTTTCCACTCAAATACAACTGTGGAAGGCTTTGGTTTGACATAATCAATGACAGTTTTCGTGTATCTGCGAATATAAAATCAGCTTTTTCCGATCCCTTGAATTGTGCTGCAGTCTGCATCTTCATATGGAGATACTCTTTGACATCCCTCTCCCATTCCAGACTGTAGAGCAGATATTTACATTTTCACAGGTGTAATTAATTTTATACATTTGAAGATGATTCAAAGCTGAAGTTGTGATAGGAAATTATAGCTGCAGATGTTTGGTTCTAATGCCCAGAAATGACATACAATAAAGGTTCTTTCTTTGAGTCGTCTTCTACTATCTAACGTGCATATAATAACAAATTATACATTACTGCTTAAAAATAACCCAAAAGCCTTATCCACAATAATGCGAGATTGTAATAAAATTTCAACTTCTACAGTTCACCTTTTCTTAATATATTTTAATAAAGAAGTTATGTTACACAATGGAGAAAATATATCACCACAAGTCTCGAAAGGTAAATGGAGAATTTTCATCTAGGACTTCTGCTTTGAGAAGCGCCCTGCAGCAGTCTTGGGTTTAAGTAGTTCAGGATTTTATTAATACAACAACCAAATAAAATCTTTACTAGGTGAGAGCAAGTCTGGCTTGGCCAGCATCCTGTCTGTATTGGGGATGAAAATGAATACCTATGGAAACATTGGAGGACAAAGGAAGCATATGGTATTCTACAGGAGAATGAGAAAAAGGTGCTGATAGAGATCACAGATTATGCAAGGTTCTGAGAATGTTAATATCATTAAAGGGGCAAAGGAATGATGCAAATCCAATAGAATAACTTGGTAATGTTACTGCAAGCAGGTAGTATATTCAGATAGCCAAATATTATCATTTTATATGTGGACCACAAATGTATCGAGTTGATAATGAGCTAGATGGGAGCTACCTGCCATAAGTAAAACCAGCAAAATGCTTTTTGAGGAAATACAGAAGAATCTTCAGTAAGGGAAGGGGGTTTACATTAGGCTGCAAGTTCTTCATACTTGCCCTTGGTTCTGGAACAGTTGTTCTGGCCCCACTTTCTGCAGAACAGCAGAACAACAGAAACAAATTTGATGATCAGGAAGATAACTGTAGAAGTGAAAAGAAAAAAATCTTAATGTGAAAAACTGAATAAGCCTGATCATCTCTCACAGCTAAGGTGATGCAGCCAGTTTTGATACATCTGTGTAGCAAAAAGGAGACTTTCCAATATATTGGAGATTGAGTAACTGAAAAATTGTAGGAGAAAAATTCAAGTAGAAAGAAAGAAGCCTCTTATAGATGTAGAGATATTTATCACTCGGAGTTGTTCAAAATATAGCTGTTTTGATTTGTTCTCTGCAACTGCACAGTAAGCAGACCACAGAGTACATTGTTAGCAAAATGCCTTGTTTTTCCTGTTGCTGAGAAGCAGTGCTATTTTGATCTAAGTCAAGGTCAGTTACAGAATTGTGACTCCTATAGCACCAAGGATGAAGAGCTCTGTGGTTCTTTGAAATCTAAATATGTTCTGTGAAATAGAGTGGTTCTCACCAACCTTTTCAAAATATTTTTCTTCATAAATTAGAAATAACTGTGGTCTCTTTTCCCCTGGGTAGTATGTTTTAGTTTAGTTGGTTTTAAGAATTTGAATTCCCCTGCAAGTGAAATGCACTGACAATTTTTGCTGAAGGCTTTTGTAGTGAAATTAAAAACCTTAGGGGCTCTGCAGGGAATGTCATAAAGCAAATGCTGTTGTTTCAGTCCATTTAGGAATGGACTGAATGCTTTAGCATTCTTCGTGTTTGTGCCTATGATTTTATATTGGGCCTGATACTGTCACTCTTGCAGAGGCACCTCTTCATCTCAGCAACAGAGAACAAAGGCTTTTATTTAATCACCATTGCTTTGTGTTGTACAGGGGAGCATAAGATTCACTTTATTCCTGGAATGATTGGCCCCTTTCTTGGTGTAACACTCGTCCCACAGCCAGAAGTCCGGAATATCATGATTCCCATCTTCCATGACATGATGGACTGGGAGCAGAGAAAGAATGGCAACTTCAAACAGGTGAGGCAGCTTCCCAGTCATGGGTTGTCATGGACAGTTCATGTGCTTGCTCTGTCTGTCTTGCAGCTCCCACCTAGAAGCAAGGAATACATATCTGTTAATCCACATCCAATAGGGATGAAGATGTTGTCATGCAGATACATAAAAATAATAAATTTGAAGCATGGCTCACAAAACTATTACAGGCCACTCAGAATTATTTAAGCAGTGCACTTAACAGCAAGCTGCGTTTCCTCTGAATGTAGAAAAGAATGATGATAAAGGGAAAAGAATTTCTGAAGTGCTGGGCTCACTGCTCTCATTGGTTTTCATGCAGCTTGTCAGCCATGAAATGAGTCACACTGTGAACCAGAAATAAAGACTTAACAGTTCAGCCAGTATTGTTGGCCTTTACTTCTCTGTATTCAGTTTCCAGCCAGAAAACAGTATTGTATAACTAAATAATTATACCGTGCTTTGAAACAGATTTTGTGACTGAATATTCTTGGAAAAATTATAGCCACTCTCCTGGAATGGTTGAGCCCAACAGAAGTTCCTTTGCTGGCACCTGCCATGAGCTGTGATTGCAGAGCAGCCAGGAGGGTGCTTGTTTTGTTGCCCGGTTATGGTCAGAGATTGGTGTAAATTTTCCACTGTAAAACAGATCTTGGAAGTTCGAAGTGTGGATAATAAAGGATAAGCTTGGAATGGATTCTCAGGTGACAGGGCTTTATTGTTGTTGTGTTTGGGGCCATGCACGTGGCAAGGGGCTACAGATAGGTGCTCTGACAATTCTACCAGACAGTCACACAATGCAAACCGTGTCCAGAATTTGTTTGACTTTGTATTTAAATTATCATAATTAATGTGATATTAAAATGCCAGTTCCAGTCTGTCATCCCAGGAGAGAAACAGACCTTTTCCTTAACCTGATCCATTAAAAACTATGTGGAAGAGTATTACCAAGGGCTTCTGTGGAGTTTTTTTCCTCTTCAGCTCCCTTGATTATTATTTCTACTGCTACTGCTATTATTATGGTGACATTTGATTGTGGTGCTCTTTTTGCTTTAGGTGCTGTATTAACATAACAATGGATCAGTTTCTGCTCTGGCATTTGCAGTTAGAAGTACCCACAGTCATCTTCTAGTTCCTGGATCTGATTATACTTTCTGCATCAAAGATGAACTCTTCATAACCATTTAATTTTTGTACTCACTGATGTGTTCTATGCTACAGCCGCAAAAATCTTTCTCAACAATTAAACAGTACAAGATGCATTAAATCTTACGAGCAGCTCAAAGCTAGAAGTCATTTTTTGTCCAGCATAAAGCTGGACAGCTGGACAGATGCACCAAAGTTTTTGGATGAGTTATTGTAGCTCATGAACAAAGAGAGCATTTGTTTGATTGTTTGTTTTAATTTTGAAGTTTGGTTGACTTTTCTAACAACCAATTTAGTGTTCAAAAATACAAAAATCCAGGAAATCCATTTTCATGCTTTTTCTTTCTTACTTTTTTTCCCAGTAGTTTGTTTTAACAAGGTAATTTTTTGTGCAGTAGGACATAGCAGTGCAGTCTGGTTTGTGGACTAAATCATGACTCCTTTTAATGATTTCAGTAACAGGAGCACCAGTGCCATCTGTGTGTCTCTGGGTGATTTGCTCTTCCTTCTCATCTTTCCTTCCTTTGCAATTCGGCGGCTAAAAAACTGAGGACTTCAAACTATGCTCATGGTTAACTAAAAACATGCCACATTTCTACAAACCCCTAAAATCTTTAGAAACCTCTATCTTCATTAGTTTTGAAAGCATGTTTTCTCTCAGTCTTCCAAGAATACACACACAAAAAAATCCTCTAATATTAGATATGTTGAATTCTGCACTTGAAGCAATTTTATTGGAATATCTGATATCAAACTTGACTATGGAGCACTGGACTCCATAAATGTGTAAAATGAATGTGTATTCATAACCTTTGTAAAGGAAGAGAGGCATAATAATACTGTTCTGTCCCTGTACGTGTGAAAAGGAAATGCATCATATAATCATAGAGAAGTGTGATAAAACTGAGTTTAATGAACAAATCTTCCGATGTAATTATGTCTCAGTGATTGAAAGTCAGTTACCTACCAGCAGAGCCATAACAGCAGACTAGTGGTGATCATTCCATAAATTAGTTTCTCTGCATGGATATTCTGATTTTGACACAGGATATAGTTTGTTTGATGTATTTGCTCACAGAAATTGTTTTCAGAGTGATTTATTTGATAAGAGAATGAACATCAGAAGCTCCTGGGAAGAAGCAGTGTTACCTCCCCCGGGATGTTCATTTAGACTCTGATAGGCAAATGGATAATTTTATTCTAGTCCTTCTATTTCATTGCAAAATGAGAAAAGTGTTTCCATTTAACTGAGCTACAGAGAAATAAATTGCTCATGCACAGAAGTGGGAAGGCTCCAGAGCATGAGAAATAAAATGTTCTTTCAGTCCTCCTAGTGTTTGGAACTCATCATGTACACGAGCAGCTGATTTGTAACCAGTTTGGAACTTCTCATCCAGGTGGAAGCTGAGTTGATCGATAAGCTGGACAGCCTGGTATCCGAAGGAAAAGGTGATGAGAACTACAGAGAACTCTTCAGCCTGCTGTAAGCCATGCCAGTTTCTGCTCACTCTGTATTGTATGGGGTCACTGAAGCAGTCAGAGCAGTCATCTGTGCTGCAGTAGCAGCTCCACTGCTGATCTTCAGAGAATGTAGTAAAGGGCACTCTGGCAAGTTTTCATGACATGGCTCTCAGTGAAATAGAGCTCTGTCATGCTAGTTCTGAAAAGATAAGAACTATGTCTTTCTGTGTCTTTCTTCTGTACAATCCAATAGCAGGCTGCGCAGGTGAGTTGTTGTTCTGTAAAAAATTGTTTTGCTGGAGATGCCAATACCTTTCTTTTTGCTTAGCAGTATGCAAAATCGTGGCCTTAGGACTGGTTTGAGAAGGTCTAGCAAGTCAGCCTTGTTAGAGCAAGAGATTTTCCTCTGCATTTTACCTTGCTGCTTCCAGTTTTTGAAGGTCATGCTTTGAGTTGGCTCAACAGATGTAAGCTGCTTTTTGCAGAGTCCATCACAACACTGTATTTCCACTGCCTTTCAAATGTGCAATACTTGTAAGCATGAACAAAAGACTTAAAATCTGGCTTCCAACTTAGTTATCTTTGATTACTCAGCTGTCTCTAAATTGTATTCCTAATGACCCTAGTTTATGTCAGAAGGACTTTGAGAGTCCAAAGCAGTTAACACTAAGTCTTAATATTCCAGTGAGCCAAAGACATCATTAGCAGAATTTAAGCCATATGTTAAGGCCAAAGAGGTAGATATTATGCCGAGAGTCTGTTATAGAACAGGCAACCAGGATGAAAAGCTGGATGAAATCTTCTGCAGGCAGCTAGAAGTCTCACCATCACTAGTCCTTAGTGCAGGGCTTAGTCAGGGCAGACATCAGATTCCCAGGTGTTTGCTAAAGCTCAGTAAAGCGGAGTGGAAATGGTTTAGGAAATTCCTGGAGTGTTACAAAAATAAATACATGAGGCACTCTAGTGGGGACCAGAAAAGCAGAGAAGTCCTTACCCGTATGGAATGGAGCCTGCATCAGAAATAGTATGGCCACCAGGACTAGGGAAGGGATTGTGCCTTGAGTGCTGTGTTCAGTTTTCAGTGTCTCACTATGATAAGATACTGAGTTGCTGGAAGATATTCAGAGAAGAGCTAGTAGTGGGACTAGAAGGCAAGACTTATGAGGAGCAGCTGAGGGAACTGAGGTTGTTTAGCCTGCAGAAAGCGTGGCTGAGGGGAGACCACATCATTCTATAAATGTCTGAAAGGAGGTTGTAGCAAGGTGGGCATCAGTCTCTCTTCTCAGGTGACAAGTGGCAGAACATGAGGAAAACAGCCTCAAGTTGCACCAGGAGAGGTTTAGATTGGATTTTAGGGATAATTCCTTCACGTAGAAGTTGGACAAGCAATGTAACGGGCTGCCTAGGGCAGTGGTGGGGTCCCATGCCGGGAGGTGTTTAAGGTATGGATTTGGCACTGAGGGGTGTGGTTTGGTGGTGGGACTCAGTAGATCAGGTTAGTGGCGGGTCAAGGCTGAGGTCACCTTGAAGGTGGTGACCTTGAAGATCTTTTTCAACCTAGATGATTCTGTGATTCTATATTCAGACCATTTTATGTGTCCCCCACCAATGTGTAGGCAGTTTGAGGCATAAAGCTTTGTATTTCTTGGTTCACATTTGTTCACTCATTTATTGTCAGGACGGATAAGCCTGCCCATCTGTATGCTTTCCATAGAAAGCAAGTAAATCTATTCACTTTTGGTTTGTGGATATTCAGCCTTGGGAAGTCTGGCACTTCAAGTGTACAGAGAAAAAATACATGCTTTAGGAATAAAAAAGAAAATGTCTTTGTTCTTTTATTCAATTGGCAAGGGGAATGTTCTGCTTTTCGTTTGCTCCTCCTGAAGGCACGCATAACCTGAAATGTTAAGAATTAGGGACTACAGTTTGATGTATTTTTAGGTGATAGTGGTTGTGTTGCCAAGAAATACAACCTCAAAGTTGAAGTCCAGCAGCCTCTGAGTTTGTATTTGTACTGTATTTTCTGAGTACTGTGAGCTCTGAGGGAGTAATTCCACAGAATGGTAGATTTCAGCTCTTTTCTCAAAAAGTTAATAAATGCAGTGAGAAATAAACAGTTGACGCTGTCTTCCAGGTCTCAGCTGTTCTGCTGAAATGGGAATCGGGTCCCCAGGGTGGAAATCATCCTCTGAGAACACACCCAACAGTTTCTCTTTCCTCTTGCCAGTACAAAAGTGGCAAGTTCTTTGACAAGATATCTGTTTCAGGCTCAGCATACCAGCATCTGGCTTTGCTTTCCTTTCCCATTTTTTGCAGATGATTTTCAGTGTTTTTACTTGGGCCTTTTCTCATTCTTCAGCCACCTCACTGAGATTCTCCATGTATTGCCTAGCTTGCTGAGCAGAAAACAATTGCTTTCGTTATGTACAGTTTAAATAAATTGTGATGTGACGTTGTTTGGTTGCTCATGAGAGACCAAAATTTATGTGAGAATGAACAGATTAATTTGCTTTAGATTCAGACTCCCAACTTCTGGGTGCTGTTAGAGAAGCTTCAGGTAACAGCGCAGCAATCAGTTGTAGCTGCGAGCAGTGCTCTCTTTCACACATTTTACACAGCATTATGAGGGTATTTTTCCTTTTCCTGTCAATTCTGTAATTTCCTTCTCTTTGCTTCATGCTGCCTGGAGTAGAACCCAGCTCTTTGGGCCTTATCCCAGGTAAGACAGTCATTCTGTGCATTTGTTTCATGAGGAAGGAACCAAGTTGTCCATGACTGCCTGCATGCACAGCACTGGTTCTGCAGAAGCCTCATCTGCTTCTTTTCATCTCTGCACAGTTTGCTGGAGAAGATTGAGCAGGAGACGTGGCGGGAGACTGGAATCTCTTTTGTTACATCGGTAACTCGCCTCATGGAGCGCCTGCTGGACTACAGGTATCTGACAGCAGTATAATGTGTCCGCAGTGTGTGTGTAAGAAGTTTGTGAAGAGGTAGTACCAAATTTATCATGTACAGAGAACGTTTCCATTGTTTATCAAGCTGCACCCATCAGGGAAGCGTTGTGTAAGTATGTGTAACTCAGTGCTGCAAGGCGCCAAGTGAAAAGCAAAGAGCCCTGGCTCTTCTTCTTGACAGATCATTCCTGTTAAACAGCAGAGGTGAAGAAAGTTGTCCATTCTCACAAGTGTATATGTATGTACATATAGATATTGATGTATGTAGTATCATACATTATATATAAAATATTATATACACCATGTTAGATACACATACACACATGCACAGTTGTTTTTGTGGAACAGTTGGCAATTAGAAACTCTTAGAACTGTTCCATGTGTTTCTATCTGTATCCTGCTGACGAGTTCCGATATTTATTTGGTTCTTCTGCTACTCAGCAGATAACATGTGACTGGGTGTGGATATTGGGCAGTCACAAATCCTTCACTGTGCTTTTTAGTTCATTTTTTTTGTTCTCCTGACTAGTTTGATCAGATCTGCTTTTTCTTTTCCTGACAGCAGCTGCTGTAAAACTAAGCAAGACCAAAGATCTGAGACGTGTTAAAAGAGAGTGCAAGGGAGCTGACTTTCTTTTTGGTGCAACTATCAATGCAGCTTTGTTACACAGATACTCATGCTTAGTACAGGAACAGATAAGAGTTTTTTAATACAGTTTCAATAAGCAGCAGAATATTTCAGTCCTGGAGCAGAACAAAATAGGGAACTGCATCAAAATTTGGAACTACCCAGACCAAATGTGTAATAATCACTGGGACAGTTGTGCAAGTCCCATACAGAGCTGTGAAGTGGAGAGCAGTGCTGATCAGTTTTGACACCTTGTGGATTCCAGCCACCAACTAGCTGACAGCATGGCTCTCAGAAAAGTTTGCTGTGTCTTCTTTGAAAGTTTTGTCTCTTTTTTTTTTTCTTTTTTTTCAAAAGGAAATCTTTCAGATGTGTGTTGTAACATTTCTCTACCTTTTTAGGGACTGTATGAAAGGCGATGAAACAGAGAACAAGAAAATCGGTTGCACTGTTAACCTTATGGTAAAGATGTTTCCTTCATCTCCTTGTGCAGTGTAATTGACACTGGGGTGGGGAAGATTGGGTAGGAATGTGTGTCAGGCAAGGTGCAGGATCCAAGGGCAGGCAGGATGTAATGACAGAGCTTAGGAGGACCTCCTGGGAGCTGTGGTCCAGCTCTTCCTGGAGCTGGGTGCTGTAAGTCTCCCATCCCCCCAGCTGCATTCTGAGGGTCTTTGTGACAGAGGTCCCACAAAAACTCTCTTGCCTTTTCTTTCCATGTTTGACTGCCCTCAGTTTGAAAATAATTCTAACATTGGTGAGTTAAATCTGCATGAGTGCAAAAAGAATGAGTCCTTTCCTTTTATGTTAATCTCTTTTCAGTACCTTTATACATACAGAGGCATCTCTGATTGTTGTGGAGGAAGGAACTTTCTCAGTGGGAGTGACTGCTCTCTTTCTCTTACAGAATTTCTATAAATCAGAAATTAACAAGGAAGAGATGTACATCCGCTACATCCACAAGCTGTGTGACATGCACTTACAAGCTGAGAACTACACAGGTTAGTCAGGCACCAAACAGGGGCTGTTTGAAGTCCCACTGAAAGGTTTTGATTCTTGTAATCTTATTCTCTATTATCTGTTGAATTTATTAGGAAAAGTGTTATTATAATCAGTTATTTAGAATGATGAGAAGCTGAGGTCTACCTCATTCCATCCAGTTCGTTTGCACCCTGAATTTTGTATTAAAGTGTTGTGCAAAGAACAATCACAGCAGTGGAATGAAAATCACGAACCCACTGTATTATCATTCCCCAAATTTCCTTGCATATGTAGTGAGCGCTTTAAAAGTCTGCTGACTCTAATTTTGTGTTGTCCAAGCTGTGTTTACAGCTGCAGGCCCCATCTCAGTGTTACACGGCTCAGTTCAGCTGTGTGTTGCACATCTGAGTATCTGACTGTGCATTTGAATCAAGTAGCTAGGAGAAAGAAACTCGACAGATTTGTACCTAAAAGTCAGGTTTATCAGAAGGAGCCATGTGCTGCTATTTTAAGCCATCGAGTAATGTAATGTTAACCTAATGCTTCTGAATTCTTTTCTCAAATTGTACATCAGAACTCCAGAGTGTTTTAGAAGCAGCTTGTGATCTTTTAACCTATTAGAGATTTGTCATCACTGATTCGGTGTTCAATGGTTGCATTTCCAACAGAGGCTGCATTTACTTTGCTTTTGTACTGTGAGTTGCTTCAGTGGGAGGACAGACCTCTGAGAGAGTTCCTGCATTACCCATCTCAGTCAGAGTGGCAACGTAAGGAAGGTCTGTGCCGTAAGATTATCCATTACTTCAACAAAGGGAAGGTATGCCAACTTCTTCTCTCTTCCAGCAGCTTCCTTCCCTTTTCCTGACTTAGAGCTTGCAAGGCTATCATTTCAGTTCAGTAGCCTGGAAGTAAATTTGTACCAAAAGGTTTAGTAACTTGACAGATTGCTTCTTGGTTCTTTAGAGGAAAAAAAAAAAAACCAACAAAAAACAGATGAGAAAATGGATGTGGGTATTTCATTATGCACATTATGCATAACATTTGGAACTGGTTTAGATAGGCCACCAGGAGCAGTTTTGTACCTGAGCAAAGCTCAGATCACCTGACATGGTAGAGACTGGTGAACACCAGTTCCTGAATTTATATATAAAAAAAGCATAGTCTGTGTAAAGTACTGTGTCATGGCTTCCTTTGCACTTAAGGACTTGTTCTGTATCTGACCTCCTGAAGTAAACATCCTGGAGGTAGAAGTAACTGTAGGAGATCCTACAGTTAAAAAAATAAAGCCTTTTCAGCATCACTGTGATTTTGAAGTGTCTTTCACTTAACGTGCAGTTTCATCCATTGCACAAGAAAAGAGTGAATGTATTTCAGTTCCTTATATTTGGTATGCTTCTCCTGTCATGAGTAACTGTTCAAAGCACTGCAGTCGCTTGTATCTGTGTTCTGTTTTGGAGGGGAGTGTTAGAAGTGAGATCATCTGTGAGAATGTTGTCAGTTATATTTTTTCCAGGAAAATAAACCATCCAGCATATATTACTGGAAGATAACATCTGTATGTGCACCTTGGGGTTGTTTTTTCCTAGGATGACAGCGACAGTGGCATTAAATAGAAATGGGATTTCATTCATATGGGGTTGACATTCCAGTTTGCTTCTGGCAGAGGCATCATGTGCAGAACATGGCAGAGAAGTCAGATTGTGTTTGAGAGGGGGAGTGGCCAATTTCTGACGGAGTGATTCATTATCCAGAGATCTTTTTTGGCTCAGAAATTGATCTTCTCTAATAATACTGCATATGATTCTCTGTTTAGTTTCAGAAAAATTCACAGCTTTATAAGACTGCACTATAAAAAATTAAGTTATTAACTTATGTAACTATGGCAGTACTGTGCCACCAGATTTAGCCAAGCATAATAAAGAGGCTATGTAGAAATTGAGCCTGTGTTTTTGACAAACAGGCCATCCGTACATGCATTAAAGGTAAGTACAAACTTGATGGATCTAATTTTGCTATAAATCTCCTAACAGATTGCAGTGTTAACCTCTTGGGGATTTTTTCCTGCTGGGCTTTTCTAGAGTTACTTGGCTGTGCTTTAATCCTCCTTTATTTTAAATGGTAGCTGAATGACTAACTAATCCATATAAGCAGTGTGTATGTCACTTGGGCTCTGAAAAATGGAGAGAAGCCAGATCTGCTGCTGCTGTGTAACAGGGACCAGCTCAGGAAGCAGAAGCTCGTTTGCTTAGCTTGTGCCTGACAGGTTGTATTCAGCTCTCCCTGGATCCTGAAGAATGGAATGTGTTGCTCTTTGTCATATTGTTGCATATTAGATAGTTTCTTGTTCTGCTTCTGGTATCTTCCATAAAGTAAGAGGGTCAGAGCAGCATGGAGAAGGTGTAAAAATTCTATGCTTGTTCATGGGAAGATCTCACAGCAGTGAGGGAGAAAAGCAGAGGGCACAAGGCATGCACAACAGAAGGGTGTGCAGACAGAGCAAGAGGCAGCAGAGGCATGGCCAGGGCAGCTGGGCAGCTCTCATTCTCAGTATTGCTGGGAGCAACCCTGTGCAGGAAAGTAATAAGATGCTCCAGGACCCTTCTACCCTTCACTCTGCATGCTCCTTCCTGCTGCCTACTTGCTGTGCTTCTCATCAGTTTGTGATCATGTGGAGGTGCATAACTTTAAATGTAGGATTTTTTCTAATTTGCAGATGTCAGCAGTCATTTTGTCTGTTAAGACTCAAGGTTTTCTAATTGAAGGAAATTCAGTGGGACGATTTAAACCTGACAGATCCTTCTTCTGGACAGCAGCAGCTTGAAGTTCTCTTGTGAAGTTCTCTTCACAACTCTCTTCTACCCAGTCCAGTGCTAGTTTTTCTTGATAAGAATTCTGACCAGATCCCTTCCCAACACCACAGTGTGCATTCTCAGTTTCAGACAGGTGCTGTGAGAGACCCGATGCTGCACTTCCAAAGCAGTTCATTTTTAGATCATGTGCTCTGTTCCAAGCATTTGAACTAATTTATCTCACGCACACTAATTTGAATCACACTTCCAAAAGAACATTGAGAAGTATATAAAAGCTCCCATTCATAAATGTTGGTTGTCTCTATCTGTGCCTCTTGTGTGCAGTCAGCATCACAAATGAGAGTTGCTGGTGTCATAGGAAACAGCTGCAGTAAAACCCTCATGAACCTGCTTCAGAGTGAAGGATGGTAATACAGAACATACAACCAGATCAGACAGCAAAAGAGAAAGCACTAATGAATGAAAGTAACAGTGGAGACATTAGGAGATTATTTGAGAGTGGAAGGATGATGATGCTGTAGAGGAAAGTGGCACTTGTGCAGCACGTGGAACTACATATTCAATTTCTGCACTGTGAAGGCAGTAGTCATTAACATCACCATTTTTAAAAAGGGGAATCCCAGTGAGTCAGATGTCCCTTTGTTCTGCTTTACTGTCAAATATCTCTAACTCCCTTTCTAACAAGTTATCTGTTTTTTGGGTTTCTTCCACTTACACACTGCATTGTTATCAACAGAATATTCAGCTGGCATGTTAGAATTTCTCTGCATTGAAATCTGTTTGAAAGGAAGAGAGAAAGCCTGAGCTGAGGTGACAGAAATAGTATGAGAGTACATGTGAAAGAGCTGGTGTAAATAGAAACGAGATGTGGTTACATATTGTTGATTTAATTCACATCAGAAAAGGAACAAGAAAAGATTGCGTCTTTAGGATCACCTGAAAGGAAGCCAGTCAGCTTTCTGCTTTTATCCAGATGACAGATTAGAGAATTGTGTAGGCTTTAGCAGCAGCATCCCATTTGGGAGTGAGACTGCTTCTATGCGTTGTAACAAAAGCCATTTCTTCCTGACCAGGTGACATAGGAGAGATTTGTCTTTTCCATTCTTTTGGATAAATATGGATCATCTGAAGACTGAAAGTCTGTGTGCTGTTACTGTGACTGTGCTGGAACCCACTGGCATGCAGAGTGCTTGGGTAGTTGTGTTTGCAGATAAAGCACTTAGCTGGATAATGCTGCTGGTCACAATTCGGTGCATCTGTTTGTATGCCATGAACTAACAGCCACAGTGAAAATGCTGTTAATTTGAGATCACACAACCCCAAGTTATATTCTAAGCAGTCAATGAGCTGCTCTTTCAGATTGTTTCCTAGTTCCAAAGATACTCTGAAGGAATCTTTTACTTAGCAAGTTCTTATGTAAGCTTTTGTGATTTACAGAAGCTAAAGAGATGGGAACTTTTTTCTCCTGTTTGCTTTTTCCAGTTATCCTTTCTTTTGATACAGGAGTTCTTAGACTTGCTATGTTTTTGCTCTTCAGAGGACAACAAACCCATCCCTGCTATTAGGACAGGCTCTGTGTGTGTGTGCATAAAGGGAAGCGCTGCAAGGCGCCCGCTGCACTTAATCAAATGGTGCAGAGATTCTCTTTTTGAAGTGAAGGAAAGCTACATATATGAAGCACTATTATTTTACATCATTACTGTTAATTACCATTAACAATAATTTACAGTATTACTCTTTGTAAAACTGATGATAATAATCCCACAGGTTAAGTTTGTTTTCACTGCAACACAGTCTCAGTTAAAAAGAAAAGAGACAAGTTAACCCAGTAATGCATAAAAATAATCTAACAAAGGTTCGGCTGAGATCAGGGCTTCCAGGTCCTTTACATAAGTATGGTGAGGTAACAGCCCCCAAGGCATTTCCAATCTGTGCAAGTTAAAGTGCTAGAAGAGGAGATTTCAGTTGAAGGGTATAAAATGAGCACTCTGAAAAGCTAACAGGTGACAAGGGAGTCTCTCTGCTTGTATGTGTTTGCATGTCCAAACTCAGCCTCTTTCTTCCTTACCTCTGATGGCAATGGCTGTGGTGTGCCAGAAAAGACTCACCGTATGCAGAATGTAAGATAAGTGAGTTTTACTTTCAGTTCTGGATACAAATACTCAGTGCAACAATGCGTGTCAGTTCTGAGCATGCTGTATCTCTGTGTTTGAGAGTTTCCTATTTCTTGAGGGTTTCGTGTTCTCAGTAGGAAGGAGCAGCCTCAGGAGGGGCCCCCAGTACAAGAAAGACAGGGAGCTGCTGGAGAAGGTCCAGAGGAGGGGCCACAAAGATGCTCAGAGGGTGAAGCACCTTTCCTACAAAGACAGGCTGAGGGAGCTGGGCTTGTTCAGCCTGGAGAAGAGAAGGCTGTGGGGTGACCTCATTGCATCCTTCCAGTACATAAAGAGAGCCTACAAACAGGAGGGGAATCAACTCTTTGTAAAGGTAGATAACATCAGGACAAGGGGAAATGGTTTTAAGTTGAAGGAGGGAAGATTATGTTGAATATCAGGGAGAAGTTCTTTACAGAGAGTGATGAGGTGCTGGAAGAGGCTGCCCAGAGAGGCTGTGGATGCCCTGTCCATCCCTGGAGGTGTTCAAGGCCAGATTGGATGGGGCCCTGGGCAGCCTGATCTAGTATTAAATGGGGAGGTTGGCAACCATGCCTGTGGCAGGGAGTTGGAGCTTCATGATCCTTGAGGTCCCTTCCAGCCAAAGCCATTCTATGATTCTATGAGGGGCCCTAGCTGTCCCCACAGTCTATACTTCAGGGAGTGCAGAAAACCGAGATGTTGGGTGGAAGGGGAATTTAACAGTAAGAAAATGTTAGCTATATTTCTCCAGAGAAGTCCCCAGTCTGCTGAGTGAACTGTTAGGAAGAGCATGTGTGTAATTTTAGTGGGATATGTGCCTTCATTACCATCTCAAAGAGAATCAATCTGATATTCATGGAAACTGTTTCATCACATTGCATTTTTGCATTTAAACCCTGGCATTTCATACCTAATGAATTGCCTAAAATGAGTTCCTGTATTCCTCTCAGCTGGCTGTTAGTTGATTCTAAGACACTGGTTGCTGTGAGTGTGATTTGCTTTGGTTTTGCAGAGCTGGGAGTTTGGAATCCCGCTGTGCAGAGAGCTGGCCATGCAGTACGAAAGTCTCTATGACTACCAGAGCCTCAGCTGGATTCGGGTACGTGGCAGCAGTTCCTCTCCTTGCACACACTCATCCAGTAGGGAATTCTGCCAACCTCTCAGAAAACTCTCAATTTAAAAAACAAACCAACAAATCAAACCCAGCACCACAAATAACTCCCTTGCCATGGATTCATTTCAGTGGTGTTGTGAGCCCACTGGGGTAATTCTTAGGTCTGTCAGCAGTGAACATGGACAGCACTTGAGGAAATCTTGACTTGCTGCTGCAATTGCCTGTTTTACATATATTTTTTGCAAAAAACATTATTTTTTTCTTCCTTTTCTTTTTAATGTATTGATATTTCATTTTAATTCCAAAAATATCCAGGATCCGTCTGCCTCAGCTGACTTAAGAAGAGGGAAAGGGAAAAACAGAATGGAAAAGGCAAACGTTTACGGCATTCTTGTCAGTTTTCAAAGATGTGATGCCCTGGTAAAACTGAACCTGAGGCAACTGGGGGAGATTTGTGGCATTGTTGCTGTAATCAGAAAAGTTTTACTGTGTATAACCTTTATGAATTTGCAAAGACATCTAAAATAGGACAGCATGAACATTTCTCCTGGTGTGCAGGAAACGCTGAAACATCAGTAAATTAGCTGTTCATTTTGCCTCTTTTTTAATTGGCTTTAATCAGTGGGCAGGTATGATTGTCTGAGCTCAGCAATGGAACCTGTTCAACTCATCATTTTGTTCACTTGTACATGATCTGTTTTCTGTTCAAGTCCCCTAAATCTGTGTTGACCTGAACTGGATTGAATTTCTCCCCGTTGCACAAGGTTTTCCTTATTCTGTTCATCTCAACACGTTCCCACAGTGACTTCAGGTCTTTCTCCATATTACAAAAGGAGATAATGTGTGTGAAGCCAAGAAGAAAGCCTTGGCGCAGTGTTCTGAGTCAAAGCTACTGTGAGGATTCCCTGCAGTGGAAGCAATGACATCAAACTGGAGCTTCTTTTTAGAAAGCTGTCTTTCTGGATTTAGTGAAATCCTCGTGAGCATTTCAGAGACTCGCTTTGGCAAGAGGGTTTGAAATCCCACTCCTGATGCAATGCCAGCACAGTGCCATAGAACTAATAATTGGGACTGAATAAAAGTCCTCCTTCCAAACTCCTTTTTTCTTCCATGTTAAACTTAATGGTATACAGAGCTGGAGAAGATTTAATTATGTTTTGCCCTTTCTCGTTCTCCTCAACTCCATTAAGGCAAACCCAATTGAATTGGTACAATTTTTCAGACAGCAGTATAGATGCTGAGCTGTGGGGAGCAGGGTGTTAAAGGACAGGCCTGAATCTCAGCTTGGCCTTTAGTTCTGCAATGCACAGATTACATGCAAGACTTGTTTCATTTAAAATGAAATGCAACAGAAAAAAGACCATATGTCATCTCCCAAAATGTAAAATGAGCTGGGTGATATTATGGTCTGTTTTACCACATGGACTGTTTAATTAATAATCTTAATTGTTAAAAGAATATCATTCTTCTCATTAAAAGAAAAAGTGTGTATGCAGAAGAGCAGTGTTTTGTTGTAATGTGCCTTGAGAGTCTCGTGTTTTAAGTGCAGTTTTAAGAGTCTGATGGCAGCTGTCATTTTCCTCTGCAGAAAATGGAAGCCACCTATTATGATAATATCATGGAACAGCAGCGCCTGGAACCTGAATTCTTCAGAGTTGGTTTTTATGGTCGAAAATTCCCATTCTTTCTGCGGGTAAGCCAGAGTTATACAAAATGTGACAACTGAACCAGGCTCTGAGTAGCTGTCACAGCGCTGAATTTTGGTTGTGGAGATACGACATCTGCTGTTCATTTTATATTTTACACTTGCATAAGCAGAAGCAGCTTTCTGATAGATCTGAAGGGTGTCGTTGGTTGAGAATATTCTTAGAAACACAGATGAAAAATTTGACTGATGTCTATGTGTATTTCTGGCAATCTCTCATCAGCAAAATTTATCTCTATAATTAAGCAAAATGCTTTATTGCAGTGATGGTGGGTCACTATTTCAACTAACTTTCATCATCTCAAATTATCATGCTTTTAAAAACATCTCACATGACAGAATGACTCTATTACCAGACTGATGACACTCTTCTGCTCTCTACAGCAAAAATTCTCCTATATTAAGTAGAAAACCCATCAGCTTCTCTGTGCATGTCCTCATTTTGAGCTTACTGTCTGTTGCTGTGCGCAGGGTCAGCGGGCTCTGAGGTCCACTGAAAAAGTGAAGATGTTTTCTCTTCCTAATGAGGCATTTGTTCATACAGCTTCTTGTTTCTGTTTCAGAGTAAGGAGGGAATATAATCTGATGCCTTCTGGAAAAGCTGCCTGAAAATTGATGGCAGATGCCATCTGGTCTGACAGGCCAGGCTAACCTGAAGCATGCTTTCAGGGACTGGAGCAGCATGTTTTTGTGTTCTCTTTAAAGATAGGGCTTGACAAGAGATAGCACCACTCTTGAGTAATACAGTAATAAGTTATAAAAAGCAAAGCAAAACTGCTTGCCATTTTTGTTTCATTCTGAAAATTGCATTCTTAAACTTCCCTCTGCTTTATTGTAGCTGAGATTAAAATATTGGTGTTTAATTGTGTTACTTTAGTGGAGGCACGGTGTAACTAATCAAGGTGGGATATCAATGGACAAAGGGTGGCATTATTATACTCAAAGGTGAAGCTGGACAGTGCCATAATGCAGGAGCCTCCATCAGCATTTCAGATCAGCATGCGAAGGAATGCAGAGTGTTGCAGTGTGAAGCTTCCCTTTTCTGAAGAGCTCCCAAGAAAACATGATTTCTGTTTTAGTATCTAACAACAGATGTTGCAGAAAATAAACGACAACCAAGTCATGATGGCACATGTGTTCCTATGTTAGAAGTACTGTCAGTGAATCCTCGTGCATCTTGCTGCATTCTGTATCCTACAGTTCTGTCGTGGACCCTGCCTGGCCTTACACTGCACCATTGTGAAGTGCTGTGTCAATATGGATACTTGGCTGGAGATGTTAACAGCAAACATTAGCATACACAGTTATAATCCTTGTTAGTTCTGCAATTATAGTTAGTAGCAGTGCTTCTGATAGCAAATTACTAACGTAGCAGTCTCATTAGAATGCATCCTCCTCCTTTCTCTCCCTAATGATCCATACAGTTCTCACACTGCGAAGCAGTCTAAGCCCATTAGCAATAGCATCTGCATGGATCACATTGTACAGAGATCCATAGCAGCTGTTCTGGAGAAAAAAAAGATTTATGTGGATTTAAAATTTTCAAATGGATACAAGAGCAATTTAAAGTGATGGAACAACTACATGTACTTTTTTATTTTTCTAGTGTTGTATAGTTTAGGACAGAAAATAGCCACTTTCTTCTACATCTGCAGTTTTGTAGACCCTTTGTCTAGAAAAATCATTGTTTATGTGGCTGTGGAACCAGCATCTCTTTCTATCCTTCCTGCATAAATGAATAAAAACTGTCCGTGTCTTTTCCTACCAGAAGTTCAAGTAAGGACTAACAAGCTGTGTGCTGAGATCTTGTATTGGCTTCTATGTGAAGAGTCTATTAAATCTGGCCTGATGTGTTTTCAGGACATTATTTTTAGAACTTTATTTATAGGCTTTACAGTTTTCTCAGTTGCTGCAATCAAAAATTAAAACAGAATGCAGTAAGTACCATGAAGAGATTCACCTTCAAATATCACTCCAAATTTAATAATAGCTGCAAAGCTGGGCCATTACAGACTGAACTGTGGTTTCATCACAGCTTTCACCATGTGATCTCATATCTCTAGAGATGAAGCACAAACCCAAAGACGCTGCACTTCTTGGCTAAACTTTATGAACAGGTTTTGCCAGTTTCTCTTTCATTCTGCTATTAGCAAGACATCACAGCATGTGCTGCAGCTGTTTAACTGCAAGAAATAGAATGGGGGCAACTTTCTTGTTTGCTGGGTATTTTTTTTTGTTGTTTTATTATGAAAGAGAAAAATCTCCCTGTACTGCGTACACATCAGCTATTGTGATGAGTCAGAACGCCCAGGAGTAGAGATTTGCCTGCTGTGTCAGGCAATGCTATCACCAGTCAAAGTTGTATTATGTGGTAATATAGTTAAGGCACTGGAATGCGATCTTTATGACACTGAGCACTGTAGAGATGCTGTCTCCTGTTGGTCAGAGTTCAAGATGATTCAGAAGCATCCAAGAACTCTAAGCAAGTGGTTTAATGCCTCTAGGTATATTTTAAATGCAAACTTTCCATTGCTGGCAGAAAGAAAATGTTGTCCATCAAGAGGAAAGTGCTTTTAGAGCTGAAGTGGAATGTGCTAAGTGGCCGTTCTTGGGGAGGCTCTCCTCTGTTATTCCACTGTAGACAGCGGTGTTCCAGCAACGTGATCAGAGCTGATTGTATGGGTGTGACAGTGCAATAGTGACTAAACAATGATGTTTGTGAGGTTTGTTATCACACCTTTCTAAAGATTGCTGGTAAATTATTAAATATGTCTCTCCCCCTGTTCTACGAAATCCTCAGACTTTTACCCAGCTCATGGAAATTGCATTTGATGGCAGTTTTTCCAGCGCAGAACAACAAAGTTTGTGACCCAGTCTTAAGTTTTGCTTGATGCAATTCATTACAGTCTGATTAAATAGTACTCCCTGTTCAGTTATCTGAAAAGCAAATCAGACAAAACCATAGGACTGAATGCCATGCTTATAGGGAGCAAAGGTATCTTTTATTGAGGGAGCAGTAGAATGGTCTCCTTATTCATCAGTTGATGAAATACACTGTAATGAGAAAGAAAGAAATAAAATATATCATCCATGTTATCTGCACATTTTATTCTCACGTCAGCTTGTTGACTTTGTCACTTACCTCGCTTTCTGAAGCAGTAAAATTTAAAGTGAGATAACAGCCAGCTGTGTTTAACGTAACTTTAAAGGAGATTCATTTATGCTGGTCCTTCTTGCAGAACAAAGAATACGTGTGTCGGGGCCACGACTATGAGAGGCTGGAAGCCTTCCAACAGAGGATGCTGAGCGAGTTTCCACAAGCCATTGCAATGCAGCATCCAAACCACCCAGACGACTCTATATTACAGTGCGATGCCCAGTGTATCCTTCAGTGAGAGGGCATCTTTGGTACTGATTATCTTGCATATCTCAGTTCATAACTGCCTTGGGTAGAGCTGGATATGGACAAAACTGTATATCTGTCCATAGCAGATGTTGACTGATTCTTTGCGTTGTTGGAGTGACTTGTTGCCTTTTATTCTGCAGGGAGTATTGCAGGCCATACTCAGTATGCAAGAGATTGATCACATTCAGCCTTTCACCTTTACCAGCAGCATTGGCATAAGGGACGTTTTACTTCACTAAATATAATTCCAATACCTTCTCTTGGAGAATGTGTTGTTGGGAACAGATATAAAAGTATTCTTTTCCGTTGTGTTTTTCACTGCAGCTTTTTTTTTCTTGTAGTCTCCTTTCCTTTTAAGTTGTGGAACTCCTTTATAACTGTGGCTCTAAATTTCTTTCTTATCATTCTTAATGAGTACTGCAGTTTAATGGATCCAATACAACACTTTGTGCGTGTAAGGACATAACTATATAATGACTGGGGCTGCAGAGACCCTGGGAGATTTTAGTTATGAAAACACTGCCATTTGGCTTGTGCCACACCAGCGAGGGCACTGCACAGGACTGCAGAACTTTAACCTTAAGAATTCTGTCATTAAGTGTTTGATGTTTGTGTTTGATGTTTCCCACTCATTTTCCATAAGATATGCTTTTCACTCTCCAATGTTATGTATCACTGATAGTTTTATAGACAGAAAGGGTTGTTTGTATATTTACTTTCATAAGTTTGTTTGCACTTGTTGCACAAGAGACCTTGTCCGTAATACTAAGACTACAGCAGTTAAACTACCCTGATGAACATAGGACAACGTCTGCCTGCAGACAAAGCTGTAGTATCTGAGATGAAATTTACCAAAAGTAAATACTAATTATTTAGGTTTCTAAATACTTGGAGACACAAAGATTTACTGAAGTGCCTGCAGAAGTGAAGCACCTAGCTCGAGTGAAAACTAATAGGATCTGGCTAGTTTGCCTGATCTAGATAGAATGTAGTAAGACATCTGAAAATATGTGCATCCTCAGGTATCTTGCTTTGTTTGATTTGGCTTTAAGGTACTACAGCTCTGTAGGCATCCTGAGGATTTCTGGTGTTGTGTCCTCTTGTTTCACGTGCAAAAGAAGGGTGTTGGGAAACAAAGAGGAGCATGTACTGTTTCTTTCTGCAGCAGAGGCAGCTTTCTTGTTTTATGTCCCATGGCTTTCTTTGACAAGGCAATGTGCAGATTTACAGATCTATGCTGTGACTCCTATCCCGGACAACATCGATGTGCTGCAGATGGACCGCGTCCCTGACCGCATAAAGAGCTTCTACCGAGTCAACAACATCCGGAAGTTCCGCTATGACAGGCCTTTCCACAAAGGCCCAAAGGACAAGGACAACGAGTTTAAGGTACAAGCAAGCAGTAAACTGCATTTAAGTGTTAATAAGGCAAATACTGTCTTGTTAGCTTATGGTAATATGGCCTTTCAAGTAATCCTGATTTGGTGGCCAGACATCAGTAACAAGTGGCTGTTGAATCTGGTTGCTTCACATCTGAGCATTGTGCAGTTTAAAGGTAAGTCACTGGAGTGCCAGGAGAAGTGCATTTCAGAGCAAGGATGGTTTTTTGATTGGCTGGATTTCTTTTCTTACGATCATAGATGTTCACAGTGTCTTCTTGGTTCCCATGACAGAACTGGTAGCCAAACTCAACCACTGAGAGTTGACCGAAATGCTGAATGCATTGCTTTAGAACATATTGAATTATTTTCTGGTATTTAAGTGATTATCAGCATGACATACTGCAAAGTATATTACTGCTCATAAGGTTAATATATTCTTCTCTTACATTTGCTCTCCCTTACTTGTAGTTAAGAGAATAGATGATGTGATTGTGATTCATTCTGTGCCTCACATCCCTCAATTTTTTTCTGCAGAGCTTGTGGATTGAACGCACCACTCTGACCTTGACTCACAGCTTACCTGGGATCTCCCGTTGGTTTGAAGTGGAAAGAAGAGAGCTGGTAACATTCGTAATTCTGTCACTGAGGTCTGAAACAATGACTTACTAAGGGTGCAGAGTAGACGACTGAAAACTCCTTTGGCTGAAATTTTGCCATTTAAAATGATAACGTTTAGCAGCAATTAAGTATGTACTTTCTATATCACTTAGTCTAAATAATTGCTGAATGTAACCAGGGGAATTATTCAGGTGAACGTGACGATGTAAAGGAGAAAGTGCCAAAAAGATTAAGTAATTGCATTGTCACCATGTCTTCAGTTTTTAGATAGAAGTTATCACAACTCCATGACCTGAAATAGAACATTACTGACAATTAAGTTTGTTAACTTAGCTGATTTTCTAGCAGTGAAAAGTAAGAGATCAGTGAACCACCTAAGAGTATTTCTTTACAAGGAACATAATAAATCACAATGAAGCATCCATGGAATTAAAGTATGTTTAATTTCTTTTAAGGTTGAAGTGAGTCCTTTGGAAAATGCCATTCAAGTGGTTGAGAACAAAAACCAGGAGTTGAGAACACTGATAAGCCAGTACCAGCATAAACAAATGCATGGTAACATTAATCTTCTCAGCATGTGTCTGAATGGAGTGATTGATGCAGCTGTGAATGGGGGAATTGCACGATACCAGGAGGTAAGTGAGGCTTCTGAATATAGTGTCAATATTTTTCAATCTTATTTTTGTTGCAAGGGGCCTGTCACAGAATAAGATAAGAAATCTTCATGCACTTTATCTGAATATGAGGTTAAAACCCCGTGCTTGATTATTCTGCATCAGTGCTTGGGTAGCTGTGAGTCAGCAGGAGGCTCCAAAGGTGGAGCTGGGATACTGCAATAAAGTAGGGGCAGTTGGCAGTAGAGTTCTCAAGAATTAAGCTTGGGTTACATGGAAAACCTGAGCTGGCAGGTACAGGAGTGAAGCGGCAGAACAAAAAAAACCCCATTTCTTATGTTATAAATCCATTTTGCGGTGGCATTTGAGTTTGATTGGACCTGTAATCAGAAAAAGCTGCTAATTCCCGTGACCTAACCATTGTCTTTGCTAGCCCAATTTCAGACTCACTGAGACCCTAAAATTATCTGATGTTATCTGCTACATTATCTGATATATTCTTTGGTAAGCTGTTAATTAAATTTCACACTATGAAGGGTAAGTCTAGAGTGAAATAGTAAGAAATGGCAACAGTGGTCCAGGGGTCTGGGATGTGTCTTTCCTATAAAGCCATACAGAGAATGCTCTTCGCTCTTTCATATTAGTTACCATTTTACTCTTTAATTCCATTAATCTGAGGAGATTTTGTGAAGGAAATGGTATAAAATTCAAATAA
This sequence comes from Tragopan temminckii, assembly GCA_028571105.1. NCBI lineage: Eukaryota > Metazoa > Chordata > Aves > Galliformes > Phasianidae > Tragopan > Tragopan temminckii. The sequence continues at coordinate 1,150,073 of JAOWBP010004220.1, forward strand.
CTGAATGATATAGGGATTGGTGGTATTGCCCATCATTATTACATAGAGAAAATCAATCAGATTCATGATCCTTCCAGGCTGAGGCCTGCCTTATGCTATTCAATGCTGGTTCCTTTAAATTAGCAACAGAATCATCTAGATTGCTAAAACCTTACTGTAGCTTTACCTGAATCCCAGAGTGCTAAAAGCAGTAAAATTGAGCTTCTGCTGTAGGCTTAATATATTTAGTTTTCCTGAGATTTCTGAACTTTTTCTTCTTGTCTTTTAACACCAAGTCATTATAAATATCTTCCATTAAACAGAAGGCTTTTTTTTATCTTTTTTTTTCCTACAGGCCTTTTTTGATAAAGATTATATCACAAAGCACCCTGGAGATGCAGAGAAGATCACACAGCTCAAGGAGCTCATGCAGGAGCAGGTACTGCTCTTCTGTAGTTTCTGGATTAATCAGTGGTCTGAACATACCAGGTCCAGTTCATCCATTCACAAGCAAGGAATTTCAGTACAGGAGATTTAAAGCACATTTAAACAAAAAAGGAGAGCAGATAGTCAAGTGTTCATGAACAAGCCAATCACCCTAGGCAATGTTAGGTGAAGCTCTGCTAACGGTGCTTTAATTTTGTTGTCTCCATTTATTATCCAATAGATGTTGTGCCACGCTTCAAGCCTGCTGTTCATTTCTGGTATTTTGAGTTATGTCTTCCTAGTAAATTTCAAAGAGAGAATCAGGACAGGTCAGGCTCCATGTTAAACTAGCAGAGCGACATGGGAAAACTTAATATCTATTTTTATTATCTACAGTTATGCTTTTCTTTAATATCTCCACAAAGTATCTTAGTAGATAAAGCTTGCTGGATGCTTTGATGGGAGTGAAATCAGACAATCACATCCTTGCTAATGGAAAGTTTGGCAAAATAAGCCCCAGTAAGCAGCCAAGTCTGAGCAGAGCTACTAGGCCTGCTTTGTCAACAGATCACTTAACAGATTTCCCATCTGTAAAATAAAGATAATGTTTATCTCCCCTCCATCCTCAAGAGGATGTTTGAAGATTAATTAGCTATTGTTTGTACAGAGTTTTGATCATGTGGGGAATCAAATATATTTTAAACCTGCTATCATGACTATCTTTCATCTGAGAGTTGATATAATCTCTTTCAGTGATTGTATGTTTGACCTTTGAAAATGTGACCTTTATAAATAAATAATGAGCAGCAGAAAGAATGAACATGGATGGCAATGCTGCCATGCTCAGGTCGGTTATCAGAACGTCCTTTTTTCATTTTTATCTTTATTTTTTTGGTCACAGTGAATTATGAGGACCCTGTGCTGTTATCTCTGCAGAGAGAGAATCAATCTTCTGTTTTTTTTTACAGTTGTCTTTAAGAAATGTAATCCACTGTGACATAAATGTACTTGTTTCACACTTGAAGTACTTGCTGAAGTAATACAAGCTTGCCAGGTCTTCTAGACTTACTTGATTGTCAGCAGCCCTGTAGATGAGCAGTGGAATATTTTGCAGTACTCCTTTACACACTGACAGACTGACAGTAAGGCTTCCATTCTCTTAGTCTTTATTTAGTTTTGTTGTGTTGTTTTCTTCTTAACAGGTGCATGTCTTAGGAGTGGGGCTGGCAGTCCATGAGAAATTTGTCCATCCAGAAATGCGTCCTCTGCATAAGAAACTGATAGACCAGTTCCAGATGATGAGATCTAGTTTGTACCATGTAAGCTGGTCTTCAGTTTTTCTATTTTGAATCATTCAGAATTATGAGTAAAATTCCATCTGTTGCAGTAGTGTTCACACAAGAACTGGGCAGATATGGCACTGACCAAACCTACTGGATTGCCAAATTATCACAAGAATTCTTGATTTGTATGCAAGAAGGAAGTCCTAGCAAATCTGTTAATTTATCCTTTAATTTAAACCCTGGGATTTTTAATATTTGTATGTTCTTTGTTCTATTTTAATATCACAGAACAGTTGTAAAGTTTAATTCTCAGATTTTTCTCACATATATATATAATTACATATATATATATATGTCTTTGATATAAAACAGAGAAAGAAAAATTAACAGAAAGTATTAGATGTTCAGCTTTTAGAACTGTCATCATTTGGAGTAGCATGGCATGGATTAGGCCCTCCAGAAGTATTTTTTTAAATATATATATATAGACAGCAACAGAAATTCCTGATGCTTAATTCAGGCACCCAACTCTGATAATCTATACACACAATATTATAGGTCTGCATTTCCTATGTAAGTCAGGAGAACTGCCTCCAGAGGATGGTTCACAGTGTCTGTTAAATACCAGAAGTACACATAGCATCCCCTAGGACTTAGTACCTTCCACCCATTTGTGCTCCGCTGTACATCAGTGTTCTGTGACGGATATGTTTCAGACTTTTGTGGATATCTTGACACTATATTGTATGTTATCACAACCAAACTGAAGGGCTTCTTTCTGTGTAACAGAAAAGGATTATTTGAAATGTGTTAGCACTTTACTTCAAACTGAAGTACGCATTTTCTAAAAGTTTCCCCATTCCTGGGAGTGAGTGCAGGGATGGCCAGAAATTACAGCATCAGAATTTTAAAATACAGCCTTTCAGAGCAAATGCAATCCATACAGGTCACAGTTGTCAGCCCAAATTTGCTGCCAATCTTTAGAGTTTAGAAAAGATCTCTGTTTTCAAATTCACCTATCCTTTCAGGAAAATGTAGATGGTTGCAGTTTGGTCAACAGTGTGCCCCTGTTTTTCTCCAGAATTTCTGAAATCGTGGCTGGGAAGTGTTGCTGGAAATAGAGAATAAAACACTGAAGGTCTTCCTACTGTGGAAGCACAGGATAACTACAGATGATTACAGGGAACATGGAAACAAATGAAAATTTTTTTCTGTGAAAACTGCTGTAGTTTTCTCATTACTGACTTAGCTAACATATTTATAGTTAAGTGACTCTGTGTCTCCCATGCAGGAGTTACCTGGTTTGGATAAGCTGAGTCCAGCGTGCTCTGGCAGTAGTACACCTCGCAGCAATGTTCTGGTTTCCCATGGACCTATGAGCCCAGAGAGCATAAAGCTGCTTCATCGACACAGGTACCATGTGGTCTACTGCTGGAATATGTAGGATCTCTGCACACTGCTGCATTAAGATTGAAGGGGTAGAAAAGCAGTGAACAGTACTGGGGGAGGAGGAGGAGGGTGAATTTTGGCAGCAGTGTCCTTTATCAGGGCTAGCTATTAAAGCTTGAATGTTGATCGGAATCAAGAAGTTGAGAAATCTGGTTTGCAGCAAATGGTAAATACCTCCAGATGTTACATTGCTTTACTTACACGTCTCCATCCTCAATCTAACTTGGGAGGTTCCAACTTCTCCTGTTATGCAAATGACAAGTAAATGGGTCCTTATCTGCAATAACAGATAAGGGGAACAGGGAAATTCTGCTGTTTGGTTTAGAAACACGACTCAGTATGTGCCCATTTTAAGACACCAAAGTTGTTTTATCAGAAAGTAGCTCAGACTTCAGAGAAATATCTGAAATTGTGAAATCCTTATTGAGACACAATACCCTCCTATAAAAGCTGAAGACCAATCCCAAATTGGGATTTTCAGGTCAAAACAGAGCTGTTATACCCAGCCAGAATTGCTTACTAGAAAATGCCAGTCTGAGAAACAGTGACAAGAATGGCACCCAAAAGATGCAGTGTTAGGGGTTCTTCCATGTTCCTCTTGGTAGGTCTGCATAGTTCGGCTGTTTTTAAAGCTTAGCAGAAAAAAATGTGGATCCTTGCTCCTGAATATCCTGAGTACAGGCTTGTGAGATTCTTTCTATAATTAAAATTGAGTGACTCTTACACAACCTCTGTGGCTTGGCACTTTGGGATCTGGGCGATAGAATTTTTTCCTCAGAATTCATCACTTTGCAAAGCCTTCTTTAGTTCTTAGGGTAAGCTAGGGAGATTCTGTAGTGTACAAAGGATGTGTTTGTATATGTGATTCACAAAAAAAAAAAAGAAAAAAAAAAGATTTGATTGAGATCAGAATGCATCCTGCGCTCTCTTTGCACTGTATTAATGTACTGTCGGGTAGAAAGTTGCCTTCACCTGTAATGCAGAAGGCCAAAGACGCAGTGAGGAGGTGTATGGGAACTGCTGAATCACGGCCTGAACCTCTGATTGATCACCTGGGGCGAGCAATGAGTCAGCCATGGGAGC
>JAOWBP010004220.1:1163877-1193025 GCA_028571105.1 Tragopan temminckii
GTTCTTCTGGGTGCCTGTCCGGAACTTGAGCATCAACAGTCAAACCCCCAGTGCATTATATGATGTTATGATGTGGAGTACTGATCACCAAAAGTCATAAAACCATGACATTAGTTTTCTCTGTAAACATACCTGCTGAATGGGGCCTAATCTTGCATGTAGCTTTGGCTGTCTCAAATTAATTTCTGACAAATAATTGGTCATGCAGATACTAGGAGGGTATATTGTGAGGGTGATAATATTCTTCCAGGTATTTGTAGAATGAAATGAGAACATTTTCATCTAAATTGCCCCGTGGTTCTGTTCCCTTGTCAAATTATCATCCGGGTCTGACAGGGGAAGCTCTGTTGCTGCCAGACTTCATCAAGCTGTTCCTCAAAAAAATCAATCATAATGACTACTAATTTCTGATAAAAATCTGAGGGTTTTTTTTTCTTCGTAATCTATTCTTTGGCCTTTTAAGCGATCAGGCCTACAGTGTTCTGTTTGCAGGAACCTTTCCTCCTTGTAGGCAGAAGGGCTGCAGTTCTGTGGGGCTCATACTGGTAGGTTTGGGCTGTAGGAGTCCTTTCCCCCTGCAGGGGGTTGTGCAGCGCAGGCGTCTCGCAGGCAGGTGAAGCTAGATGTTGGCCATTGGATGAATGTCTTCTTGTCATATTGCTGTGACTGAGAGACTGCCTACAGTATACAAGTATGAAGACTCAAATAATTGGAAAATAAATTTCTTAGAAGAGACCAGAGGATTCTAAAGTTATAAACGGTGTGGACAGGAAGAACTGAAATTTTTTGCTCTTTGTTTTAATACAAGGCAGAGGGCACTGGGAGTGCCGGATCTGAACAAATAGAAGTGTTTTCTATGTGACGCATGATTGAAGTGTGCAGTCCTGGTTTGATGTGGGTATTAAAGTTGTGGGAAAACATCTGGGTGGGTCTGGAGACACGCTGTTTTATACACGTGTGAATTCTAATGCTAGTGAGAACCTCTACCTTAGGGAGTCCCAATCCCAGCGTTGCTTGAGTTGTGCAAAGCTGCATCTTTGTTCTCATGCCTTTCCCTCACCTCCTTGTTCTAGCCTCTGTTAAGGGAAATGTATTGGGTTTACAGCTCTCCCCTAGTTTACGTGGGGCTGTATTGTCATGTAGGTGCTTCATGGAGGAAGATAGAGTTCATCTTATTCATCTGTTAAAACTAGCTTATACTGCTTGACAGTAGATGCTTCCAATACATGTATTCATACTAAAAAAACTGTTTAAGGAAGAGATACATCCTCAGCATAATCTGTAGTCATCTGGAATAATTACATGATTTTCTTCAGGAGCAGTCAATCCTAGAGGCAGTCTCAGAGATCGGCTTGTACTTGATGCTGACTAGTAATGGTGAGAACTACCAGTAGTTGAATGGGACGTTAGAACTGCAGTCTGTCACACAAGACTGTGTAAGAAATGCTTTAACTCGTTATGTGTGGTGAGAAGTAGCCAGAGATCTCCCCTGGTGAGGAAATGCCACTGGAGTATCACTTCCTCTAGCAACCTTCCTCGAGTTTGGACATGCACTATAAAGCAATAAAAATGAGTTGGAAGTATTTTCTGATATACTTCTAATCACGTTAATTAGTGATGTCCAGAGTGACCCACTCTAACATTTCTGAATTAAAGGAATCAAAAACATTTGGGGCAAAGTTTACTCTTGCATTGACAAATGAAGCAAGCAGACAAAAGCCATGTGCAGGCTGTGGCATGGAGCAGATCCGTTGCGAAGCTAATGGTTTTATACTCTTCTAGGGGGGCTGTGAAATATGAACAGAAAAACAAAGGTGGTTGCTGCTGGTAGTGTGAAATGTTACTTTTGGCATATAGTGGGTACATTTGAGCAGCAGTGATTTCCACTGTGAAAGAGAACATACGAGAAATAAAGCAAAGGCAAAAAATGAAAAAGGCCAACTTTATGATGAGAAAAACTGAGGTCTGAAGAAGGCAAAGGGAGCAATGGAAGCATGGAAAAAACCTCTTGAACCAATTTTGTTTCTCATCTCTCATTTAAATAAATACTTCTAATTTTCACTGTTCCCTTTGGGTATGTGTGGAGGGAGAAGGCCCCGTTCCCTTATGAAAGCAAACAAATGACTTACTGTGGGCTGAGCTGTATTTTGTGATGTGAATAGTCCATTATGCAATGTCAAAATATTTTTGTAGGCTTTAGTGTGATGTGTGGAAATAGGTTGCAGAAGAATAAGAACACATGGGCACAGGGTGCATACCTATACCAGTACATAGTGCTGCAAAGCAGTTTTACTTATATACAAAGGAAACTGTTCTTTGGGAGCAGTGATGTAGTTGAATTCTGCTCGAGCCCACACGTGGCTGTGCTGTGCTGCACAGCACTGGGGCATTTTCCTCTTTTTCTATCAGCTTCTCCCACTGCTCCCACATAAAAATGTGACACAATTCTCTTACTAAGTTTATCGTGCAGTTGACGTAATCCGTTTGAGAAGAAAAATGATCTGTGGTAGCACTGAGGCCCAGGTGAGCCTGGGTGGGGAAGCTGGGACATAGAAATTGGATAAGAAGCAATTTCAGAAAGCAGGATATATTATCAACTGTGCCACTGCAGAAGTGAAAGCAGCTCTGTTGTCTGGCTGGGCAGCAGAGGGTAATAATGAGACATGAAATCTAATGTTTCTCTAACAGTGAATTGTATCCTCTTTCTGCCTTAATAGTGTTCAGGTAAGGTCACAAATCAATAACGAGGGACAACAGAAGCTTGATTTGGGTTTCCCTAAGGACAGTGTGGGAGGGATCCTGTCAGCCCAGCCAACATTCAGCTCCTTTGTCTCTCCTTGGCAGTGACCTGCAGCACGTGTTTCCAGTGGAGGAGCACAGCATGATAGGTCCTGGGGAGGCATCCCATTGGCTTAAGTACTCTCTGAGTCAGGGAGCTGCTGAACCGGAGGTGGCATGCATCCATTAATTTGTCCTGTTTCCTTTTGGTCTTAGGAGATCTTATTTCTTTTCAACATGCAGTGCCATCTTGTGTGGAGTTTCACGGTTTAACTCTGCTCCACGTTGAATGGTACTTTATTTAAAGTTCTGAACTCATTGCAGCTGTTTTGTTTGATATAGCTGTGTTATTTGTACTGGAAGCGATAGGTGACCTGTTCCCCACTGATGTGTTCAGTGCAACTTAGCAGCTACACACAACATGTTTGTCCTGCAGCTGCCCCCTACCTCAGTCCATTGTGGCTTTTCCCGCAGAGCAGCCCTGCCCTGGATGTGCATTGCTCACCAAAAGCCAACTACCCATCTGTGTGATGTTAACTCTGCCTGGGCTGAAACCGGGGTGCAGGGCTGTTCTAACTGCAGTTATGGAAAATAAATTAATGTGTTCTGATGTGCTGGCTGAACACAGTCCTGTGAGCAGCAAAAAACATGGAGCTTTGCCTTCCATTTGATAAGGGAATTTGAGAATAGATTTCAAGAGTGCTGAAATTTTTTTTTTTTTTAATATTTACAGCTCCGTTTTTGGTCAATACCTGCAAATTTTCAAATGGAATGTATGGAGTTGTAATCAGATATTAAACTAAGAAATCTGATCAGTTCTCCAGCTGATTTTTATTTGCATCATCTTACCGGAGATAAATGCTCCTCACTTGACAATCACACCTCATTCATGTCATTGCTTTTTGGCAGTCTGTACATTTGTGAAGATGAATTATCACAGATGACGTGCAGGAAGAGTAAAATTTCATCAGAAATCTCTGTGCACCTCAAGAACTCAGTAAGAATTGCAGCCACCTCCATTGAGCCAGTCTGATGCATTAGAGTCACAAAAACAAGGTCACATACCCCAATAGTTTCATTTTTGCTGCTCTCCTTCTTTAATCTTCTAATAAAAATGTAAAAAAAAAAAAAAAAAAAGTTTTGTTACTTATACATTGACTATTTTTTATACAGTCCAAGACAATTCCTCTTTGCTCAGCATGGCCCAGACAAGCCAGAAGGTTGGACACCCTTGAGTTACGCTCTGCATTCCTCTCCGCTGTCAGTCTTACCAATGGAAGCATCCTATCCTGGTTAATAATTCATCGTGTAAAAGCCCTTGTGCCATGTTTGCAGCATCTTGTCTCACTTCTTTCAACCTTTCCATATGGTGTTCTGTCCTTTTTGACAAAGTATATGTTTTTGGTAAAGAAGAAAACTGGCACATGGCGGTTTGCTGTGAATTTTGCACAGCGCTGTATGTAGTTGTCTTGCCTATTTTCCTGGGGTAGTGCTCTGCTGTGCCATGCGGGGAGGGTTTTGAGGTGCCTGAGCTGATGCCAGGAATTGTTAGTATCAGTCCTGGGCTTCTGCTCAGGGTGGTGGGAGCAAGGTGTGAGATTGTAGGTTAGATGTGAGGTTAGGATTGTTCATCCCTATGTAGATTGACTGAATGGCATCTGTCTGCAGTGTGTGCTCCTGCTAGGTCCTTCTGCAGCGCTGCGTCACCCCACGTAGCAGCAGAACTTAGTCACTTGGCTACTTCCCAGCTTTTCTGGATTGCTTAGAGATATTTTAATAAGAACAGGCTTCAACATGGATCCCTTTAGAGCTTCCTGGTCAGTCTCAGAAATAAACCAGCTTTCTCTCTTTACTAGTTTCTGAACCATGCAAATGCCTTTCCCCTTTATCACAGACAAGCTCGGTTTCTGCAAGAGCTTTAGATAAGGGGGTGTTTCAGAACAGCCCCTTTTCTAAAATCCTGGTAGGTTGCGCTGACTGGATCTTTCTCATCTATATAGTGAGCAGCTCCTTTAATTATCCATTGTGAGGAATCACTTAGCTGTGCAAAAACATACCCGCTCTTTCTGAAGGTGCCATGCTTGTCTGTGCACCCTTTAATTCTGTTCCTTTGAAACAACTTCTCTTACTGCAGGTAACTGGTAATGCAGCTGCTCATTCTGTGTCAGGGCCTTTCCCTAAGCTAGGGGAACATTTCTGAGTCTGTCCTCTCCTGTTTGGTCTTCGGATTTCCAAACTGTTTCTCCCTGTTCCTTTATGTTACACTCCTGGTCTCTTCCTATTCTCTGCCATAGCTGGAGATTGTCCTCCTGTGCAGACAAGTTTGTGCCTTTCTCATTACAGTTTGCAGAGGAAGGCGTTTCTTTTGCTGTGGCCCAGCAGTTCAAGCAGCACAGTTAAGGCGTTTGTATCCTGGTGATGGTTACTGTGTGCGGCCAAAGCTTTCCCCGTGGACAGAGTTCTGGTTGAACTGCTGGCTGAAACTAAATTCTATGGCATCCTTACAAACTTGGCTGATGAGAAGAGGTTTAATACCTGGAAGTAGATGCTGTATGTTTCAGTGGTCTGACTAGGGTCTGGGAGCGGCTGCTGATACCTGGTAAGAGGTGGGGGAAGGCTTTGCTGCATGGCTGTTCTGGAGATGCATTTCTGCTTCCCTCTGGGGACAGATGATGGGGACTGCTTGAGTGATGGGCGCTTTGGAGGTGTTCGTTCTGCTGTGAAGGATTGCTGTGTAGGAAGCATGGAAGTCAGATACTGGAGCCCCGTCTGTAAATTATTTTCCTTTGAAGGTCTCAGCTATACTGTATTTCCCACCCATATTTGTGTTTGTTCCTTTCAAATAACACTGCAGAGAAGAATTGCATGTCTAGAAGTCACTTTGTAAATAAGATTGTGTTGCATAATTAGTTCATAGTTATTAAAAAGGTAACATCCGTAACTTCGGCAATAACCTTTGGAGTCACGTATCAGACTGCAGAGCAGCCATAGAGTTCTGGGATTCTGTCACAGTCAGCAGCTATTTTTGCAGTTCTTTTTTGATTTCAGAGATGATAAATTGTGGGTTGTGTAGAATAGTTGGACAAGATACAGATTGGTGCATTCGGTCAGCTTACTGGGGTTCACTTACATTAGTGTGACTGAAAAGTCTCTTGAGATTCAGCGTCTGTTACTCTGAAAGTATCTGTCTGGCTATTTGCATACCTTATTGGTGATTGAAATTGTCCCACACAGCAGGTTTGTATAGCCCACAGATTTATTGATGAAGGAGCTCTATTGCATACTGCTGTATAGACAACGGGGAATGTGGGATGGATAAGTTTATTATTTGAGAACTTAAGTTCTAATTGAGAATGGACATCCAGATTGTACCCACAGATGATGGACAAAATTCACTTCTGTTCTCTGCATTTTGTTTTTCCTTTTTCTTCTGAGTCAGGTGCGCTTAAGCAAAGGGCTCTGTGTGTCTCCTAAGTGGAGAGCACCCTGAATCCTGCAGAGCTCACGTTGTATCGATGCAGTACAGCCCTTAGGAAGTTTTCTTTGTCGCCAGCAGAAACATCTAATAAATGAACAGTTTCCTTCTATGAATTAACGGATCTATTAGAATGATTTCTTATAGGCCTAAATATATGTAAGTCATTATTCCCCATTAAGAAAAAAATAATAATCAGAGTGTAAGGGTCACTTGTGTGGATTGCTGGAGGGGCAAGAAGCTGCCAGAGCTCACTTGTGTGGATTGCTGGAGGGGCAAGAAGCTGCCAGAGCTCTGATGGTGGTCTACTGGTGAACCATTAGGCAGCTGCTGGGAGAAGCATGAGGTGATTTTCGTTGATCGAAAACTACAGTTGTGAATTCTTGGTGGGTGAGTTCTCCATTATTGCAGGGTGGATCCAGTTGTTGCGTTGCTTGGCTTCCTGATCAGCTGCTGGCAGTTCTGCACAAAGCAGCTGCAGGGATTCAGTGGCTCTGACACAAAAAGGCAGTCAGGGTGGAGATGAACTGCAGCTCCAACATCACGGGGAGACATCTCAGCTGCAGCCAAGTGCTTCTATTTAAAGGGGAGCATTCTCTTACACTGGGAAAGGCAGGTGCTCACTGCATGTTGTGGTTCCAGCCCTTGGATTCCCACCGGTGGCACTGTGCTGTGTGCAGGTGCAGCTGGTCCATGGGCTCTGGGCCTGTGTGCTTTGGGCAAAGGGCTTGGGTGGCTGCGTTATGGCTGTGCCCGTATGAGTTTGTAGGTGCTGATGGGCAGACATGGAGCTTGGCAATAAATCACAGCTTTTAAATTTGTGTTTAAAATTGAGGTTAATTAAATTATCTTGAAAAATGTTTCAGAAGTTTAGCGTGGTAGTTCTTGAAAAGTACAGATTCCATTATATTCTTCAGGGTATCCAGTTAAACATCATAGTACACATCAGTATAGGATTTTCCTAGTGTATTAGCTGCACAAATGTTAATTGCAGTGGTTGCAACTTGATGGAAATTGATGACAGAACTTCATTATTTTCTTTGAAGTTAGGACTGTGTGCTCTGATGCGTTGTATAGAGTAAGAAGTGAGACAAGGAAGTTTTTGTCTAGTATGAATTTGGAGTTGGTGATTGAAGTGATCGAGCCTTGCTTGAATCAAAAGTCTGATAAAAAAAGCGCAGCTTTTATGTCACTGCTGAGCTTAACCTGCGAGAAGGGCTGAAATGAAGGTATGTGATGCGGAGAAGTTGGCTGACAGGCTTTCTGGGCAGCTGTGTAATAGCTATTTTTATGTAGGAAATGAGCTGAAGTGCTATGCTTAGAAGGAAAATTCACGCTCAGATTCAACCCTCATATGTCTCTCTCTCTTTTTTTCCCCACCCTTTAGTGATATGCAGCTTCCGAGGAGCTGTGCCGCAAGGCTTGGTCCTGGAGCTGGGGGAGACCGTGCAGATCCTGGAGAAATGTGAAGGTAAGTGTGGTGCCTAGGAGGCAATCCTATTTGCTATGTAAGAATGTAAAAATATTTTAATACGGCAGATTTATAGTAAGTTGCTCTGGAATAATGATGCATCAAATCAAAGCACTTGGATAAAGAACTAGCCTGACCCACTTTTTGTAGGAAAGGCTGAGTGCTTCTGGCACTAATCCAGTCTGATAGGGGGTCAGTGTGTTTTAAGTTAACCATCTGTCCAGAAAATCTTGAACCCTGACCTGATTGTTGTGTTGTAATTGGGTCTTGCAAGAAATTTTCATCACATAAAGTGTAGCCTGTGGTTTTTTTTAGCCATATTTTCTAAATGTTGCTGTTACGTGTTTCAGTGAGGCGTACAGTACCGATGTTTACTGCTTAGGAATATCCGAACACAAAAAACATTATGTGTGAAACAGAGGGTTGCAATTTAGAAGCAGTACTGGAAGTAAACTGAAGAATAGAGATTTAGAGAGAAGTGCATGCTTCGTCCCACGTTTTGTTCCTGAAGGAGAATGCCATTGTTGACATTATAGCTATAACTACAGTTCTTGTGTGTGAATAAACTGCACTTCCCAATGCCTTGCTGTATTCCTGGGGCTAATCTGGCTGAAGTTGTTGCATTTAAAAGGAGAATGCTTTTTATCCTAACATTCAGAGTAAGCAAGTGGTGTAAAACATGTTTATTGAGAGAGAGGCTGACAAGGTACAGTATGGGGATGTTTCTCTGTAGTCTGAGATTGAATAATGTAATCTTAATGCTGAAGCATTTAAAAACAAATTCAGAACCCAGATCCACAAATCTGAATTCTAAATTCACATTCCACAAAACTGGTTTTGTTTTTGTGTTTGTTCATCTCCAGTGCTAGAGCTCCTATATAAACCACCTGGCTGCTTGTCTGACTGCTTTTTTTTTTCTCTCATGCCTAAAACTGTCTTTTCCTGTTGAGGTTTTCCTCATGCATTCAGGGGTTTTGTTTGTTTAGCTGCTGACTGAACTCTTCAATGAAAAAGTAACCGAATATTTGTGATTCTTTTAAAAAAGTGGTGGCTTCCTCACCTGTGCCTATAAAGCTTTGAATGAGTTTTGCAGTTCAGTGGTGATGTTTAATCCATGGAGAAGCGTGTTGTAAACAATACATCTGGTTTGCACATGCAAATTGATAATATTTTATTTAAAAACAGTATGGTGTAATGGGCTAAGCTTTGTTCAGACAGTGGTGTTGATTGTGGTTGCTTTACTGGGTCTTGTGAATGCCGCAAGCTCAGGAGAAAGTACTTGAAAAGAATAACATAACTCTAAGGGAAAACAGTGATATTGTTGAAAGCAGGCATGATGTTTTCAAACCATTTCCAGTAACCTGGGAAACTTCCAAAATTGAGGAAAAAAAGGCACAGTATCCAAAGGAGCAGCTTGCTTACAGGAAAGCAAAAGGATAATCCACTCTGTCTCTTCACAGTGTTACATTAATTGGGCTCTGTGTTTTTTCTTTGCCAGTAATTTTGAGGACAATTCCTCAAAGGCAGTTTGTGTCAGTCTTCAGATCGTTGTGGAAGGAAGGCCTTCTGGTATGGGGTTCTGCTGTGTGGAGGAGACTTTAGTGCACGTGTGTTGTTTGTTTTTTAAGCACACTATCCTGTCTTTTTTTTTTTTTTTTTTTCCTCCTTCAAGGAGCTTTTGGCATGGACTTTATATACCTAACAAAGATATGTTTACTTTGTTACATCTGGATCTGTACAACGTGGGACTCCTCTATCATTTCGGTGATGCTCTCCCTGAGCATCAGCAAATGCTTCTGGGCTGTGCCAGGACTGAGTATGGGTTTCCCATAGAGGCTGAGTCCCTCAGAGCTGTGGGTGCAGGGCTGGGCAGCTGCTCTGGGCAGCCCTGTGGGGTAGGGGTGGCACCAGGTGAGCTCCGGAACCCCCAGTCAGCCTCAGCCACTGCTTAACAGTGTCCTTTGTTAGAGTGACTTGTACTTCATCTTATGCTCTGCATTAATTGCTGGGGATTCTTTTGAACAGAGTGGGTAAACTGATGTTAACTCATGCAAATGAGTGTTGAAAGGGTTGACGTACACACAGGTGTGCTAGTGACATGGGGAAAGATTTCTGAGACTTGCTGAAGAGTTCAAGGTAGATAAAGAGCAGTGTTACCTGTGCTTCTGAACATATGTATTTCTAACGATAATGAGCTACTGAATAACTGTTACAGCAAGGACTCTGTCATAGTGACTGGTGTGGAAAGCAGTTGTTGCATTTTGAGCACACTGAATAGGAAAGAGAATTTCCTATGTCAGGTTCTTGTGTAGCTCTGCTGCTGAGCCTTGTGTGTATTTGTAGGGCAAAGGAACAGATGTGCTCGCATGCGCACACATATGGATCTGTATGTGTATATATGCATGTATTTGTGTGTAGTGGAGCTTTGAGGCTAATAACACTAACAATAATGAATGTTAATTGATAACATATGAGCAAATCCTTTTTTTTTAAATTGTAATTGTGCGACTTTTTAAGAACTGCATGGCTTAATTTCTGTGTTAGTAGCAGTATTGATAAGTCATACGTGTGATGTAGTTAGCTGCCTTGGTATCCAGCAGTGACAGCGTGGCCAAATGAAGGCTTTTGGTGTATGGGACACCTGAGAGTTAGCAATGGTTGGTTTGTTTTGCAGTTCTGAAGAACTCTATGCTTGAGAGCAGTATCTGTGCCATGCTTCCAAGCCTCCAGTGAGATGGCTATTTTCCCCTACCTTTTGTTTGCCTGGGGAGCAGAATTCACTTGGACCCACACAGCTGCTGTGGAAAATATTGCCTGACTACTTTGAAGAGCAGGGATGTCTTCTGCATGGCCGTCTGTGTGGCTGAGGCCAAGATGAATTGCTGACATCCAGCTGTGCTGCTGTGGCCCTGCTGTCACAGGCCGGGTGGGAGTTGGGAGCTGCTCCATATGTCACAGCAGGCTGCTCTGGGCAGCGGGTGCCTTTGGGCACTCACTGCTCATTGCTGCCAGCCCTCCTGTAGGTCACTGCATAGTGCTAGGTGCACACAGGTAGCCTGCAAGCGGCTTACGTGCAGATTTACTGGTAGAAACAATTATTGATTGGCCAGCGTGTACAAAAGATAGCTGTCCTCCAGGCCTGGGGGTTACTTATAAGGCTGGAAAGACTTATTTATCTAAAATTCAGAATAAGAAGCTAAGATGCATTTATGTATTAAATACGTAATCTACTAGATCGATAAGATCTACAATATGCATAATTTAATTATAATTATGATTTCTTAATGGAATAAAAGCTAAACATAGTTCAAATGCTAGTTATCAGCTGTACAGCCATCACAGTGCTAGCTACCAAGCAATTTTATAATCTGATTGTTAAATGTAATCATTAAATAGTATTCAAGAAAATAGTTATCCTGTCATAATAGAGTATTTTTTTGTACAGTTGTTGTAAAGAAATCAGTTTTTTTCAAGTAAATTCTTAATTTGAGGTTTAAGAGGATGGGTGTAAGGTGATGCTGGAGGTTTTTGTTTAGCTGAAAGGGAACTGCAGGAAGTCACATTGCCTTTCTAATATTGTGCCCTCATAGCTCAAAGTTGTGCTCATTGAAACATTTCTTTTCTTAAGCACAGAATTCTGAGTAAATTATTAAAGAGATTATTCTGCCTTTTAAAGAAGAAACATGTTGGGATTGATAACTTGAAAAAATTCCTGAAGTAGTTAGGTGGTGGAGCAGCACACTAACTAAAGAAGCCGCAGGATTTGTATCTCAGTTTCTGAGTATTTTTCAGACCATGAAATTGTGTTTTCACATTTAACTGTCCTAGGACAGGTGCCTACCTCCAAGTGTGTACAACTCTTACATTGTTTTGTGGATTTATTTCTTGAAAACCCCTTCCTGCCTCCCACTACTTCCAGTAGTTACTCAGAGAAGAACAATTGCTCCAACAGTTTGCTTTTCTTGCAGTTATGAAGATAGTGAAAGAAACCTGCCCATGACAAATGGCTCCTCAGCCCAAACTCTCTTTGGAGACCAGCTGGTTTTTAGCATGACAGCTGCTCCCTTTTGTATGTGATTTCTGCAAGTTTAAAGCCAGGTCTCCCTTTAAAGAATGCTCAGAACCACTGATGAGCACTGAGCTTTAGTAAAGGGAGTAGATGGGTCTTATCTGGGTCTGACTTTTCTTTGTTGTGTCCCTTTTTTGGTATTTTCTGGTCAACAAGTGGAGCATCTGTTCAATTCCTTGTGCTCATTTGGTTGTTTTAATTGTAGTAATTGCAGTGTGAGACTTTCATTTTTCCTTGTTTAAGTTTGAGGGTGGTTTTCCTGATATCATGGCATCTCTATGTTTTGGAAGATTTTAGCTAAAAGCTTCCAGCATTTTATCCTAAAATTGATGGTTTAAGTGGTTTCACAAAACATCTTTTTTTCTTGACACGTCTCCTCAACAGAGATAAACAAGATCAGATGAAAGGCACTATCCAGTCCTTATCAATCTTTTTGAAGCTGTGCAATTAGTAGAATAAAAGTCTGCTTCCTAACTTAAACAAGTAGATAAATCCCAACAGTTAGTCATCCCCACAGATTAAATTGTGGTTTGTTTTTATTGGATGCTTATGATCTGGAATCGTGAAGTACAGTTTCTGGCCGAAAAATACAAAGATTTATCAGAGAAGCCTAATAATGCAATATATGCTTACCAAATTTCTAGTGGGACTTTACGTGGTAATATACTTTAACCATAGCTGGCTATTAACTAACAGAAACTTTATCACTCATTTGTGACTTATTTATCCATTGAACTGTTTTGCATTCTGCCACATTGATGATATTTGTACAGTGCATAACACGTTGATATAATCCCTGTGGGGGTTCAAAGTTTCATTTCTTCAAATATCACCGGCACGTGGAGATCCTGCCCTGAGTAGGCGGTGCTACCATTGCACATTGCTGACCCCAGCTGGGCAGCACGTGTGCTTGTGTCCAGCTGCTATGGTGCCAATGGCTCTATGGGATGGCATGCTGCTGAGACTGCATGTTAGCTGTCCATGTTCTCAGGCAGCATTATAAAATGCATCCTGGGACCACTGTGGCATGTGATCCAGTAGCAAACTGTGATGTTTTTATCAGCATTGGGACCCAACAGAGCTTACAATGCAAAAACCATTTCGTCTTTGTCACTCATTGCTGCATCTGATCGGACAGCTCATTTCTCTGATGCCAGGCTGCTGCCAGTTGGACAGCGTGAGGCCTCAGTGTAGGCTTCACCTGCAGCAGTGGCAGCAGCTTATATTGTGTGTTGCTTTTCTTTCGGTGACACAGTGTAGTTCTGTAGCAGCATACAACACAGCTTTCCATCAGCAGGTGAGGGGTGAGAGCAGCTGTGTTTGGCACTTGTGTGATGTCCAAGCTTGTTATGCTGGGTGTGGAGTTTGTTAGTTTGCAAAGTGTTCTGATCACTTTAGGCAAACATGGTTGTTTCAGACTGGTGAGTGTTAAAATACGTGTATCCTGGGCCTTGCTTTGTACAAGTGCTGATCTTTCTGTTCTGGATGCTTACTGCAAGATCAGGAAGCTTTTGGTAGGTGGAAGTAAAAGATAGGCTTTTCCTGAGTGCTCTTCTGCTCAGGGTTGTCTCCAGTGTAAAACAGGCAGTGCTCCCATCTCCAGTTAGCCCCAAAAGCAGTTGTGATTTGTTTCCTGGGTCAGGGAGCTGGGCTCTCATCGCTCACAGGTGCTCCTGCAAACCTGAGCTCTCCCATTCCCGAGCTCTCCCATTCCCAACCTCTCCTGGCAGTCATGGACGTGTTTCCTTAGAGCTGTAAGCAAGGAAGATGTTTGAAGAAAGAAGTGATCTCTGGAGTTTGTTTTTCTTATGCTCTGAAGCCAATGCTTCTTTACTCATCCTCACGATTTGAGCTTTTTTTTTTTTTTTCTGAAAAACAGATGTGTGTCATGTTGGAATCCTTTTGTTTTTCTGCTCTTGGGTAGTGGAAAGAGACTGGCTTTTTTTCATTCAACAGACTTCTTGCTGTTTAGCTGGAGATCTGAAAAGGGTTATGAGGCAACTTTTAGAAAGAATATTGTTTTGTTCAATCCATTGTCAAGGAAGGATCAAAAACCATTGGAACTCTTCTTATCTCTCAGCTGATAACATTGAGTTGAGCACATCTCAGTCTGAGTCCTTTGAATTAGAACTGCACTATTGCTGTGACTGCTGAGTGGGACACATCTTTGTAAAAACTGCTTTTCAGTCCTTTTCTGTGAATATGCAGGTTTCTAAAATTCCTACACTGTGAATTTCTATATGGACATGTCGTTGTTCTATCCTGCTTCTTCAGAGGTTTTGCTGAATTGCAGGATTCGGAGGAGCTGAGCAGAGCATAATGCTTCTTATGGCTGGAAAAGCTCTGTCAAAGGGAAGGGCAGTGACTTGCATATGCTACCAAGTGCATTCTTCTTTAGCTTTTATTGCTGCCTACAGGTCACCTACAGTGTGACTGTACATGCAGGCAGTGTGATTTGCAATAAAAGTTATAAGCAAATAGTGGTCTCAGTGTGCAGGGGGAATGGCATCATGGTGTGCTTTTCCTTTTATTTTTTCTCCAGTTTTATTATAATAGAAGTGGTTCTTCCTGCAGCTCTTGAAGGGAGCTTCTGCTACATGCAGAGAGCAGAGCTGCAGAGCAGCCTACTTTTCACTTTTCTTTTTATCAGATATCATTAGATTGTATTGAGAAAATCAGTTATAAAGCACCATTTCCCCCCCCCCGACTTTGATATTTCTCCTTCAAAATGCTACATGTAAGCTTTAGTTCAGGTGCTCTGCTTCCTTTTATCTCCAGCACTGTGTGGCCTGGTGTAGCGGAGTCTGTAGAAAAGCAAAGGTGGAACAGGGCTTTAAGAGACAGCAACTTGTCCAGAGCACAGCACTGTGGGTATACGATCCATTCTGTTTTCTTTGTAGCACTTAAGTTCAGCTTTGTGCATACTGAAAACTAAAAGTTTGAGGTGTTTATAATCAGTTTGGTTAAGAAACTGAGGAATTCCTGCACCAGTACTTTGTTGGGGTGACAGAGTGTGGAAGAGAGGAAGCACCAATGCTGCTCTATTCTCAGCACGGTTTTAGCCACCAATCCAGAGTATAGCACCATGCAGGCTGCTGTGAATGGTGTTGCCCCACACCCTGTACAGGGGTTTATTTATTCAAAGCCAGTTGGAGTGGCCTGCTTGCCTTTCCCTGGGCTGGCCACTGGATCAGGCAGCTTGAGTCTATTCTGAGCTGCTGGAAAAGAAAATGGGGAAGCAGTGTGTCTGTCCATGAAGCACAGCCTTTCTCTGTAGAACACCTACATCCTCTAACTCAAGTGTTACATGCTAATGTCATCTGTCCTCAGATTTCATGGTTAAACTGGATGGTGTTTTTAGAGCTTTTTAATTTTTTTTCCAGATGAATCCCTGTGCTGCAGTGACATTAATTCCACCTGTGTAAAATGGAAGTAATTGGGTTCTTCTGTTTGACTGGTAGCTTTGGCTCTTACTCTTGATGTATTGTCTTGTCTGGGGCTGTTATCTGATGGCGGATGCAAGATCAGTAATTGGATTTGTGAAATGAGATCCTGAAGTCTTTTCTCCAGGCATGCATAAGACCAGACACATCCAAAGGATTTATATTTGTTTGAACAATGTTAGAATTGTATGGTAATGGCTTTTCCTGTCTGTAGAAGAGCAGGTTTTTGGAGCCTGGGTTTTTCATGAAGGTAAATACTAGGAGGAGACTCCTGTACCAGCACATGGGAAAAGTGATTGCAGTTTGTGTGCTGACCATGTCTTTAAGCAGTAGCTGATGATTGTTAGTGAAATGACCGAGTATACTAAGCTGCTTTTATTTCTGATGGAAGAAATAGGAGCATTCCAAGTCCTTAATTGCTTGTCATTGTTGCAGAGTCAAACAAAAAAACATCTTGAAGTCTGACCTGTGGTTTGAGGGTGGTTTTTGAGATGATCTCAGTGATTGCATTGTTTCTGGTCAGCTTGCTTCTCTGTAACATAAACAATGCCAGAATGTAATGTAAGGTGTTTTCTCTGGTTTTAGGGTGGTACAGAGGTGTATCCATTAAGAAGCCCAATGTGAAGGTAAGTCTTTCAGTTTACTGGTAGATTGTCTCTGCTTTGGTGTTGCAACCATGTTAACTGTTACCTTACCCAAGGTTGTGCTTACCTCTCACTTCTCCATGTGATGAGATAAGATTAATTTTCTAAATATAGAGAACAATATTTGTCACCCCCCAAAATCAGAAATCTTCCCAGTATGTACCGTTAAATCTTTCTAATATTGTAAGTCTCATCCAGTTGGACCTTTTTCCACGACTCCTCCTAGAAAACCATAGAAGGAGGCTGATCTTATGCTGCTTAATGAAGCACATTTAATAATTTGCGTTGTCATTTTAAGATAATTATGGGAAAGCGTCTGATGAAGAAGGGTGCTTTGTTTCAGACTTTTACCATTTAACTGCTGCATTTGGTTATTTTCCAGTTATACCCATTTTGTTTTTTGAACTTTTTTGACTGTCCTGATGAGTGCATGTGTATTTATGTAAATGTATGTATGAGGACACATAAATAGTTTTCTCCTTCATTGTCTTCTGGTATAAATACAGCTTGTATTTAGAAAGAAAAGAGCATCAGATTCCTCATGTTTCAGACTACTTTTTTTCCTGTTGTTACTGGAATTGTTTGCATGATTGCAGTCCTCTCCATGGAACACCTGTGCTTGTTTTGTGTGCACTGCTGCCTCTTCTGCTTGAGTACCTGCTCAGTTTTGGTCGGAGAGCCCTTCAAACCTTCCTTGGTTTCTTAGGTAACAGCACAGGATCACAGAAGTACAAAGCATGGATTGGAAGGGAACCAGACAGGAAACTGAAGTAGCATTTTTTTCCCCCCGATTTTTGGAGGGCTGAAAGCATTTACTTCTTTTCCTCATGAAGCCGTTACTGTTTTCTTAATCTCTTTTTAATTCCGCAGTGTCCATCTTGCCTATCAAAAGGGAGGATTTTTCCTTGACATTTTGAATGCAATTTTCTTAATATTCCTTTCAAAACCCTCATCATGCTGAAAAAATGTCTTTCTGGATTATTACACAGCGTTGAAGTTCTAAAAATGTAAAGCTCACATTTGATTACGGAAATGATTGTGAGTGGCTGACTGCTGTTCTTCACCTGCAGATTAATGGTGCTGATGTTGTGTTCCCCACTGGGGTGCATGTCCTTACAAACCAGCTGAGGCTGTTCTGAGCATTTGGGGCTTTGTTGTTTTTTTTTTTTTTACAGAGGTGATGGAGTACAATGACAATTTTGGTTTAAATTACCCATTTTCTCTATTTCATCTCATGAGAACTTGATAAACTTGATAGCACAGGCAGAGTTAGAGCCCATCTGTCATGGGAACAGCAAAAGGCAAACACCTGGAGCTGTGCTGGGTGGGCTTGGGCAGTTCTTTGCTAGAAGGAGGACAACCTGGTGTATGCAGGTAATGGAATACTTGTTTGCTCAGTGAAAGACTGGGATAAGGGTTGGATGGTGGATGTTTTGTTTTGTTGCTTTTTTTTTTTTTAAGCCTAGGCCCTTGTCACTTAAGGTAATGTGGCATGCTGAAGGGAGGCCTGGAGTGGTGCTGATGTCGCGCTGTGAGCTGCACAACAGGCACTGGTGCTGGCTAGCTTACATCTCTGCAGTCAGTGTCCCTGGTTGTTACTGCTCTTCCTCGTTCCTTTCTGCTAACTGCAAGCTGCTCATTTCTCAGAGCTCTCTCTACTTGTCATACCTCATGCCTGCTTGCTCATCATCTGTTAGCACGCTGCTGGGCTCACATGCTCTTTGCAGCACAAAGAAAATTTGCTGAATGTAGATCCCTTATTTTGATCTTGTCCATTCCAAGGCAAAAGCGTGTAGGCTTAGCATGAGACTTCTTACTTGGTCATAGTTGGCTTACCCCCTGTTTTTATGCCAGAGGACATTTCACATAGAACAGTGTTTCTGAACACTTTGGAAGCTTTGTCGGATGAAAACTACTTGTCCAGTTTGAATGCTGATTTGAGTCTGTGGCAGTATTTTTGACACAGTGATGAGGGGGAGGGTGTATATTGGCAATTATATACATATATAAATAAATGGTACAAATACATTAACGCTACAAACTGCAAGTGTTGCCTTTCTAACTTACAGGCTTTTCTCTCTTGCAGGGGATTTTTCCTGCAAACTATATTCACTTGAAAAAGGCAGTTGTCAGTAACAGAGGGTGAGTGGTTTTCCTGCTTTTAAGAAACCTCAGTTTCTCTTTTAGAAAGGAATCTAAGAAATAGTTATTAAAATGTATAGTGCTTTTTGTTCATTGCAGTTTGTTTTTATAAAGTTCTGAAATTCAAACGTTATTCTGCACAGCTCTGTTATAAATTCCTTGATTTTCTTCTTGTTTTTAACATAGCAGGAAACAGTTCTGTTATTTACTCCTGTTCGCTTTTCATAAAGTCAGGACTTCAGAGGTGTTGCCTGATATGCACCTATTTTAAAGAGTTCTATTTATATTTTTAATTTCTTGTTGTTCCTCACTGGCAGAATTCTGTATTTCATTCTGTTTGTTAGGGAGGCACTGGCACATAGGCAGCAGATGTCATTTCTGAACAGATTTTCATCCATACATAGCTGACAAGGTAACTGTGTTTGGAACTTCTCAAAAACATCCAACCCCCATACCTCAGCCCAAAGAATGACTCAAGTATGCGAGCACTACTGAATTATCTTTTACCTTCAGGGCAGCAGAAGGGCTGATTAGGCATAGGGTTAGTTTAGTTCATGTGCATAGCAGTGCTGATAGTGACATGATGGCAGAGTTCTTAGCGCAGTTTCCTGCGAGGTTAACTGATGCTCCTGCATGCCCAGAGCTGCTCTTATCTACATTTTCTACATTAGGACTGTTGTGGGGAGAATTAGAGGTGCAGCATTTCAGATGGTTGCCCAAGGTGGAAGATTAAATGGGGAAGATAAAACTAAAAGATGGCATTTAGTGAAGTGCCTGCAGAAAAAGGTGTGACTTCTGATGGTCTTGCATTGTGTGGTTATTCTCAAATGGGCTGAGGAAACCTTTTAAGGGCAGCAGTAGTACTGATGCTTTGTAACTTAGAAGTGTAGTAAAACACATAGCTTGTGTACAGTGACTGCTCCTGACGTGTACTCTCCTTGTGGAAAGAATAGTTTCCCACAATTCATCATTACTAGTGGTTGAAGTTAATTCACAGTTTGTGAAAGGCAACCAATTCAAGATATTTGTATTCTCAGTAGGACAATTACATTAATTTTTTAAAACTAATTATCGTAAGATTGGTTTACCAATTGATATAGCAGAACATAGTTGGAACATAATCTGATTCTGACTCAGAGATCATAGTCATTAGTCGTGCATTGGTAAAAAGAAATAAATACAATTCTGCCCTGTATTTAAGAATACATTCCAAGTACTAGTATGAACACTTATATAATAATAAAGCATGCTATATAATATTCTTAAGTGTTGTGCTTCAGATCACGAACATATTCTGTAGAGATGTGTTAAAACATGAATAGAGATTTCCTAGTCTTTCACTTTGTCCACATATGAAGAAGTGCAGCTGTAGAGTAGGGCACAATCTCAGATGCTAGGTGTTTAGAGTGGGAAGGGTAAAGTCATTGGCATAGTCATAGAAAAATCTATCTTGCTGTCCTGGGGCTTTCCAGTCCCAGCTTTAATGGATTGAATGCATACCTAATATGGCCTCAGCAGGTTTCTAAGGTAGTGAACATGTATATATTTTGAAATAACACAAGATTTACTTATGTCATTGATGTGAATATGTTTTTGGTAGCTTGGAAATGAAGTATTGGAACTTAGTTCTCTACTCCAGAGATATCCAGTAGCATACAGTGACTTAAAATCGTAGAATCATAGATTCATTTAATGTAGAAAAGACCTTTTAGGTCACTGAATCTAGCCATGAACCTGAACTACCAAATCTTGACACTAGACCTTATCCCTTAGCACCATGTCCATGCATCTCTTAAATACCTCCAGGCACGAGGAATGCACTGCTGCCCTAGGCAGCCCATTCCAGTGCTTGTCCACCTTCTCTGTGCAGAAAATACTCCTAATATCCAATCTAAACCTACCCTGGCACAATGTGGGCCGTTAACTTCATCCTGCTTACCACTAATTGTCTGTAATATCACCCAATATAAAGGGCAAGTCAGGTACTTCTGGCGCGGGTAGCATACTGTATAATAATATTTATGTTAATTATCACATTTGTAGATCTTAGTGTAATGAAAGAAGGGAGTGCTGTGCTTCTCCTCTAATTGATAAAGAAGACCTTGGCTGTGAAGGGATGATTATTCTGTTATTCTGGTTAGAGAATGGCCTGTTTGGGTTTCCCTGAAATCCAGTGGTGAAGAAGCCTTCTGGCTGGGGAAGTTCCATAAATGGTACATCTTCTGGGTGTTTGATGGTACTGGGCAGCATGCTCGCTAGAGGGATAAAAGGGTCGGACTGGATTAGACGGAGCACAAACGGAAGGACCCCACTTTCAGACAAAGTAATTTAACGTGCTATAATCATGAGAAGTGTTTTCACTGACCTCAATTAGAATGATTTAAATATTGAACACATAAGTAGAAAATGCTTCATGTAAGCAAATTTTTGGGAATGTAATGGAGAAACAGTTGATAGGAGACTAGAGTTGCTTGAGAGTTACAACAGAGAAGATGTTACTCCTAAAAGGTTTTTCTTTAGGTTGAGAGCTCAAAAAATGTCAGTGTTCTACAAGTGGCTGTGCTGGCACTTATTTCTTTATACCTTTTCCAGAGTGCCTCTCCTAATTTTTGTCCTCTTCTTGTCTAGGCAATATGAAACAGTTGTTCCACTTGAAGATTCTGTTGTGACTGAGGTCACAGCAACACTACAGGAATGGGCTGTGCTCTGGAAACAGCTGTATGTGGTAAGAACAGTACTCTTCTCATTGCACAGCATTTTTCAAATACCTTGAATGAGAGATATGTTGCATGCTTCCCAGCCCATTGGGAAAAAAACATGAAATACAGATGTTTAGATTTCCTTTTTGCCTGGTGGGGGGAGTGGCTAACTGTAGAAGCTCTGGTAATGTGAGATTCGCATGGACTACTTTGGAAACTTCAGCATTTTTGAAATTTTGCCATCAAATCTGAAACCTTCCTTGTTTAAATTGTGTTCTTAAGTAGATAGGAAATGTGTTTAGTAACACCAGAATGGAAGATCTCTGCGAGTCCCCTCAAAGAATTACTCATCACAGTCTGTATTTGTTTTGGTGTCTGGGGTTTAATAGAGGAAGAACTTAAACAGAAGCCTTTCCATATTATTGTTCCTTCCAGTATTAAAAATAAACACTCTTACTCATCTGTTTTATATAATTTTCAGTTGCTGACAGACAATGTCACCTAGCTCTGCTTTCATTATAATCCTATTATGTATTTTTTAATGGCCAAATCCTACGGAACAGCAAAAAGAAACCTGCATAATTGAAAATATTTTTTTTCTTTTTATTTATTTACAGTTTTTTTTTCTTAGTAATTATAAGCTGTAACTATTGAATTACGACCAAGAACTGTAGGTAGTTGAAGCACGAATTTCCTTTCTTTCTTTAGTTTAGAGAAATACCTCTATGTAGAACCTTGTTTAAACCTGAAGTGTTATTAGAGAGATATTTGGGAAATATAGGCAGAAAAGAGGAGTCCAGTGTAGCACAATGAGCCACATTCCTTACTCCCTTCAGAAAAGCACTCAAGTCTATTATGAAATCAGTTATCCTTGTGTTGCTTCCAATTCTTCTCTGATGGCACATGCAATATACAGTCTTCTTAGTACCACTGTTACATCTAGCACTTCTTGTTTTTTTCCATTCCAAATACTCTGTTGTTGTATGTTTCTATAAGGTAGATTTTTCTTTCTCCCCAGTGTCTTATGAAGAAAGCAAGAGTAGTATGGCAGTAATATTGCAGCTGAGAAAGGAGAATTATTTTATTTAGAAATGAGTTGAACTTTCCATTCTACTAATCTGTTTCTTTTTGATTGTTATAGCTACATTTTGAGGAGAGGGAGTAAGAAAGCTCTAGCTATAAACTTTAATGTGCTATTTCTGGGACTTTCTATTCTAGCTCATTACACACAATATTATTGTATTCTTAAATAACAGGGGAAAAGATTTACTGGTTTCATGTAATTTGGGAAGCAGGCATCAGCTTCAAAAAAGAAGTTGGCAAAGCTTCAGAGTGGGGGAAAAATTATTTTGCTTTTTCCCTCTGAAATAATACAAAAAATAATATAGAAATGATCACAAAATCATTTAGGTTAGAAGGGACCTCCTCAGGCCATCCCATTGGCTGCTCGCATAGGGTCAGGCAGAGCAGGTTGCCCACAGTGGGGTCCAGTCAAGTTTTGATCCTCTTTGTGACAGAGACTCCAATACTTCTCTGGGCAAAGCTGTTGGTGTTCGACCACCTTCACAGTAAGAAGTAATGTTGTCTTATGTTCAGCACTACTGATGTGGCAGTTTAGCTTTCCTGACATGAAGGAACAATCTCTGCTGTTGTTAGGGGGGTAACAGAAACGTGTCCTATTTAGAAACTGTCCTGAATCCTGAGGAGTTGTAGAGGATGCACAAATGGATATGGCAGTGCTGGTGTGCTGTTTGGTTAGAAATTAAACAGTAAGGTCACATGGTGAAATGTGTTAAAGAGACTAAAAAGAAATACTTGTTTAGTGTTGGGTCAGCACCAGCAGAAATTTTTATTAAACCCACATTGAAATATGAATCATTTAAGAAATCTAATTAATGTTATTCATCATGCTGCTGTGCCTTGTCAGCTTAGTAGAAAAGTTCTAAATTGTAGTGAAAGTTAAAATGCTGGTTGTTAGCACAGATGTTTTCAGTAGGTCAGTACCTATAAATGGCAGCAATGGGCACCTCTGCAGTGCAGTACTGCTACGTAACAGACAGCTTCCAAACAACACGTAGAGCATTTCTTCATAGCTCTGAATGGGTTGAGCTGTTCATCTTGTGTTTTGGCAGACTTCTTGCTAGGATTATGGTTTGGAAGACAAGTTTGTTTCAGTTAAAAATTCCAAGAACCTTCTTTGGTCCTACAGTTGGGGTGTGTTGTAAGGTTTCTGCCTGCCTATCAAATAACAGACTCAGGAATTCCAATGTCTAGGAAGCCTGGAGCAACTAAAATTGCCTGAAAAGGGGTGCTCTGCTGTTCCAAGTCAAAAGAGCTCAGCTGAAAGAAGCTGGGGGAAGAGGAGAAAGCTAAGGAAGGGGAGGGAGGGTAAAGCAAAGCTCAGGTTTGAGAAACCACTGTTTAGAAAATCAAGTCATATAAAGCCTTTCTCACATCTCTCTGACCACAGAGTCCATGCTCTTACCAGTAAGAAATTCTGGAGAAGCTCAAATAGCTTCCAGTTAGGAGCTATGCAGTACTTCTGGTTTGTAGATTGTAAATTATGTATTGGAAAGACGGGCCTGAGTACCGCAGTGTTGTGATAGTCTTACAGTTTCTGCTGTCAGTGTGTAAGGTGAATAATCATGTTACTAGAACTAGAAGCTGAGACTGTAGAGAAAAAGGCATTTATGTGCAATGAGTTCTTAAGGGAAGGTTGTGCTTAAAAAGAATTTGAAACAAGATGGTATATGGTGGTGTTCTCTGTGCTTTGTAGTATCATAATCCAACTACTCAGAACGTCTGTCTATAAGTGCTAAAAAAGCAATATGACTTCTGAAAATACAGGAGGTTTCTCTCCATCTGGAAAGGTATAGATGTACAAATAATACTGGTATGAAAACCAGGAGAAAATTTATTCAAGGTCTTTAGTAATTTATATTGAATGTTTTTTGTAACAGTAGTGGTACTCTGGTTAAAAACTGTATGCTCATCTAACAATACTTGGGGTAATCTATAATAGTAAATATTTAATATTTCTAAAAGAGTAAATGCTTTTTTAGTTTTGAGATTTTAAAAAAAACCCATCATTTCTTTTTTCAGTTTGAATAAGTAGTCTGTGTACAGATGTAGTGTCCTAGTACTGGAAAAGAAAGTTTTCCTTCTGATCTGCCTGTCTGCAGGCTTTGCAGATGAGCACAGGATCAGTAGGTGTTAGTAACTACTTTCTGTCCTGAAGGTCACCGTTCTGTGTAAACTACTGACGTTGGATTTTCCTACTTCCACTGCTGTTATGTGGAATTTCTGGGGAAGAGTTAACAAGAACTAAATGTTTTAACTTCATGCTACGTAAACTCTATTTACTGTGTTGCTTATAATATGGGTAGAGTTTCTGATAACAGATGCCCAAATGTTTATTGTCGCTGTATATGACACTGTTTTTATCTTGTGTTATTCTTTAACCTGACTCATATACTCTGTGTTGTTCTTGAAGATTAATTTGGACAACATAACTTTTTCCTTCTTCGGGAAGCCTAAGAAATTTAAAAGAAGGTTCTACTTGTTCCTTTTTAGTATTACAAAAGCACATAAGAAGTTGCCAGAGATTCCCTTCTCTGATATTGCACTTCTTAATGTATTGGGAGAGAAAGTAAAAATAGACTTATTATTTGTACTACTATGGGAAGCTGAGCTTATTTTTGTGAGTACTCCAAAGAGACAGGACAGGGCAGAAAAAGGAAACAAAACAAAGTCTTCAGGAGAGACTTCTGAAGGTGCAGAGCTGGATAGAGATGCACAATTGCGTTTGTTGTGGTGACGTGCATGTGTGTAGCAGTCAGGCAGTTGCCCAGACCAGTATATGACTTCCACAGGGAGAAAAATAATACCAAGAAGGTGGATAACTTTCTCTTACCCCGTAGGTATTGGTAAGATTTGTTTTTTTTATACTACTTCTAAATAAAGGATCTGCAAGTTCTTCGTCAGCTTTAGTTAATTAGGTCAAACAAGACTCTTGTGAGTTCTTAAGTCCGCTTAAGAGATCACTGCATCTCATAGGTGGAGCACAGCAGCTATTTTAGCAGTAAAAAAATTCCTCAGAGTTTTAAGATGTGATGGGGGGATGATTTCTGTTGAAATAGCAGATTACTGCAGAGAGACCAAACGTAGCTGCCCAATTTAGAATTTGGTCAGATCAATAAATGTAATTTGCTACTTCTCTGCAGAAAGAGAGCAGGGGGAAGAGTGTGGAATGAGATCTAATCCACTGGGAATAGGTGGAATTCTTTGCCAGCTGAGTTTGAAAGACAATTCCTGTTGGATCCTTTTAAATCTTCTGATGCTCCTGTCTAGTGTAAAAGTGGGCAAAAGGATGTGGTGCAGTTGGAGTTGGTCTGGGTGTTTGTTGTAAGCCTTCCCTGGCTACTGCAGAGGGGCATTAGTTCAAAACTGGCATTTTAAAACAAATGTCCTTTGTTGAACCATTGGTGTAGTTTTTAACCTTGTATTGAAGTGTTTTGAGACATTTTTGATTAGTGAGGTGGCTTTTACTTCAAAACTGATGTAACCATAGAAGTGATGTTTAAAAAAAAAAAAAAGCAAAACAAAAAATACAACACCACAAAAAACAGAAAAGAAAAAACCAACCACAAATCATGCAGTGCCTGAATACTACTTCAGAACATCTCCCCTGAAGGTACAGGGTGGAAATACAGTGCTGATGATATTTCACACACAGTTCTTTGCAGTTAAACTGCTGGACCAGCACAATATGTGGTCACCTTTCCTCTTTCTGAGCCAGTTTCAAGGTTGCCTGCGGACAGGAAACTCCTTTAGCATGGCTGTTCAACTGTTGTGAAAAGAATGCTTGGAAAGAGTTGTGGAAACTTGCCTGGCCCAGGTTGATGCTAACAGAAATCTGGAAGTCATCCCTAGTCCTGTGTTCTATTTTTTGATGGCATTATGGAAGTGGTTTGTATTTTTCATGGTTACAGTGAAGGATGGATCTTCATGGAGTGCCCAGGAACTTGGCCATGAGTGTAAGTGACAGCCTATACAGTCTTATAAGTGCTGCGCTGGACATGAAAGAGGCAAAGAATAATTATTTCCACTTTGGCATCTACTTTTTCAGTTTCTCAGACAGTGTGCTGAGAAAACGTCTAATTGCTTACCAATCCTAATCAAAGGCTTTTAGCTGATTTGCCATCTGATTACTGGAAAATACTTAAACGTTTTCTTGATTGGGTGGTTCTGGAAGATATGTGCAGAATGATTTGGAGCATGATGAACACTTCAGTGCTGTGTGCGTAAGGTGGGTATCTTTGTAATTTGGTATGTTTGGTCATGGAAGGGGAAGCTGGAGATGAAGTGTCATGAAGTGTTTTATGCCACTCTGCTCAATATCTTAGACATTTTTGTACCTTAAATTGTAGAGGTTTATGCTGCTAAAGATGTAGGTTTTGGAAAGTTGAGTGGAGTCCTTGTCACACTTTGTTCAACTGAGAATTGCATTTACTTTATTATGTATAGTTTTTTGAAGATCTTTAGTAAATGTCATTAATTATGCATTTTGTCTTTGGTGGAACAGGCCTCAGGTAGAATCTGCATTTACTATTTATTAGGTGACTGCCATAAAATGCAGTCAATTTCAATACATCTGTTCTTTAGCACCAGCTTGCTGAAGTTCCATTGAAGTGCTTTGTATTTTGAGATTATAAGGGATTCCTGTAATTACTCTTTCGATTCTCTAGTTTTAAGAAAATTAATTCTGTTGGTTCCTTATAGTGATTTGTGGAAGTCTGGGAGCTCTGAAGGATTAGTACTGATAAAATTTGAGGAAAATAAAATAAGATTAGTTTGTAAACAGGTCTTACATCATTAATATTTGAAAAACTGCAATAGTTTGATTGAAATTTACTCACCTTTGAAGACCACATAATTTATGGGAAGCTTGACTTTAAGGACAGTACAACAAGCAGCAGTATATGCAGCATGTTTCACTTTTCATTTATGTCCACATATAGATTCACATATAGATACAGTAATGTTTGGTTTTTTAATAAATAACAAAAGGTTGACTGTAAAACAACTCATGAAAAGTCTTATCGCATCGTATGGGAGGAATACATGCTTTGAGTTGCCATGGAGATGGATAGATTTCAATAGATTTTTAAAATATAGACAGTTAGATGCAAGTCACTTTCTGGTGTCCTTGACAGGTCTTACAGTGACAAACTGTGCATGGTGTTCCTATGATTTCTTTCTTGCTTTGTAAAAGAAGCATTTTTTAGTCATTGATGTGGGATATCATCACATGCTCTTTTATTTTGGAAAATAGAATAGCTGCCTTTCCTTATGCTGAAATTCATAGCAAATTGCCTTTTTTTGTAGTTTCATTTAAATTTTTAAAATGCAAGCTAGTTTGTAGGTAACAAAGAGCTTTGTCCTTTTGGAACAACATCCAGTCTGCCATATGCTGCAAACAACAATACCCATATAAAGTATGTGTGCAATATTAGAAGATAGGAATTTGAGTTTATTGAATGTTGGCTCAACATTAGGTGAGAACAGACAATCAGCAGGGAAACAAGAAATTGCTGAGGGAAAGCAGTGGCTGACTTGCAGATGCTTTCAATTCATTGCTTTTGTGCTATGAACAAAGTGAATGCTGTATTACATTAGACCAGGGAAAGAAGGTTTCACTCCAGAAATCCAATCAGGAATTGAGGTTCTTCATCTGCAACAGGAGGCTCACCCACGTTGTTCTCAGTATGGTGTTATGACAGAAACAGCTTTTGAAAGAGACAGAAATGGTAGTGTAGTTTGATTGCAGGCTTCCAGAGGTGTGTATTGAAGAAAGATGGTAGTTTGGGTTTTGTTTTCTTTTTAAGAACAGAGAATGAGAGAAGGGAGGAAAAGGTAAGGGAAACCAGCACTCTGGCCTTCTTGAGTGAGCCAGCGAGTTTGTACGTGTGCCTAGAGCTCAGGAGGACAAAGATGGATCGTCCCTGGTGGGCATTTGTTGGAACTGAAAAGACAGTTTGTTGGATTTCATTTTATAGAAGACAGATTTTATTTTACTTTTGTTCATTAGAAAAGCAAAGAACATCTGTCCTTTTGGCAGCCTGTCCGGCGCTGTTGTCCGTGTGGTATTGAGAAGTGTCCTTTATCCTTATCCTGATTTGCGTTACTTCCTGTTGTTTCTAACCCTAGGTATTGCAGAGGAAGAGGTAGCTGATGTGTAATATTTGTTATTGTTACTATCTTAGTATTTTTTATATTAAAAGATAAGTTTTCTAAACAGAATGTGTAGCACAAGTTTAATAGGTGGGGTGTGTGTAAAAGCTGTACTAAAAACAGCCTCCCAAGGGCTGTAGCTGCAGTGGTGAGCAGCTAGCACTTGGCATGCCAGCTTTGATTACTCACTGCACTGTTGCATTTGGCTGGACAGCAGGTAGTTGCTGGTTATTGTGTCCTCCTAAACAAACAAACAAAAAAGCATCCTAATTGAAAAACTCGGTGGTAAGTCTGGCAAATGGCTAGATAGTAATTTTTGCATAAGATATTGAGGTCAAATTAAAACATTCAGTATGATTATTAAAGACTTCAGTGTTCTCTATTTCCAGCTACATGATTATGGGTATGCTGTAGAGACAATTGGTAAATAACAAAAACTCTTTTCAGTGTGTAAGTAGGCTTCCAAAAGCAAGCATTTGAGGACCAGGGGAATGCCTCTGGTCTCAGTTCAGCCTGCTTGTTCTTTAAGAGCTGTGGTAAGACCTTTCATTTTGCGATCATTTGCCATATGGGATGTGGTAATGAGGCTGCAATCCCCCTCCCTTCCGTCATATGCTACAGCTGTTGTATGGTGAACAGTGATTGTTAACAAAGGCCTCCAGAAAGAGGGAGAGCCATGCTCAAAAAAACTAAGAAAACGTTGTACTCCCTGAGGTTGGGGCCATCTTCCATGAAGACATTAGGGAAGATAACACCAGTTATTAGTGGATACTTTCTACTTAAATCTCTCAATAAAGCCAAGATGATAATAGATGGTATCCCTGATCTTGCGTGTATGTTTGCAAAACTGCTGTAGGTTTAAGCACTTGGATGCTGAATGTTATGTAGAACTCCTTAGAATAGGTTTGGTTAGTTTGCAGTGCTTTGAGCCACAAAAGGTAAAGAAAAACACAATGGATGTTCATTAATGAAGGGAGCGTATAAACAGGAGGAGGAATGAGTGTCTACATGGATTGAGAGCGGTAGGAAAAGAGGGAATGGTTTTAAACTACAACGGGAGGTTTAGATTGGATATGAGGAGGAAGTTTTTCACACAGAGGGTGGTGAAGCATGGAAAAAGTTGCCCAAGGAGGCTGTGGATGCCCCATCCCTGGAGGCATTCAAGGCCAGGCTGGATGTGGCTCTGGGCAGCCT
>JAOWBP010004220.1:1193125-1204595 GCA_028571105.1 Tragopan temminckii
CCAG
Organism: Tragopan temminckii; assembly: GCA_028571105.1. Classification (NCBI taxonomy): domain Eukaryota; kingdom Metazoa; phylum Chordata; class Aves; order Galliformes; family Phasianidae; genus Tragopan; species Tragopan temminckii. Next base: position 1,193,130 of record JAOWBP010004220.1, read on the forward strand.
CTCTCCAGCCTGTCCAGGTCTCGCTGAATGGCAGCACAGCCTTCAGGCGTGTCAGCCAATCCTCCCAGCTTCGCATCATTGACAAACTTGCTGAGGGTGGCCACTATCCCCTCATCAAGGTCATTGATGAAGATGTTGAACGAGACCGGACCCAGCACCGACCCCCGAGGAACACCGCTGGTTACAGGCCTCCAACCGGACTCTGCACCGCCAACGACGACCCTCTGCGCTCTGCCAGTCAGCCAGTTCTCAACCCACCTCACTGCCCACTCATCCATCCCACACTTCCTCAGCTTGGTTATAAGGATGTCATGGGAGACATTAATATTAATTGTAAATAGAAAACTTCTTAAATATTCCAACATGTAATCCTAGGGAATTAGGCATCTGTGGATTGTAAAGATCTGAGTTAGTGAAAGCCATCTCTGGAAGTGTATCAAACACCTTATAGCTTCAGAATAAAGTTCCTTTGCTTAGGAGTCATCTCTAGTCTATAGCGTGCTTGAGCAAATCATGTGGCTGTGGTTGGCTTTCAAATAAACTGTTTCCTATGCTGCAGTTCCCATAAATGTGTATTTAGAATAAAACATTAAAATGTGACCTCTTAAATTCAAGTAGCTCAACCAAAACCTGCTTGACTTACTTTGTTGTAAGCAAGCTAACTTTATGTGGACATATTTATAGCAGTTCACCGTCATTTTATAGGTTCATTCCTAGTATTACATTTGTAATGTTACAAAGAGTTTACAACTGCAGTTGGCTGCCGTTAGTAGATGTGATATTGGTTGCAGATTTTTTTTATGACATTGTATGAAATTCCTGCTGAACTGTCTGCACGAGGATATTCTTTGCATTAGTCATGTTCTGTGTTTGGGAAGAGCAAGTAGACTTCCATACAAACTGCTGAATGTACATTTTGGTCGCTTTTTGGTTTCTGGTCCTAACATAGGGCTGGTTACAGCAGGGAAAGGTCGGGTAGGTTGAAACTTCTTGTCTGTTTCTGTCACGTGTACATTTCCCTCCCTTTAAAAGAAAACTGTGATAATGTATTTAATCAAAAAACAAGAGGAAGGGCTCTGAAGAAAATATTTATTTTTTTTAAGATAGCAATCTAAAAACAGAAGTTTGCAGTATAACAAGGTCTTCATAACGAACATTTGTCTGGTAACGATCTCCTAACAGTCACTCCATCTTCCCTCTGTTTATTCTTAATCAAGGTAGGGCAAGTTTCTTCTTTTCATGTCTTCTGTGTTGTAGATGTTCAGTTTCCCTAATTTCAGTTTCCCTAATAACCCTTCTTTGTATTTCAGTGAATGTTAGCAGAGCGTGGGGGGTATAATTACACAAAGTGCTCCAAAGTTCTAGCACATAGGTTTTACCAACACTTAAGTAGTCTGTTTTCAATGAAAATACTTTGTCCTGTTTCGCCCTAGTATCATGCTTGATCTTTTTCCTGTGGTTGCCTTGCAGGCCAAGCTGTTAGCCATCCTGTACTCAGCCGCAGACAGGCCTTTTCCTTCCTCACACATTTTCAACCTGTGAATCTTAAGCTTACAGCAGATTTGAAACTTCTGAGAGCATGACTTTCTACTTTTGTACTATTAGCATTCATCCCATACTCTGTCATTAAAATTATCTATTTCTTCCCAGGATACTCCAATCTTCCACTGTGACATTGCAGTTTATATTAATATGATTTCTAGTGTTTGTTTGTTTGTTTGTTTTTGGGAATGGTGTGAAATAAATACTATATGAAAATACTATCTCAGAAGGAACCCTGGAAGACTCAGGACCCATTGGCAACTCTGAAGCACTCAGTTTTCCCCGCAAAGATCTTTATTCTCTACTTTGTGTACCATTCAGTCTCATTGAAAATAGGGTACGTTACCTGCAGATTATCCGATATGTACAGCTTTATTTAGAAAAGTAATTTTATATTTAAGTAAAACTCATGTTTTGTCATACTTTATATTTTTCTTAAGCATTTCATTAGAAAGCATTTGAAAACTTTGCTGATGGTGATGGTGACTAATAGTGAAATAGTTGATGAATCTCTGGTTGTACCTTCTTGAGTGAACCTGTCTCATTTTAGGACTGGAATTAAAAGATAAATATATTCAAAATGTATTTCAGAACAGGACACTGAGATGTCAAAATATTCTAGAATTTGGAGATTTATGTCCCAAGGTTCTCAAACTGTGTTGAACACTTTGACCTTTGCCTTCTACACTAGTTTCTTTTCATATGTACACCACTGATGTTAATTGCCATTCAGTACACAAAAGCGCCCCTCCATTACTAAACATTAAGAGTGATTTTATTCTAGTCACTATTTATCACTGTTTCATTTTCACTGCAATGTAGTCCTACTTTTTGCCTTGAAAATTTTTTTTTTTTTTATTGGACTTTCCATGGCTTATTTCAGATTCATCTCTGGAAGCTCTCATTTTTTTTTTCTTTCCCATTTTATACTCATAAATTGTACTTCTCTCTTCTGACTTCATTCCTTTTAAAATTCTGGTTTGTCTTTTTATTTCTTTGGAGTGGTTACTCATTTGGAGCCCATTTTTTACTGATGTGTCTTTGCTTGCTGGTCAAATTTAAGTAATATTTATCCATTACTTTCAAATTGAGCATGAAGGTATGGAGTTTAAGTTCCTAAGTTTTTCAGCCAAATTATTTTCAGTAAATAGTTACCATAGCTACCAAAAGATTCTTCTATTAAAATCAAAATTGAGTCCAGTGTTCATTTACCATTTCATTTAAACTGAACCATCTTAGCTCTTTCACTCCAAGGTGATTTGATCAACACTTTTATGGTGTCCTTGTTGCAGGTCAAACCCACGTTCACAATAGTATCACTTCATGTGAATTCATAAAACGTTTGGAAAAGAACTGGCAGCTCTCACACTAACAAGGACACAAATGCCACTGCTTACAGAACATTGATTTTCCTGCCTCTGTCTGGAACTAGATCTTATAGTGATACAATTTCTAGAAGTAGTAACATTATTTTTTTAAATCAAATCCAATTCTGGAATGCTCTTGAAAATTTTGAGCAAACTCATTGATGGTTTATCATTTCCCCCCAAATTATTTTGACTCAGAAATTCTGTTTTGTCTGTGCTACCTACATTTCTTTAACCTATTGTGTCCTTGTTTCATAATGGTAGTATGTTTGCATTACTGCAGTTTATTTCTGTAGTTTATTTTTATCTCTTTTCATCATCATTATTCTTAGATGTTTTCATTAGGTTCTTTTAAATGATACAGCAGACATACAGTTTAATTGTTAGCCATTTAGACTGCAGTCTTACCCACAACAGTAAAATACTTTACTTGACGTTTATGTTTCTTTTCATTTTTTCTTTTATTAATTATATTTTTTATATTTTATTCTTTAGGGATGCGCAATATTTCATAACTTCAATCATACCATGTTATTTTTAGGTAATAAGTTCTTCTTGCCTCTTCATAGGCACTGATAGAATTTCTAAGAATACGATTTCCTCAGCAGCTTTTGTACCCAATAACGTCTCTTCCATTCCTCAAAGCGAGTTGGTCTAATAAAAAATACCAAAACAATTGATATAAATTTCAAACTAGCCGGTAAGGAATAGTAATTTTATTTTGTTTTATTTTATTGAACCCGTTGAACTACAGGTTTTACCAGCTTGCAATAGAATTGGTATTAATGGAAGATTACCTGTCCTCTGGAAATCTTGCCATTAGTTCCTCCTGACAGTGGCTTTGAAATGCTAAATCTCTGCTGAATGCATCTTGTCTAGAGGGTGACAAGGAACAGCTGTCACAGTTCAACTCAAGCTAATACAGTCAAGCATTGTGAGAACAAGATAATATTCTGAACTTGCAGTGGGGACTGAGTGGTATAGCAGACACCAAAAGAAAAGAAAACATAGCGTAACAGGAAAATGCAAAAGTTTTATCAAAATTTGCAGTTCTGTAATTGTGAACAGTAAGTTGTTTGTAACAGCGCACGTTGAATTTAAATTTCTGGAGAATCCTCATCCACTGTCAACAGGGAGGAAAAAAAGGAATCATTAAGAATTGCCTGAATCTTAACTTCATATTACTAACAGGTTCAATTAGACAAGCATATGTTTATGCTCTGGTTGACAGGCATGCTGTATTTTTATATTTGTTGCTGGGCTTAGTGCTACTAAACAAATATGTGTTTGTTTATCCTATGTAGAAAGGTAGCAATGACCATAGCCAACCCAAAACTCAATGGTAATGTGATGTTATGGTGGATAATTTATAAATCATAAATGAATTTGTAAATGAAAAACATATTTTTTGAGTCTGTCCTCTGTTGTGTGTCATGTTCTGTAATGAAAAAAGATGACTGAAAAAACAACTTTTGTAAATTCTTCTCCCAAGATTTAGATCTTCCGTTTCCTTTGAGGGAAGTGATGGGTTTAATAAGGATGCTGCATTTATACTTAACAAAAAAAGTGACTGGGTCATAGTTTGTTTCTGAACGATCATGCTGTTTTCTGCCTCTTTTGGTGTTTGAGATTTTTGTGCCTTTCATTGAAAACGACAATGTAAGTATTCCTTCCTCCTTTGATGGCTGGCCTTCAGATGGAACAAGTTGCTGAGAGCTTTCTTGGAGAACTGTGAACTTCTGTTTCCAACAAACAATTATGCTAATGGATGGTATGATGCTATTTATTTAGTATGTTGATGGCTACATAAAGAGTTAAAATTTTATTGTACAGGTTTACAGGAGATGAAGAGCAAATTCTTTGTTTTTAATTAGCACCTGCACAGTACTTATGTTTTTGTATGGGAACTGCTGAATCACGGCCTGAACCTCTGATTGATCACCTGGGGCGAGCAATGAGTCAGCCACGGCAGCACCGCTGAAGGCAATTCACCTGTGCTGCTGGAAGGGGTGGAGCCTGGCTCCACCTCTCCTAGACCCATTTAAGAGCTGACTACCAGTGGGGAAGGATCTCTTCTGGAGATCCTCTCTGCTGGAGTTTCATAGCGAGCCCAGGATACGGGTGAGCATCCTATCTCTTCTGCTTTGATATAAAAAAAAGCCTAGCTCTCTGGTATTTACAACATCTGTACATTCACTGATTGTACAGTTTTTTCCCCATGTGGAAACAGTCTGTTTAATCAAGACTTTTTTCTCCTGTTGACCGATTCAGATACTACATTATATGAGGACGTTTCTTGCTGTTTTTCAGGGAAGTACCTTTCCTACAGACTGAGCTGCTGTTTGCATGTCTGTAACAGCTAGACAGCATCTTGAGGAGCTCTAGGCTAAGTCTTTACTGCTCGAGTTTACACCAGGATTGGTCATTAAGTTTAAAAGTGTCTGAGGTGAGGCTGGGAGGACTCAAATCTGTGTCCTTTTCACTTGGTCAGCAGCTATCAGAAACTTCACTGTGCCAATGGAATCACGAGTGTCAAGAACACCACTAAGAGTGGTTATACGGATGTCATTCTGAGAAGAGTTTGTTGAGCATATTAGGAGTTCCTTGCTAATTTTAACATGCTAAATTAAGGCATGAGAGCCTATTTATGAGAGTATTGATTACTTCGTTGTAGTGATAGCTCATGAGGTTTCCATGCCTTTGTTACTTAGATAAATCAGCTGCTGGTCACTTCATTGATTTTTGTTTCAGAGCTTGATGTAAGGAGATCGGGTGGATTAACAGTAATTTCATCCTTTTCTCACAGTCGTGTCAGTTTATGTAATTCTTATTCTTGACTAATTGTTTTGCCATATCAGGCAACGTTCCTACTTTCTTTTATTCTGCTCAAGATTATCTCGATTTCATTACAGAGATTAAAGCTTCTAAAACACATTTCTTTCATTTTTTTGTTTTGCTTTTTTTTTGTTGTTGTTGTTCTTTTTTGTTGTTTTCCAATTAACATAAGTGACACAGACAAATGTCTTTGGATGTAGTTGTGACTTAGGCATGCATTGAGACAAGGCTCCAAAAGCTTGATCTATAAAGGACTGAAATGTTTTTGGCATGCTGGAAACACAAGCAGAAGATCTCTCTCTCTCAAACATCAGAATATTGTCAGGTCTTTCACAGGAATTACATTTCAATTCATTTTGGAATCTGAAGTTTGCACGAAGACTTAACTATTAGTCTGCCTGTTCAGTGGATGACCTTCCTCTGGGCAAATGACATTAGCAGTTAGAAGCTTGATTTAGCTATCTATTGAACTTTTCGTGTTTTAACTGTTTCAGATTAACAACAACAAAAAGAGCCACAAACTTTCTAACATTTATGTATTATCAAAATGTATTCTGTATTTATTTTGAATAGATATGAATAATAATATTAATATGTTGTTGAATGGAACAGACTGCCCAGGGAGGCTGTGGATGTCCCTGGAGGTGTTCAAGGCCAGGATGGGTGGGCCCTGGGCAACCTGGTCTAGTATTAAATGGGGAGATCGGTGTCCTTGCCTGTGGTGGGGGGGTTGGAGATTCACGATCCTTGAGGTCCCTTCCAACCTGGGCCATTCTGTGGGTGCCATACCACATAGTACCATATGGCAAAATGGCCGCTGCTTTGCGTCTTCTTTGAGTGGGTTCACCTGAGCTGGGGACAGTAAGCTGGTAGGAACGTGTTCCTGCCTGCACCTTCCAGCCAGCTCAGAGGAAATCAGTCTGCTCCCTTTCCACAGGTCAGCAGTGTGTGTAAAGGGTATAGAGCAACCTGCTAAGTCTCCAGTCACTATTCTCTATAAACCAAGGTTTGGTTGTCCCTAAACAAAGCAACATCATTAGAGAGAGCACTTAAATACATGCACAAATAAATCTGGTTCTGTGTTCATCTGTAGATACTTGGCTAAGCATTGTGGTTGAAGTCAGCCTCTGAGACAGCACACTGATGCACTTCCAGGAGTGCTGAAACCTCTGCTCGGATGGCTTCACTCAATTTCTTATAATCAAAGATATCTTTCAATAAATATAAGAAATATCTAACATTAGAAATGAAAGTCCAACAAACAAAAAGACTGAGAAAACCACACTCACAAGAAGAGTTTGCAAATATTTCTGAACTCTCATTTCAAAAGTGACAGGAGCTAACTGTTGCTTTGGTTGTGTTGCTTATATCCTGAATGTTAAAAGGAGTTAATAGAAAAAAGTATCAATTTGTCACAACAGTGCTAATTAATGTTTTACATTTTTTTCTTTTAATAGATAATTTGCTGTAGTGAGTATATCAGGGGTGAGAATGGGGTTGCAATAGTGTTTTTCTCAAATTTCTTAAGTGTTTAACCTACTCTAAGTATTAACCTACTGCAGGGAATCTGCTTTAGCTGGGGAGTTGGAATTGAACTCTAACCTCTACTATTTTGTGGTTCTAGGATTCATGCTGCATGAAGATTCAAATGAAAAATGTCGCTTTGCAAATTAAGAACAAGGTATTCTGTTTCTTTGGTATCAGGAAAATGTTTATTCAGCACAAGCTGTGGTGTACTATAAGGTCCAGCTGACTTAAAAAAAAAAACCACCTGCACTGAATTTTTCATAATTATACTTGATATATGCTATTGGTATTGAAACATTAGTCAATCTGTTCTGTGCTTAAACCAATATAAAATAAAATATGTCTGACTTAATTCAGACACCTTCTAGGGAAGCAACATAGAAACTTATAAACTGTTTCATATTGGCATAAAAACATTATCCGTCTTTGTTCTTATGCAAGTCCTGCTGTTTCCTGTTTCTATAATTTGTTCTCAAGCAATATTTCAACTGGAGCAAAAGTAAGTTAACATCACATTTGTAACTGTGAGGTATGTTTTTTGGTGGTTTGGGGTTGTTGCCCTAAGCAATAATTGTCCCGATGAAAGGATGTTCAGGTGGATAAGGTTGCAGGGCAAGAATGCCGCAATGTGTAGTGCCTAAAAAAAAAAATAAATTGCTTGCATTTGCAATATTTTAGATTTGCAGTGTGGTGGTTTAATTTACAAGAGGGCTTTATGCTATAGGAAAAATAATGTAATTGGGATCCATACATCAAGATTTGAGACCCCTTGCTTAAAAATTTCAGAAGATTATTTCATCAAAGGAAGAACAGCTCAGTTGCTCGGACATGTGAATCCCCACTTTGAAGGACAAAAGAGAAAAACTGTGTTTCAAAAGGGCCTGCAAGTTGTGGGAAATGGTGGCAGACTGTATTTGCTTCAGACCATTTTACTTCTCCCTGCAAGGTAAGGAATTTATAATTAGTGGGAAGGCAAGTTGTTTAATGGTTTAAGCCATCTTACCAATAGGAGGAGGATATGAACTGTATAAGAAGCAAACGTGCGAAGCTGGAACCTCAAGTGAAGAAAAGCAAGTAATGTAAGCAGATAATTTGACTGTCAAAAGGGGTTAACATTAATCTCTGATTTTTCTCTGATATCAGGGATTCCATACTATGTAGAATGGGGGTTTGCAGTCATAATCTAAATAGAAGGAGCAGCATCTGTAGCCCAGAGAAGGGGGGGAAGGGCAAAGTATGGCGATGTTCTTACCTGAAAGGGAGGGCAGAAGGTGATATGTTCTATGATACAGTAAGGTTGGGATAACTGAGAAGAATTTGTTTGCAGGACGGTATGAGAACCCCTGCTCTTTGCACTCTGACCTTCCACTGTCCCTTTCACAGCATTCAAAAGACTTGTGCAGTTCCCTTGATCTATTTAAGAGAAAGAAACTGTCAAATCTCTCCGTTCCCTAGCCAGCTGTCTTTCAGATCACATCTATATTATATTATAGCAAGATGGTATGGTATAAGATGTACATTAATTAATACTGTGTTGAACATTAACCTGTATGGATAAGGGCAATTGCATCTGCTGTAACATAACCCTAAGTAATTCACGACACTTTGGACGTAACAGCTTCTGTACACACCAATTGTTAAGTAACTTTTAACACAGTTATTCATAATGATTAATGCTTTTTTTTCCTGAGGTGTCTTTTTCAATAAATAAGGTGTGTGTTTGTCATTCTTTCCTTATAGTACAGTTCAGATAGCTGCTCAGATGATTTTTGTAAGAGGTGGTTGCTTTGCTCTGAAAAGCATTTAAGTTTGGGATACATGATGTCCATTGACGTAAGTTCTTGTAAGAGCTCTGACATTTAGAGAAAATATAAAATGTACTTTGATTGCTGAAGTTAATTTTAAGAAAACCTTTGAACTATCTAAGCAGTCTGATGAAGTAGGCATTAGATTCCAGTTCTGTTGTTATGGTTTTGAATTGTGTATTACAATAAGAAAAACTAAAAACAGCTCAAGAAAGGCAAAATTTGAGCATATAAAACCTCCATGTTTCTTGCTTTTCTTTGCACAATATTATTATGCTTTTCCTGTGCTTTACAGAATAGTATGGGTACTGAGGTTGCAGAAGTCAGTTATGTTGAGAGGTAGAAGATGAAAGCAGTAGCTGTTTTACAGCCCAGCACAATATTGCTGTTCACTTTTGGTCTATCTTTCTGCATATGGATGATCCTGGGTACCCACTTGCTGCATGGGAGATTAGTGCCTCTGCTCCTTACAGGATGAGATGTTTGTTCTGCACTACACTCAGGCTAAGAATATTTACCAAAGCAGTCAGTATGTATGTAGAGGTGATAGGAGGCTCATTAAACTGGTGAACGCATTTATCAGAGGAACAGGTGTAAATATATTTGGTAACTTTAAGTTATGCAAACTTGCATTCTACTGACTCTACAGTCAAGCGTACTGATTATTTTTCTTAAGCAGGTCATGCACCGTGCTAGTGACTGCTCAAAAGTAAATATCGCTAACAGCAGTGCAGAAAAAAGTGTTGGACAGACATGAGTAGTATGTACTATATTTCAAATACAAGTAATCAGTCATGAACAGGACTCTAACTGTTCATGCTAGCATTTACGTGTCCATGATGAGGAAATGAAAATCACAGTTGTATGTAAGTAAAATGTTTGTGTGTTTTCAGTTCCTTGCAGGTCCTGTCCTTTCAGCTGCTTCATAGACTTCTGTGTATTTCTCAAGTTTATTGAACTCCACAAAGTTCTCTCGTAGTATTCCCAAGTCCACCTTTATTTCATATTTACTGTAATGGAAAGAGTGAACTTGGACATGGATGCATTTTGAAGAAAATTCTGTTGTTACTTTCTTGTTTTCTTTGTTTCTTTTTTCTTAAGCCAGAAAGAAATCTGCTTCACTGCTGGTCAGTTGGCAGAGAGAAGAATCCAAGAACTGCTGTAGAATGAGGAAACTGGGAAGAACTGACCGATACCTTTCACTGCAGAGGTTTTCTGCTCTCAGTACTAGCAAGAGATAAATAGGTATTTATTACTGAAAAAAAAAAATCTAAAACTATAAATACCAGCAGCAGCCTATCTCCAACAGATGCAACTCAGTGCCAGTTTTTTGTCCCTTAGGAAAGTTATTTCTGCATGCTGTGGGAGTGCCTCATGAAGTAAAGTAATGAAGCTGAATATTGTAAATATATATGCCTAAATATGGATCTGAATTAAGAAGTGATTGAATAAGTTTTTTTCTACACCAATAATGTAAAACATACTTATTGGCTGCTTTCTGTTTCTTCTCTATTTAGAAGAAGAAGAGCCAACATCCCAAGAGCAAACAAAAACCTATAGAGAAAGCTAGCCATGTTCAGTGCTGAAAACTAAGTTGTGGGCACTAAAAATAAATAAATAATGAAGGTTTCCACAGCAACCTAAGTTCTGTAGTGCAAATTGATGACTTTCATTGTTTTATTACATAATGATAGAACAGATACTCTATAAGAAGTGCTGGGTGCATTCGAAGTTAGATTATTCAAGGTTTGGTGCGCTCTTAAGACTTGACATCAGTTACTTTAGTTCCAGAGGTTTCAGAAAGTGCTGCGTGGAGGGTGTTGTTTTCTTCCTGTGGCCAACCTTGTGCAATGAAGCTGTGTGTTTGGGTTAAAGATCTTACTGATAACTGCTCAGAAGGTGTAAGTATGCCTGGTTTGGTTTCTGCTCCTCAGAGTGATCTGGGAGGTGATGCAGAAGAGCAGCAGGAGCGCAGCGCAGCTCGCTGCCCTTCCAGTCAGCAGGGCCTGGAGTGAGCACGGCCCTGCGGGAGGACTCCGCTCCCGTTCCGGAACAACAGTGAGAGGACCTGTTCCTGTGCCAGAGCAAAGGTGGCTTTTTGCGGTGTTTAAACCGGTTCCTTGTGAGCAGCCGTGAGATCCAGGCTGCGACCATTTGGGTGCCCTCAGCTCCCACCCCCCTAGGGTAGCGATTGGCGTCCCGTGCCCTTTAAAGGAATTTTAGCTTGTAGGTGGGCTCTAGTGCCGGTTTTCACTGAAGAACGGCGCAGCAGGACGCAGCCCTGCGCTGAGCAGGCGCGGCCCGGCTTTGTCAGCACCGCCCCCGCGCCTCGCGCCTCGTGCGGCCGCGCGGGAGGGGAGGGGCGGGAAAGGGCGGGCCGGCGGGAGAGG
>JAOWBP010004220.1:1204695-1259382 GCA_028571105.1 Tragopan temminckii
GCTGGATGCGGGGAGGCCGCCGAGGGCTGTCGGCGCGAAGCGAACGTTGCGAGCGCGGGGCCGTCTGCGCCGAGCGCGGGGCTCCGCCGAGGACTTCGATCCGTGCCTTGGCACGGCGCGTGCTGCGCGGGGCAGAAAGTTCTGGGTGAGGGCTGAGAGCTGCGGGGCGGGGGCTGAGCGCTCCACGAGCGCCTCTCCGCCGCTGCCGGCGGCGGGCGGTTCGCTGACCCCCGTTTGTGTCCAGGACTCGATGGCGAGCGCTGCGTGAGCGGGCTGAGCACGCCGCGGGACGGAGCGCGCGGGTCGCCCGGTGGGCGTCGCGGTGGCCGCGGGCTGCCGCCTGCTATGGAAGGCGATGGAGGAGAGCAGGAGTCCCGGCCCGAGAGCCACGTGGAGAGCAGGAGCGGCGTGAAGCCCGTGCCCGGGGGAGCGGCCCACGTCAAGCTAGAGATAAAGAAACACGCCGTCACGGATGACTACAAGCTGTCCAAGCGGGTGTTGGGGTTAGGAATCAACGGCAAAGTACTGGAGTGCTTCCACAAGGAGACGGGGCAGAAGTGTGCTCTGAAGGTATGTGGGCTATTCCCTTTTACCTTAGGGCTTTGGAGGCTACAGTTCACTTAACGCCCTGTTACGCTCATGTTTTGCCGCTGACGTTTCACAAGGAGAGCTGCGTGGTGAGGGATCCCAGCCTGGAGATGCTCGCATTGCTTATGGGGTAGCGGCCCGCCCGTGACTCTTTCCCGTGAGTGTTGAGGAGAACGTTTCCAGTGGCAAAAGCCTCGTGTTTGTATTTAAGAGACAAAGCAGGGAAGAGAACATCTGGGTGTATGCTGTGAGGGAGCGTGCTGGATTCTGAATGGATGTGTTATGCAGCACTGAGAAAGGAAGCTGCTTTGGGTCTCCGCAGTTCAGTAGGCCCGAGCTGGGAAGGGTTGAGGTGCTCACTGGTCTTTAGGCTGTCTTCCTTCTGAAGACCTTTTGCAGGGCCCTGCTCCCTGTCACAGGCGCCTGACTTTGGAAGGATCCCTCTTGGTGTTGGAAGGTGTGCTTCCACTTTCCTCTGTTATTCTCCTCTTTATCTTTGCAATCTGTTTCCTGAAGGGCACCAACTGGGAGAGCACAGGTAATGCCAGCACTGGCGAGTAGCTCTGAACTGGAAATGAGTATTTGTAGTGATAAACACGAGTTAAGTACACAGACTGTTAGCTCAGGAACATTAAACTCACTTGCCTTTTAGCTTGTAACCTCGAGGTTTCCGTGATGATTTCAGACCACGTGGTTAAAAACCCAACAAAAAGTAACTGGCCCAAATGCGAACCAGGTTGGTGCTGTACAGCAGGACTGAAAACAGCTGAAGCAAATGTTGTGAGAATGGCATGGGGGTGTTGCTGAGTTCTTGCTGGAGTTTACCCAATTAGTGAAGGTGTTTTTGGGGTGCATTTCTATTTCTTAAGCCTCAATCTGCATCTGGTGGCAGCAGGACGGCAGCTGGAAGCCAAGGGCTGCGTATGGCCTTACCTCAGTCAGCTGAGAGCTGCTGTGCAGCAAAGTCCTTGTGGTCTGGTGGCAGAGATTGGAAATACCTGGTAGCTTTGTCTATAAAAAAATAATAATTTGAATACATGAACTAGAAAAACTTGTCATAACGTGCTGATTAATGGCTGTGTTTCCAATGCTCTCATTTTTCTTTATCGCTGTTTCTGTGTTCTCTGCACATAGCTGACTCACAGGAGTTTATCATGGAGGAAACCAGAAGTTCTGGCAAACAGAGTGGGCAGTGCTGGGGCTTTGCATGTCCCTGGGGTTTGTGGCTCTGAGGTGCGATTCCTCATTCGGATCCTTCCGCCTAAATATTCCGCACCAAGTGAGTTAAATTGAGGTGCTTTCAACGTGATTTCCATGCTCGGGACGCTGTGATGAGGGATAGCATGCCTTCTGGAAATACAGAAGCTGTTTTGCTCTTTTAGAAGAGTTCCATGGATTTTCTATTTGGTGTACACCATTCAAAGGTTTTATGGAAGTATTTTAAGATAGAAATTGCCATTTGGGAGCACAATCCAGTGGAAATAGGAGTGTTCCACAGCTCTGGAATCAGAGAGGAAATACGTTCCTGTTCTGTACAGTGCTTTAATTTGGTGCTTAGAGCTGGGGAAAAGGGGAGAGGAGGAGCAAAGCTGCAGTGCTGAGTGGAGAGGAGGAATCTGTACCAGGTCCTCTGATCCTGGCTTCCATTTAGCACAGATTGAGTTGGCCGTTGTTGTTATTTTGTTTTCATAACTTTTAAAAGATGTGGAAAGCCGAAGTGCACACCTCTATTGCCAAACAGGGACTTTATCAGTGATGTTCAGTATTGCACTGAAATGGTTACATGCGCATCGTGCTCCCAGCTGTGCAATGTGTGCGCTTTCCTTCCAAAATGGGCAGAAATATTAAGATCTTTGGGAGTTCTCTAGGGAGTTTAAATGGCAGATAATTCTTCACCGCATGCATGTATGTATTTCTCATTGTTGTGAGCTTAAGTACTTGAAAAAAATTTAAATATGCCATTAAGTAATATTGCCAGCAGTCCAGAGAGAACCCGCTATTCTCTCCAAAGATGGTCTAATGAGAAGATTACCCAACAAGGAAGGATAAAACCTTCCTTGGTTAATTGGAAAGCGCTTGGTTAATTGGAAAATAAAATCTTTTTCGTAGTCCCGGATGAAGGCTTTCAGAGAAAGCTTTTCTTGTGAAACCTCAACAGGGCCGTAGCATTCCCCAGCACCAGGTGGGACTTCACAACACATCATCTAGTCAGAACACTTACTAAATTAAAAAGGAAACTTGGAAAAATGGTTTTTCAGAGGCAACTTGTGTGTGTGGTTGTGTGTGTAGGGATGGCAGGGCCATGGTGCTCCGCCTTGCCACTGCTTGTGCCAATGGGTGCACTGACATCCAGCTGCAGGAATGGGAAGTGAAGGCTGCTGTAGCCTCATCTCACAGGTGGAGAGAATGGAAAGACTGGGCTGCAAGTTGAGCAGGAGGAAAAAAACATACTGGGTGGCTTTTTATTTTTTTTGTACGTTCCCTGGAGGCTGTTTGTGCAGTATCCATTGGTATCTGTATTTGTGGAGAAATAGTTCAGGTGAGGGGGAGCTCGCTGGAACCTGCTCCTGGGGACAGAAACACATCATTCCTGCTGCTGGAGATGGAGTATGATAGTCTGTTCCCCTTCACACCACGCTTGTCCATTAAAGAAGCTTCTGACTTGGCAGATGGCACTGCTTTCTGCCTGCAGGTTTTCTTTTATATGGGAGCGAAGCCAGAGCAACTGGGATCTGGATAGAAATTACTCAATGGAAGGAATTTTAACTGAGATACTTGAGAGGAAAGGGCTCAAACAGGCAAAAATATTCCTTCCCAGAGCCATGTGTCAGTCCAGCTCTACATGCTGTAATGGGAGGTCCCTGTTGTCAGCTTTCATCTGTGCCCATAATCGGAGTTAGTTAGTATGTCGGTAATCACTTTAATGCAGGAAAACCCAGGACAGCCTCTCAGAGATCCTGCAGGGCTGTGGTTGTGTTCCTGCAGTATTCCATGGCTTAGTTTCCTCTGCTCGGCATTGAGATTTGCTACGCACTTTTAAAATGTGTTGTCAGCTTTGTTCCGTTAGACTGAAATGCCACACACATTGCTGTCCTGATGCAGAAAACCTAAGCTGGTTACTGTCACAGGCACAGGGACGTTTTGGCTGAGCAGTGCTGTTTCCAAACAGAGCATGCTGTGCTTCAGAAGGGCAGGAGCATAAACAAAGCGGGTCTGCAGGACCAGGAATGGCCTTCCAGAGGGTAGCTGTATTTTTGTCTCTTCCTTGCAAATAGAAAACATCGTCTCTTTCCATCGCCGATCCAGAAATGGCAGCCAGGTGAAATGTAGTCACCTTTATTTCTAGCTTTCCTTTGCCAGCCTCCTCCTTTATCTTGTGGGGTTACACAGTGTAATCTCTGCTGCTTTACTGCTGTCCCCAGCCTGAGTGTTCTGTGCTGTTCCTCCCTCTAGGAGAGGGGGCAGACCCTAGTGGTGGACTGCCTGCCAGCATCACTGCAGCTCCTGTCACTTGTCTTCCCATGAAGAACATCCAGCGCTTCATTCTATCCTGGTTCTGTTCCCTCACTTCTCTGTCTTTATTTGTACGGAGTCACACCAGGTGGTGTCAAAGCGATATTTCAATGCATTTGACCTACCTTATTTTAAAGAAGGGTGGTAGAGAGGGCTCTGACAGTGTTGGGATCAAGAAGAGAGAGCTAGAGACTGTTCTGCTGCTGGAGCATTGGCACATTCTTCATCTGCCCTTTCCAGGGTTTGGTGGATAGTTCAGGATGTGAAACGTTACGTGTTGTTGGCATGCTATTCAGCTTCAGTAAACAGATGTTGCTGCCTTCCAGAGGAAGAAAAGGAAGGACTGTCTGGACACAGCAGCAAAACAAAGATCTTTGGAGCTTCAGGAAAACAAACTACGTTGTTTTAGGAGTATTTGAGTCTTTTTGCTAGGAGAACTCTCACGAATAACAGAGTAACAGTTGCAGAAGGGCTTGTTCCTTAATACTGCATACACACCATACACTGTGAGTGCCTTGCAGTCGTCTGAGGCTTTCAGGCTAAGGCACAGCATGTAGGAGCAGACCTGCTGGCTCATGGGCCTTATCCTCTAGGACAAATAGCAGCAAGTGAAGCAGTGACCTGCCTCTTGGAAAATGCCTGTGCTGGTGAGTGCCAACTACAGCATATATGATTGGCTGATTTGAAGGCAAATAGGTGAAGCCCACTCATTAAACAAAACAAAAAGCAAATGCAAAAATGAACGCGCTCTTTGTCTTCAAGCTTCAAGGAACTTTTAGTGAATGGTATAAATGATGATAATAGAGTAGGAGTCTCTACTACAATCCACATGAGTATTAGCATAATGTTGTACTCAGGCAAAAGTTGGTAACAAATTTTGCACAGGATCATTATCACACGTAGGACTACATAGAGGGATGTGGGTCTGCTTTCCAGAGTGGAATTGCTATGGAGGATTATAGCTGTTCTTCATCACCTTAATTTCATTTACTCTTGGGCTGTGTTTCTGCCTCTCACTCAATTTTCCTGTTTCTGGTTAAGTTAAATAGCACTGCATCACATAAGTTAATTGCTGCATTGTCTGTTTTCAGCTTGTATACCCTGAAGTCAGCTTAGGGTTGCTCACTGACAGGAGACTTCACTTCAAAGTATTTGTTTTGCAAGTTACTGTAATAACTGGTACTTCTAAAACACCCCACTCATTGCCTCAAATAAAATGATCAAGGAAGAGAATGCAGTGATTGAGAAGGCAGTGCACATGGGGAAAGTGGAAGTTATTTTAGGCTGATTAATTTTAGAATAGGAAATGTTAACAAGCATCTTGGATGCTACGGATTGCGTTTTTAGAGGAGAAAATTATGCCAGATCAGGAATGAACCATTTCAATGTTTTTAGATCAAGGAATGCTGTATTAAGCTACAGCTGTGGTGGAAATTCTGGAGAGCCAAGTATAATTGTTGGTTAGGCTTTGTGTGGGGTGCAGGAGCTCTTGCTTTGCAGGAGTGATGGTGTATTTCAGGAGGAAAATAGCATGCTAAGTGACACTTTCTGTAGTTCCCTCTTACCTACCATGTTTCCTGCAGCCTATTTATACTGGTTTATCTCATGCTACAGTAAATTCAGTGTCAGTAACACAGCTGAGTATGAGTAATAAACTCCAGAAGCTATGTGTTGGTAGATCAAAGACAGATATGGTGTAGAATATGAGTTCAGAAAAGTTCCTGTTGAATGGCAGTCCCCAGTGTATGGAGGAGTACCTAAAATATGGATAGCATGAGACTGGGCCTTGAATCTTATCCTTTGGTGCCAATCTTGGTAGGCATTACGTAAATATGCATAAAATACCTAAAATAACATTCAGTCGATTAAAAAGTGGGTCATTTCTGCTGCTGCTGCAAGAATTGTTTTTAAACCAGTGAGTCATCCAAGGCTTGAGCCTTTCAGGCCTGAGTCTTTGTGCGCATTTGGGCCAGAATGGCACCTTCCAGAGTGCCAGTTGGACTAGAGATCTTAGAAAAGGTAGTCATCATCAATTTACTATGACAATCTTCCATTCTTGACTGCTCTTCCTTATTTGAAAAACAGCAAATGCTTTTTTTTAAAAAAAGAATATATGCATGTGTTCTGTCTGAAACAATTAAAACCTTGTGTAGTAAATTCCTTCCAGGTTCTATAGCAGTTCATTAAGCCTACAGAGTTCAAGCTGAAGGGTAAATGCTATAAAACCATTAAACCATCCCATGAAACAAATGACATTGGCACCGCTTTGCACAGGCAGTGCTGTCTTCCCATTGACTAGCAAGCTGGCACAAGCTGTACCCCGACTTGTGTAGCAGCAAAGCCCTGGCAGGTCCAGGTGCATTCCCTGCCTTCACCCTAATGATCTGAGGTGTTGTAGGTATGTGCCTTATTTCTGCTGGGAAGAAAGTGCTGAAAGGCGGAGTGTGTGCATGTGGTGATCAGGCAGCACTCATCACTGGGCTCAGTGCCCCCTCTCTTTGTTTCTATCTCTTCCCTTTAGAGTCTAAATCCTTCTGTTCCACTTAACTAGAAGAAAACCTTGCTGATTCATGCCAGCTGGGGGTCTCATTACAGGTAATTGGATTTTGCAAATTAACTTTATTG
This sequence comes from Tragopan temminckii, assembly GCA_028571105.1. Classification (NCBI taxonomy): domain Eukaryota; kingdom Metazoa; phylum Chordata; class Aves; order Galliformes; family Phasianidae; genus Tragopan; species Tragopan temminckii. Next base: position 1,211,422 of record JAOWBP010004220.1, read on the forward strand.
CAAGGGAACTATTAGGAAGAATTGTGAAGTTCATCTACCAGTCAGGTGTGCTTCAACCTCATTGACTTACGGTAATACCATCAGTATCTTCTATAATTTGGAAAGGACCAAGATCTCTCCTGAATGTCATGGCTCACGTGCATCTTTTCCCTTGGTATGTTTTTCTCCATAGGTGCTAGCATCCTGTGTCAGAGCAGCCCTGTCTGACAATGAGCTACTTGTGGTAGCCTGCTGTCAGCTAAATCTCAGCAGAAAAAAGAGAATATTTTCATGCTGTGTTAAACTCACGGGCAGCTGCATGGGGAAGAAGAATGACTTGTCATTGGAAACAAGAGCCAGTGTGAAACTGAGAAACTTGTTCAAGGAATCTTTTGGATGTGAAGGCTGTTCTGTTTTCACTTCTTCACTGTACGTGATGATTTAGAAAGGAAAAAAAAGATCATTTATTTAATTTCACAATCATACACAACATGTTGCATCCCCGAATGCCTTTGCAGGTACTATTTGCTTGACCCTGGAAAAGTTCCTGTTTCTTGTATGATACAAGTGTTTCCTCATTAAGGAGTTTTCCATGTTAAATATCTTTTCACAACACCGGATTTTAAGATCGTGGGTAACATTCCAGTAGCTCCACTGCAGCAGGGTTGTCTGAGCCTTGTGCTCTGTGGATCGTGTACTGTAAGAAGGTGTCATGCATGGGAAGGGAATGGCAGTGTGGAAGGAAGAACCTGGTTACTCCCTTGGAAACCGTGAGAACTCTCCATTGCTGCCAGTGAGAGCTGGCGGCCTGGGCTGTCTGGATTGGGGCATAAGAAATTGTGTGGATTGTGGTATTTTGCACAGACTTCCTAAGTATTTAAGATGATTCAAAGCTCCCTAAATGAGATTAAGCTGCAATGCTCCAGCGTTTTAATGCCTCGGGGGCGAAGAGGGAGAGAAATCTTGCTCTGCATATAAATCATGCATGGCCTCCTCGCTCCCGCATTCTTGCAGTGTGCGGCATCAGGAGAGCTTCAGCTAAAACCTGTTTTAAAAGGAAAAGCAAATAATAAAATTGTGTAAAATTAAATTTCTTCCCAGAAGCACTGTTTTGCCGAATTGCTTAAAAAAAGGAATGAAGCAAGCCATCCTGAGCGTGCCATCTTTGCTGAGTGATTTCAGACGCTTGGGCTGAGGAGCCAATCTTATTCAAGTCGTGCTGTTCACAGGCCTTAAATCTTGCTGTTCCAGCTCTGGCACTTTTCCATGGGCCTTTTCCCAGGGTGGTTTTCTCTCGAGGCTGCTGCTAAGCGTGACAGCCTCAGGGCTGAGGGCAGATCTGTGGGCTGTGCTAAGGGAGAGCTCTGAAAAACCCTTTTGTTTGTCGTTGTTTTGGGGGTTTTGGATTGTTTTTTTTGTTGTTGTTGTTTTTTTTTTGAACAGCTTTTCTCAAATAGGTAAACTGGAAGTGTCAGGGCAGGGGGTGACTCATGTTCGTGCATGGAGCTTTCTGTGTGGTGAAATTTTGGCCGGGGAGAGCAGTTTGCCAAGGTGTGAGTCAACAGGGCGCAGGGGTTTGTAACTGTGGCTGGTTTCTACTCTGCTGGGGTCTGGATTGGGCTTGGTTTTGTTTTCAGAGGAGAGCAGTTCAGTCTGTGCTGTGCAGCACTCCCTGAGGCCTTGGGACCAAACTAGCCCTGTGTTTTGGGGATGGAACCCTTCCAGCCAGCCCATGCACAGCGTTCTGAGGCCTGGTGCTCGGCGATGCCAGCGTCCTCCTTGCAGCTGGTTCCAAAGGTGAGAAATACCCTACCTCCTTGGGGTGCTTGGTGAAAAATCAAGCATCTTGTTGTTAAGGATGAATTTCTCTCGGCCTGATTCCGTCCCCCTACGTGGCTTCTCCTCAATGTGGCTTTGTGACAAGCAGTCTGGTTGCCACAGCAACAGGGCTGCTGCCACCAGGGATGTCCCTGCTCCAGGCGGAAGGCCCTGCTGCCGCCATGCTGCAGCACAGTGTCCCCTTTGTGGATGCGCAGAGCAGAGGCTTTGTGCTCGGCTCTGCTCCCCACTTCCAGCCCAAGGCTGGCATGGGGCAGTGGGAGGGACCAACAGCCGCTCCGTGCCTGAGAGTTCCTGCCCTTCTGCTCGCCCTTCCGCCTCCCCCAGCGATGGGAAGCCAAAAGAAGGCCTGCTCCAGTTTGGGGTTTTCTGAGGCACCCACCCCTTAGATGCGGTCATTCCTACTGCACCTGAAAAATTGTGCTGTGAGGATGCTCAGCAGGCTGAAACGCCTCTCCTGCACGGACAGGCTGAGGGAGCTGGGGGTGTTCAGCATGGAGAAGAGAAGGCTCCAGGGAGACCTCACTGCAGCCTCTCAGTACTTGAAGGGAGCTTATAAACAGTTGAGAGAGTGACCTTTTTCCACTGTCTGAGTCGTAAGGGGAAGTGGTTTATACTAAAGGAGGGGAGATGTCAGGCAGAAATTCTTCATTCAGAGGGCAGTGAGGTGCTGGCAGTGCTGCCCAGAGCTGTGGGTGCCATCCCTGGAGGTGCCCCAGGCCATGGAGGGGCCCGGGGCAGCCAACCTGTGGCAGGGGTGGGGCTGGGAGCTGGGAGGTCCCTTCCAACCCAACCGTGCTGTGATTCTATGCAGCTTCAATCTCTAGAAGGCATTTCACTGCTTGTCATGTGTTGCTGCAGTAGGTTTATGGAATCCTCCAGATCAACCACAGGGAGGTGGAGCCTTGCTCTTAGCCCTTAGTAGAGCCTTTCACTTGCGTAATAGTTTCATGTAAGGTGTGTCTTCCTGGACAAGTTGTTCTTGTCTAAACTAGGGTGTAAATGTAAGGTGCAAGAAGTTTTTCACAGTGCCTATTCATATTCCAATCTTTTTTTTTCCTCTTGTGAAAGCCAGGGCTGGAGAACACTTCTCTTAGGCTTGGCCTGTGGAAATGCAAACAGTTTAATGCTGCTGGAACTTTTTTCAGAGTTTTCTACTGCTTATTTACTACTTTAATAGAAATTGCAGTGAAAAGCAGCTGCTGACAGCAGTTCATTTCATTTAACCAGAAGCTGAAACTTCAAAGAAAGGGGAAGTTAATGCTTTAAGCTGGCTCAAATACACAAATGAAATCGTGTATCCAAGTGCTGATATGATTTTAATTCAATTTTTGGATTCCTATTAATGGCTTTTAAAGACTAAGCTTTGTAGCTGCATTTAGAAAAGAACTGCAACCCGCTTTGAGAGCTGGTTGTATTCTTGCTGTTCGTTTCTGTTGCTCTCATAGCAAATATCTGGCTCTGTGCTAGAATTTGTGGTGCCTCCTTTCTTACAAAGGGCAGAATCTGTGGATTTTGTTCAGGTTCTGGTGCCCTGTCTGCTGGAATTGGGTGTTTTATCAGAGCTGTCAGGATTGGCCACGTGGGTTTCCAATTGTCTTTCTTTTTTTGGAAGCCAACAAAGTGACTTCTCAGGATTTCCAGCACCAAAGGAGAGGGAAGCAGACTAATATGTGAGAGTGGTGAGTGGGGAAAGGGCAGTTTATTTGGAAGTACTCTGAGTTCTGGTGGATTGGTATCAGGGGAATTTTCTTCCAGTCTCCCAGCTCCAGAATGACTTTTTGCTGATACTGAGATACAGTGATTGAAGGCATCCAGAAGGCAGAGGGAGGTGAGAGTGACTTCTGGTTCCAGTCACACTGCAGAGCCCCATGTTGCAGGCATGCTTCTGTTTGGCAGGTGAGTGTGGCTGCCTCGACTTGAGCTGTGGCTGCATGCCTGTTACCATTGAAAAATGAGGTACTGAACTCAACAGCTACAGAAACTAACCCTTTGCTGCAACAGAAGGAGGAGAAAACAACAATATATGTTATTGATAAAAGACTTTATACAAGAGCAATTAATTCTGAGTCTTTCCCACCTCTCTGCTGTCTGAATTATTGTTGGGGAGGTGTGAGAGAGGGTGAATGATTGCTGTGTAGTATTTTTGCACAGAAGCCAAGTCTCAGGGGAAACATGGAGAAAGTTCTCACAAGTGTTGGGTCAACACAGCAATAATTCTTTCTTGTTTAGATCAAAATATTCCCAGTTGGTTGTTGGTGTCTTTCTGACTGTCTTGACTTCAGCAGTATGAGCTAACAGGTGTAGGGCTGCTCCTGTTGCAGGTTTTTGCCTGCATCCTACAAGCAAAGGAGTGTGTTTTGTGGGGGAGCAATTTTAGAGAAGGAGAATGGTGTGAGTTTGGGGCGTGAGTAGAGTCGGTGTGAGCACAGGCTGTGCGACAGTCCTGTAAGGAAAGGCTAGAAAAAATATCTGTGCTGCTGTTGAACATGTTTTCTTTCATGTTGTCTTTCCCATCTATCCTAAGCATCAAAGGTCATGAAGAAGTTTATGTTCTCTTTTTGCATTTATGAACCCTTCTAAATTGGAACATCTAAGCCCATTCAGCATGCCGTGACTTTGTAGTGAGGGCTGAGCAACAACCATTTCCTAATGCAAGTCTTGTGTGTTCCAAGTGGGATTGCTTCATCTTTCTTAAAGATGCTCTGACATGGTGGGCCAGGGTAGCCATGTCTGTCATCTCAAACTGGTCTCCTGGCCTGCATTTCAGCAAGTTGGAGTAGGAACAGCCTGGACTGCAGTGGGGGCATTATGAACATCTTTGCCACTCATTGTCTTCTTACATGTGCAAGGCACGCTGTCTGCGTCGCAAAGTGATACTGCACTGCTTCATGTTAAAAGATGAATAACAGTAATGTATTCCATTTCAACTTGGTTCCCTGCTGTGCAGAGGATTACCAGTAGACAACTGCATGTCATTACTCCCTTCTTTATCTGCACAAGGGCATTAAATGCTTATTTTCCTTGGTTGAGATGAGCACTGCTAATATATTATTAATATGAATTAAGGTTCTGTTTAATGATTAGTACTTATTACCCAAAGGTTCCTCATTTCTCTGAAGCATGAAGTATTTCAAAACTTCTTAGTACATCAGTTCTGTAAGAGTTCAGCAGGGTAGAGCTCCCACCATTTCAACTACTTAACCTGAAACAATCCCAAGGAGGCACGACCTTTCTAATAGTGCTACGTACATTTTGCTGCATGATCGTATAGAAGTTTTGCATTTCATGATATGTTTGCTCAGAGTGGCCGTAGTCTCTGCTACAAAACTCACAGGGATTTTTTCGCTTTGCTTTAAAAAAAAATGGTTTAATTTATAAAGTGCTTTCCTAAATAAATAAATAGAATCCTTTGCAAATTCTGTGCATTGTGTTACAATGGATTGGTTGCTAATTGTTGCTACTGCAAAATTAGGAGCAGTGATCTCTTTTCCAGTTCAGTATGATGTGTTGTCAGCAATGGTTTGTAACTGACTGCTTGTTTTGTAGGCAATACGTCTAGCCCAAATCCTGGCCAAAATCAGTATCTGGGGGACTTCTGTGATCCTGCTCTGTGCTTGGAAGAACTTTACGTGCAAATATTCATGGTTTTGTTCTTTCATCAGTTTATACCATGCTTATTAACTTTTTTTCTCTTGCGTAGTCAGGGCAAGGGTTGATTCCCTCCTCTGCTGCCTCCACCTTCTGCTGTTCATTTTCTGGAAGGATTACGTTTTGACTGCTAAATGTCAGTAAATGTCAATTTTACCTTCTACCCCAAAACTTCTATTTCATTACTTTCCCTTCATCTAATTTTTAATAATCAATGAGACATCTCTGCAGTTTTTCCATTTTTCTTCTCTCAGATCCATTTAGCAGTCAGTAAATAGAAACTCCACTTGTGAGTTGTGATTAAATTTATTGTTAATCTTTTTCCAGATGCTAAATCTGGGGAGGCTCAGTATGTTTTTTTCACTTAGTAAGACATATATTGAAGAAAAAAGTGAAAATCTTTCAAAATAAATATTTACAATTGAACTTTTTCTGAGGCCAAGTAAAAGTGTATTAGTGCTCTGTAGAAATGTATTACTGCTCTGTTCTTTCCTCTCTCTACAGTTGATATGTTCCCCAGTAAGTTTGTTTTTAAAGTTTCTTTTTTTTTTTTTTTTTTAACTAGTTATATGTAAGCTATAGTGTAAGATTTGCATGTCTTCTGTTTTCTGAAATAAAAGGGCCAACTTTTATATTCATAATAAAAAAGGGAGCAAATAAGCATTAATTACTAGGAACTGTAGCCCACTGGAGGCTGGATAGTAAGCACACATACAACAAAGTCCAGCTTGTTGGATAAGTCACTCAGAAATGCCTTTCTGCGTTTTTCCTGGAAAATCTGACCGAGTTTGGCTTGAATTAGGAATTCAGTTTTGACCTTATATTTGTTTTCCCACTGGCTGCGAAAATAGCAGTCTGTCAGCATTGCTGTTTCCAGGAGGTGGTGAGGCCTGTGTGTGCAATGTAAATCCTGGATATAGGGAAAAATAGATGGTGTGCTGCTGCTACCTTTCAGTGCAGCTGTTCTGCACTTCTGGTGACCCTGCAGCAGCCCAGGTTTCTGCAGTGTTACATTGGACCCTTGAGGTATGTGTTCCAATTTCAACATTTACGTTTTCCTGTATATTTACACCAGTTTATAATTTCTCTTAAATCTGCCATACGTGTAAGCAGAAAAAATTGGATGCACGAGGCTTTGACTCAGCAGAACGTACTGATCATAGAACCATCAAGGTTGAAAAAGACTGCTGAGATCACGTAGTCCAATCATCAACCCATCATCACTATGTCCACCAACCATGTCCCTCAGTGCCACCATGGACCGTAATGACTTTGAGTTTTTACTCTGTTGAAGGAGGTAAGCAGTCAGAAAAATGAATTGAAGTTACTGATTTTAATTATTATCAACCAAAATCTGAGTGATAGAAAATTACATCTTGTTTTTGGAAAGCAACGTAGTACCATAAAATTGTGTGATATAGTGGTGAAAGACAGATTCTGCCTAGTTTTAATCATTGAGTTGGGCAGGTGTCAACAGACCTAGAGATTCTTTTTGTTAACCATTTAAATCTTGAAGGGTGCTTTTCTATCTTGGAAGACTACACCCAGTCTCACTAGAATAAGTGAGCATGAATTTGAACAGAAGTTATAGCAAATGATAAAAGAAAAGATGCTGGGAGTTGTCACCTCCGTTCCTCTATCTTTGTAAATGATTTTCAAGTAGAAACAAAAGGGACAACATAATAACAGAGCAAAGTAGAGGGTATGATGCCCTGAGCTCAGCAGGAAGACGACAACATTTAGCTCTCCGGAAGGTGGGAGGAATAGGCAGAAACAAAATACTGAGGACAATACAGGCTAATATTTGAGTACAGGATTATTCCTTTTGGAATGAATTAATGGCAGCACAACAGCATGTCAGAACCTTCCACGCAGCTGCACTTGGAGACCCTCAGCTATATCTACTGCATCAGGGCTCATCTGATTCACTACAGAATAATGCTCATGTTGCAGCCTCTTCATATGTGGATGTAAGATCATCTGCACCCTGTGGAATTCAGCATCAAGAGAGAGCGTGGATGGAAGGGAATGGGGAAATATTCACTGTGAGTTGTTCCAAGAGGAGTTCATTCTGGATGATGGATGCTCACAAGGGCGAGCAGTGATGAAGCTAAATATATATGGCTTGAAGACAGCATCAGGAAAAGGCATCTCAGATAAAATGATGATTACTCTTCTGATGTCATCAGCTTCTCAGGCGCTAGCAGAGTTAATTGTAGAATGGAGCAGAAATAGCCAACGGTCATTGTCCTTGCTCACACAAGCGATCTGTTAAGAGAAGTGTTTATTGCAGTGAAGGCATCAAGACTGTGACTAATGTCGTAAGTCCTGTGTAAAAAGGGAAAAAATAGAACTTGGGGAAAATAATGATCTTGTTGGATCAATGAGGAACACTCCTAGCAGGGGCTGCTGCTGTGTCTCTGGAAGGAGGCAGAGGTGGGCTGACAGCACACGTACCTGTCCACAGGGTCCCAGCCCACACACTGGTGCCATGGCCTTGGTCTGCTTGCCTGCTCTTGTTTTGGTACTTGGCCAGACCTGAAGGTTGGTGTTTCCTGGGCAGAGTTGTTTTGGCAGAAGTTGTTCAACTGTTTCCAGTGATAAGACTAAAAGAAAAAATAGTTTACCTGCATAAAATACAAATTAAATGTCTAGTGATTTGTTTGGATTTGAAGTGTACTGAGAGTTCAATTTCGTTCTAAAATTGAATTTTGTTCTAGGATGGGGCAGTGTCACCCTTAATCATTCTAAGTTCAGCTGAATTCTACATCTTTAATGGTCTGTGGAGATGTGTTCTGTTCTAACAGTAACAGCTGGCTCCAGAGTAGGCTGGGTGCAGAGATGGGAGCAGTAAATGTGTGCAGAGCAGAGGGGTCAAGGCTGAGGAGCCCCAGTAGAGGGACAGAAGCAGGGGCTGCAGGTGGGGAATGGGGATGGGAAAGGAAATTCACTGGAGGTAGCAGGAGTAGGGCTGGCTGAGGAAGGGCCCCAGTACCAGCTTCAGGGGGTGTGAGAAGGTCTTTGAGGTTTGGTGTGGGGTTAAGATAAGAGGTTGGAGGCAGAGATGAGGCTCAGCAGGAGGAAAGCTTCATGGCACAGTGAACTGTAGAATAGCCCAAATTGGAATGGACCTGTAAGGATAATCAAGTCCAGCTCCAACACAGAGTACTGCATCTTTTAACTGAGGTTCTCCTGGACAGATACGGTTGTCACCAAACCATCACGTTTTCAACTGTATTTGTATCATTTGCATATATTGACTTAAAATCACAGAATCTTTAAGGTTGGAAAGAACCACTAAGATCAGCTAATCCATCCATCAGCCCACCCACCCGTGCTCAGTGAGCCATGTCCCTCACCCCTCGGGGAGGACTGCATCCTAGAATCTCTCAGTCTCCTGGTTGCTCTCTAGTCATCAAGTAGCTGAAAAATCATTGGTATAAAATGTTGTACACCTTGCTTACCTGTGTTTTTAATAGTGTGTGTACTGTCATAGGCTGCTCTTTGTATAAGTGGGAGGGGTCTGTGCAGTAGGTAGGTGGGCTTTAGCCCTGCAAGTAAATCATGGGGGGTTATCAGTATGAGGATGCACAAATGGATTTGGTCTTGTCAGGATTGGTTTGTTGTTGGAAAACAAACAAACCTGAACCACTGGACAATCAGTGTCTCTCACATATACCCAGACTCTTTCCTAGAGTGCCAGTTTAGGGTTGGGAAACAGAGCATCCAGGTATAATGTCAGCATCCGTGCTGTGTGTGCTCTGGCGCTCTTGCCCTTGGTGTTTCCTGCCCCATGTCAGCCTGTTTCAGTGCACAGGCAGAATGGCTGGAATGCTGGGTGCCTGGTTTCAATAGCTGCTTTTGTTGTCCTTGTTCAGGATGTGGCCACGGCTTCTTTGTTTTGGGTTATTCAAGACCTACTCTGAAAACAGTTTTTGCATTTCCTTCTGGCTATGTACTGTGGTGCTTTCAGTGCAGTGCCTGGATCCATGCTATTTTCAACATCGCTTTAAGATAAGTGTGTGTTGTTCCTCTTTTGCTAGAATATGCTTCTAGGAGTGAAAGTACCCAATGGTTTCTAGGACCTCTGTTTGAACTATTTGAGTTAGGGGCGGCTTAATGTTGAGTTTTTGTTTGTGTTTTGACAGGGTAAGCCAGGACTCCTGCTTGGCTCAGCTGGCTCCCTGAGCATTGCATGGGACATCAGAAAGGGATGGGAGGAGAGTATCTGTGTTTTGAGAGTAGCATGCAGCTGTGGCACCTATGAGACCGTTCTTTGTCTTTACAAGCTCCTGCCTTTTCCATTGTACCTTCCAGTTCCTGTGTGAAGTGGAGAGGAGGTGGGAGAGGCTGCAGCAAGCAGATCACATTGCTCTGCACTCCCATCTACACTGCAGTTGGGTTCGGGTTGGATGGAGCTGAAGAGGGAGGAGTAGCGTGGGATACTACTGAGCTTAATGCGTGCCTGCAAAGGGAGCAATTCAGGTTACTCAAGCAGCCTTAATCCTAGAATTCATTAATGTTAAAATATCTAAAATGACAAGTCAAGTGGCAGTTGGCTTTTAAGCATCACAGAGGTCTGTGGATAGCAAAAACGAGCTGCAAAAGAACCATTCGTCTATCCGCCATCTTTTATTTATTACATTTTTATTGATGGAGTGTTAAATGGTTCAGAGAGAAAGCAATGGAAAGAAACAATAGAATAATGAAATTACTGAGTTATGCTATATGCACAGAACTAACGTTATCACAATTTATTACAGCCTCTCTTGTCTGTGTTTGAGCTTCTCAAGCAATTTGTGCTGAAAGCACTGTGCTGTGATAAAGCACAAGGAAAGCGACATCCGCAGAGGATTTGTACTGGAAGATGTTTGTGACAGACATGGGAGAGGAGGGGGATCCCTGTGTCCAGTCTCTTGGTGACAAGAGGAATGTGCAAAGTGAAGAATTCAACTTTCGTTCCTTTTCCTCACTTTGTTTTGCAGAGGCTACCTTATTTCCTGCACCACATCAGAATCCCAGGCTGTGCACTGCCTGAACTTTGGTACCAGTGCTGCTGGGCATCTGCGGTGGTTACAACAAATGCTGCAAGTCATCCTGGGCAAAAATAAGCTACGCAGGCTGCGTGCTCCCTTGTAATTTTTAGTGGCATGGTTTTGACACCTTAGCTATGTGCAAGAATATTAATGGATCTGCAAAAATCTTGAACTCGCAGAGCTCGTGTGCTATGAGCAGCAAAAGGAGCCCGTGTTAGGGAGCTGTGGGAGAGGCGGTGCGGGCTGTGCATGCCTGCAGTGCGTCAGCTTGACATGGGGGGACAGGGCAGGGCTGGCCATGGGCTCTGCTTTGTATCATGTATGTACTGGTAGGGCTGCACCCAGACAGGATGTCTGAGCTGTGAGTGCAGTGTGAAACACACACTGAATGCAATAGGTTCTGATCACAAGGGAATCTCTGACAATGGTATTTATTTACAGGCTGACAACATGGGGGTTGGCAAAGGTGGGCAGAGGAATGTAGCTATGGAGCGTGTGCTGGTTGGTTGGTTTTGGTTTTATGGGTTTTTTTGGAGGGTTTGCATACTCAGAAGAAATGATATCTTGCATGGCCTAGGTGAAATCTAGGCTGAGCAGTGCTGCAAGAATCTACAATGCTGTAGAGTATTTGTAATCAAGAGGTCTGTGCCCTTAAAATAGAACAGTATCTCTGCTGAGTGGAAGCTCAAAGTTCATCTCCAAAGTGCCAGGGAGCACTGCTGGCTCCTGGGATTTAGCTGTGTTTCTCTCCTTGTTTCTCTCCTTGGCTGCTGACGGATACCTGTTGCTTTTGATCCCTTCTGCAACGTATCTAAGACAACTGGGTGGGCGTATCTACCAAGTAACAAAGCCACCATGTGCCTCGCAAAACAATGGGGATTCGTGGCTCTGCTGTTTGTTACATTTACTTTTGGTTTAGTTTCTATAAATAAGTGCTTAGTTCAGATATGAACCTGTGTGCTTCATAATGTTCAGTCGGTCTTGTAACGTGAATGAGCATGGATCTCTCTTTAACAATACTGAGCCCCTCAATAAGGGCTTTTATGGGAGGAAGAGGGGGTGCTCCATTGTGGTGTATTCTGTATTAGGGTAGTGAAAAATACGCCTTAAGTAATGGGAGCAAACATCTAGACTTCAGCCCTGTTTCTGCAGACAAATCTAATTCCATCTTTCTCACAAGGCAAGAGAATTTTTTCAGAGGCTGAAAATTCTTTATTAGAAATTGCCTCGGTAAGCTTGTCACAGAGTTATGGCAGAGCTCTGCTCCCATTCTCCAAGCCCCAGGTTCTTGGACTCTTTCCACCTAAAGCTCCTGGGGATAAAGGAGCTGCACAGGATCTGTGTTCATGTAGCATTCCTTTGGGAAATGGGCAATAGTTATCTTCTGGTGGTGCTCGCGTGTTTTGGAAATGAAGTGCAGCTGTCACACCTACCGGCAGCCCTGTGAGTACTGGTGTGCAGCTCCCAGTGCTCACACAACTTGTCTTCAGACTCCTTTGAGTCCCCCTCACGTGCATGTAATGACTGTGGGAGCTGTAAGGCACTAAAGTGGGAGACCCAGACTTAATTCAGACACTGTGAGGATCTGGCACCTGGACATAATAGGCAGATCCTCCGTTGGGTTTCTGATGGTTAAATGCAGGGTTTCTTGGTGGCTTTGGAACAGAGGTTCTATCCAGGATCTTAAGAGGGCATTTATAGTAATCAGCTGTGTTTCTTCACATGCAAACTTTTAATTTTGACTAAAATAGTTCTAATTTTGCAGCCAGGGATGCGGCTAGTGATGGATAACTATGAGCTCTGGCAGCACAGGCCCCTCTTCCTCCATGTTCAAAATATCACAGTATGGGAATAGTCAGCTGCTGGGGGGAAACCGAGACTTTGAGAGCTGTAGGTTTTGGTGTGTTAAGGTTCGAATAATGCCACCCCTTCATCTCATGACACATCAGATGACGAAGACAAACCAAGCGTTGATTTCTTGAAGTATTACAAGTGATATGGTTTGGAAAGTGTCGTGTGACCATATGTGAATAAGCACCCAAACATTTTTGGTGATAGGATTAACACAGGAAAGTTGAGACTAGCAGCACTTGGCAGGTCTTGGACAAAATCCTGCATACATGACAGGTGTCCTCTAGCTCTTCTGGAGTGCTGTGTGATGTCCAAAATCTGTGAATTTCCCACCCCTTCCTGTTTGCACTTGGACATCTGTCTCCATGATGGGAAGAGCATCATGGCTGAGCGCCTTCCCCTGTGCCACTGTCTCCAGCCAAGTGTTGGCCAGCCCTGCTGGGGGACCAGGCCACCTGCTTCCCTGCTAGCACGGCCTTGGTGCGGACGTGTTTTCCTGATTCTCAATGCCTCGAAAGCCATTTGTGCTTTCCTGGGATGGCTGCTTCCATATACTGATGTTACTTAGAATCGAACAGGTGACTTTAGATCAGAAAGACCTGCCAAGTCCCTTCTCTCTATTGCCCCAGCTTTCTCCCTGCCTGTCCAGCCCTTCCTGAGGCCCAGACTTCTCCCTTTCAGCCACACCAGCTTGTGGAAATGAGCCAGCACTGCAGCGTGCCCTGAGCAGATATGCTGTAGGTAATGCCTTAGGAGGAGGAAAGGGATGCATCTTCCAGCTCGGAAAAATGATGATTGGAAATTCTCGGGTTGCTTTTTGTTCAGTGATGGTTTTTGCCATATCTCAATTTTTCAGACCCCTGTGTTGATGCCACTTTAGCTGGGGTATCAAAACCACAGATTCCCAAATGTTGTTGGGATCTGCCTTTTGAATGTGTAGTTATGAGGCAGCCAGCACAACCCAGGAATGGAGAAGTCTGTTCTGAAATATGAAGGAAATGCCCTTGAATTTGGGGAAAAACAAGCAAACAAAAAAAAAAAACCAACCCAAACCCACTCAATTTAGGCTGTTCTGTTCTATCTTTGTGGTGTCTGACTGCTTTCCTGTGTCTGAACGCAGGGAATGTAGAGCAGTTTTCCTGTAACATCTGAAAAAGAAGTGGGTCATGGATTCTTAGGGCCAGAGACCTTTGCTCCCGTCTGTCACGCATCCTAATACAGGGAGGCAAGTTGGCTAAAAGCAGAAATAAAATGGGCAGCAAAACCAAGAGATGTTCACTGCCCTCTGGAGCTCGGGGACAGGAATCTGTGTGCCTGGGGAAGCTGGGAGCAGTGACCTGTGCAGGGCTGGGTGCAGAACTGCAACATCAGGAACAGCTTTACTGCACCAATGCTTGCTTGTGTTGAATCCTCCCTCCCCCAACTTTATTAGAATATAGATTCAGACAAAATAAGTGTAAGAAATCTTTGGAAAGGAATTTACTTTCCTCTTTCTCTTAGTGGCTTCCTTTGCATTTGTAGCCTGTGCTGGATGATGTTGGTTTTGTTTCCATTCAGCCACACATTCTGTTGCATCTCTGCTTGGCACGATAAGCAGTTCCAGGGATCTTCTTGCCTGATGCGCATCTAAGCCATCAACCACTGTGTTATGACTTAGAAAGATGTAGATCTTTGCCTGAAAATGCCAGCAGCAAACATAAGAATGAAAACATAAATGGCAACAAACAGTAGCAGCAGAGAGGTCTTACTGATGTCCTTGCTGAAGGTTCCAGAGCTTTATTTCTGAAGGCAAATCAAGTTCCTGCAGGTGATGGCTTTCAGGAGTAAGCATTTGGCATTGATCTGCCTGGGGTCACTCCAGTTGGATTTCCAAGAACTGAATAAAACCTTGATACCTCATCCATGGTGAGTGCTGCCACTGATGTCTGGGATTTAGCTGTGTGACGCTTTAAGGTAATGCTTAGAAGTAAGTAAATCTATGGAATGGGAGATGGCAGACCTGAGAGCTCCTTGTTTATTTCTGGGTTCTTAGGTCGATTTGTCTCAGAATCATAGAATGACTTGGTTTGAAAGAGGAATACTTGAGGCAAATGGTGTTACAGAAGAGAGATGCTGCTTGGCCTGATAGGTGATGTGAGAGAAAGCCAAAGTGTGGGTGTGGAGAAAGGGAATGTCAAAGGATGTTAAATAAATAAAAGAAGAGGAAAAGCAGGGCTATACGCGAAAGACCTGTCCTGGCATGGTGCACTGCCAGGCTTTGCATGTATGGATGGCCCTTCTGAATTCATGGGAGGGGAGGGGAAGTCAGCCAAGAGGGCATTTAGGTGTTTCTCTTGGAGCTGCTGTTATCTGTGGTTAATGAGGTTAAACGCATTGCTAATTCGTGCTTCTGCCTTGTTCAGTATCATCACTTGTGTTAATTTTGATACCATTTATTAGTGGGAAGACCAAGAAAGGAAGCATCAGACCTAAATGGCAGCATTTTTCTGCCTGGGCTGTGCCTCCTACCATGTCCTGCTCCAACAGAGCTGTGTGCCCTGCTAACCCTGCTGCTGTCCCGCTGTGCAGCAGCTTGCAGGCGGCCTTGGTGGTGGCTGGCACTGTGTGAGCAGGAAGCACTACAAATAACACCGACAGCGTTTCCTCTTTTCCTTGATTCTCAGGGAAAATGTGGGTAGTAGAGTGCAATGGTTATTCGGCATGTTGTGTGCGTAGATCGTTTTTCTCATATGCATAGTCTTATACCTTTTTAGGAAGTAAAAACAACAGAAGATGATTGATGAATGCGCGTTAGGGATGGTTACAGACATTATTGCTGGCAGGAGGGAAGTGAAGCTCTTGGTGAGGACATGAGGGTGGAACTGTAATTAAAAAGTGACATAATTTTCAGGAGGGACATTTTTTCTTTAGCTAAGGTTGCAGTATTGAATAATATAGAAGCCACATGTTGCTGGTTTGTAGCCGTCACAGCTGAGGGTAACTAAGAATAATGATGTCTCCACGTACTCTGCAGAGCAAGTGCAATATTAAAATGCAGAGTTGTCTTATGCATAGCACGTTTCTATTGAAACCTCTGTGTGCCTCATAGCATTGAATGTACAGCCTGCTTTTGGGACTGTGGTTGAAATAGTTGAATATGATATAATCGGAGTTGATTTTCTTCATGGGCATTTTTTTGCTCATTTTCCTAAGGAAACAACTTTATCAGTGTGGTACTGTTGCCATGTTTTGTGCCTGCCTTCTGTGTGCAAGAAGATACTTCTGGAATGTAAACTGGCTGGCTGCTTCACCATTTGAGTTGTGTTTGCCGCATCTCCACTAACATTTATGAACAAAGACAGTTGACCTTTGCAGAATGAATGCCTAGATGCACGTGTAATTAGAGAATTAATAGCGGTATGTCTCATTTATTTACCTCAGGTCGCACAGTCGTGTTACTAAGTGTCTGGTTGTGGTTTGGATACTACTGCCATAAATAAAATCCCAAACCACACTAGAGCTGGTGCTTGGGAGACCTGGCTGATGCACTACAGGAGAGAGGCTTGGAGCAGAACACTTACCCATTGCGTGCTCTCTGGGGATGGGCAGCAGCAGCGCTCGGAGACCTCGGTTCTTCAGCATGTCCAGCATGCAGACTCTTGCAAAGCAGCACATCTCTGCTGAGCTGTGCTTTTGGCCTTGCACACCCTGCTCTTCCTCTTGAAATACATGTATAAGAACTTTCAGCCTTCTGTGCCAGTGGGAGGCTGGACTCAGAGCGACTGGCACCGTGTGAGCTGCCCTCCATCCTCTTCATTCTCCCATGCTGTCAAGGCACCAAAGGCCTGCACTGACTTTTGCCTTTGCAGAGGGTACCCTGAGTTGGGTCTGGAAGATCAGAGGGGAAAAGTGGGTAGAGTAGCATCTTTCGGCACAGGAAATAAACTCTGATGCTCACTAGGCCGAGCAAAAAGCAGAGGTCCTGCAGGCACAAGTGGTGCAACTGGTGCTGCTGGGCTCTGATGTCAGCATCATGCAGCAGCCCACCCCTGGGGCCGGCTGTGGAGCTGAGTGCTGGTGGTGATGTTAGCCGCAGCACAGACAGGTTCAGCAAAGGCTGGAGTCACAGTGACAGGTTCAGCAAAGGCTCCAAGAAGATGCCATTTCTAACAGCCTCAGCTGAATTTGAAATAAAAGGAGGAAGGTTTGGTGATGACCTTGTGCTACCCTGGTTTTCTCCTTTTCCTATAAACTGATGCTCAGCACTAAATAATTCTATCAGAAGTGTGTTGGGTTTTATTAAGCAAAAAATCATTGCTTTCTTTGAGCTCTGCATTTGTGCATTTCTCTGCTTGCTGGGCTGCCACTGCATACCGGCAAGAGCTTCTGCCGTTTGACTGAGGGGGAGTGCCAATGCACAAAGAAGAATTTCTGGGTAATTTCGGTTCCTTCTGCGTTCGGACACAAAGGGTGGTTTTATCCCTTATGAAGGGATCTGAAACAGATAAAGATTGTTAACGTTGAATTAATAGATGTGCAAACAACCAGGGTGTAAGAAAAGACGAAATGTCCCAGGCCATCGTGATAGCTTTCTTTTTTTTTCTAGTGGTAGCATATAGGAGACTAGAGATGAAAGAAACGTTATCCAAGCCTCCTTTTGCCATCAGCTCCTCTTGAATAAAGAATTGCTGGAAGAGCTGCTCTGCAGCAAATGGTGTTAGTTTCTGCTCCAGTGCAGTGTGAATTTAAATTCACAGGCTTATTTGTTGGATTCAGCATTTTTTGTAACAGCTACATGAGAAAAAGAGAGCAAAAGAAGTTAGGCATTTACCCACATATGCCTGAGCAGAGACTTTCTCTACTCAGATAGAAAAATAACAGCTCTGCTTAAGTACACACGTATCTCTGCTGAGGACCCCAGGGACTGAAAGTTTCTTCCAGCTCCATTCCTGTTAATAATGGGAAAACTTCCTGTGAGCAAAATAGGTTGTAGGGGTGATAAAAGCCATTGTCTATTGAAGGAGATGAGAGTTCAGGGTCTGGAATTGGAGCAGGTGAGAGAAAGACACATGCAGCACTGGGTGCTGCTCCAGCATGGTGTGTGCAGTAGGTGATAGCTGAACCTGTGACAGCTCTAATTCTGGCACCGCTGGAACCTGAGGGAGTTGCTGAAATTTCAAATAAATGAAACGAATACGTGCAAGGGTCTGAATTCCCTGTGTGGGGAATGGAGGGCAGGTGTAATAGTAATATCTCATCTGTGCTAGTGTGTGTGAAGAGGGAAAGTCACAAAGCAGTCGCTGCTTCCTACCCGCAGCCTGTCCCACACCTCTGCCTATGGGTATCTTCTCTCTGCTGCTGTGGTTTCAAAGTCCAGAAGATGCTGCTCTCTGGGGTCCTTAGGAGGCTGTTTCCTGTGTAGATTGGTCTGTTAAGGTATGAGGGTTCCTTCTCTCCTTCCTTGCTTAAACAACACTGAATCAATGGAAAAGCAATTAGAAGCTACTGTGTCACTTTTTTGTTTCTCTCTCTTTTTTTTTCCTTCCCCCATCAAGAAATTCTGCACAGGCAGAAATCACACGGCGCTGGCCAACAAGGCTGCAGTCCTGAAGTTTGGCTTGGTAGGCACGCACTGACCTGAGTTAGAGCAGTACTCCAGAGCTTGGGCAGCTCAAGCTGCAATGCGCAGGCCCTGGGCTGGGGCAGCCGAGAGCACACACCCCATTTCCTCATCAACAGGCCCTGGGGCAGCTCCCTCTCTGCCCTGGTTTTCTGGATGAGAGGTGTTGGGTTTGGAGCTGAAGAGCTCTCTTAATGGATCTCTGATCTGGAACAGTGAAAACTTGGGAGATGGGGCGATGTTCTGGGGCTTCCTTGATAAGGAGTTGGGTTGGCTCATGCTGCTGCCCATGGGATCACAACTCAGCTGTGCCATGTGGGAGCTTTGGGTGAGACTGGAGCTCCTCTTTCTTCAGACCACAGCATGAACCAGCAATCTCAGAAGAGTTTCTGAAGCTCTGGGTTTGTCAGTGATTCCCTCAGCTCTGTTGTATGTTGTCAGAGACCTGGGCACAGTGGTACCATGGCTGGCACAGCCGTAGGAGCAGGCTGAGGACTCTCTTCAGCCTTGAGAAGATGGCAGTATTTACAATTTTGCTACCACTGGGCTAGAATTTCAGGCTATTTCTAAACCATCACCTACATTTTGTAGAAAGCCTTGCCTGGCTTTCATTGTACAGGTGTCTGCATTTGTGAGACTACTTAAAAGATGTAGATTATAGCTGCCATATCTAGATATAAGATTTAATTTATGTTTAAGGTTCAGAAGGAGAAATTCAAAGGTTATGTTTGATTGATGCATCAGACATTGCTCGGCTTCGGGCATATTTTGGTGTGTGTACTCTTCTTTTTGCATTTCCTTTCCTCTGCTTTCCAGGTGTCATTTTGACATGAGTATATCCAAGCTTAGCACTGAGGGGTACATGAAATCTGCTTGTAGGAATGGAGAACAGAAGCTGCGGATCATCGTGTATCCAAATGCCTCGTAAAGGCACCTTAGAGAGTGGGAATTCAGTTCAGTGAAATAATTTTCGTAAGCACTCATTGCAAACATGAAAACCATCTCTGCACACTGTGCAAACGCCAGGTACACAGATTATAGCGCAATTAATGTTAGTAGAGATAACGGTTATGTGTGATTAACAGCACAGGAAAAGTGAGGAGGGTTGTGTAGTGTCCTGCTCAGAAGTGGCACGGATCCAGTCACATTCAAGCAGTAAATTGCCTCATGCTTTTCTGAGTGGCCTGGTTAATCCTGAGGGTGTTGGAGCTATATTGTTGCATTGTTGAACCTTTGAAGAGCCCTCCAGGCGCCAGCCCAAGCTCAGAGGAGCAGAGAGGAAAATGCTGATGGACAGCCCTATGAGCTGGAACACAGTGGCTGGGAAGGGAAAGCTGCTGAATGGACTCGAGGCTGAAAAGTATAGCAGGCGCATTCAGGCTTGGTAATGGACTTTTTGTCCAAATTGGAGCCATCTCTTTTTTTTTTTAGGAAGTTATTTGTGTTGGAAATGAGGCCATCGCTGGGCTGGAGCAGGAAGGAAGAGGTGGATAGTGAGTGATCTCGAGTGTGCTCTGGGTGCAGGGCGACAGCTGTGTAAGAAGCGGGTTGGCTGCAAGGGCATTGCACTCAGTGAGAAAGCTCGTTCAGCTGTTGGCACTATGGAGAAGCTTGCAGTACGCTGGGGCCGTGGAACCCATGAGGCAGAGCTGAGCAGCCCCCAGGGCCGTCCATGGTAGAGAGTGCCTGCTCAGGCAAGTCATCCCCTCCTCCATCACAGAAGCACAGCAGTGTGTGCCCACAGCACTCACAATCCTCTTCCTGCTCCCAGCCTGGAGGAGAAGAGAATCCCTTTGCATTCTGCCCAGGGGTCCACCAGCGATTTGTGTGGTGACACAGCTGTCCGTGCTGTGTTGCTGTGTCTGTTTTGCTGCAGGGATTTTGGAGCAGCAGAGAGGGATAAGCTCTTTATCCAAGTGATGCAAATTGCCTGCATTGGAGTCAGTGTAGAAACTAGAATTTGTGACTTCCTTCCTGTGACCGTTAAATCATGCGTCTGTATTCCAGGAGGTGTCTGAGACACCGTTTGAGCCTCAGGAAGCTCAGCAATTGGATGCAGAAGCGATCTCATTTTCCTGAGCTGATTCTTAGGTTCCTAATGGCAGGTTACATGTTTTCAGCAGTTATCATGCAGTTGTGTTTTGACTGGGACCTGATAGCAAACACAAGAAGAGCTCCAGGCTAATGCCAGATAGTGCAGCAGTTTTTGTTTCTGTGTCTGAAAAGAGGCCCTGCACAGCTGTTTAATCCTTTTCTAAGGTGACTAGATCAGAGGTATTTTTCTACCCGTTCAATGCACTGGATGATGCTTTATATAGCACCCTTTGTGTTGCTGCTCCATCATTACAATGATTATTTCCACAGGGTATGAAGTACCAAACCAAAATCGCAGCCACATAGTGTAGGGAAGGAACTTGTTTCTCATGTGCAAGGTTCCAGGATGGGAAAGATGAGCTCTTAGAGCTCCCTTCTAGAGATTAACGCCTTTAAAATAAACCAGCCTTGCATGTGACAGGGGGAGGAGTTCAGGCATTCAGATATTCGAAAGGCTGTTCTGACCCTGATGCTGTGAGATGTTTGTGTCGAGTTAAAGAAATGTGTTCAGAGTCAGTATGAAAAATCTTACTGCTTCCAATCTCTGAACTGTAAGGGTTTGCACTGCACCTGGAAAACTTTTCTCCTAATGTCTGGGGGGCAGGTTGGAGAGTCATTGTCCTTAGTGGGGGAACAGAATGAGGGGATCCAGACTAACAGATGCTTTTATTTGGAAGAAAATCTTATGCAGCCTCTTGGTGCTGTTATCCGCTAAAGCTTTAACCCTTAGGTATATGCATGAGCATACTTAATTTTCCTTCCATTGAAAACAGATGTACTGAGAGCCATCCCTAAGGCAAAAGCTGGAAGGTGGGTGAGGGCAAAACTGGGCAGAAGAAAAGTGGTCATAAAATCAGTTTTGCTCCAGAAAGGAGTCAATCCTAAACTGAAGGCAGAATTACTTTCCCTAGCTTAGGACATTTTTTTTCTTGATCTGAGTGGTTGTGTTCTGAGACTACACCTTCTTCCAGCACTTTTTTTCCTCCAAGAGGAAGGTGAGATTTTTGCAGAATACTTAAGTGTATTGAAAAAAAAAATCTATTAAATAGAGATAAAATGGAGGTGTGGGAGGGAGGCTCTGCCTCCCTCCTGAACTTTCCTTCTTCTTTTACAATTACTTGCAGAACAAGTCTCTGCTCCATCCAGAAAGGGGGGGTCTCCAGCTTCGCTGAGCTCTATTCCACCTGGCTGTACAAGGCCTTGTTTCCTTACAGGAGTTCCCTTTACGGAACATATTCTGTTTGACTGTAGTGTGAGTAATGCAAAAAAAAGTAGGATGAAACCTACAGTTTCTCATCTGGAGTGGGATGAGATGGCTCTGTATCCAACTCCTTCAAAATCTCTCCTTGCTGCCACTCCAGACCCCTCAGCTCTGAAAGACCGGTTGTGGCTTCTGTATTCTTCAGTATAGAAAGTGGGACAGTTCAGACGTGGTAGAAGTCCTGTGATGGACTGACATTTTTTGGCTGGAGAAAAGTGCCCCAGGTAGTCCTTGGAACCATCCTTAAACTCAAAAACGGGCTGCATTTATGTACCAAATTAAAGCTAAATGATGCAATCTGATGTCATTGCTTTCTTCTGTTTCTTTACAGCTCCTGTATGACAACCCAAAAGCTCGTCTGGAAGTAGAATATCACTGGCGGGCGTCAGGTTGTCCCCACATTGTCCACATCCTGGATGTTTATGAGAACATACATCATGGAAAGAGATGCCTCCTCATTGTCATGGAATGGTATGGACCAGCGGCACTGCTCTTTGAGGGGCTGAGGGGAGCAGGGAGAGAAAATGCTGGCTTAGAAAAGAATTAAGTGGGCTTTCTCAGCGGCACAAGTTTTGTTTGGGCAGCAAGCCTGTTGTTGTCTCTATAGAACTTGTAGGTAAATGTACAGCTGCTCCAGCCAACTTGTGCAATGGGAGAATGAGGAACCTTAAGCATAACACAAATTTTTCTTGTACTCTGACCATTATCCTTACGAAAGCTGGCCAGTTAATATGATCTTGAAAGATATGTCTGTACAAATATGATATACTTTGATTGGACTTTCAACTACAAGTCCTGTGATCTGACAGGATCGTTTTTATTCTGTTTTGACTATAACTTTTCCTACTCTCTCTGTGATCTGTAATACCACAATGGTGTCTTCACTAGAGACAAATAATAACATTTTTCACTGCCTTTGATTCCTATTTTCTTCATCTCCTACCCTTACACAAAACAGCCTCCTTTTGCCAACATATCTGACTTGCCCAACTGTGCGTGTCATGTTCCTTATGTCAGTGTGCATTAAACAGAAAGCATCAAAACTCCTTGGTTTTACTTTGTTTTCTATTTATTCCATATCACAGTGGCTTTGTGCGTTGATTCAAAGGAGTGTGGTGTTTAAGAGGCATTGGCATGGGAGGCGGTCTGTAATCTCTTCTAATCCATTCCTGCCATGGTTCACAGATGCACAGTCAGGTGTTAATTTGGTCTTTCCTGCTCACATAAGGTATTTTTGTTGTTGTTTCTTTGTGTTCTTTGTTTCAGCATGGAGGGAGGAGAGCTGTTTAGCAGGATCCAGGAGAGAGGAGACCAAGCTTTCACCGAGAGAGGTGAAAAATCACAAGTTTAAAGTTTTTGACAAATTGCTTCTTTGCTTTTTCCCCCTACTTGGATCTCTTACAGGATTTTTTTTCTTTTGTTTGATTTTTTTTTTTTTTTTGGTAGGTTTCCATTTTATTTATTTTCAATTCTATAGTAAAGAGTTACTTCTAAAGTTTCTTGTGAATCAAAAGTTACCGGACTGTGTCAAGTTCAGGCACAGGTTAGAGGAAAATTCCTTGTACTCATTTGCTCAGCTTTTTCAATTATGAGCCACCATAGCCTCTATTACTCTTGTCCCTGGTCTCCTGCCAGACCGCCTCCAACATCAGCTCATCTCCTGCTGTGATTTTTATTCTGACTGTCCCTTAAACAACAGCCCCATGTGCGGCTATACTGTGAGGTGGGAAATATAATGAGCAAATCACATTTGATGAAACATCTCTTATTCAAGGGTTTTAAAGTACTGCTTGAAAGGAAGTGTTATTAGCCACGCTGCAAACAAGCCTCCTCATCTATAATAGGGACTGTGTGCATGTGTAAAGACCTGCTAGGAGCCAGTGACAGAGCTTGCAGTAGAATACTCTTGCCATTTTTACTGT
Source organism: Tragopan temminckii (assembly GCA_028571105.1). Lineage (NCBI taxonomy): Eukaryota > Metazoa > Chordata > Aves > Galliformes > Phasianidae > Tragopan > Tragopan temminckii. Next base: position 1,234,654 of record JAOWBP010004220.1, read on the forward strand.
CAGTGTTAATCATTATTTGCTGAGTACTACAGGTGTGCTTGAATGTGGTTCTTCTTGCCCATTCACAACAAACAAGGTTATTTCTAACCAGGAGTGAAAATATTAGTGTTTGTAACTGGCGTCCTGACAAAATGATTTGAAGAGGAACAATTTATACCTGAGCTTGTAAATTCTATCTGAGCTTGTGTTTTGGAAGGCTGCTATAGAGGCTGGGCTATTCTTGATCCTGTTTTCCCATGTTTCCTGACCAGGAATGAATCCTTAAACTGATACGAGTGTTCTGTGGAAGAATGAGCGTTTTCAGACACTTTATTTGTTCCTCTCTAAAATACAGGATTCTAGGGAGGAAACTGTTCTGATGGTCCTTAGTTCTACAGACAGGATTTTTCTACGTTAAATAGTATTTCATAATATCCTACGTGTTTCCTCAGAAACCATTTGGGTGTGTTAAGATAAAAATAGCCTTTCATTCATTCCTGAGATGAATAAGCCCTGTAGCACTGGATTCCCCAGGTTCACTGGTCATTTATTCATCAGCCGCAATTCTCCGTTAAAGCCAGACTTGTCAACCTGTGCGAGGAATGGGGAAGTTTTGCACAGCTTTCCCTTGAGGAGATGGGTGATTTTTAGCTTTTCTGGTTGCTCTTGCCTGAGATTGCATAACTTCAATTAAAAGTGGTCTGAAAATGACTTCCAGGTTACAGTACAATAATTTCTCTTTTCCCTCTCACTGCTGCAGCTGAGGTTCCTACCTGTGCAGAAAAGAGCAGCAAATTGAAGTGGCTATTTCTGTTTTCCTGTTAATGAAGATGTAATATAATGCTCATTTGCTACAATGGGAATATCACACCTTCCTGCTCCGAAACTCTCTGTGTGTAACTGAACTCATCCAGATCTTGAGTACTGCTCTTGCAAGGCAGCTCACCAGCCAGAGAATTTACCACTGGGATATATGTTAAATTTTAGAAACATCTTGTTTGGTAGTGGCAGGTTTGGGCTCTGCAGAGTAGAACTGCTGACTTCATTTCTTCCAAGGAAAACTGCTAAAGACAGTGAGGAAAAAGATGTGACCTGTCCTCAAATTATTATGTTGTTATGTTGCTCTATTTTTAGAAAATCTATTAGATCCTCCCATTACCCCTGAACTAGAAGCTGAAAGTTAAACTTTCGTCTAGGATAACCAAGGTCATGTCCTGAACTACCAGAGCTGCATCCTGGCTGGGAGTTGCTTGTGTACCTTCTCTGCTTTTCCAGTGAGAAAATTAAAGCACAAATTTCCAAGCTCATAAAAAGCACTGTTCAGTTGCTGTGCCTGTTTGGAAGGAGGGCTGAGCAGCCGGGGAATTGGGGTATGGTTGCCTGCAAAACCAAAACACAGCTGTTAGGGCTAATTTTAGATATTCTACTCTTGATGCTAGCCATGTATTCCAGCAAGCTGTTTGTAAGTCATAAGCATTCCCAAGCATGTCCCTGAGTTACAGTGGGAATGTTAATGTGACCTTTCTCTAAAATTGCATTTATAGAGGCCTCTGAAATAATGAGAGACATCGGCACAGCCATCCAATATCTGCATTCAATGAACATTGCCCATAGAGATGTCAAGGTGAGGTCTGGAGGTGTGTGGTCAGGAGAAAAGAGCGTAGGGTGGAAAAATAAATGGGTGGTGGTGGTTTAAATAGAACTAAGAGTACAAATAGATTATCTAAGTGTTCCTGTTCCTCTGCCAGTGTGAGAGGGGATTTGTTCACAACTAGATCACTTCTAGTCCAAGGTCAAAATGTTCATGTGTGCTAATGCTTTCCAATTGTGTAGAGAATGCAGGGGGATCTGGGTGGCAGTCTGATGGTTAGCTGAAGAGGTACCAGCGACTTGGAATCCAGTTAATTAACAAGAAAATAACACTGCCTGAAGTAAACTTAGACTAGGTGCTGTATCTTTATCTGCAGTCTTTATCAGTTATTATTTGTTTTCTGAATTGTACTTTCCTTGTAATAAAGGGTTTATGAAGTTTCTATAGATACTTCCGTGCACTTAGTTGGCAGGAAAACTGACGTTGTTTGGTGTCACTGAGGGTTACATGTATGGGGTGGAGATGCTTCATAGGTAGGAACTGGAGAATGGCTTAACAGTTCAGATATGTGTATATATACATACTGTGGAGCTGTGTGCCATTGCCTATCACCAGCACAGATACTGAAGTGCTTAGCCTCAAATGCTCCCTAAACACGCTCAGTGAACTAACACCATGTTGGCAGGGACACTGATCCTTACTCTGAGCAAAGGTGCTGATGTGTTGGGAGGGAACTTTCTGTGTGATATGGTGGGATGTGAGATAAAGAGAGGATCTAAATATTGGTGGTGATCAAGGCAAGCAGGAGTGTTTTGACTGCACAGCTCGTTGGAGGCCTCTCTTATTACCCTGCTTATCTTTCTCTTGGTGGTCTTTCAGCCTGAAAACTTGCTTTACACATCAAAAGAAAAGGATACTGTACTTAAACTCACAGACTTCGGCTTTGCCAAAGAAACCACTGTACAAAATGCACTGCAGACCCCCTGTTACACTCCTTATTATGTGGGTGAGTCATCCAAAATGCATTTATTCTGTGTTTCTCATTCCTCCTGCTATAGTGGGTCTGTGGGTTGTAGGAACGGGTGGCAGATCTTCTCCTATGGATGTAATGCAAAAAGGGAGCCTGCAGAATTTAAAATAGTATCCAGCCCATCCCGAAACTTAGTCTGGGTCCAGTCCAGTCCTCTTTCTTTTCCTCCTTGGTAGGAAACAGCCTTAACAAGGGGTGCAAATGAGGATCAAGGAGAGAGAACGTTTTACATCTGATTACACTGAAGTAAACCTGATGTTTCCTCTGGATGATGCAATAATAGTGATTATTTGAACTCAGCTTCATAATTATTTGGGTGTTTCCGTGCAAAACTTCCTATAGCTTAACTAATGCAATAAGAAATCAGGGAGAGTACTCCATCAACTGTAAGGCTTCTTAAAGATGGCAAATGGAGGAATTAATAATAAAAGATCAAAGTGACTTAATCACAGCTGAATTTCTGCCTGCATTTTGTCCAAAGCACTGCGTAATGAATGCCACATCAGACTGTGCTCTGTGGACTCATTTCAGAGTATGTCCTTTTTGGTCTCTGAGTTAACAGTCATTGACCATATGGGACGACTGAGGCAGTCTGTGCTTGGAATTTCTTTGGGGGAAAAAGGACTTAATTTTTTAGAAGAGTTAGTTCCCTTCTTCTATGTGGGCATTACCTCGTTTTTTGTTTGTAATGGAAGATGTCGTTACTCATTTGTTAGCAGATACGTACCGTAGGAGTAGTTTTCTTCCTGGTGCTTTCAGCTTTGTTTTCTTAAACTGGCATTAGTGTTAAAATGTTAAAGAATTTTCACATCCATGTTTTTCTGCCTTTGTATTTGTATATAAACAGGCTGACATTTTCCTTCTTGACACCTTTTTTTTTTTTTTTTTTTTTTTAAATAAACCAGCAGGATTGCTCATATGTTAAAGAGTCATTTCTTACAAACTCAGGCTCCCCACCAGTTCACCTGCCCAGGAGGTGTGGGGGGAAAATGTCCCCCTGAATGCATCTCTGTGAAGTTTTGTTGCTTAGGGAAAGATGCAGTGCTCTGGAAGCCAAAGGAAAATACAAAAAGCCAGACACTCCACCTAGGTACACAGCTAAGCAGGTCCTTTCTGTTCTGACTTCTGGAACATATGCTCAGGCCTCTTTCAATGCTATGTCTCCCTGTACACATTTAGCTATTGCTCCTTCTGCTTTTCTGTAATCTTAGTTCTCCCTTCAGCAGAGAGACAGTAAGGTGAAGAGTACAGGGCATTTCCAGCTCCGTTCCTCCTCTTTAAAGCTACAGAGATGTGCTTGGGAACTTGTCAATAGAAAATACCACACTGTTATTGCAGTGTGTGACGTATGGGGGTTTTTGGTTTGATTTTACTTTTTTTTTTTAATGCCTCCCATATTTATTGTTGAATCATGCTGCTACTTATAAGGTGTTAGAAACACAAGGAATTACATGGTGTTCTGTTAGTTAATGCTTTTTTTTCAATTCTCCAGCCCCAGAAGTCCTTGGTCCTGAAAAGTATGACAAATCATGTGACATGTGGTCTCTGGGTGTCATCACATACATTCTGTAAGTATTTGAAGAGTCCAGATTAACAGAAATAATGGATGTTATTAAATCTGCATTTACAAGTCGTTAGTCACTATGATCACACTACCTTCAGAAGAACATAAGCTTGCACTGGAGTTTAAGAGCTTTCTAATCTATGAGGCTTCTTTTGTCCATTCTTACAGCCTATGTGGGTTCCCTCCGTTCTACTCGAACACTGGACAAGCTATTTCTCCTGGGATGAAGAGAAGAATTCGAATGGGGCAGTATGGGTTTCCCAATCCAGAATGGGCTGAAGTGTCAGAAGAAGGTAAGAATACTCAGTGCCTCTGATGTGTGTGGTGTTGTGCAGTGGAGAAGTGTTTACACAGCACTTTTTCTAAGAACCCGATTTTAATTTTTATTTCAACTTTTTTTTTAATATTAGTATTTTTATTGTAAGGTATTGTAATGGGGCTTGGAATTCAGACACTAGCCAGCAACCAAAACACTATAGAAAGTAAATAATGACTGAAAACTTTTTTTCAAATCCAGCTAGTGCTAGTGAAAGCCTGAGTTAAACCCTCAGGAAACAAAAATATATAATCCTGAGAAAGGGGATTGTCAGGGCAGCTGTAACACAAGCTAAGTTGGAAGAAAGGCAAACTCTGTTAAGAACTCATTCAGTCTTTGCCCTCCTTGGTGATACAGCCAGCAAGGTCAGCAACTTTTTATGCTAGCTCTTTGTGATGTGGCAGCTTGCCAGCCACCACTTAAATCAAGGTCAACAATTTATTTTGTATAAGTTATTGACCAAAACCTGCTGCTGCTCAGCTGTGATCTGAACGGGCTCAAACCGGTCCTGAAAGGGGATGGTTTTGATTCTGTTATTCTGACAGTCTCATAACCTGGAGGTCTCAACTGCCCATCTTGGAGAGAAGGGTCAACAATTTCTGAGCACATTTTCTTTCTAACAAGCCCATTATTCTACTGCTGTTAACATCTTGTCACATCTGCTGCTAAAGCACTAATAAGATCTCCTGGAAGAATACTGTGATTGTGGCATTGTTGTAGGCCCTCGTGACTGAGTGTGCAGTGTGAACTACTGCACCATGGTAGAGAAGACGTTTAATTTTTGGGTTTCTGGCTTAACATTTTGTCAGTATTAGATTTTGTTTGTATTACAGTAGTTATTGTAATGCTAGCAAAGCTTGATCAGAAGACATTTGCTTGGACAATGTGTAGTTTTTCCATATGCTTGCCTCAGTGAAGGTAGATGTCCTCTGCCTTTGAACCTATTAATGTTTGGCTAGCCTATAGGCATTCTTTTAGGCTGCTTCTTTTTGCCCTCCTTTGTATGGTCCTGTCATCATTTCCTTTGTTTTAGATCATTCCTGCAATACATTGTCTTCGGAGGCTACTTCTGAATTTTCCATCAGCTTCCTGTAATCAGTGGGTTCTGTTCGTGGTTTCCTCCTTTTTAGAACTTTTTAGATTTTAGACTCCAGGTACTCTCTACTGTATATCATCTTTGTGGCCTCTGTCATTAAAGTCTCAAACTTCTATCTGTCACAGGCCCTTCAAAGCACTCAGTCATCTTTCGTTTAATGCTGCTAAAAGAACATATTCAGAAGTTTTTCTAGGTTCTCCCAAGGAAGTTATGATTCTTTCTGAATAATGTTCCTTGGATGCGGTGTTTCCTGTCCGTCCACATTACTGAATCTCTTGCTCAAACTCTTGTCATCTCAGTTACAGAGTTAGTACCTCTTGCTTTGGCCAGTGCCACGTTCACAGAAAGCTGATGTAAAGCCAGTTTATGTAACCCATTTCTTTGACCTTGTTGTTTTTTTTTAGTGGCCTCTCAGTTGTCAGAGCAGTTTATTGTCTTTGTTTTCACAGCTAGTTTTTGTCTTCTGTCACTTCTCAAAACGTCAGCTTATGCATTCATTCAGCCCATAATGCTAGGCTTGTTGCCATATTTTAAATCAGCAGCTTTATGCTCCTCTATTTCTCTTTTTCTTAAGTTCTTGATCTCATGACTGTTGGTCTTGTGAAATAGATAGCATGCATGGAATTTCCAATCCTTTGTCTCTCCTTCTTACCTTTTTGGTTTGGAATATTTTCATGTTCTGCCTCTTCAGGCATAATAACCTCCCACACTGTATATGGCTTCTTAACTTGGAAACAGTGTTTTGAGTTCTGAAAAATTACCTTTCTTCATTCAGCAGGTCTTTGTGTTCTCAGGGTTTTTTTGGGACCACAGTAGTAGACTACAACACACTATGTTGGTCCTGTTTTTCAGCCAAGCAACTGATTCGCCACTTACTGAAGACAGACCCAACAGAGAGGATGACAATTTCCCAATTTATGAATCACCCTTGGATTAACGTGAGTTTCATGTAGCTTTTTACAAGAGAGCAAGATGAATTCTTGCATGCAGAGCTTACGGTGTAGCTCCACATAGCACAGCAAGAGAAGGATGATTATTGCTCATAACTACATTAACCTACTATACCCTTCACATAAGGGCACCTGCCTGTAGAACCACAATTCTTCTTCGTGTTAGCAGAGGACACACAAAGAGAGACACCCACAGTAGCATCCTTGGAAGCAGAAGCAAAATGCGTCTATATCTTCTGTGAGCAGGCAGTCACTGTTGACTGCAACACATACGCGTGTTACTCCCTTTAAAAAAATATAAAAATAAACTGTATTTACCTCATCAGTGCAGGATTTAGAGAGAGCTATTATTAGTGGTCTTAGCCACCATTGTGCATAGCTGTGTTAGTGTGAACAGAGTCTTATGTTCAGTGGGAATTCTCATCCTTGGCAGAGCCTGGAAAGTGCCTGGGGGAGGAGCAGGGTTTTCGGCTTAGCGCCCTCTAAGAGATTACCAGATAAGGTGCTACATGGAGCTATTAATGGTCTCAGTTCAGGTTTCAATCTGTAACCTGGTTGAGTTTATTTTTCTTTTTTTATCTTTTTTTTTTTTTTTCTGGATGGTGGGAGATGGGTAGAAGTTCACTTAATTAATGCAGTAGTATTTCAAACAAGAGACAAGAATCCTATATGTTAATCAGACTGAGTTTCAGAATATCATCTCTGCTCCATAGGTATCACTCAAGGTAATCAAAATAATAGCTTATAGTTCTTGTATTTGTGCCTAAAAGGAGAACCAGACTTATTTCTTACTGCCCAAAAAGTCATCAGCCAAGAACAGCTTGAACTGTAAATACTTTTTTCTTCTATAGTCCTATCTCTGTCTTTCCTGTTTCTCAGGAGGGAGGGGCAGAAAAAAAATTATGACTTACAGTCAGCATTTGTGTAATGTTTGAATATCTCAAAGCACTTAGAATCATATGGTAATGTAGCCACATAACATCCCGATTAAGCAGTTAGACGTCTTAATTTAGAGTTGCAGGAGCTGAGAAATTGAGGTTACAAAGAGTCTGTAAAACTGGAACAGAACCTAGGCAGTCTTCTTACGCTTTTTTTTTGTTTGTTTGTTTGTTTTTTAGCCAAATAAAAGTGTAATCACTGAGAATAAATACCTCCAGCTTAAGTGTTTGAAGGCTGAAGAAAAGGAGGTGTTCCAGAAGTCAGCAGGCGATAAATTTCACAGAATGAGTGCCTAATAGCTAAGGAAGCTACCACCTACAGCAACACATGTTACTTGAAATGTTCCTATAACCAGTTAATGAGGAGGAGATTGGAGACAAAGTCTATGGGCTGCTGCACCAAAGAGCTGTGCTCGAATACCATTCCTGGAAGAACACTCTAGGAGCAGCAGATTCACATTTTTTCCACTGAACCTGTTGTTCCCATGCAGCAGAGGAAGGGAAAGACCAACACAACTAATGTCTATATTCTTCCTTTTCTGTTACTAAATCTCTATGTAGGAACACATATAGGGAGATGCCTCTCACAGTCAGCAGTAGAGTCTGTTTCCCCTCTTCTTTACATTTTTATTATTATTGCAATCTGTGAAAAATACGTGGCCTTTATTGTGGATATTACTGTGGCTTATGAAAAAAAAAAAGACAGCTTAGGTGGAGGATACAGTCCTCTAGCTTGTTGACAGCAAGTAGGAGGGTGCCTTCAGCACCTGTTTAGGAGCACCACAAAGACTGATCTGCTTCTTTTCCATTTCCCTCCGCACACCTGTGCTTGTTAAACCCGTGCCCTTGCCAACTGGGGTCCTTTTCCAGAGGACACAGCAGTGCTGAGTTCTGCTTCCCCTTCTGTACCTGTTGCAGAACTTGATACATTGAAGCTGTTGGCTGGTGGAGTACAAGCACTGCTTCCAGCGTGAGGCTCATTTTGCAGTGATAAATACAGGGATCTCCTCAGACTTTGCTGACATGCAGCTACCTGTAGTGTAGGATGCCACAGCAGTAGACACCAAGTTTGCATGGGAAAACATGTGGAAGATAGACAGTCGGAATGAAATTAGGGTTTGGTTTATGGTCTGGCAAGGAGTATTTCTTGCTGAATTTAACCAGGAAACTGTGCTTTGGAAATTGTACCTTATTCTAATTTAAAATATCTACCAATCTGCCATGTCAGGTGAACATAGATCTCAATTTTATGTGGAAGAGCGTCGCAAGCAATGCACTCATTTTCTTCTCTACTCTGCCAGAATAATGAATCAGTACTTACTCTGAAAAATAGTACTGTTTCTTCTTTTGGGCACATTTATGATCTGATGAACTGGTAATCTCTGTGAAGGTATTTGCAAGACAAAAAAAATCTCCTACTACAAATCCTAGAAGATAAAGGTCAAGTTAAGCACTTCAAAACAATTAATGAACAGTGAAATGAAGTTGTTAAAAATGAGAAATGTGCATAAAAAATTATCCAACCCAGGATTATTGGCTGAGCTGGAAGAGAGCAGAGTAAAAGAAACTCAGCACTGATATCTGTCTCCCTATGTTCTGTAATGATACTGTCACATGGAGACCACCTCACACAGGCTAGCTTTTATGTACTGGCTTGTGGAGTGATGGAAAGCATGAATAATGGGGGCACTGAAGGATGTTGGATAAATGTTTATATCCTCCATGCACATAGAAGAGCAGTCACTTCCTAAAGTTGTGTTTGCAGAACTCATTTTTTGGTGCTTTTTGCTTTTTTCAGAGATCGATGGCAGTGCCACCAACGCCCCTCCATACCGCGCGGGTCCTGCAAGAGGATAAAGACCACTGGGATGAAGTTAAAGTGAGTCAGATATTTCCTGAGGCCATTCAGATAAGAGACTAGATGGGCTCTTTTCACTGTGGATGCTTATTTCCTTGGAGGTTATGGTAATTTTGATACAACCATGCTAAGCAACGGAACCTTAAAAAGTCCTAGTTAGAACAATAGTGTATATGATAACTGTTTAAAAAAGAAGAATGCCATCTGAGCTTTGCCTGACAGCCGTACAGCTGTGCAAAATATCAACAAAGAAAATGCTTATGATCAAAAGTTTTAATGATACTACCCACTGAGCTGCTGTGTGTAGCACAGAGGAGAAGGAACACTTTGGAGTTCATTATGGTGAAGTGAAGGATATGATGAAAATGGAGGGGGACAGGGTGGGAGGCAGGGTTGGGCTGCGTTCTATTTTTCTACTCTGTTCTTGTGTTGTAGAACAACATTAAATAACCTTAGCCTTGTCTTGTTGTGGCAGTTTTAGTACGGAGGAGGAAAAAAAGAAAAAATGTATCTGTCTTTCCCTTAATCTAACCAGGTGCCTCACCTACTATTTGTACTGATGGCAGTTGAATGCTTCCTGCAGAGTGCAACAATAGGGCAGACTAAAAGTTGTTTGCAAGCCTTAACTCTTTCCTGCTGGCCTTTATCAGGTTGGCATATTTTTACAATTCTGAACTTTCTGCACTTATAATACTTGGCGTTTTGCTAATTGCATTGTTCCTTTAAGGTATTCTACTGATTGCTGGTTTTATTTAAATTACCAGTGCGTAGTCTCATCTGTTCAGCTACATTATGACAAAATTTCATAGGATCTAGGCAACATGCACCTCCCTAGTCAGAAGGACCCAGTAGATATTTTCTCTTAGGCTTCTTCACTTCCTTGAGAACTTATGTTTGTGCTTTGTATAGGTCCCAGAGATCACTAGCATTCCTATAATATTTAATCTTTTTTCCTTTCCTGAACTAAATGCATAGACATTCACTGACTTAGGCTGTGAGCAAAAATCTGTTCTATTAAAAAGTTTAAGATTTGCTTAAATGCTATTTCAAGCTAAGGCACGTGAATTTGAAGTGCATACTTTTAAGTAACTTTATGTGGACTCTTTATTCTGGTTCCTGCTAACCTACTTTAGTAATGGAGCAAGGAGAGCAGCTCACTGACTCTGTTATAAGAAGCCTGGATTTAGCAGCTGCTGAAGGCCAGGAGCCAGGCAGTAAGTGATGCTGGGCATAGGGATGTGGTGGAAATCAGGCCAGCAGAGCGTGGTCCTATGTACCCACATGTGAAACACTGAATATTTCCTCCTGAATGAGTCCATGAGTAGAACGAAGCCTTCAGTCCTAGCTCAGTGCAGCAGAAAGGGTTTGGTTATTCCTGGCTGTAGCACAACAGAGTTCTTTCTGTACTTTCATTACCTAGCAATAGCATAGGGAGGCTGTGCTCTCTCTGCCTCAGGGTGTTCAAGAGATTTAATTTTTTTGTTTCCAGGAGGAGATGACCAGTGCTTTGGCTACCATGAGGGTGGACTACGATCAGGTGAAAATTAAAGACTTGAAAACATCCAACAACCGCCTCCTGAACAAACGCCGCAAGAAGCAGAAACAGTCCGGCACCTCTTCTGCAGCCCCAGGGTGCAATAACCAATGAGGAGAGAAGCCAAGGACCTGTGGGTGGAGGGTAAATGTGTTAAAAGGAACAATCTAAAATGAACGAGTACAATCAGCTCAGTTGACTGAGTACAGTCACAGAGACTGCAAAGAATCTGTCCTGCAAAGAGGGAGCAGGAGGAAGATAACTTTTTTTTTATCTTGAATCAGGGCTTTGCTTATAAAGGCTACTTTATATGATATGATTGTTTGCATATTGCTATGGAAAGTATAACAATACCAGAAATATTATGGGGTTTTGTTTTGGCTTTAACTGTGTTGGGTGAATGGAGAGAACAGGAGACAGTCTCAGCATGTGCTGAGGCTTTAATAGTCATCTATAAGAGTAACTTCTGCTGCCATTTTAAAACTCGGGAATGGAAAAAATGCCAAGTGTTCTGCCAAGTGTTGTAGGAGTTCAAATGTGAGTACTGAAAGAGGAGAAAAATGCCAATGCTTTTTGTACGAGTAGCACAGGTGCAGTTCTACTTTGGATGCATGTGGACAGCATTTCGTGCTAGAATAGATAAGAATAGTCAGTGTTAACAAACGTATCTCCTATAGCTCCTATAGAATGTCATCTGAGCAGTGAGCAGTTATTCCTGTTGTAGGAAAAAAAAAAAAAAAAGCATCCATACATTTCCATTTTCACAGAGTCTTCATGTAGTCTTACATAATGATTTGGGTTTGTTGTGGTTTCTCCTCTAATTACGTGCTCGTTTTATAAATGTAACCATTATGTTGCATCTATACCACTGTCAGATCCCTCTCTTGTGATGTTTTTAATTTAAACAGTACTTCACGCCAAGAGTTTTAATTAGGATTTAATTAGTCGCAAGTGTACTGCTGAGCATGTTATAGTTCCTCATGGATCTGCAGTGTCCAGAGTGTGCAGCTGGACACACAGCTGTGTATGGGAGATGGGCCTGGAAGAGAGACCAATGGAATTCAGGAGGAAGTGGCACCTTCTGAGTGGCCTCCAGCATCTGCCAGCATCCCTTCTGCAGTGCCCTGCAGATCCCCTGCCTGAGCTGTGCTGTCCTTCCAGTTCCGACGTGCTGGGATTGCTTTGTTATTGGGAGCAAATAGGGAGAGGTTGCTGCTTAATTTCTGATGTTTTGACAGTATTTCTGGATCCAAAGATTTCCATCACCTGTGGGAAGCTACCTTTAAGAATATGCACTCATTATTATTATTTTTTTTACTATTCTAATTCTTGTTTTATCGTATCCTAGCTTTGGTTTGCTAATTTGTTTTACTTCATGATCAAAATATTTTCTCTTGCTATATGATGTAGGGTTTTTTTAGTTGAGGTAAAGCAAATGTTTGTAAAAGTATTATCAGAGTCTAGAATGAAAATTATATGCTTCCAGTGGTGCGGGCGAAAGCTGCTTTGTGGTTGACACACACGGTGCTGTTGTGTTAACAGCCTGAGAAGGAGGTTGAAAGAGAAGGAAAGCGGGGCTGGGGGGCTGAGGTTCAGATCTGACTGCAGCACGGCTTTGCTGCGCCCGGCAGAGACCTGCAGGCTTCCGACCTTCCCGGAGAGCCCCGTTCCCATCTTACAGCACTGGACGAGGCCTCCGTCCTTCTGCGTTGAGCTAGGGTTTTATAAACGGATTTTAATAAACCACGTTCCCACACTCTCTTGTCATCCCTGCTTTTGTTCACGGCGCAGTTTGCGTTGCCTTGCGAGGCTGCGTGGAACCGACCCGCCTTCACGCAGCCGCGGCCTCCGGCTCCGCAGCCCCGCCTGCTGCCCCTCCAGCAGCGCCCCCTGCTGCGCCGCCCCGCCGGCGGTGCGGGTTCCCCTCCCAGCTCCGCCCTCGCGTCCGCCCGCGGCACTGCCGATGTTTCTGCTCGCTGTCTCACCTGCTCCATTCCCAAAGCCTTCTGGCTGCGTTCACGTACGTTATTAAGGGCCCTGACGCGCTGGAGGCGGTGGCTGGCTCCGTGCCCGCGGCCGTACAGCACGATAGTCCTTAGAACCGCCAGCGCGGGCTCTCGATTCGTGGCCCGGTTTTAGAAGGGACGGGCTGCTGCCAAACCCATCGTGCGTTTGTGCATTCATCAGCCGCGCAAAGGAGGCAGAGCTGGGCAGGGGGAGCAGAAACGAACGGTCGCTGGAGAAGGCTTCCAGGAAAGCCGATTAAAAGGTCTATTATCTCCTTCGCGGCAGAAGCTGGAGAAGGGCCGTGCCCGCTTCCCCGCCCCCATTCCTTTCCATAGCCCTGGGCCGCCGCTTCCCGCCGCAGCGGCTGCGCCCGGCGCGCGGATGGAAGCGTTCCCGCCTCCGCTTCTGGCACTGCGCGCCGTTCGGCCTCGCGTGCCGTATGACGGGCCTTTTTTGACACGGTGCAGTCACTAGCTAACAGTAGTGGCAAGCTCGTGGCCTGCTTTTATGTTATCCACCCAGGATAAAGCCCAGGATGCAGGCCCGGGGCTGCTTTTCTCTCTTAACACTTCAGTGCTTGCAGTCTGGAGCCCAATCGCGTAACCGCTTCTGACGTGCGGAATAATGAGGGTGCCGCAGACTCGATTCGGTCTAATTTCCCGTCCTCTTTCCGAGTCAGGCTTCGGTCTGCGTTTAGACAAAGGCGCTTTTGAGAACGAGGGAGGTTTGGTGAGGAGGATGGGACGAAAGCCTTTACATACCTGCACCGTAAGCAGGCGGTAAAGCTTTAGACCCGCGTGAGATGTCGGGGAGGGTGCCGACCCGTGCCCGGCTGCTCGGAGGCATTCGCGCGCCCAAGCTGAGGATGAAGCCAGCCTCGGGAAGTTCACTGCACTGAGCGGAGAACAGAGCCTGCATCGCAGCTCCTTCACCCTCAGCTCACAAGGAGGTCAGCTTGGGAGGCAGGGCGTGCGTACTCCAAACCTCAAAGGAAAGAATTCTCTTAAAAGTTCTTGCAGGCCGACGAGTGAGTTTACCTCAGGTGCATACCTGAACGCTCCTCATACCTAGAAAATTGAGGCTGGAGCAATCCTAGGTAATAACGTTTGCTGAAGAAACATTTCCCTGAAATCTCTGCAGTGCGTACAAGAAATCTTTTGAGTATTACCTGCAGCTTTAAAATAGGAATTATTTTGGTCTGTCTGGTTAGGAGAATTTAATGGGGTAAAGGTAGTAGAAAGGGGAGTTTTGAGTAAGATGGGAAATGTCTACTGTAGCATTATATTGCAACTGATATTTTTGCTGCAGGTGCTACCTCTGTACTGACGCAGCAGGGTAGGTGCAACTTCTTCCTTAGAGCCTGCTTTTCCACTGGAGGAGGAGGATGTTTCTGCACTCTGGGGAAATGTGGAAGCTCAGCAAGGATAACCCCGTGACTGCAGATGAATACCAGTACTGATAAATCTGTAAGCAAGCCCTGGCATTAACGTTATTTCAAAATTCCCTGCCTGGTGAGTCTGCCAGATGCCGAGATCTCATAGGTCTGCTCTCACTGCATAAAGGCACAGAGGCGTTGCTGTCGGTGGGTTTCTCCATATTGCTGGAGACTGTGGAGAAGTAATTGCTGAAGTGTGCTGCAGCACTTTTAGCTTCTTAGTCAAAAGAAGAAAAGAATACGCCTTTCAAACAGCTGGAAGTGACATGAAGGGCCGGACTATCTTTTGTCTGAAGAGGGGTTATTCCTGATAGTACCCAGCGGGTATCTTGAATGCTTCAATTCAACTTCTATGTCTGATAATAACTGTATTTTAGCTGTGTGAGTCTGCAGGCCCCAGATTGGTAGTGAAGTCTCTGCTGCTTTGGCAGCATGCTGTTTTCTTCTGCATCCACTGGTATTATTTACTTGGTCCATGGTTGCGAGCCCTTTAGTGTTCTTGATCCCAGGACTGCACTGAAACTGAATAATTCAAAAAAAGGTTTTCCTAATTTTCATAGTTTTCTTCAATTTTAAGCCTCAAAACTTCTGAATTTTACTGCATTTGAGATAATTACTGGTATTGCTAGTGCTACAGCTGCTTCTTATCATACCTTGGAGCATGCTTCTTTTGGAGGATGTGTCTTTTTGCATTCTTCATCTTAGGAATTCTGTTGTGGTTTTGCAATGAAATGACATGGATGTTTTGCCTAATATTGTTCTCTTGAAACTTCCAGGCTAATCTGTCTGGGAAACATGGAAGATATTCTCAAGAGATACTTCTTATTGCTTAGCTACTGAAACACCTGCTAAAGCTGAGCTCCTTAAAAAAACCTGAAAATTATTTAAATGTGAAAAAGAGTGGGTTGATCTGGAAAAGAAACTTCTCAAAAGACTAAAATTAGAATAGAATGTGTTAGAAATTTTGGTGGGGGAGGAAGACTAAGGTTTTTAAAATAAAAGCGCTGCTGCTTGAGTAATGATCAAGGAAATTCTGATTGGGATACCAGCAGTTGCTCCAACCCAGAGTAATTACTGACTTCAGAAATAATTATGTTTCCCTAAAGACAGATATACAATAAAGATTCAGTTTTGGGTTTTTTTTTCTGAGATAGTCCAAAGCAAGACTCTTGATGTTTATAAATGAGACTTTGGGCAAATCCTGTTACTGAACCAAATAAATAGCTCTTTTTTTAGAGTGACTGATAACTGAAGAAATATGCTTTGCAGATGAAGTTCAGCTCTCCCAAAGTTGTATGAATGAGCATCCTTTCTGCTTGCAGAAATCTTGTCAAAGTGAGGTAAGCTTTCTTCTTTTTGCTTTTAGAGATTTTATCTTCCTGTCTTTTGGTTCATCACCATATGTTTGACTTTGGTCTTGAGTAAAAAATCTAAGTAGTTGGCTCAAGACTAACATGTTCCATGATGCAGTGCTTTTTATCTTTTTTTTTTGTCTCAGTTACAGTTCTACCACCTCTTTTCTTCTAAACTTTTTGTAGTACTGTTAAGTATTGGAAGATTTTCAAGGAATCCCACTTCCTGGCAGGAGATAAGGATCTCCATTGTGTGTAAAATGGCAAGGAGCAAAGTCCCAAGCAGTATTTAATAGGAGGAAAAATGTCCCTCTCCGTGGGGATAAAAGAAGACCTCAACAAAGAAATGAACTCAACTAGAAGTGAGTACTTTTTCTTCCAATTTGAGAAGGGGCTGTGTCTACACTCTCTAATATTTTTGGGTGCGTTGAGAGGTAACCCAAAAGGATGCTGGTCTTCTTTCAGAGTGATAGAGGTTCCCTCCTTGATGGTGTGGCATGCAGCTCTGCCATGTTCCCCTTGCTGAGAGTTCTTCAGAGGTTGCTGCGTTTCCCCCATCACAGTGCTGTGATGAATGTGGGCCTGTAAGTAGTTCCATCAGCCCTTTCAGCTGCTGCCCAGGATGCTTTAACCTCAGCTTTATTCGGAATAAACATTTCAGTTTCATAGGAAATTCTGTTCCCATTTCTCACAGGATTTAAACCTTTTTCAATCAGCTCTGCTAAGTACCATCCCAGTGTCCTGGGTCACAGCACTGTTATTCTTAAGTGTCTTGGAATTGGTCGTTTATTAGCTTGCTGAGAAGTAGCCACTTTCATTTCTTCCTCTTGACTTTTGCATCTTCGTGTGGAATACTTCACCACAGAGTAAAATGGGATGGACTAGTTTTCTTCCTTTTAAATCCCTTGATTTTATTAGACTTAATTTTGTTGGATATATTTTACACTGCTATGAAGCAATGGGTACTTCCTTTGGAGAGACTGGACTGAAATATTTCAGGTTCTTCTCTAAACATTAAAAAAATAGTCCTATAGAGCATTTTGCTATAAGATTTTTAAAATCTGAGGAGTAGGAAGGAATTGAATTTCCTGATTTAAAGTGACTCAGCCAGGGCTGCCTTCTTGTTTCATAATAGCTTCTCTGCATCTAGCTCTAACCTTGGCTGGCACTAGGTAGAGCTATCAAATGTTTTCTCAATTAACTTGTCATTCTCACACGCAGCTGGTTTCTGAGCTTTTCCTGGGGGATCCTGGAGCAATTACCTGGTTAGCAATCATTAACTCCAAAACTGCACCACTCGGTGTTGTAAGACATCCTGCACTATCACTTGAAGCTTCCTTCATCTCAAATTATGGCAATTCTGTGCCTGATTGACAGAACCTCAGTAATAATAATAAGATAATAGTTTGTTGATATTGCTTGTTTTGATAGCATATCTAGTCACACACACAACAGGCCAAACCTTCTTCCCATAACTTCAGTCTAATATAGAGTTGTTTCCTTTCTCTACCACTCCTAGGTGTTGGTTGTTGTCTATACTATGCAAGTTAACGCAGAAGCATTTTTGAAAGCTTGGAACTCTTCTTTGTAGGATTCCTGAAATGGTGTGCTTCCTCTTGGGGTAAATCTTGTTCTCAGCATCGGAAAATTATTTCCACGAAAAATAAGAAATAAAGGTGATACTTTGGAGGTAGGTATTATTGAATAAGTTGAAGTAATAATGTGGAAGCTTCTAATTAGCCCTGTGCAGGCAACCAAATACTTTGAACTGTCTTGATTAGAATCAATAAGTGCATATGAAGAAGAAATTTGTATTCATTTCCGTTAGTCTTAAATAGTGATTTTTTTTTAAGACCTACTGGTCTTCTGTTTGTGTGTCAATGATTTCCGTGTCAAGGCTGATTTTGTATGATTACATCTCTGAAGGGAAATGTTAAATGCACGTGAACGTATTTCAAGTATTGTGGCCCAAATGCTTTCAATTTAGAAGCAGAAATCAAATATATTTATTTACATGTGTAGAGAGATACTGTGGTGCAGAGCTCCCAAAAATTGAGTCAGAAATTTCATTGTTGGGTTCACTTTTGGTTTCTTTCCCACCATAAGAAAGTAAGGTTCTCACTGCTAATGAATGTGACATGGTTGCATATCTCTGTCATTTCTTTCCCATCTACAATTGGTCCAAACTGAAGAATATCCTGTGGTATTCTACACAAGTAAATGCAGCATGAGAGGACAGTTTTGCTCAGTGCAGAAACTTCAGTTTTATGAGAAGCTGTTTGGCAAATAGCATCCCGTTGTCCTCTCTCTGGGAGCAGTCCTAGTCCTACACAAGGACAGAAGGTTTATGTGTCCTGCCAGGCTTGGAGTCAGACGTTCCATCTTACAAAGTCATGAGCAGCCCAGGTGGCATGGGCCAATGTGTTCTGGCAGCATCAGAGAACCAATGATGTCCCATCATTCTGTCCATCCTGGACAGTGTGGATAACATGGTCTCATCTAGAAGGACACCAGGATGTACACAGCAGCTTCTACAAGTGTTTGGGCACGTTTTGTACAGTTGTGTGACAACGAAGGGATAAAATGTCATATGTGACCAAAACTGTATATATACTACTTCTCTGATGGAGATTGTTACAAACTGCTTCACATTATGCCATGGGAGCAGGAAGAGAAATCATAAGGGAACGGCCAAATGTTGAATTGAGTTTTCTGGTGGACTGTATGTTCAGCTCAGGAATTGAATGTCAGCTCTCCTTGATGTAGAAATTAATGGATTCTCTTTGAAAGGAGATCAGAGAAGAGTGTGTTGAACTGTGGGCTGCAGAAATATAAATGTTGGACTAAATTTCAAAATCTCAGCGTACGTAACAATAAAGAGGGAAGAGCACGTAAAGCTCATGTGCAGACTTGGCATCACGCTTTAACTTGGAAATTGTTCACATTAACCTGAATGTTATTTAAAATGCTTTCTGTAGGCACTAAATACTATTTTATGAAGAAACGGTGCAATATTTCTGTCCTTGAAAATTGACAGGAGCTTATTAAACACCTTAAGGTGTTTCAAATAATAGTGCTAAGGTACAACCTTCCTGTGCTTCCATGGAAGGCAAGGAATGTGAATCTGGGAGCAGTAGGGATGAAGTAGGGGCTGTGCCAAACATCAGTTCATTCATATTTGTTTCTGCAGCAGTGTCAGACTGTTGGGCTGCAAGGGTGAGTAAAAGCCAGGCTTCCAGAATGGCAGAAGTTAGACCTTGAATTCCTATAGTTCCTGCACTGGAGGGCAAAACTGAGGCCACAGTAATTTGTTTCTCATTTAGTCCTTCGTCTTCTATCTTTATTCTTGTCACCAGAGATAGGATCACTCTGACAGCCGTAAAATTTATAAAGGGAGAGTAGGACGTTTCAGACACTTGCCTGCCTTTATGTGTGATAAGTGAAAACCCTGCCTGTGCAGGGAGTGAGCTGCACGGCTCAGAGTCTGGGTTCCAGCACAGTGAGAGGAGGAGGCCTGACCTTGCACTGCTGGAGATAGGCTCTTGTGTCCGGCATGACAAGTGCCTGGTGTTTCTCATATTGTTTTTCTAAGCATTTTTAATAGGAAAGATGTGGTCACGTTAAGGACTCCTGCGCTGTCCTTTCTGATGTTGGGCCTGTACTTCCCTTCCCACTGTTTTCCTGGACTTTCTCATCTTTACACTGTTATTGGGAGCAAACATTTTCAGCTTATCTTCTCACTGTGTAGTGTAATTACTGGCAGACCCAGGCAGGGCTACTGACAAAGAGGAGATAATGTCCCTTTGAACGTCCCCAATTAGGATAATTCTGTTTTTTTAGCTGTTCATTCATTAGCAGAGAAGTAAACATTGCAGACAGAAGGCTGTGAAGCAGGGTGTTTATTCACTTGTTTTCTAGCCTTCTCTCCGGATTAATGAAATGACTCACAGAGAGTAATAGTATGCTTAGGAAAAGTAAAAAAAAAACAAAACACAACTGGAGGTGGGACATGTGAGGCCACAGCTTGGTCAGACACCCACACCTCATCATACCTGCATGTAGGACTTGATTCTCTTTATTAAATGTAAATGATGGATCAGTTGTAAAGACAGCCAGCACCCCCAGGGCAACAGAATCAAATTGGCATCTAATAAGTGCAGGTTGGTTCAGGTGTGTGTGAAAGGAAACAATTGCTGGTGAGAATGTAAGACCAAGCAATTGCTTATGAGTGACTCTGTGCAAAATTACCAGTGTTTTCCTACCTTCCCTGGCTCTTTGACAAAGAGGGCATCGGCTGCACCTCGCTCAGGTGAGGAACACCTGGGATTGCTCAGCCTCTGTGTGCTGCCCAGTGTACTCTGTAGTTTCTGAAATGCCAGGGACACGCATTGCCAGTCCCATGAAAAGGTGAAGGTGGAATAGTGAGAGTGCTCTGATTTCAAAGGTGCTTGAGGGTTTGTTGACCTTTTAGAGTTTGGAACGGAAATACTTGGAAAGGTTATATGAATTTTGAGCGGAGAAGGAAACTGAGAACACAACGAGATATCACAGATGTGATTTCAATGCTGGACCATCATTCCTCTCTAGATCAAGCACAGGTAAATTTTTGCTTAGCAGTGGGATTTTTCGGCAAGGCAGAACAAACTGACAGCAGGGCAAGAGAGGAATAAAAATTAATTGTGGAAATTCTAGTAAGAACTAACTACAGCCAACACCACCAGGCAACTCTGATGTAGAAAAAAAGAGAAGCACCTCTGTGATGCTCAGCCTTTGTATTAGATCCTGAAACAATGATTATTTAGGTGTATTATCTAAAAGGAAATAATGTGTACAATGCAGTCTTAAAGACCTCTTTGATTCTGGCTGTTTCTCCATGGGAGTACATATCACAGAAAGCCATCAGCTCCAACTCTTTCAGCTGTTTAATTTATAAATTCTCCAAAAATTTGTTTCTAGCCAAGATGTTTCGCTATTTATTGTTACTTTCTGTAATATTGTTCATTGGTGGTGTCTGTGTTATGTTTCATTTTGAGTGTCAGTATTGCTAGGGTGGAGATTCAAGCCATACAAGGCACACAAAATGAAAAAAAGCAACAACAACAACAACAAAAGGGAGCTTGTCAAAGCCTGTAGAGAAGAAGTGAGGATAATTAATCAGATAAATGGGGATAGAGAGCAGGTGTGCAGAGGGAATAGTCTGATGGAAACAAAAAGCAGTGGAATGAAAACGTCAGAAGAGGTGAGCTTTTCCTGTATTTCAGAAATGGTAAACTCTGGCAATGGAAGTTTTCTTTGTCAGCTTGGATTTTTTTAAAGCCTTATAAACATTAATCAAAGCAGTAACATTTTAAGTGTTTTTGAATAGCAAATTGTTTATTTAATAGAAATAAATTGGTTCCGTGCTGGCCCTTTAAATAATGGGATATGAAGTCCACTCATAAGGTTTTGAATTCCAGCAAATGACTAAAGTATTCTACTTGAAAAAGTAGGTTCTATAATAAGGGGGAAAGAGGGAAAAATATTAAAGATGCTCAACTGGAAAAAATAAAGGGAAATGTAGGGCAAGGACAAAGCCAGTTTTCCCCTGACATGTTTGTAAAACAAACATTGCAGTATTTGGGTCAGTGCAGGAGGCAAAAAATATAGTTTGAAAACCAAAGTCAAACTGAGCAGTTAGGATTCATATCCAAGCAGACAGACTAAGGTCAATCCTCCCATTTCTCTGTGCAACAAAGTAGTGTCACCTACTTCACCAAGGAGCAAGAGTGTGGCTGACAACCCTAAAGACCATCAGAAATGGAAATTCATTCACTGCTTTTGCAAAGAGAAGCAGCTGGTACAGCTCACTGTTTTGAGATAGGAGGGAAGTGCTCTTTGGTTCCCTGTTTACTTTGCAGTTCCTACACAGAGCTGTGAAGGAGCTTGTTGCTGCATTAGGGGTTTTCAAGTCAGTCTGCGCTTGCTCTCTTCTCAGGGCAGTACTGAAGTATTTTCCACTGCACGCCATTTTGTTGTTCCCTCGAGCTGGGAAGGGATGAGCAAACAATGAAGGACTGAAGAGCAATGATTAAAGGGATGCCCTTCTTAACGATTGAAAACAAAATTTTGGAGGAATAATTTGGAATGATTATGAGGAAACAAGAAGGCAAAAAACTAGAGGGATCCAAAAAACGGGGTACTAGAGCTTTGCAAATGGGATCATCTCAGACCATAATACTACTGAGCTGATCAGCTGTGGTTAGGCTACTAAGACAAACACAAAACCCAATTTTGTTCTTGTAGCTCATCCTCCTCCTGACCAAGCTGACTGGGAAATGCTAACTGTAATGATGTGAAAATGATACAGCCGAAGGATATCTAGTAATAACAGCCTGAATTATTACCCAAGCCTGCTGAGAGAGTAAGAGCAAGAAGAAACACAAAGGTGCATGGATTGGGCCCTCTTGGACTGGTGGGTACATACGGTTCCGCAAAGCGCAGCCCTCCAACCAGACTCAGCGCTGCTGATCACAACCCTCTGAGCTTGGCCAGTTCTCCATCTGCCTCACTGACCACTCATCTATCCCACATGTCCTAAGCTTCTTTAGAAGGATGTTGTGAGAGGCAGCCTTGCTGAAGTTGAGGTATACAACATCTATTTCTCTCCCCTCATCTACCTGGATGGTGATGACATTTCAGAAGGCTGCCAGTTTGGTTGAGCATGGTTTCCCCTTGGTGAATCCATGTTGACTCCTGATAAACTTCTTTCTGTTTGCTTGGAGATGGCATCCAAAATAAACTGGTCCATCATTTTACATTGACTTTTATATGCCATGGTATCAGACATGCTTCCATCCAAAGGATTTAATCAGTTCTCTGTAATGTGGAAGTTGAAGAACATCTTTCCTGTATTAAAAATATTAAGAATTTAATCAATAAGAATTTACTGCTTGTGAAAGAAACAACTACTTCTATTTGCGGCATCCTTAAACAACCATTCTCGATATCAGATGACAATCTGAACTCCACACCCAACCTTGGCATCTGTGGTCATGACATCAGTGAGGTAGGAACTGCATCATGAGCTCCTTACAGTGGCATTTAAACCTAACTTGCAAGTGCCCCAAACCCACTATTCCTACAGTTATGACCCAGTTGCATTTTGCGCTGCAGAGAGTGCACATGTATTCTAAATAGCAGGTTTCCCTTTTTCATAGGTAAACCTTTACAGTGAGTTTGCAGACCAGTTCTGTTTAAAACTAAGTTATATGAAAAGCCTTTAGATTAGCATTTTTATGTTCACTTTATTATCTGGTAATAGTGTTTGTTCTATCTGGTATGTTAGTTAGAGATTGGTCTGATAGTTTTTCATGCTTTACCCACAGGAGGTGCCCTCTCCCCCTCTGCCTTCTTCCCCCCATGTTCCTCCCCAAGTTCCTCTTCCCCAACAAATAACTAAATACATACAGAACCCCCAAAGACTGTGAATGTTGATGTGTTATTTTTGTTTCCCTTGGCTAAGAAGTTGTGAATTTCCTCTTACCAATCCAGTAAAATAATAGTGCAAATGTTTAAAGCAGTTGTAAATCATTAATTTGACAGGAACCCACATAACAATCAAAATAAGTTCATGAAAAAAATGATTTTCATAGAGAAATCTGTTGCCTATCTCTCTTCATACATGGTGTCTACCCTAATCCAAGGTGAATTTCTTTTCATCCTGTAGAGATTCAAAAACTGAGTCATCTTTCATCTGCTTAGTAAGGATAAAAATGTGCCCAGAATACTCCAGGTCTGCTGTGTTCCACAGGACCCCTTTGTGCTTTGTATAATATACTCATAGTTCACCATGGGGATTCTTATGTGGTTTCATTTATTTGTGAAGCCTTCTTATTTTTAGAATGAGCTCATGCTCTGCTGCAGGGTCCAAGGTTTCATGGCTATGTAGGTGGAACTATAGTGCTGCCATAAATCTGTCTTAAAAGAAAGAGATCTCAGAAGTAGGACAAGGTAGAATCTTCAGATGTTAGAAGAAAAAAAAAAATATCAAGAAACGGGATTTGAATTAATCTGAAACTGGCTGGCAGACTGTTTGCAAAGGTACCATAGTGATTTTTGTTCAGAAGGCAGTATTTGTTTGTAAAACATTGCTGTGGTGTGCTCCAGAAACAAAATGAATCGAAGTTCAGATGAACGTAGACGTTAGGAGCATGACAGCAGCACAGGGCTTGTCTGCGGAAAGCTGTGCAGAGCAACTGCTGGCAGGGAGAGCATGGCATCAACATGGCAAACCCAGGTGTCATCTGTGGCCCTTCAGAGCAGCACACTCAGAACCAGACAGTGACTGTGTATGTGTGATGTGTATATAGATGTGTATACACACACGCATTTTTCCCCAGCTAATGGAGTAGACAAACACTTGTACAAGGTGGAGGGAGACCAGTAGCACTGGCATTGCTGTTGGCATGATGCTGCCAGGCACGCTGTCAGCACTGAGGACTCGCTCTTATTTGCAAGGACGAAGTCCTGTGTTGTATGCTGTTCACTTGCCTTTCATTCATACATAATGCATCGATGTGTTCTGGACAGGAGTTGTATTCAAGCTCAAAGTTACTTTTGCGTTATTTCATTTATTTTGCTTTCTCTTTTCATTTTGATTTTATGCTTCACTTGATGTTGTGCTAAAATTACTGATGAAAGTTGTATTTCAAAGTGAGTTCTCATGGAAACATCCGAGTCTGCCATGCCTCTATCACTGGTTCTGGTGAGAATGGCTTTTCTTCCCTAGTCTGCAGACAGGCAGAGTTCTATTTTGCAGGCAGTGCTGTGGTGATAAGCTGAGTATAACACATCGTAGGACCTCTGGGATGTCATGTGTGTGATGCTGGAAACATTTGAAGGGAGCGTGTAAATAGGAGGGAGAACGGCTGTTTATGAGAGTGGATAGTGATAGGACAAGGGGAATGGTCTTGAACTGAGACAGGGGAGATTTAGGTTAGATGTTAGGAGGAAGTTTTTCACACAGGGTGGTGAGGCACTGGAACAGATTGCCCAAGGAGGCTGTGGATGCCCCATCCCTGGAGGCATTCAAGGCCAGGCT
>JAOWBP010004220.1:1264167-1275167 GCA_028571105.1 Tragopan temminckii
GCCCACCTTTCTAGCCTCTCGAGGTCCCTCTGAATGGCATCTCTTCCTTCGACCGTGTCAACCACACCACTCAGCTTCGTGTCATCAGCAAACTTCCTGAGGGTGCACTTGATCCCGTCATCGATGTCATTGATAAAGATGTTAAAGAGCAGGATGGGATGGGATGGGATGGGATGGGCACTCCCAGGGCTTGGTGCTGTATCTTGTTGTCACTTTGTCGTAAACATAACTCAAGTATGTTGTTTAGGAGTTGTCATCACCGAAAGCTTGGTGTTAGCCACTGTGAAAGGAGATTGCTGAAAAGGGTCCAGCTTTGTCTTTCTGGTTTTCCATGGACTAATGGTTAGAGCCAAACTGGAGCTGCAGGGTTACTGATTGATGTAGTTGCAGGTGAATTCAGGAGAAGCCAGAAGTTAATCGTACAACGAGCTTTCTTTTTGCTTTCCAAGAATAAACACTTGGGCTAGAATTTGTTCACTCTGATGTGGCATTGTGAGAAGGAAGGCTTTCTTTTTATGACATAAACTGCTCTTCTGTGTTGTTTCCCGTACAATGCCTTCCTCTAATGCCATACTACACCAGGGATTAAACCCTTGTCTGTAAAACCTAGAGTATTAAATGGGCCAAATTCAGCCCTGGAGAAAGTGAACTCCCGTTGCACCCCATGGGAAGTGAACCTGGATTTAGCCCATTTTGTGTTGCAGGTTTCACAGGCAGGGACATCAGTCAGAGCAGCACTTTGCCAAGAGCTGCAGTCAGGATTGCTGCAGCACCTCCTGGATCCAGGCAGTCCCGTGGCTGGGCTGTGCAGACTGCCAGGCTGAAGGCCAAGGCACTCGAGCCCTGGCTGGACTCCACCACTGGGATTTGGTTGACCAGCTCATCTCAGGTCCTTCCGTCTGGCAAAGTTATATCAGAAATTTTTGAGAAAATACCACATCTCTGGTTATATGTTTGAGCAAGCTAATACTTCAGTAGCCAATATTATTTCAGGGTTTTACTGTTGCTGTAGTTGCGTGGTGTACAATAGAGCAAATGCCTTTCCAAAGTAGAGCAGTCACTTAATACCTATTTTTACAATAATTGGCATCATATTCATGTTCATAACTCAAATTTGAGCTGCTGCAAAGTACAGTTATACAACAGTTAGGAAGTAAAGGCGCTTCAGGAAAAAACCTTGCTAGTTAGAGCTGAGAAAGAAGAGCAGAAGGGTGCTCCTGTTCCCAAAAGGAAAGCTCTTTTCTACAAACCTGGCACGCTCTGTCAGATGGAAGCATGGGTCCCTCTCCTTCTGGGACGGGCTGCTTGTTCTGCAGCTGCTCTTTACTTTACCTGAGCTACTCAGATGGTGATTTTGAAGGAATGCACGATCAGTTTCTCACGGAGCTGACCTGAAGCCCTGCAAAGTGTCTCCCACTGCAACAAATACCAGAGGATTAGGAGAGTGTGAGGACTGAACCCTGGTGGTTTGCAATAAAATTTTCCTTTTTCATCAAGTTTTGTCTTCATTTCTAACAAATACCAGCTGAAGTGCTGAAGCTTTGTTGTACACACACAGAGATGTGGTGGGTGCACCATCCCTGGAGACTTTGAAGGCCAGGCTGGACCAGGCTCTGAGCAACCCGATGGAGCTGTGCACATCCCTGTTCATTGCAAGGGAGTTGGACTAGATTACTTTTAAAGATCCTTTCCAACTCTAAGGATCCTATGATTTTATTCCTATCCCTTTCAGAACCAAAAAGCCCTCCAAATGAATGCATTAAGATCTAAATTGTGTTTTCCTTACAGGAACATTAGTCATAGTTTCCTTCTGCAGTGTGTTGTCCAGGCAGATAGTGAAACTGTAGGAATGACTTTCTTTTGGTCATGTCTACATTTTGTCTTTCAGAGACTTCCTCTGAACAATATACTCTTTTTTTTTCTTTCCTAATTGAAAAACAAACAAACCCTAATTCTTGCTAAAATTTGAAACACATTGTTTGTATACACTCAGCAGTCTATGCCATACCACTACTGAGAGCCTCTAGGCTGGTTTTGTTCCTAGCCCTGTTTGTCATTTTCCTTCAGGCCAGTTTTTGCTGTATGCAGAGGTGATGACGGCCGCCTGGCTGATGCTGCAGCACCAGGCTCACCCCCCAGGGCTGCTTTCCCTGCTCACTAAGCTGCGTGTAGCACAGCAACCACTGTGCTTTGCAGCAACGTAAGTGGAACATCAAAGTGGGGCTCGCACGAGGCAGCATTAACCTCATAGGTCCACTTTCTCAGACAGTGCTTTGCCCCGTGCTGCAGTCCTTGGGCTGTGGTGGGCAGAGGGCTGGGATGCAACGTTCATCTTTCCAGGAGCACTGCACGTGTTCCAGCAGCATCTGCAGGGGACTAAGGAAAGCCGTGATTAAGTGGATCTGGGCAGATTTGAACATGAGAGCATGACTGGACAGAGCTGGAGAGTCACACATCTACTGCCCAGTTAATTTTAATTATAGTATCTGTATTTGCATAGGTAATGGATGAGATGAGACCGACAGTGGAATTTGGACTGGAAGTGCCATGTAATAATACGACTGCTGTAACACACCTGACCGTGTCTGTCGTAAGAGGTTAAAACATGCTCTGTTCCTTGCTAGCTCATCTGCCCTGGGTGAAGGGAAGTCATGCTCCTGAGAGGATCTGTGGAGAGGAAAGGGATTTTAGCAAATCTGAGAGGAAAGGATCATGTGCACATCAGCAGGTTATTTTCCCCTTCCACGTGTTGCTGTTTCAAAATGCTGATTATTTAAGGCAGAAAATGCTACCATATGTGCCTGCAGGGTATTTCTGCTCTGGCAGGGAGCCATGGTAGCGTGGCTTTGGTCACGGACTGGGATTTCTGTTCCCTATTGTGTCAGCCTGCTTCTCAAGGAAGGCTCCATGTCTGTGTGTCTCTCTGCAGTCAGGAACTGAAGAATGAGAGTTCAGCCCAGCTGTCCTACAGTGCCTCAGCAAACTGACGGGTGTCCCCAGGAGAGGTGCTGTGCGGTATTTCAGCAGCAGTGTAGGTCAGCCGATGTTTCCATAAATGCTCCCGCTGTGTGGATCTCCACTGTAAAAGGTGAGGTCAGTTCACATGGAGGTTTGGGACAGGAGTTCTCAGAACGTGAACTTGTTTGCTCTCAGGAAATGTGCTGAAGATACAGGAGTGGGAGTCATTAAGATAATGTGTGATTGCTGTGCTGTGTTGGCTTGACTCATGCCCATCACTTCTGCAGAAAGGGAACAGCAGGGTTTTTTGTGTGCAGCTATGGGAAAAGTTCAGCCCAGCTAAGAGACAAGGAAAGTACTTAGTAATGTATCAGTATTTCCTAGGGTTTTCCAAGTTCCCTTTTGAAAGTGGGTGCAGCTTTTCTTTTATTTTTGTTTTTCCACTTTTTCAGTATTTTACTCCTTCTACATCCCTTTTCTTTTTTCTCATAAAACAGGAGGGATGTTGTTGTTTTTAACAACTTAACCCTAAGCAGAACATTCCGTTGCCAGTTTCCTGGCTGGTGTGCAATGGAAACCCACTGGTGAAGGTCTGAAACATTGCTTGCTGGTGTGTGGCAGCCCCATGACCAGCACAGAAAGAGCAGTGGGTGCTTAGGAACACCTTCCAGCGCAACGCCAAGCCTTGGAACTGGTGCATTAGGATAATGGAAGGGTCTAATTGAGATTGTGGGTTTCTTTTTCTGAGCATGTTTTGATTTTTGTTCCCCTGGGAGATGAATATGCGGTGGAGCCCATGCAGAGCAGAGGGTTCCCTGGTGTGTGGCTCACGTCTGCCCACGGTGGGGCGGATGGGGTGGCCTCAGGACGAGGGCAGAAAGCTGGAGCCAACAGCCTTCATCCAGAGTGGCACTGTGCTTTCTGAGCTCCTCTTTCAACACCCCCATGAGCAGAATTTTTCTTTGAGGCCAATGTCAAGCCTGCTGTAAACAAGTTACCAAACTCAGCTATGTTCCATCGCATTTCCCCTAGATTGTAATGGTTTTCTATGGCACGAAGAAGCAATACAAAAATCATCCCGTTCTTTTTCTACATCCTTAAACAATGTTCCTCCAGCCCTTGGTGAGGTTGTACTCAAGGTCTGCTGCTGCCTGGCTGTGTGCAGTGGAACCCAGGCCACACTGCTGACAGCTCCGAAGGGCTTTCCCTTTCGGTTGTTTAAAAGAAATGGGCAAGACTGCCCAGCCTCCCCAGAGAGGATATTTGTGACTAGCAAAGGCACTCATCCATTTGAATCTCACCAAAAATTTACACACTGAGTGGCTTTAAAATATATTTAAAATGTTTATTGAAAATCCAAGTCAAGTGAATTTTAACAAACTGTTCAAGATAGAAGAAACTGACTTTTGGAGTAACTGTATTGTTTATTCCTTGTATTGCAGTAGCACCTAGAGAACCCTATTGTGCTAGATGCTGTACAGACAACGGAGGTGGTCCCTGCCCAGATGAGCTTCAGCCCCCAGCTCAGCACCTGCTGGCGGTTAACCAGCCCTTCATTCTCCTTACACGCTTCTACCCACTTAGCTGCACTCTCCTGGGACAATGAGGTCAAACCTTCAAGCTTGGTTTCCCCATTACCCCAGCAGAGGAAAGATCAAGTAGGTAGGAGGTTTTGGAGAGCTGAATGACTTGCCCGTTCCCGCTGCATGTTTCTCAGACTGAGTTGTAATGTGTGCTGTACAGACCTAGGCTGTGGCTAAGCCATGTGGGCTTCCTGAGATCACTGCTGCTCCTGGCAGAGCTGTGGTTTCCTTGTTCCCAGTGTCCTCAGGCAGAGAGGTGTTTGGATAAAAGGAAGCCTTGACAGTGGTTTTATGTTTTATGTTATTTAAAAAAAAAAGTTTTTGTTTTGCCTTTTAAGTTCTCATTCAGTGCCTCCCCATGGATGCTGCCATATGGGGCAAAGTGGAAGGGTACAATAAAAAGCCAACCTGACATCACATACTGCCAATCATTAAGTATCAAAAACAACGCTTGCAAGAGCACAAGCCTGTATAAATGTGGGGAGGAAAAAAAAAGGACACAGACTGAGCACATTGGGGCATCTTGACCCTTTGGGCAACTTTCACTTAGGGTGGAAGAAACTCCACCTGTTTTTTGAGCTTGTCTCCTGGGTCACTGTCCCATCCTTTCTCACCTCTCCTCTCAGTTCTCAGAGATAGTTGGCATTTGTCTCTAATAATTCACAGAGCCTCAGAGAGGTCCAGGGAGGGATAAGCGAGGAACCCTTAACATTGCTTCAAGTTTGACGAAGTTATAGAGTCTTATAGGAGCAAAAGAAGCAACAATTCCTCTAGTCCTGTGTATAAAGCCTCAAGCTTGATATGGCTCTTACAGGCTGGGAGGAAATGGGATTGTGGAATGAAGGAGAAGGGGCTCTGTCTCGTTTGAGGACAGAGCCCAGCTGCCCTAAGCCTCCTTGCAAAGAGCTGCAGAAAGCCTCTGTGCCTCATTCAAAGGGGCATGAAAGGGATGGGCTCCAAGAAGTAAACTCAGAGCAGAACGTCTATTTAAAGGTAACAAACATGCAAGTCTGAGAAAGGGGGAAGAGAGGTCTGGACCGTGGCAGAGAAAGAAGCTAAACGTGGTTTTCAGCGCATGCTAGAACACGGCTCTGATGGGAGCCACATGGCTCGGGAATGGCGCTGGCAGTGGCAGAGCAGCTGGCAACATGGCACGGTGCGAGCAGGAAGGACAGTTCTTCCTGCTGAGCTGCGTGTCACTTGTTACCCCCCAATAAATAAATAAATAGCCTAAAGCTGTGCGGCCCTGGCACAGCTCAGCAGGACTGACCCCAAACCTGGTCAGGGAGGCACCATTTGGAACAGGGCTCACAACACCACCCTGTGTCAGCTGCCCTGCCAGCAAATCCCTCTGCCTTCAGGTGGAAGAGCTGGCTTTGTGGTTACTAGTTTTGTCACTAATGTCCTTCTGAGATGCAGAGGGTGGCAGAATGGGTTGAGCACTCCCTGGCACAAGCTCAGTATCCAGAAGCTCTGCTCGGAATTCTCAAGGAAGAAGGGCTTCCTCCAGCAGTACCCCCAGGGCACAGCGTGTGTCTCTGGGGTGGGTGCAAGCTGTTCCAATGTGCTCTGAGGTTACAGTCCTCAGCCCCTGCAGCTGGGAGAGAAAATCCTCCTTACCTGCAGCACTGGGTCGGGTGCAGCCAGCTGAGCACCACAGCCCAGGAGTCTGCAGGAGTTTGGATGTGGACGTCGGGGACCTGCTGCAGGCTCAGGCTCAGACAGGCACCATGTGGGTGCAGATCCACATCCAAATTCCCACAGGTTTTTGGCTGCCAGTTGGCTGGGAGCCTTTAATTCTATCTCAAAAAGAAACAAAAAACAAACAAACAAAAAAGAAACAATAAA
Source organism: Tragopan temminckii (assembly GCA_028571105.1). NCBI lineage: Eukaryota > Metazoa > Chordata > Aves > Galliformes > Phasianidae > Tragopan > Tragopan temminckii. Next base: position 1,270,557 of record JAOWBP010004220.1, read on the forward strand.
GTAAAAGGTGCATTTAAAATATCATGAGGAGAGAAATTGCCATGGAAATAAATAGCAAAAATAACAAGGTGAACATCTGTGTCACAGCAACTCTGAATTCAAGTAGTGTGCACATGCCTACAGCACTTTTTCACGGCCGCCATTGGTTCGGCCAGAGGATCAGAGCTCAGATGGTGCTCCGGTGTTGGGACAGCCAGCTCCTCCCCGCTGGAATGGACGTGGAGAGATGGGGAGAGGAGGGCGGCACAGTCCGTGCAGACAGTCAGAGCCGTGCAGTTCCCACCTGGCGCCAGTGGGACAAGAACACCCCAAGTTCTCTCGCCCTGCTCCCACCCATCATGCCCGAGAGGCGGCAGCCGTGCCTCAGAGCTGGAAGGGGTATTGCTTCAGGTAGTCCCCCATCCGCCGGGGCAGTGGCAGCTGCTCCACCTCGGTTGTGCAGCGGTTGATGCGCAGCCGGCAGAGGTGCTGCAGGCTGGGGATGCTGTCCCGGCGGCCCAGCGGCCGGAGGAGCTTCAGGTGCACGGCCGCTACCGCCACCTCCTTCTGCACGGGGGGCAGAGGGGCCGGCGGTGGGTAGGGCGCCTCGCTCTTGCTTTCTGTCGTGCAGGACGTGACGTAGTGCTGGATGAGGCTGACCACGTCCGGGAAGGCCAGGATGCGGGGCTTGGACAAGTAGTTGGAGTCCAGGCGGAACCTGCTGTCAGCGTACTCGATGCGCACGTTGGTGGGACCGCGGTTGGTCTTGACTGAGAGTGTGAACAGGTAGCTGGGGTGCGTGCTGTCCCGCACCAGAAAGGTGCCCTCGGGCATCTTCTGCAGGTGCTGCTTGGCCTCGCTCGCTGTGATGGAGCCCCAGTACCAGCCTGGAAAAGCGCCCAGAGAGCACTCATTAGGGAAGGAGCATGCCAGAGGGGCAGCAGTGGGCTGGGGCTGGGACCTGCAGGGCCGGAGCCGCATGCACGGCACACGGGAACACCCCATAGCCTCTACCCCAGGCCGGCTCTTACCGGACTCCCGCAGATAGGAGAAGGTCTTTGCAATGCAGAGGAGGTCCTCCTCAGGGTCCCGCATCTGAGGTGTGCTGCCGTCTGGCTCCGGTGCCGCGAAGGTGGGCGCAGGCTCCTCTGGGAAGGCTGGAACCGGGAGGGGCTGCATGATGTGCTCCGTCAGATCCTCCGCGATGCCGCGCAGCGACAGCCTTTGGATCTTCTCCTCTGCCAGCAAGGGGTGAGGTCTGAAACAAAGGGCACAGCGTGCTACCTCTCTTGACCGTGAAGGGCTGCTCGGTGTGCGTTGCCTTGTGCTACAGTGTGCTATGTTCTACAAGCAGACTGCAGTAACATTACATTTCACACTGAGATCAGCACATGGGAATCATAGAATCACAGCACAGTTGGGTTGGAAAGGACCTCCCAGCCATTCCAGCCCCACCCCTGTCATGGGCTGGCTGCCCTCAGCTCAGGCTGCCCAGGGCCCCTGCATGGCCTGGGGCACCTCCAGGGATGGCACCCAGAGCTCTGTAAGGAAAGACATGGCTGAAGATGAACCCTAAGGAACAGGGGAGACATCAGCCTATTTCACCATGGAAAAGGTGCAATACAGGTTGATGTGAAATCTGATGGTTTTAAATGTTGGCTTTTAATGGGTTGTTTCAGAGGCAATGAGCTTCATAGCAGCTTTCCAGCTTCATTGTTACAGGCTGGAGCATTTCTGCATCTGTCAATGGCTCTTCCTCACTTTCTGTACTATAATCAGAAGCAGAACTGGGAATTGCTTGGGTTGTGTCCTACCTGCTTTCTACTGAAACAACCCTGATCCAAAATGTGCTGCTAGAGCTAAGGGCAAACTGCTCGGGTGGCAGAGCGATGGGAATCTCCGGTTCAGCCAAACCTCTGCACCACACAGACCCTGGCACTCAAGGGCACACTGGGGACACTGGTGTGATCACCAGCCCTGGCTGATCACTGCAGGACACCACGGGGCTCTGAGCACCATGCCCAGGACACAGCTATGCTCCCCAGTGAAATCCCTGCCCTCTGTCCCATCCTTGGGCTCGCTGTCCACGTGCTCGAGACGTTCACATCAAAAGGTGAATGGGGCTGTCCCTGCTCTGCAGAACCCATGGGGACTGCAGAGGTGGCAGAGCTGCTGTGGCAGCCCTGCAGGGAGGAGCTGAGACTGTGGTGCTTCCCCTCCCGTCGGCTCTTTCTGTGCCTTAGCTGAACTATGGCCCTTCAGGGATGGACATGGATGTGCTGTGAGGTGGCTGCTGGGGACAGGAGTGGGAAGCAGAAGGGATTGGGGAGGAAAGCAAGCTGGGCAGAGCCTGATGGCAATTTGTCCATGATTTAAGAGGGAGCAGCTATCAGTGCCATGAGCCTGTGCTTCTAACAGAACAGTGCTGGTGTGGGTAATGGATGTGTGAAACCAGTGGTAGCAATCCACCTACAAAGGCAGACGATACTCACCCACGTGAGACGTGGCAAACCCCCACCATCCTGCGGCTCTTTGGAAAAGAGTGTTTTTCCAGTACCATGTCAAGCAGGCTATCTGCTGCCTTGCGGGGCACATGACCCTCGTTTCATCATTCCTATCTATGGGGGCAGCCCCTATCTCCCCCAGGCCCTGTGCCACAGGGATGCTCTCTGTGCCTCACAGTGCACTGAGCGCTCACTGTTCCTGGTGCTGGCTGCTGGTGCATGGCTTCCCCCAGGCATCCCCCGAGCTGTGGCTGCAGGAGAAGGGGTGCCACTCCTAAAGCCCCGCCACGCCACTGTCCCCTCTGCGTGCAGTGCTCTCCCAAGCACACGCTTTCCTGCATTCCCAGGAAGGGACATTCCCTGCTCTCCCTTCCCTACAGACCAGGCACTGCAGTGTGCATTGTGCCCGGCCAGGAGCTACCCACATCTCTGCCACCCCACACCTGTGTGTACCACTGCCTCAATTCCAGACCTCCCCACTAATTTCTTCTGGAAGCTTTTCTAGCCCACCAGTTCTGATCACGAGGAAAACTTTCTTTTGTCTCTAAAATGGAATCATACTGTTTGTTTTTTTTTTTTCTTTTTCTACTCCCATCTTCTTCCCCCTGCCTTGTGCCTTTGGAAGGGAGCTCAGAGCGGCTCCCTGGGACCAAGGGGGGGTTTAAATCCTCCCGGTAAGCTGCTCCATAGGGAAGGTGATGGCACAGAGCGGATGTGAGTGGGGAGAGCGGCTCTGACACGGGGCGGACGGCAGAGGGACGGGTCAGCGGCCGCCGGCAGGATGTGCGGAGCGCTGCGGGAGGGTCTGCAGGGAAGGAGCCGCGGGAGCGGGCTGTGCGGGCACGGAGCGCTCGGCCCTGCGTGGGGACGGGAGGAAATGCTTGGAAATGAGCGCTTGTAGGAAATTAAAGCGGGTAGAGGAACGCGGGGATCAGGGCGGGTGGTGGGCACGAGTGCTGCGCCGGGAGGAAAACAAATGTAGAAAAGTAGCGTACGGGGACCGGAGAGGAGCAGCGACGGAACGTCTCCGTGCGCCGGCCCTGAGCGTGTCCCAGCGCCCTGGGAAGGAGAGTTCAGAGAACAGATCCTCCGCTCAAGGCTGCGGTCGGCTCTGCAGTTACTTCCCTACTCGGTGAAACTCGGGAAGACGGTGCGATGCAGCGCGGGGACGGACTGCGGGGCCGCCGGGCGGATCAGGGCTGCGGCAGCGCCCACGGGCGGGGGATCCGGACAGCGCCGGGGTACTGAGCGCGGGGTGCGCGCGGGGAGCTGCGGTGCGCAAGGGGGGGCTCCGGTGCGGGTGCTCCGGGCTGAGCGGTGAACGCGCTTTGCCGGGGCGGTGGGAGCCGCAGCGTCGCGCTGAGAGAAAAGAGGAGCGAGGGGAAAGCCGGGGAGGCAGCGGGGAGGTGTCGGTAAGCGAGAGCTCCGCCGGCCCTCGGAGCAAAGCGCCGGGAAAGCGTGAGCGGGGCACGGGGAGTGGAGAGCGAGCTCTGCCCCGGGACCCCCGCGCCCACCCGTCCCCGCCGGCTGACCGAGCTGCGTGCGGCCGCGTCCCAACCGCGCGGCACAGAAAGGCGGTGGGGAAGGAAAGTGCAGCGGTTCGGCGCGGCGATGTTCTCAGCGGCGCACGATGCCCCGGGGCTGCAGTGCTCCCGGTGCGGGCCGGGTCCCGCCGATGCCCCACGGCCGCTTTGCAACGATTTGTCCTCCCCCTCCCCCCCGACCCCGAAGCAGCGAACCCCCCGCGGTTCTCGGAAGCGGAAAGCGTGGAACTCGGGACCGCACTTACCCCGGGACGCAGAGGATCATGTCACTCCCGGGCCAGGGGAAGAGCATCAGGGCCTCGGCAGGGGCAGCGCCCGTCCTCCCCGCTGTGCCCGGCCGCTCTGTGCCCCGTTCCGCACTCCGGAGGCGGCGGCGGAGCGGTGCGGCGCGGTCCGATCCTCCCGCGGGGCGCTCTCAGAAAGAAGCGCTCGGCGTCAATAATGAATAGGCGTGAAGGAATAAATACGGTCCCCGCGAGCGCTGGGGAGAGACGCGCGTCTCGGCACGGGCTGCACAAGTACCGGGGCTCGGCGAGAAAAAAAACCCGCTAAGTAATCTTTTGTTTGCCTCTTTTAATCTGTTC
>JAOWBP010004220.1:1276161-1307072 GCA_028571105.1 Tragopan temminckii
TGGCTGCAGGCCCTCGTTGCTCTTGGTTCCCGAGGCTTCCAAGGTAACGCTTTGGCATCCCCCACTTAGCCAGGTGCTGCTCCCTGCATCCTTGACTTGCTGATGCACTGCTGCTCTGGCAGTCCCTGTGCTTTCCCTGAGTGGTGTCTTGTGGAATACAGAAATGACACATGGGTTTGGTACACACTTCTGAAGCGTGTCCATAATTATTGGGGGGCAGTTTTTTCACTCTTTCTCCTCATAGCAGTGTTCTGCAACAGTTAGGATGGCACACTCCTCCCTTTCCCCAGCATTAGCAAATTGGTGCATGTGGCATGCAGACATTATTCTGCCTTTTGCTCTTTGTGACTGAGAATCTGGAGCTCATCTGTTACAAAAGTTGTTAAGCAACTGCTGTAACATCAGTTTCTACTCCCTTGTGCGAGACAAACTTTAAAATCAGTCAGGGATTTCACCTTAAAATAAAACAAATAAGACAACTGGAGAAGGTTTATGGTTCTGACACCTATTTTCAGAACTATCAGTCTATGAATCCACATGGTTTTAAACAATACAAGATAAGAAGGATATGAACGATATCAAACAATTTATTTACAGAGCTTTTCAACAATAACACTACTAACTAACAGACATTTTTGTGTTAACTATGTCCCCATGCTCCCTATCTGTCCTCTGCTGGCCAAGTCTCCTCTTCCACACGTCACTTCAGACTAGCAGTGTCAGCTGTGCTCTCCTCTCCCGTCCAGTTCTTCCTTTGTCATCCTGGGTCAGGCAGGAGTAATTGATGCTGAGGTTATGGGAGAAGAGTAACTAAACCAAATGCAAAGGAGAACAGTTAGTTGCTGCCAAGTCAAGAAGGAAAATCACAACAGCAAGAGAAATGAGATTTTGATATTTTCAATTATGAAAGCGAAGAGTGCCCGTGGAAGAGTCTATCATTCAGTTTCAGCCTCCTACTGAGGTTAGGCATTTTGAGAAAATAAAAGCCCCACTGGTGTTATCAGCCAAGAAGTGCCCTTTGCAAGAAGATGCAGAACGTTTCTGGCCATCCTCTGCTGCCCCAGGCTTGTCTCATGGGAACGCCCCTCCCAGCCAGGAGAACAGGCTGGGAGCTGGGCCATGTGCACACACACTGACATCCCTTCCTCTGAGCAGGAGGCGCGTCCTCTTCTCCCCAGTGCTGTGCTGGCAGGACAGGCGTTCCCAGAGCTGCTGTTCTGCCGGCGCCGGGGCAGCACCGGGCGTTGTTCCTGCCTCCAACTGCAGAGAAGGAGGCAAAGTGATGTCCAGGGGCTGGAGCTGCGCATCCGCAGCACAGACAAAAGAAGTTCCTGTTATCGCTAGCCACTATCCGTCTCATTATCAACTTCCTCACTATCAAGAACATTGCTTTCCACGACCTATCTCCCTATTAGATACCCAGCGATGCCCTCCCCCCGCCCCTCGCACAGCCCGCACTGGGCTGCCAGCCCATCACCTGCAGCTGCCCTGTTGGGGCCGCAGCTGCAGGCGGGGCGGTGCGGGGCTGCCGGGGCGGCGGCTGCAGCACGAGTACCTTCCTGTGAGCAGAAGGCGCGTCGTCTTCTCTGCGATGCTCTGCTGGCAGGACGGGTCTTTGCAGAGCTGCTGCTCTTCTGCCGGCGCTGGAGCAGCATCAGGTGTTGCTCTTTATTGCACTGGAGGGGAGAGTGGTGTCCCAGGACTCAAGCAACTCATCTACAGCAGAGACAAAAGATGTTTCTGTTAACAACTTTACATATCACTGTCAACTTTCTCCATTCCTACCTACAGTCTATCAACTATCTTGCAATCAACTGTGCTTTTATCCACTATCTCCCCATTAACTATCTGGTTATGATGTAACTATCTATTTCTCCAGCAAGTATCTTGGTATTCACTAAGTATCTTGCTATCCACAAACCACCTCTCTATTAAAGACCCATCTTGCTATCCGCTATCTATTCACTACCTGTATCACCATCAGCTATCTATCTCACTATCAACTATCTTGCTATCAACTACCTAAGTCACTACCAACAATCTTGCTACCCACTAACCATCTATACAACGACTATCTCAATATCCTCTAATTCCTCATCTACTTCTATCGACCCCCGATCCCCCCGGGGCCACTCTCCCCCCGTCCCTCACACAGCCCACTCTGGGCTGCTGGCCTGTATCCCGCAGGTGGGGCAGCGTGGGGCTGCCGGGGGCCGCCAAGGAAGCCGGGGGCCGCAGTACGGCCAGAGGAGGGGCCGCAGCCACCACCGGCACTGCCAGCATGGGCACTGCCAGCCAGGGCCGGGAAGGGCAGGCAGGGAAGGGCAGGGAGCCCGCAGGGCCGGCATGGATGGGCACCGGAGTGGAAGGACGGCACACGGCAACAGTGGTGAGACTGCAGGAAATATCTGTGTAAAAGTTGCTTACGGAAGGCCAGCATGTGAACAAGTAGGAAACTGATCTGGTGAAAGACTCACCCAGAGGGTGGTGAGGCACTGGAACAGGTTGCCCAAGGAGGCTGTGGATGCCCCATCCCTGGAGGCATTCAAGGCCAGGCTGGATGTGGCTCTGGGCAGCCTGGTCTGCTGGTTGGCGACCCTGCACATAGCAGGGGGGTTGGAACTGGATGAGCATTGTGGTCCTTTTCAACCCAGGCCATTCTACGATTCTATGATTGCATGAAGTGCAACGTGATCAGTCTGGATGCTATCTTGATGAGAGCTATCCTTCCTTTCTACTGGTTCTCTTTCATATGGAATAGTGAAAAACAGCTGTAATGTTAATGAAGATGGTTTTTTTTTCTTGCAAAAGGCATATATATAATTGGAGGGATATAAAACATCTGTGAAATGTATATTTCATATCTGTATCTGTCCTTAATTGTTGCATTTTTTCCCTTTGGATTCTGGAACCGCAGACTGCAGAGGGTTATTGAATTTTTATTGCTTCTGAGTTCCTGGACTGATATTTGGAAATAGAGGCTGTGTAACATCACTGATCTGACTTTGCTTCCTGCGCACTGCAGCTTTACATTTCTAAAGAGCCCCAGCAGTGTGTTAAAATAAGAAGCAGGTGCAGACTCCACTTCCTGGAGACTTCACTTTTGTTCTTTCTTGGTTTTAGTCTAAAATAAGGCATTCCGAATAAAAGCCTATTTTTGTTCTTTGTGGGTGGAAAAAACTTACCTCCCTCGGCTCTCATACCGTGCACATCACCATGATAAATGTATGCAGAGCATTAGTATCTGGGAGATACCAGATAAAGATGTCAGCTACTTTGATCTGCTGGTCACGTGCTGGAGGCAGGAATAAAATTTCCTTTTGGAAACATGGAGGTTCAGAGGTGTTTACAGCATTGTGCTTTCCACCCCTCAGCATTTTGTAAGAGTAGGGAACGTCTGAAGGGATCACTTGAGCTGTTGCATGAGGAAAGCCACCCTGGCTGTGGAATGGAGATTTTGGAGGCGTGGACTCAAAACACAAGTGCTTAGGAGAAAATGTGCTGCGGTCAGCCAAGAGGGCAAATGTCACTGCTGCAGCCTGCACAGAAGATGCTTAAATCACAGAAATAGAAAATTGAGCTTAAGAAGTCATTATTCCTTTCCCTCTGCTCCCCAAGGCAGGAGCTTTAATACCAAACCATTTTTGACAGATGACTGTTTATCCTGTTCAGAAAGATTCAAGTGAGGGAGACTTCAGAACTTCCCAAGGCAATCTACTCCAGTGCTCAACTGTCCTAACCATTATTCACATTTAATTTGTGTAGGACACAAAGGCTGACATGGCTTCTATACCAAAAGAAAGGGACTTTCAGAAAATATGGATCTTTAATTCCAATGGGCTGGCTCTCCTGTGATGTGAAAGATGGTTCCTTCCTTGGACACCATGCTTTGTGACCAGGGTTGGGCAACTGGAAGAAAGCAGCTTTCAAGTCACCATTTCTAGAGCTGCTTTCCAGCCTGAGGACCTACGAAGTGACCTCTCCTTAAGATGTGAGACTGGGGCATGGCTGACAACACATTCCTCATTCTTCCAGAAAAGTATCCCCCACTGTGATGTAGGGAAGGAAGGGAGAAAAAGGGAGGAGGGAATCAAATAATATGCTGGAAGCTCTGAGGTGCTTCACGTGAAAAAGAGAGGCAAAATTGCATAGGAAGAGACTTGGAGTACTGGTGGCTGTATGCTGTTGTCAAAGTGGAAATGCAGAAGTTCATGTACAATTTATGTTTGTGTCAGTTCCCCTCTGCAGAAGCGCTGCTACATGGGCTGGAAGTGCTGACATGTTAAGCTGTCATGCAGGGCATGTTTCAATCACGACTTACCATTCATGTTACATTTGTGCAGGATTCTCCAAAAGCTGTCCAACAGGGTTCTGGACAGCAGCGGATGGTTCGTTCTGCAGGGCAAGAGCTGTGCCTTACTTGATGCTGTAACTCATCGATGCTCTGCACTGCCTCTAAACACGCTGTAAGAGCAGTGGCACGTGTTTCTGGAGGGCAATATGTTCTGGTAGAAAACCTGCAGGCCAAGCAGGGTGCCCTGCTGGAGGCTGCATAGCACAGGTGAGGGCTGCTCAAAGCTGCTGGTACAGCTGAGTGGAAAAAACACAGTGCTGCTGTGCTCTTGGTGTCCTGAAGGTCTGGTGACTCAGAGAAGTGCCTTTGGTGGACAAAGGCCTGTTGTGACCAGTGTATGTCCCTCAATATTCTTTCTTAAAGGGACTGAGAGCTCTCCCCAACCTGTGCCTTTGCTTCTCTTGCTGGAGGAACCCTTATGTGGACACCTCCTGTCCCTCTTGCAGCTCGTGCGCGGTGGGTAGGAAGCGGGGAGCAGCTGAGAGCTGTGTGACAGCACCCTTGGACTAGCAAGCCATTCTCAGCCCTCAAAACTCTACTGTCAGAATTTTAACTGATGATTGTTACATGTTACTGTTGCGTTTGGTTTGGATGTGCTGCTAATTAAATCCATCCTCTATAGCTCTTTACAATGCCATCTGCTGGAAGGGGTCCAGGGAGCCAGGAGCTCTACCTTAGCCGACCTGTGTATCGGGCAGCTTTCCCTGAGCTCTTTGTGGCTGAAGCAGATAACATCTTCCATCAGCTCCCATCCTGACAGGTATTTCAATTCATCGGTAATAATTTAATTAAGGTGGCCAAGCGGAATAAATCTAATGGATACCTCTAGGTTATACAAATACCTTAAACCTGAGCACATCTTTTGGTACGAAAGTGTTAACTGCACATGGTTTCATTCTTGTGTGGAAAAAGAATGACACTCTTTTCTTTATCAGCCATTTTGGTGCTGTCTTTTTTTAATCATTTCAGGCTTTGAACTCTTGCTCTGAAAGAGAGTCTCTGTCTCTTCATCTTCAGCATCTGCCAGATCCAGAGGCCTAATCAATGCCGGTTATTGATAGCAAATCAATTAATGCATACAAAGGATCAAAATTAAGGAGCTTTCACTAAATTAATAAGTGATTCCAGGTCTTTTAACAGAGTGCCTCAGATAAGGGCCGCTTAGTCTTCTGGGACAGCAGCCTCCAGTCCTGCATTTCCAAAGACAAAGAGATGGAGAGACAGCTGTACTTTTACTTTTTTTTTTTTCCCCCCATTTAAATAACCTGGTTTTCTCAATAGGAAGCACTTAAAATCTGAGTCTGGAAAGGCTGCCAGGAAGCAGGTCCTAACTGAAAAGAACAGATTTATCTGCATGAGGATGTCATGGCCTTGCTCATCTGAATCAGGTAGGGCTGGCTTTCACAAAAGACAGTTTTATATAAGATACCAGCCAATGCTAGAATCCAGGTTTGCTTCAATAGCAGATATATCTGAAATTGTACTAGAAACATTCTCAGAAACAACTAGATGCTGGAGAGCCTGGAACAGTGTGGAGCTCTGGCCAGACCCGTCCCTTCTGCCCCGTGTGCTGTCCCCACGGAGGGTGTGCTGGGCTCCAGCCAAACCTCTTGTAATTAGCTTCCATGCCCTGTGCCCCGCTGGGGGACATCAGACACATGCCTAGCACAGCCAGCATCCCTGCCTCCCAGCTCTCCCAAGGGACTGGGTTACCAGGAGCTGCTCACCAGTTACTGCAGCTCTTCCACCTTTTGACTAAGGGAAAAGCACCAACAGGGCCATGTAGGAAATGAGAGCACCTCTGGCAGTTTCTGTGCATGTAGCGCTGCCTGCTATCTTCTGTTTTCCTGCTTAGTAAGAGGGGCCATTCTTTGAAATGTCAGAAACTCTCCTGCTGTGACAGTAATTAACAGGGATAGAGTGAGAGCTGGGAAGTAAATTACAGGAGTACAAATACAGCATGTATCTCATTGAAGTTGAAGAATGGTTCAAGACATTTCGTGAGTCCCACTCAGAAAGCCATGGAGATGCTCTCTCTCTCTTTGTGCCTAAGGGTGCCGTTGGGTCTGGATGCCTAACTAGCACTGGGGTTTGTGCAGTGTCATTGGGCTGAGCAGCGGGCTGCCCAGGGACCACCAAAAGCGGTCTGGTGAGCTAGCCTTGATTTTGTGCTTGATCCCATGATGCCAGGGCTAACTCTGAACCAAATTCCTGCAAGCTTTTCCTGTGAGCTTAAGTTGCAAGACATTTTGTGCTAAAGAATAATGTTCATCTGTGCCGTGTGAATGATTCCTTGTGACTAAAATGTCTGCAGCTCCCAAAGCTTCTAACTAGAAAATTATGCCAGAGGTGCTAGCATTTAGATGAATATACTGCGATTTACGAATGTAACTCTTGTCACCGCTGATAGCAGAATTGTATCTAAATTCCAGGCTTATTGGGTCAAACCATATAATCAAAGGACTGTCTTTTTTCTGCCATACTCTCTGCTGATCTCTGCCTGGCTGACTATTGCAACCCATTGCCTATTCCACTGCTGGTACTGTAATGCAGTCAGTTATCTTCATCTGCCTGCCTCTGGACTTAAAACAGCAACACAGCTGATGTTTGTTGATCTAATCCACTGGTGATGACCTGGTCTTGCCAAAGAGTTGTAATGCTAGCCACATGGTGCTTTGGCATTGCAGGCCACAGCTTGAGTCACATCTGAGAGGAGGACAAGGTTAATTCTTCCCCCCGGATCAGAGAGATGAGCTGAGTGAGTCAGAAAAGTGGATCTCTGAGGGTGCAGTGCTGCTATTCTTTGTTTCTGTGTCTATTGGGAGCTGCTGTACTGCATCTTGCTTACTTCGGGCAGGGTTTGCAGCCCTTAGATGTGCTCTGCTCTGCCATTCTACCACTGCTTTCAGTTTCTTCCTACAAATGCCTGCACTTACTGCCTGCAGTTCTCTGCAGCCACATGTCTCAGTAACTGCTTAACCTAGAAATCCATTGCTAAAAAGATCTGACACCATAACACCCTGGAAAAGACTCCTCTCTCCTCCCTCCCCCTCCTCTGCTCCTTCTCTTTTCTTTTCCCAGGATATATGAAAAGCTGTAACTACCAAATCAAAATCTATTTGATTTTTGTACTCCCTTGATAACCGGGCAGCTGATCTCTATCACCTGGCTGAGGCTTATCTGCTGCCTCCAGCCTCCCTGCTGCAGCAATTGGATCCTGCGGGGACAGCGCTGGGTTATAAAGTGAGACTGATATCATGGTCAGGGCCCTTTGCTTTCTGACTGTGACCATTGTTACAGAGATGTTCCTGAGCAAGTGGCTCAGTTTGCTGGGAAGGCAAGGAGGAAGAACCGGGCCTCTGGGATTTAAAGGTTCAAAGGGATATTTTTAATCTCTATCTTCTTTTTCCATTTAAGTTGTGAAGTGATGCTGAGGAACATACGGGGTCAACAGCATAGCCTAAAGCCAAGGTAATGGGCTGGCGGTTTTTCTTTAGGCGTCCCTGGTTGAGATTTTAGCCTTATTTGGTAGGCATTGACCCACGTGTGGGGTGTTTTGTTTCTGCCAGTTTTGAAAACAGTTTTTTGTAGAAGGAAAAAGTGACAACTGCTGTGCTTAAGTTTATTTCTTGTCGTTTTTTTACCTGTGCTTGTAACTTTTCTGTAACTTTGGGATGAGTGGAGTAGGATGCTGAAGAGTCTGCAGATCCTTATCTGCACAGCTGGAGGAAGGCAGCTCATTCCCAGCCACTTAAGCCTTGCGGGGTGTGGGAACAAGTGTTCCCTTCCCATCCTCTGTGGCTACATCAGGCCCTAACTGTAGTGATTCCATTGTCTGGAGCCCCTGGTAAAGGCTGCACTCAGGTAAGCACCTTTCAGTGTCCAGGATGGGAGATAAGGAAGCAGGGGCTGCCACACAGAATCATAGAATCATAGAACCACACCGTTGAAAACGACCTGAAAGATCATCCAGTCCAACCATCCTCCCATCACCATTACTACCACAAGCCTCTAAACCATATCTTGCAGCTTCTCATCCAAACGCCTCTTGAACACTGCCAGGGACGGCAACTCCACCACCTCCTTGGGCAGCCATTCCAGTGCCTGAAAATTCTCTGACAGAAAAAGTTTTTCCTTATGTCTAATCTAAATCTCCTCTGGTACAACTTGTGGCCATTTTCTCAGGTCCTGTTTGTTGCCTGGGAGAAGAGGCCAAACCCCCCCTGAGCACAACCTCCCTTCAGGAAGTTGTAGAGTGCAGTGAGGTCTCCCCTGAGCCTCCTCTTCTCCAGACTAAACAATCCCATCTCCCTCAGCCACTCCTCATAAGACTTGTGCTCCAGACCCCTCACCAGCTTTGTTGCCCTTCTCTGGACACGCTCCAGGGCCTCAATGTCTTTTTCGTAGTGAGGGGCCCAAAACTGAACACAGTACTCGAGGTGCGGCCTCACCAGTGCTGAGTACAGGGGGATGATCACCTCTCTGCCCCTGCTGGCCACGCTATTTCTAATGCAGGCCAGAATGCCGTTGGCCCTCTTGGCCACTTGGGCACACTGTTGGCTCACGCTCAGACGAGCATCAACCAACACCCCCAGGTCCCTTTCCTCTTTACAGTCATCCAGCCACTCATCCCCAAGCCTATAGCACTGCATGGAGTTGTTGTGGCCAGAGTGCAGGACCTGGCACACGGCCTTGTTGAACCTCATTCCATTCGCCTCAGCCCAGCGATCCAGCTTATCTAGATCTCTCTGAAGGGCCTCCCTACCCTCAGGGAGATCAACAGCACATCCCAACCTCGTCTCATCTGCAAACTCACTGAGGGTACACTCAGTCCCTTCATCTAGGTCATCAATAACAATATTAAACAAGATGGCCCCAGCACCAACCCCTGGGGGACACCACTTGTAACGGGTCACCAGCTGGACTTAACTCCATTAACCACTACCTGCTGGACACGGCCCTCTAGCCAGTTCCTTAGCCAAAGAAGAGTATACCTGTCCAGGCCACGGGCAGCCAGTTTCCCCAGAAGAATACTGTGAGAGACCGTGTCAAAGGCTTTGCTGAAGTCTAGGTAGACTACATCAACAGCCTTACCCTTGTCTACCAGTCTGGTCACCCAGCCGTAGAAGGAGATGAGGTTGGTCAAGCACAACCTGCCTTTCATGAACCCGTGCTGGCGAGGCCTGATCCCCCAGATGCCATAAATGGGCTGGTATAATTTACCTGGTTCAGCTGTTGTGTGTAATTAAATTTCCTTTAACAGAGCAGTGGGTGAGGGGAAACAGTTTGCCTTTCTTCCCTGGAATGGAGCAGTCTGGGCACGACATAGAACTTGCTTGCGGTTTGGTGAAGGACCTGTTGACAGTACAGCTGAAGCTGCATTTTGCTGCCTCAAGGAGAAGGCTGATGCAGGGCAGTCTTTGTAGTGTGTGGCCTAAGAAACAAGCTGATCTATGTGAGGTGGGGCAGTTGGTAAGGCTTAGCTGAGTGACAGAGAGGTGCTGCAGGGAATATGACAGCAAAGCACGAGATAGTAATTATAGCTGCTTCTGGGAAAAGCCTCCTTCCTCCCAGCGCTCCTTCCCAGCAGAAGCCACCCAGGTTTTATATGGCTCCAACAGAAAGCAGGGAGGGTGCTGTGCTGCTGCCCTTCCCGCTACTCTCCTGCATGGCTGCAGCTTTGGGATGTAATGCCACCCCTCTACCCTGTGCTGTGGTGCTGTCTGTGCTGCTCACACAATCTGCCCTGTGCACTCAGCTCAGTGTTTAGGGCACAGGGCTGCTCGTTTCAAAGCCATTTTCTATGTGTCTATTAACTGGTACAAGCAAAACAACATGCTAACTCTTGCACTGAATGTTCCCAGAGCGACTGCTTGCTGTATCAGGGTGTTCACCCCAATGTGAACTTGCACAGCTGAGTTACAGTCCTTTCAGCCAGGCTGAGAAATATTACTTTGGCATTGTTCCCAAGCACTCACGTTGACCACAGAGATAAGTGTAGGATTTTTTGCTTTCAAGTGGGCAAAACTGTTCCAGTTAGTGGTCTTTGTTTGCAGCAGCCCAGAGCAAGTCAAAGTCCTAATGTACTGCAGGACTCCGTAGCTTGGCTCTGGTGCTGCCACCGACAGCATCAGTTGAATCTGTCTTAAAGCCTGCCCACTACTGAGGTCCTCTTCTCTGCACCTGGCAGTGCAGGGAGGCACTGGTTTCATGGCTCAAAATGAATTTGGGTGTAGGTGTTTAAAGCAGAGCTATATTCAGGGGGGAAAAAAAAAACACAACTTCCCAGACGGTAGTTCTCCGTAGTCTAGACAGATTAGTTGGTATTCTAAGACTGTATAATTGCAAGTGGCCAAGGTAGCAAAGCTCAGCTGCAGGGGATGAACAGCCATGAGCAGTTATCCTCACTGAGCGGTGGAGTGCTGTTGTTTAAGCCACCAAAATGAAGAGCTGCTACCTTTATGTTTTGAGGGAAGATGGCCTGTTCTGCATTAGAGTGGAGCTAGAATAGAGTGTAGTGTGTTTGTTTCCACAGCACAACAGGCACATGCTAACTGCGTCCAAGGAGACTTCACTGTTTGAAGCCACATGGCCGTGCCCTGCTGCTCCCCTGGTTGAATTAAAATTGTTGGATCTCAGCTTCATGAACACTTGAGTCTCAAGTTCTTAAAAATGTGTATGCTTGTATTTGCCTGCATGTATCAGATTTTGACAGATAAAAGCAGGCACAGAATCGCTCTCCTTTCTGTATTTCAGTCATCAAGGAAAAAGGGCATGGGCCTACAGCTTTGACGTAAGGAATTCCCCATAATATATCTCGCTTTTCTGTGCACTAATGCTTTTAAAAATACCACTTTCCTTCTCTTCCCACTCCTTGCAGAAACAGTATCCCTTTATTCCCTATAGAACACATACACAATTTTTCTTGCAAAGTGCACAATCTCTCCTTACTAAAATTAAATTCAAAATTTCAACCTGGCTTCCAGAAAAGGTGGCAATGCTCAGTATAAGACAGTTTATTCCAGCTGATGGCCTATTATCCTCCCTCACTTTGCTTTTCTCCTTTGTATCAAAGCAGTTGTTAAAGGCAGCAGTATGCCCTTACCACCTTAACAAGAAAATTCATCTCTTCTTGAGAGACTTATTTGGCAACATGGGCTTTATTAAGACTGTCATTTTAGGGCTGCATTTAGAAGAACTGGACATGCCATTGGCTTTTAGCACTGACCAAAATGCATTTGTTAGCTATGGTCTGAATGGAGGCAAAAAGTGGGAAGTATGTCTATTCAGAACAGCTCTGCAGGATCGCACAGCTGAAGAGGAAAAGATTGGGATAAAGAAGATCTGTAGCAGTCCAGTGGTGGGTACAGACTCCTGGCAGAAAAATAAGGGGAGGCTACATCTTGGGGGAGCTGAAACATTGTTCCTTGTCCATGTGGAAAGACCCAGTATTGTACTGTTTTCATGCTGTGCCTGTGCCCTTACCTGCCTCCAGGCAGATGAAATGTTCAGATGGTTTCCTAGGTAGAGGCTTACTGTGTGTGTGTGTGTGCATGTGTGCATGTGTGCACGAGTGCAAATTATCTTCCTTCCAGAAATTAAAAAAAACATTTATTCTGGTAGTGATGATGGAGCCTGAATGAGGCTCAGCGGAGCCAGGTGAAGCAGAGCCTTCCCCTTTGCAAAGGGGAAAAGCTGAGAAGCAAAGATGAGGTGATGTGACTAAGACAATATGAGGCAGAATTAGGAACAGAAGTCAGGAGTTTTGTACTTAAGTCTGGCTCTGTGACAAGATCACCTGTTTTCATCAGTGAACTGGAAGCGTGTGAGCCATGGCTTTGTCATTTGAAAGAAGAGATTAAATCCAAGCGGTCTGAAAGGCTCAGTGGCAGGTGAGAGCTTTCTGCTTCCTAGCATCCAGCTCTTAAAAAAACCCAACAAACTGCAGTTAATGTTGCATTCTGAATCTCGATGACATAGTAACAGCAAGACCATATCAACATTGCTAATCTGCTGTCTGGTAGCACACTTCTCTTTCAGGATGGGTCCATCACAGTGCAAGCTGCAGAGCCTGACACAGAGCTTGACCCCAAGTACTTGGAGAGGTGTACTAGCCAGAGGTGTGCTATGCCGTGACACCTGCTGAATGCAGTCACTCTGGACATGTTTGTTGCTTCCTGCTCTCTAACAAAACAAGAGTGATGCAAATAACAGCAGCCATTCTGCCTAAGAAATGTTGGAGTTTATTCTTGATCCTGCAGCTTTCACTTTCTGTGTTCCTCTTTCAGTCTACATAGCCCAGTGGGACAGCTTTCTGGTGAGTGGAAGGTGAGGTGCTGGTTCCTTGCTAATGCTGTCCTGGTGCATGGGGCTGCTCAAGCTAGGTGTTCCACTGAAGTCCATCCCTGCCCCTACTGGCTGCTCAGGATCCCTTGGTGTTCTTTGTCTCGAGTAACATAGTAAGACTGGGCTAATCTCAATGTGAAACAGGTTTTAAGAGTGAGGCTTGTGTTGGGGAGCCATAAGGAGCAGCAGGAGTCCTGACTGCCTGCTCTGCTGAAGAAATTTGCAGAAGTGTCAGGAGGTGGCCTGGCCCCAAGGGCTGCCAGGATGTCACTGTAGCCTTAGGCTGCAAAGAAAAGGGGAGAAACACTGTGAGAGAATGAGCAGAAAGGGGTAGGAATAGGGATTGAATCCAACTCCTTCTTCCATAGGGGAAAATTAACATTTCTTTTAAGCCAACGAGGTGGCAGAGCCTGGCTGCACGGAGATAAGCGTGTACAGCAACTGCCCAGTGGGATTTTACAGGTTGGCAGCGTTTAGCATGCTGCATTTAACAGTTTCAGTGCCAACTTTTCCCAGTGAGATGACACGAGGTGAAAAAGCTACTGCGAGCAGGTGAGGGGCAGGTGCTGTGTCCTACAAGAAGAGAGGCTGCTCCTCTCTGGCCTAAGGCTTGCCTGGATGAAAGAAGAGGTGAAGCAGGTGTGTGTGAAGGACACGACTCACACCAGTGCTGCCTGGTGAAGTGACGAGTTGTTCAGTGAGGACTCTGTGAGAGCCGGCTGGCTGTGCTGCCTGTGCAGGCAGGTGGGTGCAGTCATAGCTTTGTGCTTGTCAGATGGGCCCATCCCTGAGAGGTGGGCAGGCCACGCTGCTTGTGGTGGTGAAGCCAGTCTGCACTTTCTTGCCTTCTGCCTGGCTATTTCTCTTATTGCCACACAGTAAGCTGGGACACTGAAACAGTCTGGCTTAAAATGATGCTTTTCTTCTTGGGGAGAATGGGGTGGGTTATTCTCAGTGGCCTCTAACAACTAGAAGGTGGAGTTTTGTCTTGGTGTGCCAAGGTGGTCCTTCACAAGGAGCTGGGGGAGACCACACGCATCTGTGGGAATGACTGAGAATTTGTCATGGAAGCTTTGAGGAAGAAGAGAGGTTTAGTGTGGATCTGTAGTTTAAACATTTCATCGCCACTGGCTTGCTGTGTAAGGAAATTACAAGATGAGGAACCATCCACTCTAAGGAAGAAAAGAATATTCCGCATCTACTTTTTTTATACAGAACTGCAGGGCAACATTGACAATATGAAGTTAGTCTGGGCAGAGGAAATGAACCATCAGATCTCTGTGGAGAGAATGAGGACTCTAATGCTTGCTGCTGAGAGCAGTGCAAGGTCCCTCTTGAATATCAGTGGAAAATGATGATGAGATATTTTCACAGGGCAGAGATGCAAAACAAAATAGATACATGGTTCACGGTGAAGCACTGCCAGGACTACCTTGATATAAGGAAATAATCTTCATATCTTCTGGGAGACTCCTAAATTAAATGGCTGATGTTTTAGAAAATTGACATGAGTTATTTCAGGGATGTATCCCCTAAGTTCTTATTACCGTGCTGTTAGAGGATGTCCTGGTTTTCAGCAATTAAACAAAGATAGGTAACTAACATTCTATGGCTGAAGCCGGCAGCTGTATTAAATTACTGTGTGTGCAGAGACAGATACAATCCACAGGAATGGAGCTGGCCAAAATAAGATAGTTAAGAGGAATGGAGTGACTTGCTGCCTCTGCTAGATTAGCAGCTGAACTGTTCGAGGAAGGAAAAGACCAAATGACATTTTTGCTTTAACATTTGTAATAACAGTACTCTTTCTCAGCATCTATTCCATCTTAACTCTGCCGTCTCTTCCTTTAAACTCTCTTTATGTATAAAAATGCCTGATACGGACTACAACTCTATTGCTCTTTAACAACAGCTGCCATGTCAAAGGCACTTCTCAGTCTGTTCTTCCAGTGGTTACTAGTGCTGAAAACATGGAACTGTGTTTCTGTAGCTAATAGGCAGCCTGGATGTTTCTGAGCCCAAGGCTCCCCCCATGTTGTTACTCTCTGCCTTTCTCCAGCTAAAGGCAGATCTTAGCACAAGTTACTAGTATTCTTCCATCACTCAGCCTGCCTGCATATATGATCACCAATAATCAGCTGCACAGTAGCAGCTTGTTTTCTGCTATCTGGCTTGTTGGAGATGATATATGAAGTATAAAGAATACTGTGAGATGTTTTTCTTAAGCTACGTTAAGCCCACTGTGCTGACAGCAGCAAAACAGAACTTGTTTTGACAGGGAGTTGAGCTAATGTGACACATAAGCTAAATGCAAGAAAGATGAGGATCTCTATCAGACCCCAGTGATTTTTTCTTTTGTGGGTCATTTTAAAAAGCCTTTCCCCAGCACTTGTTTTCTGAGCTGTCACCTTCTCCACAATGTGAAAGACATTCTTTTTTCCTCCCGTTGGTCTTTGTAGCTTCCAGCACAATTCAAATGCTCGAGATTTATTTTAAGATTTATGGATCATTACAATATTGGTAGCGTTGCATCTTTATGTGGTGGTGTTATGTCACCATGAGTTGTTGCTCCCAAGGAAACTGATGCAGTTTGACAGCAGGAAGACAGTGTCCTGTCTCATGACATGGCTCTGCTCCATGGGGCATATATGAGGAGTTAGGATCCCACCACGGATGGCATAAGCCTGCAATCCCTATGACTTCTCTCAGGCAAGCATGGGGAATGCAAATCATCTTCAGGGCATGGATCAGATGGACTTTATTTTATTTTTTGCTGTAACCATTAGGGGCAATTGCTACCCCAACAGGTCACTGAGCCAGCTTGTTCTGCCACTGTCTGAAAGACAGATTGCTTCAGGTCTGGCATTTATTCATGCTGAGATGGATACGAATAAATCCTGTGCTCCAGTACGTAAGCTGTTTGCATAGCAGGGGTCGGGAAGGTCCCATTCCTTTATTTCCCCTCTGTACAGTGTTTCATTATGAGGGTAGCATTCTTCTGAAGGTTGAAATATTTGAGGTTGCATGTATCAGGGTGCTGAAGGTCAGTGGCCCCTAAGAGTCTGCTAAATATCTTTAATGCTCTTTCATTAGTCACCTAGACCGGGGGCTTCTGCTAGTCTGTACTGGTGTTCCTTCTGGGCCTACCCAGTTCCCCTTATGAAGGAGGGGTGCGTGTGCTCAAGGTCTCTTCCAAGAGTGATGCCGGGAAGCAGCTGTTGTCTGCATCCAGTAACCAGGGTTGCAAAGCTTTCTTTTTCCATGGGTTAGACCTAGTGAGTTCCTTGGGGCCAGGGTTTCATCCAATAGCTAAGTTGCTTTTGCCTGCCTCCTTCTGAGTTCTCCTCTGGATAATGGCTTGCCCCTGCTCTGCATATAACAGGGAAGCCACAATGGTACATGGAACTTATATTAATAAAGAGCTACTCAGTTGCTTTCTGCTTGGTGAAGGTGACTTCTAAAACTGCTCGCTCACAGAACTGCACTCCCAGATGTCTTCCTCTCCTTGCACTTGCACTGTCTTGCCTGGATTCCAACGATTCACTTTACTCACAGCCCACTGAATGGGATGAGACAGGCAGCCAGGTAAGCAGTGGGTGCTGTGTCAGTGACCAGAAGCCTTCTGCAGGGCTGTGTCAGTCCTGGGCACCTTGCTGCCTGCAAGGACACCGGGCTGGGAAAGTGCCTCCCTCTGCCATGCCTCTTCTCAAACTAGTGGTCCAACAAAATACTGAATAAAGCAATGGGTGTTGGTACAGCACTCTACGACTGCAAGCTTGCAAAAGTGCTAGGAGTTCATCAGAAGAATTCAGAAAACTCTTTGGCTTGGCCTTCATAATGCCAAGCCTCTGTCTGCTTTCATTGAAGTCAGAAGCTGAGCTCACAGTGACCTCATCTGTGCAGGACAGAGCCAAGAAATGCAGCATTTATCTTGTTGCCTTGCCCATGGCAATGTCGGCAGCTGTCACCAAGTCAACCTGGTCCTGGCAGGTATATGAAGGATGAAGAAGTCCTTTAATAATTAGGAGAAATGATTAATTAATAAGTTTCATAATGTGTTGTAACAGCCAGCTGTTTTGTTTTGCCTTTGCAGGTGTATGTGTTGGTGTTGAGCAAGGGACAGAAATGAAGAGTGCAGTGCATGCAGCAGGCGAAGCTGCACAAACCCTTTTTGGAAGGAGATGGTCACTGTCAGCAGCATAGGTAGGAGCTGGGGAGAGCCAAAGCTCCGGGGAGCCAGGATTTGGGTGACTGCAGAGAATTAAAGGGCTGTGGGAGTACGTTGGGATGTGGCTTAAATGGTAGAAAAACACACAGCCAAAGGCTGAGCTCATGCAAATGGGGATGGCTCTGTGAATCAGTGAAGTCCTAACATTTTCAGTAAATGAGATATAATGGGCTGCAGTGTGTGTGTAGCCTGAATGCTACCCAATGCTCCTCTTGAGAGCCTCAGGAGGCATCACTGTCTCAGTAAAACAGTTGCTGGTGGAAGAGCCAGCCTCTTGTGCAAAGCAGCTTGTGTGTGTGCTTCATTCAGTTGGAACTGGCCTACTGTTTTTCATTTTGCATGCTTTGCAGCCATACGTTTTGGTTAAAAGCTGCACTGGAATGATGCATTATAAATTATGGGAAGTGCACAAACTAGTTTATCTCCTCTCCTTCTTCAGCTGTGAAGGCATCAACAGAGAGATGTCTCACATATGCAGAACCTCTGGGGACAGCAGTGTTCTCATACAGGGACAGGACTGAAGGCCGTGGCAGCATTGCTGTAGACTTTACACAAGCACATGGATGTGCCATGTCTGAATAAA
The DNA here is from genome assembly GCA_028571105.1 of Tragopan temminckii. Lineage (NCBI taxonomy): Eukaryota > Metazoa > Chordata > Aves > Galliformes > Phasianidae > Tragopan > Tragopan temminckii. The sequence goes on from JAOWBP010004220.1 coordinate 1,293,673, forward strand.
AGACAGTGCATCCAATAAGATAGAGATCATGCTGGCAATCACATCTGAGTGCAGGAGGAGCAGCTAATGTTGCCATAATGGCTGAAGTCAGGGTAACATCTCTTGTCAAGCAGAAGATGTAATGGGAGATGTGTCAGGTGTTGACACTCATGGTTACAGGCTGTGGACCTGCATAGTTTGAGGTGGCTGACTGTTGAGTAGACCTCTGTGCTTGTGTGAAGAACTGGATCTGCTCTATAGCCTTCATAAGGACCACTGCACCCCTCCAATGTTGTTGTGGATGACATGTAGCTTACATGGGCAGTAGAGGCAGATCTCTAACCTGGCTTCCTGGTGTGGTAGGGGAGTGTATGCAGGGCACTGACTCGACTTTCCCTGGCAGGTCCATGTGTGAAGCTCTGTGAAGGAGCTCAAACACAAGCCAGAGGTGCATTATTCCTCCTGTGTGACTATTGTAAAACTATCAATGGCCAGCACAGTCAGACACTTGATAGCTGCTGCAATATCACATGCAGCCTCAGTGCTCCAGCCAGCCCAAAGCCATGTAATAAGATAGGATTCTCCTGGCCACTCTTTCAAGGAGACTTTTGCCTCAATCAGAATCACTTTGATCTCCTAAGGCACTTTTAAATAGCACCTATGTGCATGAGCACAGGTGTTGCGCTGCATCTCCAGTCTTGCTGAGGGCTACTAGCTGCACACCAGAGTTTGACACTGTAATAATAAATGTCTTTTGTCAGATGAAATTAATCTTGGATTATCTGCTTCACCAATCCAAATACAGGCTCCTACATTAGCATCTACTGTCCTTAGGCTTGAATCTCTCAGGAAATAGGTGCAAATTGGAAAGCCAACGTAAGTTAACTGAGGTTGTAAATCCAGCCACATCACATGTGAGCCCAGGAGGCAGAGAACAGTTTTCAAACCACTTCCCACAAATTGAGAGCGAGCGCTGCGCCTCCATACATCTTATTAAAGCCGTGGTGAGGAGCAGGCTTGCTGGTACAGTGACCTTGTGCTGGAAGCAGCCACTCCCATATGAGGAACAAAAACTTCCATTGCCTACCTCCAGGCAGTGCAATCCAGATTAACTTCTGAACGAACACACCAGAATTTTGTCAGGAGTCACTGATGGCTGTGCTTGGCAGGTTTGCCCCAAGCCTGCCATGCTAAGAGCTCTGATAGTTAGAGCAGGCCTCTGCACGTCCCCCCTCATTCCTGCCTGCATTGCTTGCAGCGTTTGGGTTGCATTTTGGCTGGTAGGTCATCCCAAGAGAAAAGGTGTGAGGATGTGTACTGGGGAGAGTCTGTGCTGCACAGTGCTGAGCTGCCTGAGCTAGCAAGGACCTGTTTGCATCATGGCAGCAGGACTGTCACAGTGAAGCAGTTTAGAGCCTGGAGCACTCAGATGTGGGATGCTTTGGCACAGCTTTCCACACCAAAGCAATACATGAAGCTGTGCTTTGCTGTGCTGTGTGAATGTTAACCCCTTTACCCATTTGTTTGGCGTTTCGTTTCAGGAAATGCTTTTGTTTTTTTGTTTGTTTGATTTACAGTTCAGAGTACATCCCTCCAACTGGAGCATTAGAAATTTCAGAACTGTAGTGAGAGTGTGGCTTAAAAACATGCTAGGAGTGGAAGTGCAGTTAAGGTGCCTTTAACCACCTTTTCTCTGCCCTGCAGCAATGCAAAGGAAAGCAATTTATTTTTAAAGATTATTGCAATCTAGAGCTTTAAAATCTAATGTCTTAATCATTACTGAATGGTTATTGAAGAAGTTTACCTTCTTCAGTCATAAACAACTGCTGAATAAAACGTGCCTTTCACATCTTGCACGACGGCATAAAAGTCTGAGCCACGTATCAACAAACGAAACAACTGTCAAATAGTGGTCATAGCAAGTACAGACAGGGTCCTCCCTGCTTGTTTTGTCTTCATCCAAAGAAGGAAAAGCAGTGTATAGTAAGTTGTGTTTCAGTAAAACTTCTCATTTGTCTGGTCCTGCCATCACCCACTCATGTGCTTAGCTTCATCTTCCTGGGGACTGTTTGTGCATTTTGTGCCAAGACTGACATTTGTTCTTCTAGCAGGAGAGCCAGTTCTGTCTTCTCAAAGCTTCAGTTTCCTTGCTCCTTGAGGCATAGAGATGAGGGGCAGGAGAAGGGTCCTCATCAGGTGTGCAGCATGACTGACTTGCCCTGAGCTGGAGGGACTGCTCTCTGGGTACCTGCAGCCAGCTGGTCCTCACCTGTCCTCCCAGCATCTCGCCTGTATGATTTGCTGGGTTATCAAGGGACTGCACAGAAGAAGGAATCTGCCCCTCAGGCTGATTTATCATGAAGGGATGGGAGAGCTTGCAGTGCTTGTTTTTCCATTTCTAAGATCTTTCAAGATGAAAAATCTGCTACTTTTCTCAAAGGACACTTTTAATTTTTGGTTGAGCAAAGTGAAGTCCTTCATACTGTATGAAGTCTTTTATCTCTCTGTGCGTCTTCGCTATTATGTATCCTCCTGTGAGCCATAGGATGATGATTTCAAAAGCTATAACTTTGTCTTTACTGTTGTCTGTGATGTGAGAAAAGCTGAGCCAGTCATGCATTTTGAAATTTGCCACTTTTCTAGGAAGGGGGGGCAGGATGGGATGTGGATATGTAAGGCTGCAGATGGTCCTGGCAGTGCTTGGGATGGAGCTGTACACCTGCAGCTCAGCTGGGCAGGGCATCAGTGCACGCTGTCCTGCTTATCAGGTGCCTGTGTTGAGTTGCCATAGTCTGACGCTACATTTGGATACCATTCACAGTCCTCTCCTGACAGCAGTCTGAGATCCATATTTTTTATGGCTAGTATAATCTGAAAATGAAGTACTTTTGTAGATCCATCTAGTACACTACATTCATCTGAGCAACTGCTGTTTGCCTTTAATCTGTCCAGATCCAATTATTTTAAGTATCCACAGGTGAAGCATTGGAGACCATGTGTCTCTTAATTTTATTTTTTTGAAAGGGGCTGTGTTTTCTCTGTTGTGGCTGGGGGTGGGAGCTCTGTTCTTGGTCACCCACTGGCAAGTGATGTGACAAGCTTCAGTCCTCTCATAGGAGCACTCATGCTATACCACACCTCTGCTTACAGTGCGGCTTGAAGTCCTTAACGTGCTTCGTGTGAGCAGGAGAGTCTTGCACCTCTGGCCCCATCACTGCTCAGTCTGGTTTTGTTGGAGAACAAACATTTATCCAGCATTATCTTCCTTTTGAAAGTAAAAGCAGTGATACCGGAGACTTCTATAGCAGGCTGGTCTGAGCTGGCACATGCATGAAAGTGGGAAAAACAACAGGAAAAAAATGGTTACATTAGCTCAGCGTTCCTCAGATGTTTCATGCTGCTGATGTTGTCTGAAGTGATAACAAACTCTGAGCACTCCCCTTGTACACTTCCTGTGCAAGTGCATAAGGGTGCCAGCGGTGCCAGTGTTGCGGCAGCGTAATTGCTTTATGTTGTGTGTTTTAAGAGGCTGCCTGTGAGGGGTTAGGGTGTGCAATGAATGCAAGAACAAGATTTGTTTTGCCTGAGATCATAGCTGCATGTTCAGCATCTCACTAATCCTCTTTTCCTCCCTGGACTGTGTTCCTTGAGAGCTCCTTGGGGGGATTTTGATCCATCAGTGACAACCCCAGTCTATTACTGAGCCTGTAGAAATGCACCGAACCCAAACCTGACTGCCAGCACGTCTAAAACCTGAGGGCAGCCTGAATGAGAGGCATTCCTGCCTCTGGGGTTAGTTCATGCTGGGATTGGTGAGACAAGGAGGTGGCCCACACTGTGAACTCAGGCTTGGCAGGGCCACAGCCCAGCAGGGAGCTGTGCTGTGTTCTGAGCCAGGTCCCTGCAGTGCTGCGGCAGCAATGCCAGGTAGGAGATACAGGCGCTTCTCTGGGGAAGAGGGGCAATGTTTGGAGGGAGACCCAGTGAGTAGCCTTCGTGGCACGGGTGTCCTCACCAAGAGGATGCTTCACAGACAAATGATTTCTCTCTAATTTCTGAGCTGGCAGAAGCTCGTTCTGGGGATATTTGTTGATATTTAGCAAAAAGGTTTGTTTCCTCAGCCCTTGCCCAAACAGGCTGTTACCCCCTGCATCGGCCGAGGCCACACATGGGCACAGGGCTGGTAGGGCAGCACCCGCTTGCCTGGAACAAACAAAGCCCATTAAGAGTTAATGCCTGCAATTAGAAATGAGCCCTGTGGTTTCAGAAAGATGACAGTGGGTGTGAAACACTGTAACATTCCCATTAATTTGAAATGCCTCCTTTCTGGCCAGAAAGAGGTGCCCAGATTTTTTAGTCAATATTAATTTTACACTTGGCACCACAGGAGAGTGTGAACTGCTGAGTTCACAAAGGGTCCATCTAATAAACAGACAATGGAAAATCAGAAAAGTGAAGATTGAGTTCGCTTGCCCAGGCGATGAGAGCATAATAACCATGAGGGCTGCAGAGGGCAATGGAAAATTCTGAGCAGTAACGAGGAGCCGCAGCGAGTGCCATGCCACAGCTCTGCCGTGGACATGGTAGGAATGCAGGAGGGTTAGCCTCGTGTTGTGCCAGAGGGAGCAGTCCTGGGCCTGGGATGTGAAGCAGCTGGGGAGGATTCATGTCACCAGTGTGCTATAGGAGTGGAAGGGTTGGAGAAGAAAAGCCGCTTGTTCCCCTGCAGATAAATCCCAGGCCGGATCTCTATTTGATTTCCTTTAGAAAAGAGTTGGAGATTTTGGAGGTCCCACATGGCATGCATGCGTGCTGCCCGTTGGGTCTGCTCTGCCCCTTCCTGCTTGGATCACCTTGCTGGATTACGGGGTTAAGCGAGCCGTTCCCAGCCTGGCAGCCTGCAGAACGCCGGGCATCAGGCTTCCAAGCAGCAGTGCTTAGCCAACGGAAGGCTGCAGCAGTAAGGGATGAACTCCATTCCAAAGTGCCAGATGCTGCTACCTGTCTGATAAACCCAGAGGTCTCTGGGAGCAGGAGATAATTATCAGAAAAACAGATTGCTTTGAGGGATATGTTTACTGCCTTTCCTTAACTTTCAAGCAGGCCGCACAGCAGGTTTCTCTCATTGTCTTGGTGCTAGCAGGGGACTGCCCAACACCAGAATGGCATAATTTCAACAATGCATGGCAACTGCTCCGTGGGCACTTAGAGCTTATATGTATCCTTGTGCTTCATGCCTCAATCTTTGCATTCTTTGTGGGATAGCATGCTTCAGGCCTGGATGACGGACTAAAGACTCCATTCTCTGCTTTGGATGAGGTCATATTTCAAATAGATGTTTTAAGATATATTTCTTTTCTTTTTTTTTTTTTCTTTCCTTTTTTTTTTTTTTTTTTTTTTCCCCAGGATCATTCTTTTTGTCCCCTTCTTTCTTCATCTTTTGGTACACATGAATTCTGAATTCTACCTTGATTGAAATGGAATCCAGGTAACAAAATTCAAAGCCCCTGTCTCACCCGCAGCCGTGGAAATTCCCCACCAGCCCATACCAGGTTGCTGATACTTTATTTCCATTCTTGTAATGCTGTTACCATATTCGATCTGGCTATTAAAGTAGCAAGGTGAAAGAGCAAAGAAACACCTGCCTCTGCATTATCTGCCTGCGACAAGCTACCGCTGGATGCTGCGTCTGATTATCTGCGATGTCCAGGGCTGATTTCTGGGCAGAAAATGATTGATTTGGTTGAAGAGGGAAAAGAGGTTCAGCCTGCTCAGCATAGCGGGCAGCTGGCACTGAGATAAAAAAAAGTGAAATCTGGGGCATCTGAAGTCCTTTGTAAGGGGGAACTTGAAAGTCTAGGTGGGAAAACAGAACTAAGGGGCTATATGTGAAGTGTGTGTGTCAAGAGGGAGCTGAACTGGGGCATTCCTTTAGGACTGTGAAGAATTCCCAGAGCCTCTAGTGTGAAAAAGGTAAAGGAAGGTTTGCAGAGAATCCCTAAAATACCAGGAAAGAGGACAGGGCTGAGACACCAAGTACAGGCAGAATAGAGCCTGGGTTCTGAGGTGTGAGGTTGTATGCAGTGCTTCTGTCTGCAGGGGCTCAGCAGTGGGTGTATGCCCTTCCCCTGCCACCAGAAGACTCATCCTGGAGCCCTTGGGCTGTGAAATAAGGACTTGGACCTCTCACAGCATCGTGCTCCCAGGGACCAGGAGGTCTGGGCTGCACGCTTTTTGCCTTTGATGTACTTGCAGAAGAGCCCGCTGTCAGGAGTGGAGTGCAGCACAGGGGAGACTTCTGCTTTACCTTTTTGTTTCCTGCTTGTGAAATGCCTGCACAAAGGTGACCATCTTGCACCACCAGACTGTGGGGCAAGCTGTGCTGCTAGGAGCAATGGCTGGGGGTGACAGAGGGATGAGGAAGGCCAGCAGAGCTTGGTCAGCATAACTCCTGTCCCAGCCTTCCTGGTCTGTCAGTGGAAAAGGTCTTTGATACATGTTTCTGCAGTGAAATGATAACTCCTCTTTCAGCTCTTCGTAGTGTAAAGGCTTCATAAACACATTTGCTGTTACCTTCCTTTTCTGCCTGTCTTTGAATGTGATCATCTGTCCATTCATCTTAGCAGCCCAGTTTGGTGGTGAGAAAGACCACAGAGGGTTCTGCTCTCTAATGGGACAGCTGATGTGATCAGGCCACACAGGGTAACCTGAAAGATGTGCATCTGTTCCAAAATAACCATCCAACTGGCAAAATGCTTTGCTTGGTCAAGTCAGTGCACTACAGAACCAGTTGAAAACAGCCCTTTCATGGCCCATGAGCGAGTAGCAGCTACTACTGCAAGATGGCTTTGGTATATATTAGTAGTGGGGAAATGTCGTTTAGCTTCACTGCTTCTTCAGTACAGTACGTTTGTGGGGAGGCCCACTCCCACACACGGGGTATGTGAGAGGGAAGATGTGTGTAGGAAGATGTGCATGTGGCTCTATAACGAGCTCTCGTAGCCCTCCTTTTGTTCCAATGTCTTTCACCTGGCTGCTTTGTGAGCATGTTGATAACTTCTTCTTGCTCCCCTACTCTGTCACAGAACATAAAATCTTGGCAAAACAGATTTGTGATTTGGATCAGGAATTGAACATTTGAGCAGTCTTGAATGCTAATGAATTGCCAGGACTGGAAGGTTTCACCTGAGGTCTGAGGAACTCAAGGATGAAATAGCTGAATTGCCAAAGGCAGTGTGTAACATTTCTCTTAAAAATTTTCTAGCACCTGAAGCATGGAGGGTGGGTAAATACAACATCAATCTTTAAAAAATGGTTTGGGAAGGACCTCAGAAACTGAAGGCTTGGCATATATACTGTACAAACTAGTAAAATACGTAATAGAGAAAACAATAGTCAACAAAGGGATAAATACAAACAGTCTGGGAATAATCAGCATGATTTCTGCAGAGACTAGAGGTTTGGCTTGTAAGCCTCTGATTTCTGAATATGTAGATATGACTGATACTGGATTTCTGTAAGACTTCTGGCAAACAAAATTGGGAAGCTGAGCAGGCATTGTCTAGGACAGAAGGTTCTAAGCTGTGTAAATGGCTGGCAAAGAGATTGGAAGCAGAGAGCAGGAGAAAATGGGAAAAATGTTATGTGAGTGGAAGGATGTTGCTAGGGCAGTTGCACAGGTCTGTGCTGGAGCCCGTGCTGCAGAACATATTCAGAAGTGAGCAGTGGGCTTCAAACTTTGCTGATAAAATTAAGCTATTCAGGGCTGCAAAGACAGTGGTCAGCAGTGAACTACTGTTGGAAAGCTTTGAGAAGGAATGAATGGGCAGTAAAATGGCAGATGGCATTTCATGTAAGTAACCAAAGTGAGGCATGCAGAGAAGACATCCTTGCTGTGCTCATAAAAGGCTTTGAGTTCCTAGAGTGGTTTCTGTGCAGAATTAAACAAGAAGTCACCTTCAGCTTGGAAGAGACAGGCATGAGAAGGACTATAGTAAGGATGGAGGAGCATGGGTAGGGTCTGTCTGTCCACTGTTTCTCCCAGTGCAAAACCAAGAATTTTCCCAAGAAAACCTCAGCCTGAACTAACTAACCTGAATGTTCTTCTCTTGTGTTCTATAGTGACTCTTCTCGGATGTGACAGAATTATCTCTCCTAAGGAATCTTGCTCTCCTACCCATGTTTCTTACCAGAAAGGGGTAGGCAAATCCCTCTAGGTAAAATCCACTGTGGTAACTGTTGGAGTCACTGTTCTGGCTCAGCTTCCAAACAGAGCTTTGGCTGTGGAGATTGCTTCTTCACCCAGATGAATTGCTGTCACTGGTATTTGTACTGTACGTGCATAATCATCTTTTTTATCTCTGTAGGCATCTGGGATTCTTCTGCTTGGGTGGCTGGCAGATAGCCTAGCTCATCTGAATGGCAGCTGCAGAGGTGGAGACTGATCAGAAATGGTTGGAAACTGATAGGACCCTTTCTGGAGGCCTCTCTGCCCTTAGTACCTTGCAGGTACTGTGTACTTTGCTGCAGCATCTCACCATCACCTATAAATTCACCTTTGTCATCCATCATTGCAGCACAAAACCCTTCGTCAGAGGTGGGTAAATGGGAGAGTGAAAAGGTGGAACCAGGAAGCTCCTGGGCCCGGGGCTCAGAGCACACGCTGCAGGTAGTCAGCTGTTGTCTGTCTTACTGGAGGATAAATACAACCGAGTTGCTATCTGCAACCCCCCTGAAAGGAATCTATGTTTTAAGGAAATGGGGAAGGGATTGGGGTGGGCAATTTTCATCATGAGCAGGCAGGCTCCCACCTGCTGGAAGCTCACAGCCCCAGCCAGAGATCAAGCAGGCGGGCAGAGCAAGATTTTTTGCATCACATCAGGTTCATCTCTCATTCACATGCATCATCACAAATACCAACTCTGACAGCTGCTCTCTGTGCAATGAGTGTGCAGCGTTTAGGTCATCAAGATCAAAGCCTATGTTTGTCCCTGGACTTTCACCAGTTAAGAAGAAAAAACAGTGCTTATCAGGAAAGCCTGTGTGAAGGACGCTTTTGCAGTGATCCCTGCTTTTCCATCACTCTCTGTTGCCCAGTGCTATTTTCTGCAGCAGTCCTATCTGCACACCATTCCCACCTTGAATAAACCCATGGGAAGTGCCTGGCACTGAGGTGTTCTGGTGGACGCACGTTTCCTTAGGGGGAGGGCAGGGAGGAGAAAGGATTTGCTGGATATCAGAGTTCAGCTTCCGGAGTTGCAGAAGACAGAAGTGGCACAAAGCGGCACCTCAAAAAGGTGAAGCCAGACAACTGAAAAACAAGAGAGCAGTGTGTAGAAAAGAAGGTGGGAGGAGAGACAATAAAATAAAATCCTAAGAACAGATTTAGAAGCAATTTTTAAATCCAATTTTCCTAGCATATGATTTCTAACAGCTTGCAAGCAGCTAAATGCTTGTGCAGGCGTTTGACCATCTCTGCTGGCTCCACGTTGCGTGTGTTTGTTACCGCTGGTTTCCGAAATCCTTGTCTGCACGGATACGTTCCTAATGGGGAAGAAATGCGGCTGTACCTCTGGGAAATGCATGGGGAGAGTGCCGCTGCGTGGTGGCACGGGGAATTCCACTCACCCTTCTCTCGGAGGGCTCTGATAGATGGCAAAGCGCTGGGTGCGTCCTGGGGCTCGGGCTGGTGGGCACGGGGCTCCCAGCAGCGACGGGTGCACAGTCCTGCTTCCCGTTGTGACCAAGGAATTCGGAATGGGATTCCAGATTGTCAAAAAAGTAGCAATTTATGTTTGCAACACCATTTTCAGTTGGTATAAATGCATGAGCTGCACATTTTCAAATGGTTGTGTTGGCTTGCAATGAGGTATTCAACTCAAAAATCCGATCGTGTCTCTCTAATGGACTTCCATAATCCCTGTCTTAGCAGGGAGAAATATCCTTCACTTCACAATCATGCCTGATTCATGTCATCACTTTTTGGCGCTATGTACATTTGGGAACAACTGTTTTTAAGGATGAAGTGCAGAAAAAGTAAAATTTCATCAAACATCTCTGACGAGCATCTTGAGACCTCACTGAGAATTGCAAGCACTGCCATCGAACTAGACTGATTCATTAGCTGCACGAACACAAGGTCAAACATCCCACTGGTTTAGTGGTTTTATTGCTCTCTTTTCTTTTTTGTAGTGTATATTTTACAGGAGCTGCTCCAAAAGTAATGCCTCCTGTATTATTTTGCTGGTCTGTGATGTCAGAGGTGGATGGTGGTGGGATGGCAACAGAGACTGAACCTTCTCTCCTGTATCCTGTGGCATGTGATTGCCGTGTGGGGCAGTCTGACATGATGGCATCTGACATGAAAGTACAGATGAAGCAAAGGTGGATCGTTGGATTCCTCCATGCAGAAAAAAAATGGCACCCATTGACAGTCATTGACACTTTCTGAGCATCGATGGAGATCAAACAGTGGGTGTGAGCAGTGTGGGGTGTGTGCTGTGTTTCAGCAGTGGCAAAAGCAACAATGGGTCACCTCTATTTTTTAGTGCAGCATGCAGGCTATTGTTCATCGCTGGCAAATATGCATCACTAATGTGATGACAGTGTTTTGTAGCTGAGAATTTGCTCTTTCAAATAGTGTTATTGTGCTCCCTGTATTTATAGTGCTTTTCATGGAAATAAATAGGAGGCATTACTTTCAGAGTTACTTATAGTCCAAGACAGTTCCACTTCACTGCTTGCAGCCCAAGCAAAGCAAAAGGTTGGACACCCACATACTAGAGCATCTCTTTGAAGTTAATGGGAGTATTCCTGATTTCTCCCCAGGATTTGGGTTGTAGAGGAACAGGAGCATCACGTCACACACTCCCATTTTGCTGTTTTTTGCCTTCCTCTCTCTCTCCTGGTCTTTTGACAAAGGTAAGACAAAATGTGTTCTCTGCTATGTGTTAACATCCTGCCTTTCCTCAAGAGAGGGTGAAATAAAGGACAAGAGCAGGACTCAGAAAATATGCTGTGTCCTGCAGTTCTCTCTCAACAGTCTGCTGCACACTGTCTCAGCCACGGACAACACAAGTTTCTCCTGCTCAGGGACTTCGGGCTGTGCTGTTCTGCATCTTTTCTGACAATGATGGGGCTGCACCGTCAGCACCCCCCAAATACAGAATGCATTCTGCACCCAGCAGTGCTAATACTGAGAGTAAAGCCTTCTTACTCCCCTGCCCTGGCATCCTTTGTCTCTTGGTCATTGGTGTTACTTGGTAGCTCTCACTTCTATGATTGCTTTTCAGTGCCTTTTAGCTCTAGGTCCTTACATGTTACACCTGTGGCTAGCAAATTTCCTTTGGTTCTGCTCTGGAGAACGGAACACTTCCTTCTGAAGCTCGGTTGTTTGTTATAAGGTCGAATGGGCAAAACACAACAGAAAGCACCTTGCTGGGAGCATAGCCTGTGGGCTGTACCCTTGCTGTGCAGCCCTGCAGCTAATCCATCAGTATGCTGCCTGATTCTTCACGGACATCTTTCCAAACCTGCTCAATTTCATGAGCTCTTCAGCCTGATCATAAGAGCGTTGGTGGCCTTCAGAAGTACATGTGAGTTTCCCCCTGTAACTTTTTTCCCCACTCTTTTAAGACCTAGAAGGGTTCCAGTAAATGTCTTGAAGCTTCACGCAGGTTCTGTACTGCAGAGTTGAAGAAGGGAGAACAGTGCTTATTGCCACTATTGCATCTTTAGCTGAATCTGCTTGATGCAGTGTCTGTGACACACTCTGATTTTCTTACTGGGACATGCAAGAGAACTTTCCAATAGGGCTACTGACCCAGAGCTGTGTCCCACACAGACACATCTCCCTCTGCACATACACCTTCCCTGCAGTACTTGGGGGCTGCTTGCTGCACCTCTAGGTCCACTCCCCTGCCCCGGGCTTCCCACTCTCCCTGTTAGCCAGGGGAACCTCTAGTAAGAGCTGCTTGCTCTGGACCATCTGCGATGCTCTTGGTCCCCTCTGGGCAGAAGTGAGCACAGTCCAGCTTTTCTCCCTGAGATCTAGTCCTCCTTCATATTCAGCTATCTGTGCTCTGCTATCAGCTGCTGGAAGGCTGATTTTGTGTTTCAGAGCTCTGTCAGGGCCGTCTATAGGCCTCCTATCACAAGATCTCCGCAGGGCTGCCTTGAGCAAGGTGGGCACAATTCTACTTCCAGCAGCACCTCACCTGCCTGCTGCAGAGCTGCTCCCACTCCACTTCTCATTCTCACTTCGTATTTCCAGGCCTCTGGTTTTTGGAGGCTTTCCAGCAAGTCCACAACTTTCTCAAAGTGAGATTTTGCAACCCTGTGTCATCGGGAGAGTTGGAAATGCTGTTGAACATAATGTAAAAGAATTAAGAAATATAGTATTATGGAGCCCTCTATTACAGTGATAAAATAGAGCATAGCAAGTTTATTCCTTATTATGTGGAAATCACACCTCAGCCTAATCTCTAGTTAAAATATTCATTAATACAACCTGAATGATAAATATATGTAGAGTAATTACTGTGGCACTAGTTTTCATTACAATTATGAGAAGCAGGCTTGTGCACATGAGAGGTTCTGACAAGATCAGGATAGCAGTGAATGGGGCCCTTTATTTACACCTGTCTAACAGAAAGGGATTATAGACAAATGAATCTATTGGTATTAGCCTGCATGTATCGTGCTATACCGTAGTGACCAGCCTGGTTTCTGGAAGAGTGAAGATAAGGGATAGGAAGGCAGGCAGAGGCTTGCACTGCACTATGGTAAAATCAGAATGTCTCCTAGAGGAAGCTGGTATCTATCTCACAGACACACGGCAGCCCTGGTGTAGGGCAAGTGTCAGTGCAAACACACAAATCTGTTTTGGGACAGAAATGGGACTCAAGAATAGAATCTTTGCTAATTTGGCTTTCTTTCACCTCTAAGGAGAGGGAATTTGAAGATTCCTGTACATGAGGCTGCTACTGTTCTTCTGCTGATTGGCTCAGCTCACATTTGTTCCTCCTTCGTGAGACTGTATAGAGAGGAATTTCCTCAGGAGATGCAGTCATGAGCAGCCTTAGCCCTGACCAGATCCTGCCCTTCTCTGTAGCAGCGGAGGACAGAAGCAGGGAGGACAATGTCCCAGCCGCTCTCTTGTATGTTGGATGACCAGGATGCAGGTCTCAATTTTAGCACAGCACTCTGCTCTTTTGTGTGCTGCAAAGAGGGAGCTCAAATGAGCATACTGGATGGGATGGAGAGTTGAGTGGGAAGGAGCCTTATGAGCTTCAACAAGGGCAACACAGAGTCCTACAACTGGGGAGAAATAACTGCATGCATCAATACAGTCAGGGGCTGAGCTGCTGCAGAGGAGCTGTGCAGAGAAGGACCTGGGGGTCCTGGTGGGCAGCAGGTTGGCC
>JAOWBP010004220.1:1307172-1331082 GCA_028571105.1 Tragopan temminckii
TGGTTGGTGACCTTGCACATAGCAGGGGGTTGGAACGAGATGATCACTGTGGTCCTTTTCAACCCAGGCCATTCTGTGATTCTATGATTCTCTGGGTAAGCCAGGTGTCTCCTGGACCTTCCCTGTCTGTGCTTTCATGCAATACCTTGGAGAGAAGGGAGCATCATCCGTGCTGCTCTCACAGAGCACACCCCTCTGTGCAGACCAAAAGACTCTGAGAGGAGTGAGACACCAAGTGGGCCGCTCCCTTTCCCTCTTAGTAAATAACAGTGAAATGATGCTGCTGTATTTCTGATGAGCACCTGCAGGAGAGATGCTGGCATGCCTAGGGTTAGCACTGTTCTGCACAGGATCCTCCCGTGAGGGTGGTTCAGCATCCCAGGCTTCAACTTCAGGTGGTTTGGCACAAGCACCCGCCTGGGTGCAGCGAAGGTAATTCAGCAGACAAACAGATCAGCTGAAACCTGAAGCGTTTTTGTGGAATTAATCCAGATCCATGCTTGTGTATCTGCTAGCACAGCTCTGCCCGTGGCTAAACACATGCCTGTAACAGGAGCAAATGTGTACCCACCTTCCTGGCAAATCAGTCGCTGAGTGAGGGGTTGGAAAATGCTGGTTGACATACCATTAAAGGGAGACAAATAAGGGGAATGGGTAATTAAGAGTGAGCAATAGCGAATAGCTAATATACATCTTGCCTTTAGAGGTTTGCCCTTATCATTCAGGGTTCTCAAACCCGAACTACTCAGCTGAGGTATGGTGTTGCTTGGTGCCAGACCTTCGTGTTTCATGAAGAGGAGAAAAGAATGCACTTTGTGTCGATAAAAAACAAGCAACTGCCATTGCTTTAATGTAAAACACAGCAACCGTGATCGGCACTTATTGTAGAGCTCAGTACAGGAGATATTCAACCTCGATCTATATCCAACATGCAGATGGTGCTTTTTTCGGTTAGTTAGACAATGATTAAGGATTGCCATTTGTTAAGTGCTTCTACAGCGCTCAGCTCAGTAACTAACATTGCTCCCCCTGCACTTGACAGTTGTAACGTGTATTCTGAGGAGCAAACCTTGGAATTCCCATCCTGTTGGAGAGTAGCCAAGAAACAAAGGGGCTGAGTGATGTGCCCAAGGGCACACCAGAAATCCCTGACAGAGAAGAGAAGCGGGCTCCACGTTCCTGAAAACTGAGCCCTAAAAAGTTTCCATCCCTTGGGACCTCTCTGTGGCCGGGGCCTCTAAGTGCTCCTACAATATAAATAGATTTTTCTTTTTATTAAATACAGCAGACAGCCTGACAGTGATTTGATTAGGTCATGTAAGTACCTTTATCATGAGAACATAGCAGTTTTAAAGGGCTCCTTAATCTAGTGGAAAAAGACGTATTACGAGAACCAATGGCTGGAGTTTGAAGCCCAAAAATTCAAATTAGAAACAAGGTGCAGAATTGAGGCTTTCTAACAGTAAGGATGATTAAATATTGGAAGAACTATCCAGGAATTATTTGTCTTTTGAATTCCTCACGTCAAGAGTGGATGTCTCTCCGGAAGATCCAATTTTGTCAAACACAAGTTCCGACGCTCAATGGAGGAGTAACGGGATGGAATGGCTGGCAGTGCTATGCAGGAGGTCGGATTAGATCATCTCATCATCCTTTACAATCGTAAATTCTATGAATCTATGAATAATAATGAGCACCGTTGTAAGTTACAGTGTGTAAAACAGCGAAGAGCACGCGGAGACATAGCTGGGAGACAGAATAAAGCCTGCTGGAAACAAAAAGCCCTTTGGTCTGGAACTAAGCGTGTGACCGGCAATTATTTAATATCCATCCCCATGGCTCAGCGTTCTTGCCCAAAACAATTGTTTAATTAGGTTTCAGCTATAGGGGAAGAAAATGATCACCCGTGAATCAAATAGGGATTACCACACCCAGAACAATATGGTCAACATTTCTGCGTCGTGTTTAAATGTCCAACTGGTACAGAAACTGCTGCTGGTCTGAAGGAATTATATGTAGGAAGTATCCAAACAGGTGTTCTGTAAAAGGTTTTATAGGCCTGAGCCTGGGATTCCTCTATTATGTTTCTGTAGCTATAAAAACTTTTGCGCTCAATCATAACATTCTGTAGTTGTGAATGCAACAGATTTTACAGAAGAACTGTTTTAGAAATGTCTCGGGGAGTTTTTCAAATAAAGACATTGGCACCGTTTTGTGCTTTTTTAATTCCCTTACCATCATGCTGCAGCCTTCATCTTAACCTTCCACATCACCTTGAAGCCCACCCAGACATCAGGACCTGAGGTTGTGAACATGATGCCTGTTGGCTGGGGGGTTGAATAACGCCCATGGCGAGGGATCTGCTTGGTGTTCTGTTTGCATATTTGCCTAACATTCATCTCCACGTCGCAGCATGTGAGCATCTTGCAGTCTTTAACAGATTTCTCTTCCCACCACTTCCAAAACAAGAAGAGTAATTCCCACGTTACCATTGGGAATCTGAGAAACGGGGCACGCAGGGTGATTTTCCTGGCATCCAACTAGACATTTGTAGAACAACAGGGGGCTGAAAAAAGGTCTTCCAAGGCCATGTATGTGTGCCTCTTATTTTAGATTGTCTTCCCCCTTCTGTCTTTGGCTATAACGTGAGCGAGAGAAAGAGAAGCAGCGTAAAAAATCAAGTTACACAAGCAAATTCTCCCTACAAAGTGCTGCATGTTCGATGGGAGCGTGGGGTGAGTAAGAGGGATGTTATGCTTCACAAGCTTCTGAAAATTGCTACAAATGTCTTTGTTAAAAATTTCAGTCATTGATTTCACGTATGAATTTTGGAAGGAAACACACGCACGCAGACACAGAAGTCCTTCTCTTGGAACAGGAGCTAAACCTATAAAAGCAAGAAAATGTGGAAAGCAGGCCTGCAGCAGTGTGGGTTGATATTCTGTCTTTAAATCATTCTGGCACTTGTTTTTCCCCCTCGAGGTGGAAGTGGCAGAACTGCAGTAGCCCTAAATCAGAGCATGCCTCTGTTTCTAGGTTTACAAACCAGAGTCTTTGCATTTCCAAATAGTTGTCTTGGTGGTTCTCTACAGTGTTACAAAGATTGTTTCTGCACAGCTGTTCCCTACATAGAAGCCAGCTTCCTTTTTTTCTCACCATGCATATTTGAGTACCATCGGCATTTTCTGATTTTACCACTGCTTTCTTTTCCGGACACATCCAGGAAGCCCCTACAGCCCCGGGATTTGCAGTCTGAATCTACCATGCTACTTCCCGGAGAAATGAGAACTGTATCACCCTCCTGATCTTATCATCGAAGCGAACCTTTGTGAATTCTTTGCTATTCTAAGAGATTTTTATCCTTCCTTTTTCCTAAAATGGCATCCTGTCCTCCTGCATCCTCCCCCCCCATTTCTCATCCTTCCTTCCCCTTTCTTACCTGCCCTATTGCTGAGCTCTTTAATCCAAAGATGAGGTGACAGTGCTGTCTTCCCTCAGATCCCCTGGCTCTTTTCCCGCAGTCTCCCTGGCTCTACCAAGCCAAATTCTCTCTCCTTTTTTCTCTCTCCTCCCCAGTGTTACATCTTCACTTCTCTCTGTTCCCACATCTGAAATACTCCTTTAAAGCAAGAGTCCCTGGCTTCTTGTGTCATTTTGATCTTCTCCGTGCAGCCTATCAGGCTATTCCAAAATGACAGAAAAATATCTCTGGCCTGTTCATCTCAGTGAGCACAACAGCAAGAGCGGGCAGCTACAACAAGTGTTGGAAAATCAAAGAGAGAAGGGTGCGTGCAAAGTGCATCCCCACTTCCAAGCCAAAGGATGGTGAATCACAGTGCATGTGTATTGTCATGATGCCGGGTGTCAGCATTCCATGGTGAGCACCAAAAACTGGTCGGATGGCCCCGTAGCAGCTGTTGTCATGTGGACTAAGTAGGGTGCCTACAGCGAGGTGCTTCGCACTGGGTGTGCCATCCCATGACCACGGCTGCAGCTGCCGGAGACGCACAGTACACATCTCTGGTGTGACAGCACGCCTCTCCCAAGGTTAATTCCTCTGTGAGAGGTGGGTGGCTGCAGCATTTTTCCAGAAGACAGACATCTGCCACAGCTCCCCGAATGCGTGGCTGAGGTAGCTCATGATTCATGCATGCCCGGCAGCTCGATGTGTAACAGGTGCTTGGCAGAGCTGATGCGCCAAGTGCAGCAAAAAGCCCTGCGAGAGTACCATCAGGTCAGGCCCTGCCGTGTCTGCGGGTAGAAGCAAGGCAAGAAGGGCGCACAAAAAGATAAAGCCAAACACTGGTTACCAACACACAGCAGTGCGTGCATTCCACACGTAGCCATCCCAGTTGGTGCTCTTGACACTGGGCAGATGGCGCCTGGCTCTGGGTGTCACCTTCTCACTGTAAGCAAAGCTCTCCAGAAGTGATGGGCGCTGAGAAAGGACTGCAGTCCAGTCCCAGTTCCATGTCACTCTCAGCCATGCCCTAGTGGTCTGTGCACCAAGGGACTGAGCGTGCCTGTGTGCTGGGCACGGGCAAAGTCATACAGTGGTACCAGCAATGATAATAAAGGGCAGTAAAGGTTACGGCTGTGCAAAATTTCAGACAAATAAACATTCAGGTGAGAACTGGACTAGATGATCTTCAGAGGTCCCTTCCAACCCCGACGACTCTGTGACTCTGCGGTTCTGTAATGTATTCACTACTTGCCTTTAGATAGCTATTTTCTGTCTTGATATCTTCCACCTTGCTGAAATGGCTCCCATTGCTCTGTGTAATCCTTGAAGGCCTGGGTTTCATGAGGCCTGCAGGGTTTTCTGTTCAGATGACAATCTTCTTCTCAGAATCCAGCCCCTCTTCCTGTGACATGTGCCAAACCAGTCTGCAATATCCTGTCCTGCTCAGGGATCAGGGAAGCAGCATGGAGTTTTCAGCACGATTTGTGTATTTTTGCACTCAAACCATATAACTGGCTGGCTTCTTGTGCAAGAAATGGGAAAAAGAGAAGGATTTGAAATAGAGTAGGGATCTAAATTTCTATTTTGTCCTCACATCTGCAGAGAAAAAAAACTGGAAAAAGACTCTCTAGATGGGTGCAGAAAGGGATTAGTCTGGCTCTGCTCTTTCAGGAGGAAGGAGTGCAGCAATTCTGCCATGCAAATTTCTCTACGTTATGCTATAAAAGATAATAGGTCTAATGGTTAAGCTAAGAGTATCAGGAGACCTTATTTCTAGCCCTAATTATATCAGAAATTATCTGCCTTTCCTTAGGCAAATCCCTTGATTATGTAGCACCGCAATTTTCCAGTCAGTAAAATGTTTAGACACCTCTACAGTACTGAGATACAAGGAAGAGAAACATTCCTGTCCTCACGTGGCGTGATGCGCTCACAAAGATTCATGTGTACTGAAGTTCAGACCAAAGTTGATGGCCAAACAAAGTTTGCAATGCTTTATTGCATTCTGAACTGCCTCTTTATTAGTTCAACAACAATACCTGTGAGCACTCTATTTTATAAGCCCTTTATAAGCCCTATAAGATACTTTCTGTTGGTATTGGCTTACAGTTTCTCAAGTCTATCTAAGTTTGTAACTGTGTTTATTGCAAAATGAAAATCAATAACAGGGGTTTAAAAAAAGAAAAAAGAAAAGAAAAGAAGAAAAGAAAAAACAGATAGCATTATGTGTTGAAATAGAAGGGCAAGGAATCCCATGCATCTGTGCTGCTTTTCAAACAGCCTAACAGTGAAGTCTCATCTTTGACATAGAAATCAAGCAGCTCCATGACTGCATTGTTTGGGCTACACACAGGGTGAGCCTGTTTCCCCAATCAACCCTCACTCCAGGTTTGCTCGCTGGCTCTGGCTACTGCCATACTGTGACAAAGAAAAGAGGTATCCGGACACCAACGTGGTTCAGGGGCCTGGGAGACAGCAAGGGAGAATAAGGGTATTTTCTGAATCAGTTCCCCATGAAATCACTGGAACTGGAGTTGTCCTGGGGGATAATAGAATGGATCATTAGGTGCCTTAAAAAGTTCATATTGGAATTTGAAGCCACCCTGCAAGATGAAAAATCGGTAGTTTAGGCAAATAAATAAAAGTCAGCGAATCCTCTGTAAGCTGTGAATACAGGGGCAAAAGGGTCATAAGAAGAAAGAGATTCCATTCTTTGCAAATGATACAGTTTGCAAGCCTCTCTTTTCCATTTCAGATTCTCCTTTTTCTTCCTTGGTGATTTAATCACATAAGGTACTGTAAATCAAATTGCTTCTTTTTCTTCCCAGGTATGAGTTAGCTCTTAATTAGGCTTTTGGTAACGATGAAAAGCATCCTACCAGTAGCTTGGGATATCCCTTATGTTAAAACCTGTGTCTTTTACCAGCATTCCGGGCGTGTGCTTCTGGCCTTACAGACAGATGTTTCACCTATCGCTGAATTCATTGGAAAGCATTCTGAATTATGGGCTCTTTCACATACATGAAAGAGTAATTAAGTCCACCATATTGAATTTTTCTATCTCAACTTTTTGTTCAGGTAAGAACACTGGGTATATGGAAGTGAATGCCAAGCTGAGCGATTGGATCATTTGGGCTAGGTTATTTTCTTTCTGTGCTTCCCTGATGTACATCACAGTGCATAATCTAACATCTATTTCCAGCTGAGTCACAAACCTGGTGGGAGGATCCAATATCTTTATGGAGACCACTGGACGTTCTCCAGAGATACTGCTCCATCGCACTAAGCAGGCGTTGTTCCTCTACGTGATGAATCCATGTCATCGTGCTGTGATGGCACCAAGGGATGTGCATTGCATTGCATTGCATTGCAGGGGCATATCCCCTCTAGGAGAAGCTACTCTACACACTTACATGTGCTACCAGTCAGAGGAAGGGAGCAGACCATGGTTTCCAGTTGCCATCACAGCGGTGGCATCTTGCTTGGCTGTGCACGATGTTGGATGGATCTCTTGGCACACCTGTAAGGCAGATGTGGAACTGTTTGTCTGAGTGGAACATTTCCCAGGTTGGCCTGGGATAATAGTAGTGTATTTCTTTCTTTGACAGCTGATGAAATAAATGCACAGAATTATTGTCAATATCTGGAAATATAACTTAAGAATTCTGGTGCCTCTAGGCAATGCTGACTAATATTTACTGCTAAGCTTCTTCTTTTGGGGGAGATATTTACCAAGACTCCTATAAGCCTCGGTTACGAGAACTTCTTCCCAGTCAGGATTTTTCATAGGATGACTGAAAACGTCCAGGGGAAAGGTGTAAACTTCGCAGAGTCCTTTTGCAGCCCAGATTTCGATTGCTTTGTGTCTTCCGCCCTGCTTTAAATCAGTCTCTGCAGTTTAGGATGGCTGTTTGGAATGAAAAGTAAAGCCCTATCCAAGGTACTGCATCACTCCAAACTCCCAACAGAGCAAAGCATGCCTAACGTTTGTGCTCAGAAACAGGCCCTTTCCCACTGCTAGCTATTTTTCGTGTGAGCAGTATAAAGCAAAATGGAAATGATTCCTGCACTAGCTAGTGTGCCTTGGCTTATAACATCAAACGGGAATGCAGGGAACAAAACATTAGTTTCATGCTAGCTTCGGTAAACAACATGAGACTGCCTGAGAGCTGCAGCCGGGTCCCAGGCAAAACAAGGTCTTTGCTAAACAACATCAACACAGTAACTAAAATGTGAATAGCTAAACTGCACACTGTGCAAACGGAACCGCCAAATGAAAGTAAAACACTGAATTATTTGAATGTTCTTCAAACCCAATTTAAATTTCACCCACTACTGAGACCTCCATTTACTGGCATCATAACTAATAATGGGAATGCTGCTGAAACGTCAGTTTTAGCGAGAAGCCCATTAAGAGACTGAGGGGGAAAAAAAAGAGACATCATACAAGAAAACCAACCATTTACAACATGGCATATAAGCTCCTTGCATAGAAATACAAAATAGCTGGAAATAAAAGCCAGGCAGTAAACTGTCCTTTTTCCAGCACATTCAGTAATCACATCCATCCAGAGCTTCACACAGGAAGCCCTGAATATAAATATTCTACAGCAGATGCTGTACTGGCATTAAAGTTCCCTGTTGGGGGACTGGATGATTCAAAGGGTATTAGAAAATCTGTACGCCTTCGAGATACTGGTCTGAAATCGGCCCAGGTTAATTTTAGTGTGAAAGTCATTTCCATCTGAGAGGATTTTTTAGCCAGCTGGAAATGAACTGGAGGTCTACTACGTCCCAGTCTCAGCTGGCAACTCTACAGAGATGCTGATATATCAGGGAGACTGATCTGCTCCTAAATCCTTCTGAAATTTCTGGCTTGTGTAAGCATGGAGCTGCTTAGGAAGCAGGCGTTCCCGTGCAATGCTGTGCGTGCACGCACTTACTCCGAATCAAAGGTTATAGAGACTGAACAAATCCCTGTGTGTCAGCTGAGCTGTGTGCACATTCCTGTCCCCCACCCCCAGCTGCAAGGCAACGTATGGCAGCGTAAGCCATCAGCAAGCAAAGCCTGGTGCCATGGGACAGGTGGCACACGTACCCTCTTACCAAGCAGGAGCTGCCCCCTGCGGCATCTGCATCCAAGTTTGCTTCACCATTTATCCAAACTGAGCACGAAAGGTTGCACACGGGGTTAAGATGAGGCTTCACAACTGGCTGAACATTTATAGAAGCAAGTTTTCCTCTCTTCTTGCTCTGCTCTAGTTAATGCCAGCAAGGATTCCAAAGCCCTGGAGAGTGCTAGAACACTCTGCATCTTCTCTAAACACTGCCAGCTGTGCGATCTTGGGATTTTCAAGTGCTTCATTGCACATTTTCCCATGTTGCCTCCCATCACCCATTTTCCAGCCCATTCCTCTGGCATATTTTATACTCTTTGAAGGAATTGTCTAGCAGATTCTTTGAAATCAACAATATTTGCTGTGTAAGTGTCATAAGAAGCGCTGTTACTCTGCATGCAGCCTTGCTCTTAATCACTGGGGAGATGAGAAACAAAGTTGAAGGTCTTCTCAAGCAACCAACCCCCACAACAACCTGGTGGCCCCTGGAATGATTTCCTCATTGCTCATCACTGTTCTGCAGTCAGCACACAGGATGGCCCCACACAGTTTGAGCCTGAGAATCCAACCCTGATACAAATTAGGTTAGTTTGAGATGGGTTGTTTTATGTACAGTTCTCTTGATCTGATTTTATTTATGAATCTTGCTATTTCAGCCCATTCAGTCAAACTGACTTCTGTAAGAGGTTCCACGGGGCTTAGATCTGCTGTCATAGATGGGTAGGTCAGGAATGTTTGTATGCAGTGAATGCTGCCACTCTGATTTGAAATCAGGGTCCTAATGATTACAGTCAGTCCTCATAATTCCATCAAAGATTGAAGCTAAACAGAATGAGTGATATTTTCATGGCTGATAACTTTTTTAAGCTGGGTTAACATGAGATATCTTCTAACATGAACAAATTGTTAGCAACACGAAACATTACACTCACACTGGCTGGTCTGCTACCCCTCGTCTAATGTGTCCCTAAAATATCCCAAGGCAGATATGCCACATTGCACACAATATGCTTATTAGCACAGTTAGGAGCCATTAGGGAGAGCTAGCAGAAGTGTTGTTAAAAGGCCTGATGATAAGGGAAAAAGTCTGATGCCACTCAAGAAATGCAAATATGATATTGTAGATGGCATAAGCAGGCTGGGCTCGTGCCCATTACTGATACTACAGAAAGGAAGATTTTGGTGCCAACATCAGTCCCCTAAGGGCTTTGGAAACCCCCTTAACTCCATGCAATGCAAATTATTTGAACCTGGTAATTTGTTAGGTCCACACTTTTTAAACAGTCAGCATGAATCTGTTTTCTGAGCTTGTAAAGTCATCAGCCTGCAGGGTTGAGTTCAGGGGAGCCTGATCCCAACTGGAGCTACTGAACAGCAGCAACAAAAAGACAGTGACACCTTCCCCTATGGTGCACGCTTGCAGCTTATTTATCTGCTCACCATCACCATCCTCCTTAAGACAGCTCAGCTCCTGTTTCTCACGGATCTTTCTTGCACCAACAAACTTCTTCTGAAGATTCCCTCCCAAAGGGGTATGACATCTCCCCTGATATTCTCAGTTACTGTGTCTTCATTGCTTGGCTGTACTTTCACAATTCTACATTTCCGAGTTGATGGGAGTAGGCTGCACATCATCCCACTACAGCTGTCTAAGGAGCATGGCTGGAGACAAAGAAAGAGGTTTTCTGACAGCGGGGCAGGAAAA
Source organism: Tragopan temminckii (assembly GCA_028571105.1). Lineage (NCBI taxonomy): Eukaryota > Metazoa > Chordata > Aves > Galliformes > Phasianidae > Tragopan > Tragopan temminckii. The sequence continues at coordinate 1,317,458 of JAOWBP010004220.1, forward strand.
TGCATTCTGAAAAGAGCACAACTCCTTCTACCTGGCTTCTACCTGGATAGGACTTTGCGTTATGCACAAACAGTGGTGGCAATTTTATTATATCCTGAGTACTACCTGGAGATCCCATCAGGAAGTTTCCTAGTCCTCAGGGTTCCCATGAAACAGCACCAACTAGACAGGTTTGCAACCCAGAAGGCAAAACTGAACAACTATGAAATCATCATTTTTAAGCCAAATTGTCAAAATTCAGAGATATAACTCTTTTTTCTTTTCTTTTTTTTTTTTTCTTTTTTTTTTTTCCTTTTTTTCTTTTTAATGAGTAGCGAGGCTTAATGGTTTTACACTGAGATTCATGTTACACATCTAGAAGAAGTAAATATTATTCAGTGCAGTAGGAACTCAAGAAGAACCTCATTGAAAAGTCAGTTATATTAGTCTTGGAAAACAAGACTGGAAGAGCTCTTGAGAGAACATCTAGCACATCTTGGTCTCAGTAGAGGAATAATTACGTTTAAACCTTAACCTCAATGGTCACTAGCTCTAACTAGGACGTATTCAGTGATAACTTGGACACATCAGCTTTGAAAAGGAGTTTTCTGATGCAGAAGCCAGTATTTATGATCAACAGATAGTTTTGACATGCATAAGATCTGCTATGAAATGTTCAGTGGTTAATAGGATCCACGCTGCTCAGCTACTAATGTCTCAGCTTAGTCCTAGACTATGCTTAATCCTTATCGTATTTAATAGAGTTTCTCTTCTTAGCATATGTATTCCTCTTTTACTCTTCTTGGAGATGGTCATGGACCCAGCAGGTGGGTGAACACCGTGACAAATGCATATATACATGAATGCATATAGCAAGTGATGCACAAACAATTGCTCACCACCCCCGACCATTGTCCTGCTAGCTCACCCCCTTCAAAACTGCTTCCATGTGATGTCACATGGCATGGAATATCCCTTTGGCCAGTTTCAGTCCTAATTCTGTTCCTTCGTGCTCCTTGCGCCCTTTGCAGTGAATGCCCTTGGCTCTTTACAGCATCTGTAAACATCAGTGTTATCAACATTGTTTTCCTCCTAGAACCAAACCATAGCATCATACCAGATGCTCTGAAGAAACCAATTCCATCCCAGCTGAAACCAAGACAGAGATGTGGGAGCCTTCTTCTATTAGTAGTGCACACTACCACTGCTGGGAAGGAGTCTATTCTTTTCTGAAGTGGGAACCAACCTGAATTTATCCCAACACTTGCCCTGTACTCTGTCTGCTGCAATTAAATGTCAAATACTATCTTGAAGCAAGAAAAAATAGATAAATGTTGGGCAGACCCACCTGCAAACAATTTAATTGAAAATTGCACTGCATTTGGAGGTCTTGTGCTCTGCATGTTGTAGTTCATGCAGCAATCAGAAATTCCCTTTGATCTGGCTTTCCTGCAGGAAATTAAGGTAAGTACACAGACTACTTGTGCTCTCTGAGAAGGTCTCTCCAGCATCATATACGCAGTTCTTGCAAAGTTTGTTCTTTGTACCCATTCAGTGGACCACTCAGAAACGTAAGGCTCACATTTGTCATCAGTATAAAATCAGTTACGACTTCAGTCCAAAAAAAAAAACCAACCACCTAAAAAACCCACAAAACCCAAGTATCACTGGCCTGGTGGTTTGTCTTCTCCCACTGGCAGGAAGCTTTTAACACAGTCCTTGCTCCTGCATTCCTAAGAACAAGAGGCTTCAGAGAACCCAGGAATCTGGCTCAGTGGTTACAAAACTGGCTTGAGACACACGAGAGCTACAATCTGCATTTGGCTTTGCTGTCATCTCCTCTCTGACACTTTTTGTCCCTGGAACCAGTTCAGCTGTGCCTTGTGTTCTGTCCGGTCACCAAGGCTCTAATGTAGTAGTCCTAATAAAAGCAACACAGTAGGTGCAGGCAGGGCAGACTCATCTTTGCTCAGCAGTGCAATAGCTTCTTGGAAGCAAGCAGAGGTGCAAAATAGAACTAACTACATCTTTATCAAAATCAGCAGGAGAAGTAAAAGCTGTAGCTTTGACACACTTAGCATGAGTGAGTCCTGGTGCAAAACCCTTTTGCAGTGGTTTGATCAGTTCTGACGTCTCTGTCTTAGGAAATTGAAGAAGCTGAAGACATTGAAGCTAGGTGAGTAGCCCAGGATGCAGGGACTCCATTTCAGAGCAAGGTCAAAATAGAGTTCCCAGAACTCCTTTGGTAAGATCACATCTCATTCTCCCTCAATCTCTGCCACAGAACACCAACAGAAAAAGTAACATCCCAAAATCTCTGACCAGAAGTCACAACCAGAGCAATTAGAAGCAAGAGAGTGGGGAGCAGCAGAGGAGAAGTAGCATTGGAGCCATCAGACACAGCAGCACAAGGAATGGCATGAAGAGGTGGCAGAGAAAGAGCCTCAGGGCTGGACGGGCATGCAGAAGGAGCATGTCGGCTTGTAGGCCATGTGGGTGGCACAAGATGTTGTGTGCAGGACCAAAGGAAAGCTCAGAGGAAAAGCAAGCACAGGGTAAGAACGGATTAAAAGGAAGAGAGAGTGAAATTCAGACACTGAGTTAGAACTGATGGAATTGTACTCGATAGGATGAGAAATGCTGGGGGAGAGCAGTAAGCAACAGAGGAGAGAGAACTGACTGTGAGTAAGGGAAGTAAAACACAGGTCTGAAACCAAACCCATTTGTCCTGCTTCATCTGTTGTCATCCAGGGCTGTGACATTCCCTGACAGCGTGCATCTGATTATTTCTTTGTTCTGCATCCTTTAATGGCAGGATCGCATGATGTACAGCAGTATAATGGCATGCTTTGCTAGATCAAGTGATAGAAGGCTGCTAGAAATATGAAAAAAACATTAAACTTTTGATGGAAGAATTGCTACAAGCCTTGCTCCACCATGGATCTGTACATCAAAACCATTTCTTAACTCTAATCAAAACAGATACACTACAAAGATTTTAAAGTCTGCTAATATAGCAATAACAGTGATCAAGAAGGCATGCATGAGCCAGATTGCAAAGATCAAAAATGGGCAAAAGTTTGTTCAACAGACTTGCAGGCAGGATTGAATGTGTGCGTACGTAAAACTAGAGGCATGGGTGCTCTTCTTAAGTCTGCCAAAAGGATTGTATGATCCCAGGCAATCTATTAACCTCTCCACACCTCAGCTTCCCCATCTATATCCAAGAATGAGGAGGACGTATTTTGTACTTGACAGGTTTGTAGATCACTGAGGCCTATGAGATACACCCAAGGGTAGCTCATATTGGCCGCTTAGTCCTGCACGGCTCTGTGGCAGAGTCGTCGTTTCCATTTTATGCACCACCCAGTGCAGTCAGAATTATGGTCAGAAGCCAGATCTGACAGTCCATTAATACACAACCTGGCATCTCTCAATGCTGCATCCGAGAACTAATCTGCCTCCAGTCTCAGCTAATTGGAAAAGGTTTTTTTCTCTATGTTATGTGGATTTCCAAAGTTAAATCTTGAGTGATAGACAGTGCTGTCACAGCAGCATTAAGTGTTTAGAGGGTGATTATTCTTGAAAGACTTTCATTTTTCAAACTTCTGCTTTTAGAAAAAGCTGTGGAAATAAATGAGACCACCAAGAGCTAAACGATCCTTGGAGCTTCACAACAATGATCTCCACAAAGAGGATGCAATAGCCCCGAGCCTTGCCCATCGCATTTACAGTTACAAGAATCTGCAGTTTCCTCATAGCACTGGCATCTGGGGGCTCGGCATCACACAGATTCCTATTCATAACAGCCAACACGTTCCTGAGAGAAATCGCTCTCAAAACGTCAATATACTTCTGGTAACCTTTCTATTTGATAAAAAAAAAGAGACAGCTTCAATTAGTGAGGAGTATTTGATATAAATTAGATTATTTTAAAAGTTCCAGCAGCATTAGAAGATATTTTTAGTAAATGAACAGCTGTCACTTTAGCAACGTTTATAGCCTTCAACTTATTGTTTTTTAATTTTTATGACTGGTCACTTCTGTATGAGTCAAACCACGCCCATAATTTCTCACTATAACCAACCAGAACTATGCCTGTTAAGAAGATGAATAAGGAACATTCAGTATTTATGAGCCCACTGCAGTGAGCAGCTCAATTTTCAGCTATGTAGAAGATGAGACTTGCCTCATAAAGTCTATATGCTCTCAATCCATGGATGGGTGTAAATGGGATGGACAGAAATGGGCCCAGCTGAGAACAGCAATCCACTTAGTTGTCCTGCCGAAGGAAGCCAGCATATCATGCTTGGGTGATGCATGGGCAGCCTGGGCTGCAAGCAGTGACTGGGCAGCTCTTCTGACATGCCTCCCTGGATAAACACTAACTGTTATGTGATTAAATCCCAAACTTTGCTATCAGCAGAGACACAAAAGCAGGTTCTTCCCTAGCAGCATGGTTTTGACATATCTTCTCCCCCTTCCATTCTCCTGGCCTTCCATCAGTACCAGGGCTTGAGCACTTCCTTTCCTCTTATTCCCTGAAGGAATATTTAACTTGCATTTTAGCAAAAACCTTTTATTATTAATATTATTATTATTATATACAGATTTATCAGCAGAATTCTTCAGGGGGGAAGCTTTTGTCATCCGTGAAAGTGCAGCACAAAGAAACCTGGCCTTATCTTACTAATTACTCCAGTGCTTCCTCAAATCCTATCAAGCTACTTGTTATTAATCAGTTAGAACAGTGTTGCCTGTATGGCAGTTTAACATGTGCCAGGATGAGGTCTGTTTGCAGAACTCCAGCTTTGGCAATGAGCAGGGAGATGCTGGTGCCAGCAAGAGCAGTCCTGCTGCAGCCTTTCAGCTGGGTCAGGGGCCAGCAGACAGTTCAGTTCTCGGGTGTTAGGCCCGGGGGCTGTGGATGCTGTGCCCTCATCTACCTTCCCCACGTTGTCCCCAAAATAACAGCATATTTTATGTTAGCTTTGAGCCCAGAAGCAAATTTACTGGGATGGATGATACGGATGTAACTGTTGTGGGTATCAAACACTATAGTGCACATCTAATGTCCCATGAAAACAAAGCCTGTGTGGCTCTTTTACCCTTCTACCTGCCCAAAGACTTCACATCCGCATCCCAGACGTAAAAAGCCATATCACAGAGTTGTTTGACTGTTATCCCCCAAAGTTTCCCTGTGATAATGTATGGATTAAGTATGGGACTGAAATTATTCTGATAATTCTTTCCAACCAGCATCTTCTTTGGTACAGGCAAGCTGGAAACTGCTGAGAAATACACTAGCAAACAAGTGTATCCAAGCCTCGAGGTGATAAATCCTTATGTGAATACTGGCACACTCTCTCTTCTGAGAGGAGTCTGCAAGCTCCTTCCAGATGAGTTAGTGCTGGAGTTCTGACTTCATTCCTTAAGCAGATTCCTGCTTCAGGCAAGTGAGAATTTTGCTCCAAGAAAAGCTGCTGCAATGAAGGCAGAGAACAAAGCAAATCTTCAACGTTCCTTTAAAAGACAAGGTGAACCTATGCTGAGGAAAGTGCTGCACAGGATGGGGAAGAGAGTTGGGCGATAGGGTTTCACTAGAAAGTGATGGAGATTTGTGCCAAAAGTAGATGAAAGGTCTCGAACAGGACTGCTTGCCTGGGGATGCAAGAGGGGAAATATCAAAGGAACGAGATAAGAATCATGTGATCTTTCTCTTGAGGCCCTCCTCCACTTTCTGGCAATCAGCAGCTCACGGTGGAGATGCAGCCCAACCACCCCTCTTCCACTTCAGAATGTCAAAACATTTTTCTAACAGCGGCAGGTCGAGTTTCACAGCCAGGCTGAAAACAGGCAGACTATTACTATTGCTATTTACAGGTCAGAAAACGGATTCATAGAGAGATTAAAAACTTAATTTTGAGAAAAGAATCCAGGGAATCTTGTGGCTGAGCATCTCCATGTGCAGTGTGCTGTTTGAGGGAGAATGCATTTGATAAACGCTGCTCAAGCATTAGCACACAGTAAACTCACCAAGAAATTTTTCCATATTTTCTTCTGTGATCAACATATAATAAATATGCCCTCTTTCATTTTACATACCGCTCCTTTCCCACTCTGGGTTCATTATTTCCGCAGTCTGGAATTATTAAATATACTGTTTTTGCCAGAAAACATAGAAGTCATTCTGACTTCAAATGCAAGCTTCTTGGACTCTTTTTAAGGAAGGAAGAACCACTGGCTAGACACATAGGGTTGTCCTCTTTTCAAGATGTGCTGCGGGATCATACATATCTGTCTGGACAGGACATGGGGAGAGCAGATGGGACTTCAGTTCAACATCTATGCAAGAGGCAGCAGTAGGAATTCGATGAGGCAGTGTGTTTCTCTGAGTCCTGGCCCTAGTTCACTGAAACCTAAGTTGACTTTCTAGCCAAGGAGTTAGAGTACTGAGTCAGCTGCACCGCAGTTCAGAGGGAGATGGGGATGGCTCATAAACTTGTTCTGTGTTTTAGCATGCCATTAACCTACTCATAATTAGGACAAAGCGCGGGATGAAACCTGGGCAGACGCTGATGCTGCCCTTGCTGCCTGTGGATTGATTCTCCTCTCACCCATGCCAGTGTTACACCAGCAATTTGTTGGTGTTTCTGCGGTCTACTTTGCTGCAGTAAGGATATATGCAGTGAGCCCAGCCCAGAGCTCTCATATCTGTTCTAATTTAATTCGTGTCTCACTCTCCGCATGGGAATTCTCATCTAGACGTGGCCCCTTTTGGGCCTTGTGCTACTTCCAAATATAGGACCTTCCCATTAGTGCCGGATTTGGTGGGAAGACCAACTAGCTCGAGTTCATTCACATGACTGGCTCTGTTTTAAGGTTTGATTTAAGATGTTTCTTTCCTTCTGCCTACAGCCCCTTTTAAGCGGGTTGTATGTTTTATTGTTTGGCTTAGTTTTTTTGCACATAAATCAATATGTAATGAAGCTAAGCACTCTTACACTTGCCAAGACACTGTGCAGACATTAATTCTCCTAACCACCTGGGAGGTAAGTAAAATAAAGAGCGTGATTAGCCTCTCTATCTAGGTCTTTCCAGTGTGTTCAGCAGCAAAGTAGGGACACGTCAGAATCTGCAAACTGACAAAATGAGGCTGGGAGATTAAGGAGTGAATTGTGCTAGGACAAGGAGGAACGTGACCCTGAGAAATCAGTATGTGCTGACTGCAACTGGAAGGTGCTGAGAACCCACCCCCAGCGTACTACGAAGCTGTGCTCCAGGCAGTGGGTTTGGGATGCAGGTTGGATGCTACACTGAGGCCAGCAAATTGTCACAGGCACGGTGATCACTTTCTAATCCTACTCCACAAGGGATGTGCCTTTGGAAAGCAGACAGCTCCCAAGATCTATGGCACTGATTGCTTTTCTGTGGGCCCTCTATAAGTGTTTTCAGCTGAAGATGTATCTGTGGTGAGTTGCCCAAGGTCATCCAACAGAAAGGGCCAAAGAACTGGAGTTGCAGAGAACCTGGCCCTTAGCTCCAAGTGCAGCCCAGCACAGCATTATTATCTCAGTGATTTTCTCTTCTCCTGCGTGGATGGACAGATTCACATTAAATACGTGTATTTCCTTATACACTTGAGAGGACAAACCTGTAAAGTGAATCATTTTCCAATTTCAGCAAACCCAAACATCACAATGCAACATCTTTCCATGGGGAAACACACAGAAGAATGCAAGGAACAAATCTTAGGGGAAGGCAGAGGGGGAAGAGAAATTGGTTACAAGACCCCTCTGTGCTGAACCAGAGAACATTGGCTTGCTGGAGCCTGGAGCTCACACAACAGCAGCAGCACAAAGGTGTTAATTCTGGAGAACTGAGCTCAAAACCTGCTGTGTTGGCCAAGGTGGAAGCCAATCACAATAAGAAGCAAATCCTTTTAATATATTGCATGTCATTGCAGTAATCCAAGACAAATCTCAGAAAAGAATATGACTTTTGCGAGAGTATTTTAGTCACTGTGAAAATTATTCCAGCAAAATGATCTCAGCGTCATTCAAGTTGCCCATCAGCCTTTGAACAAGAATCCCCAGCAAGAAGCCTGAGGAGGCCACAGCACCAGGAGAGCATGGGAAATGCTGTAGTCCCTGCTGACCTCTCTGCACAAAGGGAAGAACACTGATACACACCAAGGCAGAGAACACAACTGCATCATGTATCATCTTCGGGGTGGATCAACTCTATCTGTTGTAAAATTGCTGCATGCACGTGTGCGCACATCATAGCTTCTCTGTGGTTGGTCCTGACTTCCCAGGTCTAATGGTGCATGTTGAATTCATTTGCCTGCTTCCCATTTTGCAGCCATCAGGTTTAGAAATATATTCCCTCAAAAAAAAAAAAAAAAAAAGAAAAGAAAAAAAAAGCTAAGCTTCCAATGACTCCGGATTGTACAAATTTAAAAAAAACACTGCCTATTCCCAGCCTTATAATAAAATTATTATAAGTGGCAATACCAATCACTCGGTAAAAACTTAATTCAAATCACTTGGAAAAACTTAATTCAAATCCTGCCTCAGTTGCCAAGAAAGCACTGCAGCTCGAATCAGGATCAGTAGCGATGCCAGGAAAATGAGCCCTTTTTCATCCGCAGTAATCCACACCAGTTCATACTGCCATTGCTGTTCGGATGGAAGAGGTTGATTCTGGCTCCTTTCATTGAACCACTGAATGGCCTGGGTTGAAAAGGACCACAATGACCATCTCATTTCTACCCCCTGCTGTGTGCAGGGTCGCCAACCAGCGGACCAGGCTGCCCAGAGCCACATCAGCCTGGCCTTTGTTTCAGAGAATAAAAATTCAAAAGCTGCAAAAGGTTATTTTTTAAATGACAAAGTAATGCTGATTGTGAAGGTCTCTGAATTACAAGAACGTCTTACACAACAAAAAGGTGCTGAAGAAATCTATAATGAACAAAAACTTAATTTAAGACCGTTCTCCAAGGAAAACAGCCCAAAGCATATCTCCCCAAAGCAGCGAAAAATTCACTGTAACAAAAACTTGCCTTTTTTTGTTCAAAAAGTCACTCCGATTCACGTGATGCAGACATGCCGTCAGAATACCCTACTTTGTAAGTCATTTTGAGGAAAAAAACCATAGTGCTTGATATAGCATCTGGAGTTAGAAGCACAGTTTAATTTCCGATCTCTATACTCCTTTGTCTTTTTTCTTTGGTTTTGAATGCAATTCCTGAACATCGTAGGTAACACCAACCCCTTCCCCAAGCCCTTCCCTCAGTACGTCTCAAAATGCTTCATGGAGACTAGAGATATTGCAGAGCTATTGCTCCCATTTTATAGAAAGCCAAAGAAGTGTGGAGGGCCAGTTTTGCTCAGAGCAGCCAACAGACTGGGCGCTTACCCAGAGCCACAAACCCGTCCTCCTGCGTGCTCCTGTCCTGAGGAAAGCAGCATTCCCTTTCACTGCATTTTCATTTCCCTTTGGTGGGCACGTAGGAATATTTGGAAATTTAGTAGCAATTTTTAGAAGAGCTTTTGGGGAAAAAGGAAGATTTTAGTCGCTCATTACGTGATTAAACTAATGCACATGGAAAAGCACACTTGTGAATATAAAACACGGCACGTGCTCCACTTGCTATGCTGTTTAATATTTGTTCTGAAACTCTGAATCAGATCTAATCCCCCTACTCAGTTTTGTTTACAATTTATTTCAGCTCCAATTGATGACACAGCACAGAGGATCTCTTCAGTTCATGAGTGGCCACACTCTGCTGAAATCACCTGTGGCAACGCTCAGCCAGCTTCTTTGGCATCCTCTGCCAAATTGTGCTCCATTCTGAATATTGATCCCTATCAGTCTCTGCTCTGCAAAGAGGCGCGAATCAGTTCCTCTGTGTGGTTTGAGATATCTTTAGCACTTAATTTCTGAGTTTCCTTATCATCCTAGCTCTATCTCAACCTTAATTCAGCGACTTGACAACATCTATTGATTATTCGGTTAAAAAGTCACTTTCCATATATTCCAACATGCAGATATTGTTACAGATATTTAGCTACAAATCAGCTTCACAAACATTTCTAGGCTCGGAAGAAACATCCCTACAAACCAGAAACATGATTTAGTGGAAGGTTGCTAGAGTTAGGGTAGTACGGTCAGGTTGCAGTTGGACCTGATGATCTTTGAGGTCCTTTCCAACCCGAGCAATTCTATGATTCTATGATTCTATAATCCTGCTGAGACAGCGCTGAAGCAGGAGACGCTCACTGTGCATGTTTCAATAGCCAGCATCCAACTGACCCAACTTTGGTCCACAGACAGAGGGATAGGAAGCACATGCGCCCTCAAACTTTCCCAGCTCGAGTGCTGACACACTGCAATCGTGGGGAACAGCTGATCGGTGCGTTGGTTCCTGGGATGAGAAATACAGACTTTATTAAACAAAGCTGATGGGAAAGCCAGAGGAGGTAGGTGAGATACCACACTCACCGGAGTTTGGCCAGATGCTGGATCAAATTCATCTAACAGCCACTCTAAAACCTGAAATGGTGAAGGATAGCTCAGTTTTCTGCCCTGCCCAAAAGGCAGCACGTTGTCCATAAGCTCAGTCAGGTGGGGAGCACTGCAACCAGGATGGAAAGGAAAAAGGCAGGTTGTGGTCGGCAGGACACAGAGCATTCTGAGCAAAATGATCTCCAGGGTTACAATGGTGTCTCTAGGGAAGCTTTACTGAGATGGTAAAGAAGTCTGGGGTTTGTGCCAAAGCGATTATGATCAAAGTCTCTTAAAAATGATGGGTTTTGTGGTGAAGGTGTTGGACTGTGGCTTGGAAGGCTGTGGTTGCAAACGCACAGCCCCCAGCACAGCAGTGAGGATCTGGCATTCTGAATAGGTTCCCCAGGCTAAAAAATGTTTGAGGAGAGTAAGTCACTTGACAAGTAATGGTCTTGTTTAACTGTGAAGCTTTATCATGTAAAAGACCAAGGGGAGAAAATAGAAAAAATATTGATACTGATAGACTCTTTAAATTGAATGATCCCTAAAATCTTTTACCAGGGAGCAGGAGATATTTAAAGGGCAGTGTTGAGTAACATTAAAAATAGTTTCAATACTCGCTGCTTGCAGAAATCTCTCATGACCCTGCGAATGATTTCTCTCTGTACTGATTTTGTCCTTTTCCCATTCACTGAGCAATGATTATTTCCCATGCTTTTAAATGAAGCTGAAATTAGCTTGGTTATTTTTGTTTAACAACAACAACCTTGGTGCATGTTGTGCTTTTATCCTGCAAAAAGAGCTTTGTTTGTTCTCTGGCATTGGAGATGATGTCAGCAAAGCTCCCGGAAGAGCAACTGCTGTTCGTTAATTGCTGGCTGCTTCACAACCAGCAAAAGCAGGAATGAAATCAAGGTATGTTGGTAGGCCCCACAGAACGTAATCTGTGCCACATTCAGTGGCACAACATTTTCATCATGATGTGGTAGCACGAAATAGACACGAAGTAGTTAATATATAACTGCTATGTGTTCAGACAGCCTTCAGTATTTCACTATCCTACTGGGTAACAGTAGTAGTAACGTGCAGTCAGTTTCTACTTCTTGCATTTAGGAATGTAGACTTTGAATAAAATGTATGAGATTGAAATATCTGAAAGGATAAGGCCATTTATGCAATCTGGCAGGAGTTTGCAGGCGGGGTTGATTTTGTCACTTCGCATAAGAACAAGGAGCCATGCATTTTTCTTTTTGTGTGTGTGTGTGTTGTTGGGAGCGTCATTCATCCATCTAGGACATTATCCGTCTAACACATGCATCCTATTCCCACTAAAATCAGCAAGACAGACCCTGAGAAATAAGGACAGATGATGAATACTGTGCAGATAGAAGAAAATGTCTTCCTTAATTCCTGCTGGCAGCAGTTCATTGTGTCATGCGGAGTGCTAAGGTCTAATTGCATAGAGATGGCCAGCCCTCTTAGACGAGTTTATCTCTTTTGGCAGGCTGGTAACCAGGAGAGCGGTGACTCTGCAACCCCGCAGCCTCATGAGCCAAAGGGTTAATTTTTATTCCTGCTGTGGTTTCTCGGACTTTCTCCTTTGAAGGAATCCGTATTCAGATTCTCCAGCAGTGAAGAAGAGGGCAGGTTTTTCCCTTCCAGGCTTTCATTATATTGCAGTTTTCATGATTTTCCAGGGCTGCTGGGTTCATGAAAATTAATGCAATTCTGCCAGACTGTTTCCTTCGCTTCTGATGTGCCCTGATGCATTATGAAACCATTCAAGGGACTGAAATTTCCCTTCCACTGAGTTCAAACCAACAGGGCTTGATTTGTGCTGATTCCAAAGATGACTTTGACTCTGGTCAAAGCAGCATTGTGTGCTTGGGCCCCTTACCTCCAAAGCTTTTCCTCATCTGATGGCATCAGCTCACTTTGCTGGGAAGCATTACATCTACTCAAGAGACAGATTTTGCAATTGTCTGTTCTGTAGAATCTGAAAAACATTTGTTGTCTTTCTGTTCTTAATTCCAGGGCAAGGACAGGGAAACAGTGGATAGGAAACGTTTAGCAGACTGAAAATATCAAAGGCAATGGGAGACTGATGCAACTGGTGTAATGATAACTGAATACTTTCTTTGATGCACGCTCTGTAGCTCCCCAGTGATGGCACCTTAGCTGATGGTAAGCCTAACTTTAGCTAGGGGAATTTCCACTCCAGGCTTGGTTTTACTCTAGTGCGTTATTGATTGCTATAAAGCAGTTTGGTATTTCAGAGAAAACCTTCTGTCAGGCACTTTTCTTTTGGATTTCTCGACCGTCATGCCTGCCTCCATGGCAGGAGAAATAAACCTTGAAAAAGAAAAGTTCATTTGGAATGTAAAAACGTGAAAAATCAGGACTGATTTTGATCATGTGCACCAGAGAGTAGAGAAGGTTTCCCTAAGAGCTGCCAAGCAAGCCTACGTGAGGAGATGTTCATCCTGAGGGTAAGGATGATTGGGAGCCAGAAGTTATGCTCACAGTGAGCCAATATATACATACATGCATGCCACAGGAGCACATCCTGGAGGGCCAAATAAGCATGATAGGACTTTATTTTTATTTTTTCCTATCATTGCTGAATGTATGGGTCCCATACAGAATCTTTTCCCTGCCTGTTGACAATGAAGCTCTTCAACCAGGCAGCAGTCAAAATGGAGGCACAATGCAGGCTTCTCACTGAAGGCTCCTGTTTTAATAAATAAGAAATGCTGTGCTTCCGTGTCTGCATTCCTGTTGCTATGCGTGCTGTCTAAATGTGAACTAGCTGAGGGATGCCAGTATGTGCGGCAATCACATTGCTGATTGTGCTGCAGCCATACCTGCAGAGAGGAACCAGCTCAAGAGTCTCCCAGCCCCATCATTCACACAGCGGCATCAAACGGAGGCAGGGCTCTTCCAGCAAGCTCTCCCCTGTCTTACTGTTCCATACAACTGGATTTCTGTCTAGTGGTTCACCTGCAAAAATTGGGCAAGGGGTAATTTACCTCCCTTCCACTCTCCTATTCTCTCCCAACCTTTTGCTGAAAGCACGGAGAGACATTCATAGAATCATAGAATCATAGAATCATAGAATCATAGAATCATAGAAT
>JAOWBP010004220.1:1349402-1371902 GCA_028571105.1 Tragopan temminckii
TGATGGAACAAAAAGGGAAGGTCAGCGTCAAAATAGCCATCTCCTTGCAGATGACTTATTTTGGGAAGCAATTACCCTCTGTGCCACACACCCCTGGCTCCAGCACTCCTCTGAAATGCCTGTGGGGAATCAGAGCATCCCACAAGCATCGGTGCTGTGCTGCAGCACGGCACCACGGCCACCAGCCATCGCCGGCATCAGCGGCCTTCATCTCTGCTTCATATCTGCTTCTAGAAAGGCAACACACGGGGTAAGTAACCATGTATTATTAATCAACGCTCTGCACACTGTTGAACTTTCATAATGACATGTTAATATTTTCACTGAGAAACAGAGGAAAATGGGCTCTGATGGCCGGACTGAATCATTGCCTCATCAGAATGCCAGTCCTGCGCTGAGCATCCATCGTGCGTGCCTAAAGGCTAGCAAGCACCTTCCTACAAAGCCTCATCAAAGCACAGGAAATATTCCTCTCGCCTGCAGAAGACAAGACAGGGAGGCATCTTTTCAGAGGCCATGAGTGACACGGCAATTCATACTTCTAGGAGAGGCTCTGTTTCTTCCTCCTCACCTGCCCTCCCTGACACACGGAGTCCCACCTGACTCATATGCTGAAAAATACATCTCAAGAAGTCATCGTTGCTCTCATGAGTCATGAGAGAAGGGGAGGAAATGACTCTGTGATAGATGAATCAACTTAGAGGAGAGCTGAGGCAGAAGAAAACACAGCAGGAAGCTGTGGGATCCCCTCTGCTTTGAAGGAGCTTAGCACAACGTGGAGGATACTCGGAAGGTCCAACTTCTCAACCCACCAACTTCTCCATTTCCAGATGTTGTCAGCACCATCAGCCCAAGGCACCAAACACCTACGTGCCTGCTGCATGCAAGGCATTGCTCCATCCAGCAGCAGTCTTCCAAAGGAGGCCTTGTGAAAGCACTAACTCAGGTCAGTGGATCACTTCTTCCATCACTAAAGCAGCACCAAGTGCTGGTTATTGGGTCTGGGTGCTGTGAGAACCACTCCTGTGCCAGGCCCAGCACCACGTGAGCCTTTAGCAATGCACCAACCACCCCTGCCCAAAAACTCCAAGGCAAAGGGAGTCACAACAGCCAGCAGGCTGCCAGGTGTGCCGCTGTCCAACTGACATCTTCTGACAGGGTGCACACCTCTGGGACGTTGAGTAGAGTATGAAATGTGCTCAAACGCCCACAAACTGCGCAAACACAGAGATGATCCCAAGTAGCATGCCCTACACCTCCGACTCAGAAGCCAAACATGTAACAACCTTTTTCTCCCCAGCCCATGTCCACCACCCACATCAGCCCTGTGGACAGCCCCACACCATCCCATCCCTGACCCCCTGTGATCTCTGCCTGCTGCTGCCTCACCACCAGCAGATCGCCTTGCTCCACTACAGATAAACTCATTTCACAAGGAGCGCTGCAAAATGGGATGATAGCTTGGAAACGTATGTAGGGAACCCACGAGGGCAGCTCATACATGTAGTCCATCACAGGATTCAAAAGCCAGGCATCAGCACATAAACATTCTAGTTCATGCACTTCTAAACAGGAAAAAACCCCTACTTGTCTGTAACATACTCATGAGCTGTTGTAGGGACACTGGGAGCACCTTTGCTCTCACCCACTGCACACCTATGACTGAATTTGCTGCCAGGCTTTGGCTGTCCCTTGTACTCCTATGGCAGCACCTCCAGCTGTTAACGGCACGCTGGGAGGAGACACAAATCCACAAGATACCTATAGCAGATCCTCATGGGATACAGCCCAGATATATTCCAAAAAACACTGATGTGAATAAGTGCCAGTTGGCAGTCGCAGCTCCCAGAAAAAGCCACACAACCATAGAAATTACTTTAAAGCCAAAACCGTAGTGCTACAACAGCATAAATCATCTTCTTCAAAACTGAGTGTCAGCCAGGGCTGGCACACATCACCTTACCTTTAAAGCACGGACTTTCTTGGCCAGCAGGCTTTCGATGTCCCCTGCAACCTTCTCCACTAATTTTCTGGGCACGTTCTCCTTGACTTCAAACAGGTTTCTATTCTCATTGTAGATCTAAGAAGGGAAATAAGAGAAAGACAGTCAATATTGCAGAGATATACTGCAGCCTTCCCACAGAAAAGTTGGAGCTACAACACAGAGGAAAGTTAGCCACATGGACCAGGTGACAATACAGGCTTAGGAAAAGAGGATGGAAGGCTTTGCAAGCAAAATGATGCATGTTGCCTGCTGCCCATCCCACTGGCTTCATAGCTGCCTCCCTTCTCATGTGAAGGCTACAAGCATCCTGCTTAGCCAAAAGCTGAGCTGCCCCTACACTGTCTGCACCCCCACCTCCACCCGTGCTCATCCTCATCTCAGTGAACCCGCAAAGAGCACAAATAGCTCTCCAGTCCCTTCCCCAGGGTCACTCGCCAGATTCTGCAAATGCAAGAGCAGTGGCACCAAGTCTGCTGGAGTTCAAGAAGCATTTGGTCACAGCTCTCAGAAATTGGCTTAACCTGAAGGCCAGATGCAGATGTGAATGCCTGCACTCAAAGCCTGCAGCTGTGACCCACAGCTCTTCCACACCAACCCCCTCAGCTGCAGAGGACCAAATCTGCCCTGAGGAAGTGCTGTGGGCACCAGCACCACCCCAGCAAGATGGGATCAGCCCCAGCACAAGGCTTCTGAAACACCAAATCCTTCTCAGATCACTTCCAGACCTGGTGGCAGCACCCTGGCTGATTCTCCGGGCTATGCCATGGGTGAGGTGTGCAATGGTGCTGGGACACAGTGCTCCATAGGCACAAAATGCAGCTCAAGAACAGGATGGAAACACTGCAGAAGGCAGTGTTCCAATACAGTGTGAAATCACTTATTCCACCCTATTTCCTCCTCCAGAAAGTGATGGGCTGGAGGAGGTCGCACCCCTGTTCACTAAAAGGTGACTGGCAACAAATTCAGGGCCTCAGCAGAGAAGCCTCCTCGTGACCTTTCTGCTTAAGCAAAGCAGTTCTGGGGGCTGGAGCCACAGGAGAGAGCTCTGATCGGAGCAAAGGGCTGCTCTCCTGGCCTTGCCTGGCCCCTGCAGAGCTGCAGGGTTCAGCTGCTCCCCGCAAGTGTTGCCGCAGCCCCTGTTCTGCAGAGCTCCTCCTCCCTCCTATGCCACCACGGCCGTGACGGGCAGCTCCAAGCACTGCTGCCTGCAAGGGCTGCACCAAATTGCTTGGAACCCCAGCCCACCCAAGCTCAGCACTAACTCAGCACCTCCTGCCTCACCTCTCACTGCAGGCGCTCGCTGCGTGGGAGCAGTTATTCCCAAGGAGATGCCCCAGTAAGAGCCTGTGTTGCAGAGGCACCTGCAGCTGAGCAGGAGCGGGTTCAGAGGGCTGAGCTGGGGGCTGCGTCCTGTGTCCTGCCAGAGAAGGCCCCACATCAGAGAAAAGTGTCAGCACGCAGAAGATTAAAGAGGAAAAACTCAGCACAAAGCAATATTCTCTCATATTCTCTTTTCCCTTTAGTAAGCAGCAGTATAACAAAATAATGTGTTTGGAAGGCGCGCGCTACCTCCAGCTGAGCAGCAGCAATTAGGAAAGCAAAGAGGAGCAATCTTCAAGGAGAGCGCTTCGGGTAAGGAGGGCATTCTAACATCAGCACTTCCCTATTATGAAACAGAACATTGGCTCCCATTGGCTCCAGACAGAAGCAGTGCCCGTCCACAGGGAGGGGGCACAGAGCGAGAAAGCAGAGGTGTTCCCCCATGCCTGCAGTGCCCCGCAGCTGAGCAGGGCCTCGGTGCTAGTGAGAGCACTGCAGGCCCCGAACCTCCCTCAGCTATAGCAGAGGGACTTTATTTTGTCATTCTCACGGAAATTCTCCCCTGACCTGCTGCTTGGAGATAACCTCAGGGCTGTGAAACTGCTGCTCCAGACTGCACGCAGGCTCAGGGACCCAAAGCAAACAGCAAACCACAGCCAGGATGCCCCGTGTTCATCCCAAACACTGCACGGCTGCAGGAATAAGCAGCTGAGGCGATCTACACCAGCAGAACGCAAAGGAGCCTTGCTAAAATGCAGAGCCTGTAGCACAACGCATTATCAATACACATTTGTAGTAGCAACTGTATCATTGAAGAAACAGATCTGATACTGTGTCGGAACAATCATTCTCTAAGCCCACCCGTGTGCCTTGCTCCTGGTGCATGACAGACAGCGCTCATCTCCACCATCAGCTCCCTCTGTGCCCGTATGTCCTGTGAGCTGCTGGGGCTCAGAGCACTCACAGCTTCCCAACCCCCCTCCGCGCTCCCAGCACCACAACACCACGCAGCCTGAGGACAAGCAGAGCATGAGCAGAAATTCTCATCTTCCAGAAATGTTTTTCCCTTGTAAGAATCCAGTGCACCTGGCTTGGACAGCTGCAGTCCATACCCCAGTGCTTAAAGATGGTGCAAAGCGAAGCAAGGCACTGCAGGCAGCAGAGCAGTGGGATGTGCTGAGATGAGGCTGCGCCATGCTCTGCCCTACAACAGCCATGCACCAACCAGTTCTTTCACCCCAGGTGCTACTACAGGCCAGCAGGGACCAGAACAATATTTCAGCCTTCTGCAGCCAGTCCTGTGCCGATCAGCTCTGTGCACTGACCCAGATATGGTCTCTGCAAAGGGACCTGGCTGCTGCGGACAAGGCCTGCAGCAGGAGGCCTTGCCCTGACCTGCGGGCTGTGCCTGGCGGTGCTGTGGAACTGCTGGGCCCCTGGGAGCTCTCTGATCCCCAGTCCAGCTTGTCCTTTGTGGCTCAGGACAGCACGGGGCCCTGCAGCAGGCTCACCTCGGGTATGCAGAGCCAGGGAGCAGCCTAAGTGATGGACAGGACAGTCCTATGAGAGCTCTGCGAGATGGTCCGTGCTGTGCAAGAGGTGGGGAAACTGAGTGTAAAATCCCACAGAAGCTGCTGGAGGAAAGGGATGGCCAGGGCTGCAGGCAGAGTGGGGACAGAATGGTCCCATCTCACCCCCCAGCCCCACTGCACCTCCTGTTGGCCCATCTCATCGCCTACCGCCACCACGGTGCCCATGTTACATCAGCAGGATGCTGGGCACAGTGCGGCACCAGGCTCAGCCAACGGGCAGTCAGAGCAGGCCGTGCTGGCACTGCAGGATGAGGGCTGCTGCCTGCAGCTGAGCGAGGGCCCTGCAGAACCAGTGCTGAGCCAAGAGCTGTGCGTCTGGCCACAGCCTGGGCCTCATCCTCGGTGAGAGCCACCGCCACCTCCGCCTGCAGATTTTCTCGAGAGGGAAGGCAGGAAGCAAACAGCTTGACATTTGCCAACCCCATCTCCCCCTCCTTGTGCAGTGCCATTCCCTGCTGCGTTCTTTCCTTCCCCCTTTCCCAGCAGAAGGCAGCCCCGCACAGCAGGCGCAGGGCAGGGAATTGGGGACAGCTAAAGCGTTGCTTGGGGACGGCCAGCTGCAATTGAAGCAAAGAAACAGCAGAGCTGCAGCTCTCATCCTGCACTGCGGGGGACACCAGGTCCCCCACCCTCCTGGGGACAACAGTGGTACACACATCTCCCAGCCATGCCCTGCACTGCCCACAGGACTTCTGCTCTCCACCCAGGATCTGAAGCAGTCCAGAGTCTGCTACGAATAATTTAGCAGCTAGACAGCAATAAAGGGCTGAGCACGGTCAGCTTGGATTATGTAAAACCTCTGCTGGCCTGGAAAGCTGCTTTCAGCCTTCATCATCCCAAACCCTCATACAGAGCACTCGGAGCACCAGAGCTGCCCGGGCACCTGCAAAGGATGAGCCTCTCACTGGGTGATGTGGTGTCTGGGCTGCTTCTTGCAGAGGAAGGGCTGTGAAAACAAATCACCACATCACTGAAAAAGTCCGGGCTCCAGCAGGATGTGGGCTCTGCCTGGGCTGTTCCTGCAGCAGCTTGAGCCCCTGCGCCTGCACAGACACATATCCACATCAGAGACCACATGATAGCTACAAATACGCACACGTGCAGCAAGATGAAACACAACAAACAAGTCAAAGTGAAAAATAACCTGATCTTTGACTCTGGTTGCTCTCTGGGTTATCCAACACAGAAATCCAGATGCTTTAGAAGTCCATGCAAAGTATTTTTAAAACGTGCATTAACAGCTTTCCTCCAGGATACATGCAGAAGAGTTTAACCGGTTGCATTAAACCATGTCTATTCAGAACAGCTGCAAATCTTTAGATCAGCAAATTGTGCCTAGCATAGCCCAGGAGGGATGCTCTCGTGGATGAAGATGTGCTGTACTGCTGTGTTTCATCTTTATACTGTCCCTGTCAGAGGTAGGCCCTCTGCACTGTGCATCATGCCCCACTTACCCCATTGACACTATGAGGACAAAATGACGTCGCACCAAAGCAACGAACAGTTCAGCTCAAAGGGCACATTGATCAAACAGTGCAAACCATTCCAAAAATCCACACTTGGTTTATATCCATCCAACTCAACTCAGTTTCCTGCTGGCTTACCGATAAGCAAGGATTCAAATCAATTTCCAAAGAGGTCATCCCAGCTTTTAGGGACCTGGCTGCAAAAAAATGACCTTCAGGGCTTCTGTCCCCAAACGGCTTCATCTCCCGTGCCAGAAAACTGCAGCTTCTTGCAGGAAGGGCTGTCAAGAATGGCTGTGCAGCCCTTGAGCTCTCAGCTGTATTTTGCAGCCTTTCCTACTAACTCAACAAGAACCAGGGTCACATTTGCCCCGCACCACCTTCTGCTCTGCCTGATGGCCACCACAGGCAATCACAGCCCTCAGCTACAGTGATGTGAATTCGGGATAACTGCACTGACATGGAATTAAACTAAATCTCCTATTAGAGCCACTGCGATTGGAATCTAGGCCAGCACACATCAGCAATATCAACAGTTACCCCACAGTTTTCTGCAGAGTAATGATCTATTAAAGAAAGGAAAGGAAAAAAAAAGTACTTTTAAAAATAGCAACTTGGCAATTCTCTTTATTTACCTTTTGATGTGGGTTTTGGGGCTCTCCCTCTGATCTTCAGGGATTCATGTTTACAAGCTTTTCTCCCTAATCTCCGGCACCAGAAGCATTTCTGCAAATCCCCAGACACTTGGGAGCAAGGCTGGAAGAGCCCCATGTGCCTGAGTCCCCCCAGGCTCCCTGCCCTGCCTGTGCCCCCCGCAGCCCTGCTCTCTGCAGCAGCACAGGCTCACCGTGTTTTGTCTTATCCCCAAGGAACACAGAGAACAGGCCAGCAGTTAGCTTTCCTCCATGCATCCCCAGGTTTATCCTTCCTCTTGTGGGTAGGAGAGGAGAAAATGAGACTTGAACCAACCTCCCCCCCAAAATCAGCACTTTTACCAAAAAGGCTCACAGCATCCCTAACACAGCTGGCACAGCACTGCCAACACATTCTCCTGACCTGCTCTTAAGGACACCCGGTGATGGAGGTTCCACTGCTCACAGAGCTCTCTGAGGCCTCACATCCGACTTGGAAATGCTGTGCAATGCCCCATTTGAAAATCCCTTGCTGCAGTTAAAAACAGTGTTCCTGGTGGAGAGATCCAGCGTTATGAAGAACAGGCACTTCTGCCTCACGCTGCTGTGTCCCATTGCATATACAAAGATTTATGTGCTACTTTAGTTGCTGCTCTCACAGGCTACAAAATCCAATTTCATTTGTTCTTCCCCCATAAGGTAATGTTTTCATTCCTGGGTTCAAACAACAATAAAAGCAAGGAGCAGCGGGCAGGGAAGTGATTGTCTCCCTCTGCTCTGCCCTTGTGAGGCCCCACTTGCAGTGCTGCGTCCTGGCCTGGGGCCCCCAGCACAAGAGAGACGTGGGGCTGTTGGAACAGGTCCAGAGGAGGCCATGAAGATGCTCAGCATGCTGGAGCACCTCTCCTATGGAGACAGGCTGAGGGAGATGGGGGTGTGCAGCATGGAGAAGAGAAAGCTCTGGGGAGACCTCACTGTGACCTTCCAGTATTTGAGGGGAGCTTATAAGCATGAGGGAGAGTGACATTTTATGCTGCTTGATAATAAAAGGACAAGGGGGAATAGCTTTAAACTACAAGAGTGCAGATTAGGTGAGATGTTATGGGGAAATTCTTCACTCAGAAGGCAGTGAAGTGCTGGCAGTGCTGCTCAGAGCTGAGGGTGTCATCCCTGGAGGTGCCTCAGACCATGGAGGGGCCCTGGGCAGTCTGAGCTTTGGGGCAGCCAGCCCATGGCAGGAGTGGGGCTGGGGGGTTCTTTCCAACCAATCCACTGCACGACTCTATAATTCAGACCTTCTCTGTGCAGGAATGCTCCAAATCCAAGCTGGGCCCCACACATGGGGGAGCACTGGACAGCCTGCTGTTCCAGCAGAAAGTTAATCATGGACAAGCATTAATCCCTCCTGACAGCATGTTGCCAATTTCTGATTTCATCCCCATTTGCTCACAGCTTACCATCAGGGGAGCAGGGATCTTGCAGCACGGCTGGCCCAACATGTGCTCCCCTTGGTGAAGGTGTATGCCAGCCCCAGCTCCCCAGCACCCAGAGCTCCATGGCCCCGTGGGGCTGCACTGCTGCACAGCGGGCACAGGGAGCAGGGCTGTGCCCAGCCAGCAGCTCCTCACCAGGCCAGCACAAGGCAGGGGGAATGAGAGCCCATTGCTGCCATCCTCTTCCCGAGGGACAGTGCCAGAAGAGCAAAGTGGCATTTGCAAATCAGAAGCATTTTCCTTCCCCACTCCCCGCTCCTTTGCCCAGAATGTTAATTAGCGTTGCTCTAAACAGCAGCAGCAAAAGCTGAAAGCCCAACTGCTTTAAAGGAAAACCTGGCTGTGAGTTTTTTTCAGGCGACATTTAAACTAAAATGGGAGACGGCTGTGCAGCCGGTGCTCGTAATGCCCTCCTAAAGCTAAGGAGCGAGTTCTAAAAAAGAAACCAGTATCTCCATGGCTGCATGGTTTTGCCTCCTGCTGCACATAGAGAGGTCAGGTTCTGCTCCCAGGGCAGCACTGGAGCACCTGCCTGCCTGCTGCCCACAGCACAGGGAGCACAGCAGGCACAGAGCCGGACGGCACACTGCTGGCCATGGTTGTGAGTAATAGTGCCAGCTTTGCTCTTGCATCAGAAATAAAACCCAGATGATTGCATAAACCACATCCACCTCTGTGTGTTCAGATGATCAATACACATCTCAAAGCATCACCAAATCCGAACCACAGCGATCGTGGGAGGAAATGAGCTTCAGGATTCACTTCCTCACTTGGTGCCCCCTGGCTCTCTGCCATGCATGGCCCCACCAGCCAGCAGCTCCCCACCAGGGCAGCAGCACTCACAGCGGGGCAGCCTGGAGCCGCAGCACCGTGCCCAGACATCATAGTGATGGGCTCTCTCTGTGAGCACCCAAGCAGACAGACGTTGCACCATCAGCTTCAGCAAGCTGAAACACCAACCATGAAACGCCCCACCTTGTCTGGAGAGCAGAAGGTTCTGCCCTCCTTCTGCCCCTCTCTTCCAAACCTACCAGCAGGCTGGTGAATCTCAGAAGTAGGTGCTATTGTGCAAGGCATGCTCAGTAGGATGTAATTGACTCTTGTTGCCAAGAATTGAGTGCTCTCAAAAGAGATGTCCATTTTTGATGCCTTCTTTTTTTTCTTGTTAATGAATTAGACCAAGTTAACACCAAGCAGCTCCCAGATGAGACCGACTGACAAGCAGGTGATGATTCTATCAACAGATTTCTTCCATTTTTCTTTTATGTTCAACATGGAACAAAGAAAAGTTAAACCCAAGCAGCCAGAAATGCCTTCTCCTCCTTGAAAACGCACAGAGCAATCTCTCCAGGAGTTTCCTTCCCCAGCTGTATTAGTTATTACTGCCTCTGCATGGCTTCTAGTTTTGTGTGCATTGGAAGAGAAAAGGGAAAAAATGCCCAAGTTCACAAAACTCCTTCATTTCAACCTCAAGATGCTCCCAGAGGTTTTCAAATAATGTGACTGCAGACCTTTACAACGATCAACAGTATTAACTTGAAGGGCAAGACACAACATAGAGAAGCAATGCTGCACACCTAGTGCAGTGGACAAACTAGGGAGCTTGCTTACAGCACTCACCATCGCCTTTATCATACAATCACAGAATGGCCTAGGTTGAAAGGACCACAGTGATCATTTTGCTTCAACCCCCCTGCTATGTGCAGGGTTGCCAACCAGCAGACCAGGCTGTCCAGAGCCACATCCAGTCTGGCCTTGAATGCCTCCAGAGATGGGGCATCCACAACCTCCTTGGACAACCTGTTCCTTGGGCAACCTGTTCTGCTCCTCTCTTCCAAACCCACCAGCAGGCCAGGGATTCTCACAAGTAGGTACTTTTGTGCAAGGCATGCCATGTTCCGTGTTATCCCAGCTCCTCTTTTAAATAAGGCAATGCTTCCATTTTGCTTCACTCCTCTCACCTCCCTAGCAGCCGACTGCTGCTTGTAGCCACAGGCCATGCCCAAGCCAGCCACAGACATTGTTTTCCTGACGTTGCAGGAATCACATGCTCTGTATCTTGGCTTGCTCCAAGGCTCCCTCATCTGCAGCCTGCAAACACCAAGCTCTGTGGCTCCCATCATCTGGAAATGCCCTTTCAACCCTCCCCACCCAAAGGTTCTCTTCTGGGCTCTTCAGCAGAGCTTCAGGCAAGCACACAGAGGTTCTGCAGCACACAGGCAGGGGAAGCAGGGCGATGTGCTCAGGAGTGCAGCACAGGCTGCAGGGCTGGGCAGCTGCTGGGGCTGAGCCACCAAGCTTCACACAGCAGATGGTCAAGGAGCTACGATTTGCAGGTAATCTAATAATCAAGGAGTCATATCAGCAGGCCATAAACCGTGGGGCTGCAGGAGGCTGGCACAATTCCTTCATTCCTGCTGAAGTCATCGGACAGCACAAAGCAAGGGCACAGAGCACTGAGCTCCCTTTGGAGCGGGCTGCAGGGCACAGCTCTGCCATAAGCCTGCTCCATCCAAATAAACAACCCCATAAAAGCTGCCAGCTGGAAATAAGGCACATCAAACCAAGCACGTTCCACCAGTTCCAACCCCTCACAATGACAGGGTGGGCTTCTGTCATCACACCAGGTACCAGCAGTGGAGGAGGAGATGGGAGAAAAGCAGGGCAAGAAGCAGAGAACACACTTCTCCAAGCAGTGGAATGGCAGCCCTCACTCACTGCAGCTGCCAACAACAAAAATCCCCGTTCAGATTTTTTTTTTTTATTAACTGTCATAAAATGATGTAATGCATATAGTGTAATTATGCTTAAGTGCTTTCCATGTTAAATGTCATTTCAGTTATCACTTTTTAAATGCAATTTTTATTGAGTGCACAATAATAATTTAGCAAGTAAACAGGCAAGTTACAAGAAAAGAGTGGAAGTGCAGGGGGAGGTGGGAGAGCCTCCAGCGTGACAATGAAATGCACTGGGGTACATGGAGCTGTTACTTCTGAAAGCTTGGAAAGAATTATAAAAAAAAAAGTCATAAATTACAAGGTTGCAAAATGCAATAAATTACAGCCTCTACAAAAGGCAGATAATGGAAATGAGAAAGGATAGCGGAAAGTGGGAGGAATCTACATAATTTGTCACCACTGACCCCAGACATCTGCACAGCCCGCACAGCAAAGAGCACCGAAATATTTGGGTATTTCAGAGGCCTCACAAACATCAGCTCCTGGGGCCAGTATGCGGTCGGCTTTAAGGACAGTCCTGTCCACTGATAAACCTCAGGAGCCTTCCCAGAGGGAGACGTGTTCCTTGAGCCAGGTGTACCTCAGGTGAACCAGAGCTTTGTGCAGAGAAGCAACAGCCCCAGGCCTTGCCAAGCTGAAGCCAAGGCAACGGGAACAGGGTACCAGCAAGTGCTGCCACCCAAACAGAGGTACAAAAGTACAGGAAGGTATTTTCCATGACTCCTTGCCCTCTCCTTTCCACGCTGCTCCCTGTGCAGAAGAGGTTTTGATGGACACCAGTGTGAACACAAGCCAGCACCATGCCATTGATACAGACAAGGGTGAATCAGGCAAAGCAGCGTCAGCAGGTCAAGCTGATCCTGCCCTCTGCTCAGCACTGGTGAAGCTACACCAGGAGTGCTGGGCCCAGTCCTGGTCTCCACATTGCCAGGGAGACACGGACAGAGTGGAGGAGCCCAGAGAGGGGCCACTAAGGGGGTGAAGGCACTGGAGCATCTCTCCTGGGAGGAGAGGCTGAGGGAGCCAGGGCTGCTCAGCAGGGAGGAGGGGAGGCCTGGGGCTCCGTGTCCATAAAGGGGGCAGAGAGGACAGAGCCAAGCTCAGCGCTGCCCAGGGACAGGAGGAGGCAGCAGACACAGCCTGGAGCACCGTAGGCTCCATCTGAGCATCAGCAAACACTTCTGGGCTGTGCAGGGACCCAGCGCTGGCACAGGTTGCCCTCAGAGGCTGTGTCCTCCAGGAGCAGCTGACAGTGCCAGGCAATGGGAGTCAATACAGTTGTGGTTCAGAGTTTTGGAAACAAAACTGCTGACAGAAAAGGAGGAGCCACCAAAGTGAAACCAGCAAACAAGATGACTGCAGCCAAGTTCTGGGAATGCAGATGAACAGGATCTTAATCTCTGGAAAATTAAGTCAGAAGAAAATGGAATAGACACGGCTTTTGGCTGACACAGAGCAGCCTCCTTTCAGCAGCATGCATGCCAGGTTTGCTTGATTAAAACTTTTCAGGATGGAGAAATATGGATGAGAAGGGCAGGGTGCAGAGGACTGAGGTGGGAGTGAGCAGAAGGCAGCCTGCAGTCACTGTGGGAGCATTTGTAGCATCATCAGCAAAGAGCCCCAGCAGTGGGAGTGAAGGGAATCCACGGGTGACTCTCTCACTCCCCAGAGACTGTATTTTGGATGCAAGTGATCTTGAGGTCCCTTCCAACCCCTACAATTCTGCTCACACTGCAGCCCAGAGCACCCCACATCCCTGACCCTGCTGCAAGGACAGTAGCACAGGGTGACCCTGAGCTCATTACTGCTGTGAGGCCAAGTGGAACAGAGTCAGTGCATGTCACTGAGATGCCTGGAGACAATGCCAGCTCTCCTGCAGACAGCATGTATGTTGACACTGCTGGCCGTCAGGTCAGGGTGCTCCTTTGCTCCCTGTCCCCACTGCCTGTCCTTTCTCCTCCTGCTCTTTGTCTCCATGGCACAAGGACCCCTCTCTGTGCAAGGCCAGGAGGCCCTGAGCCTGCTGCAAAGATTTGTGATGCAATACACCACATGATCCATAACTCTAAATCAGGCCCTTACCTCATGCCCCTAACCACATCTCCTCCACAGTGTTATGCCAATTTGAAAATGAGGCCATTTTGGGTCTTCTCATACATCTGGCACTAGAAATTCCTACCAGCCATCACTCAGAGCTGCTGAATTCCTCTGCTCATTTCCTTCTTGCCTGTGCCCAGCTCTCCCTGAAACATGGAAAAAATACAACTCTTCCAGAGCTCCTGATTTTGGGAGACATTGAGTGATGGCCCCAAGGCAACCAGAACCAAGGGTACAGAGCAAGAAGATGAGTTAGAGTCAAAGCAAACAACGGATGTGCCTCCAACAGCCCCTCCAGGACAGGTAGCCCCCAGCTGAGGCTGTCACCCCCCCACCTCTCAGAAATGAGTACAGGTTAGGGCTGCTGAGCCCTGCCATCAGAGTGAGCAGGAATCAGTCATGTGCCATTCGAGCCCTTGAAATAATCCTATCTAATCAAACAGACCCAGAGAAAGTAGCATCTTACGGGCCATAAAACACCGGAGGCTTATTCCCCTCATAAATACTGAGCTGACACCACAATGCAACGGCCCCTGGGGCTCTTCCTTCCTCCTCTCCCATCCTTCCACACGAACGCTCAGCTGCTGACAACTCCTGATGACTGGGGCTCGGACACGCTCCCTGGGTGCCTAATCAGGGCTGCACTAACAGCAGGCCTGCACAGCTGCCCTGCATCTGTGGGGTTCAGCTCTGTCAACTGGGGGAAACCTGACTCTGCTTGAATCTGCCATGGTTTGACTTCTCATCCCATCCCCATGGCCACAGATGTGCTCTGTTCTCTTCTTTGGCTTTTTTTTTTTTTTTTTTCTCCACAGGATGAGGCCCTGCAACAATGCAGCCTAGCAGCAGCTCCTGCCACTTGAGGCAGCTGGAAATGCAAACCTTCACTCCAGTAGCTATTGTCCAGCTGAGAACTCTCACTTCCACACTACCTCAGTTCCTTGAGTTAAGTCAGGCTGGTGGAATGGAGTAAGGGATGAGGCCAAGACATCCTGTGTAGCTCAGACCTTGCTCCCTGCACAACTGGTTTTGCCATCTCCAAGTCCTCAGGAGCTGCCCAGCACACCCAGGCATTCTCATGCAGAAAGCTCTCAGGGCTAAAGGGACATCCGCTAGCCTCCTGGTGCTGCAGTGCCCACTGCTCCCAGTACCACCAACCTCAGGGGCTGCAGGAGCCTTCTGCAGTATCCCTCCCCATGCCCAATGGGGTGAGGAGGTGGGAACAGCAAAGCCAGGAGGAAAAGCAGAACAACAATGCAATGCATAATCTGTATATTTCACCATTTGAAAGAAAGGATTTTTTAATCATTTAATAGTTTTAATCCTTTATCGAATGCTCATCTGAGAGGATTTTGTTGCACGTACAAGATTTGGTATGAACTCATTTGCAGTAAATACTCTCGTTTTGGAAGTTTATTTCTTGCCTGGGCACCGAATGGTGTGAGCAGGCTGCTGCTTGGCAGAGCTGGTCAGCCCTGATGGAACCCCTCTGTGCTCAACTTTGGCCTCCTCCCAGCCCCTATCTCCTGCAGACAAACAGCACAGCTTCCAGCAGCCCCCCGTCGCTCTCCCCACACTCCAGCCATAAAGCATCCTGGATGATGCACACTCACATCCTGCCCTGCTGAGAGCCAGCAGGTCTGCAGTGGGAGGCTGCAATATTTGGTTGCATCTGCAAGAGATGCACAGATGTACCTGCAAGGGATGCAGTAGAGGCATGGGCTGCCCTGCCTGAAGCACACCCCAAGGCTCTCTGGCTCGTGGAACAAATGCTGTCCCCTTGCCCACAGCACGCACCCTGCGCAGGGAAGGGAGGATTCACATTCACACACACACACACAAAAAAAAAAGCCTTTTAGCCACAGACTCTGAAGTGCCCAAGGCAGGGGCCCCTCTGCATGGCCAAATAGCATCGGATGCACTGCAGTGAGCTGAGCTTAACAGAACAGCACCAAACCAAAGCCTCAGAGGGTGGGATACCTCCATGGGAACCCCAAAGAGCTCCTGTGGGAGCTACCCCTGGCTCCCTTGCCTCCCCCAAAAGAAACTCAAAGGTGGCAGGAATGGAAGTGCCCAAGCAGGTCTGCCTTTCCCTAAAGCAGCAGCTGTTCCACACAGGCAGGAACAGGCCTGGTGAGCAGCTGAGATGCAGGGCTTCAGCAGCAAGGCAGCACCAGCACATACCAGTGGCTGTAAATCTGCTCTCCCAAAGACAAACGACCACAACTAAAGTGTCCTCCCTGGTCCATGAAATCTGCTGTGAAAAGAGCTGCCCAGTAACAACCATGTTCACCATAGCCCAGTGCCTGAGAGCAAACCACACTGCTGAAATCACCAATTTCCAGCTATCTTGAGGGAGGAAACAGGATAAATAATAAATACCAGAGCAAATTTACACCATTTGCAGGCTTTAATTTACAAGTGGCCAGAAGATATTATGGAGCAATGCGTTCTGCACACACAAAGTTCTCAGGCTCAAATGCAGTCTGTGGGACACAAGGGTGCTTCTCTGAGATGGATGAAAGGCACAGCCAGAGCCTGCTTCAGGGCACAAAACAAGTTCTTTTTGTTTGGTTTGTTTTTTTTTCCTGTCTCAAAACCTTCTAGAACTCGAGCACCTCAGCCATATGGGGGGACAAGGGCTGGAGGAACTGCATCATACCCAGGGACACCGGCACGTGGCTGCAGAGGGAAAGCTTTAACCCAAAGCACAGCAGTGCCGGTGGCTGAATTTACACTGAGTGAGCTCCTCCCTTCTCCAGGACACTGCTGAGGCAGTCCCAGCTGCTGTCAGCTTTTCAAAAACACATCAGAGTGGTTCTCTTGCCCCATAGTACACAGCTCCTGCAAGCAGTGCGTGGAGCAGCACGCAGCTCCTGAGCAGGCATGGAGCAGCAGCAGGCTGCAGCCCTGCACCAGCACTACTGGAGCATAACCAAGTCATGGAAGCACGGCACCCAGTCCAAGCCATAGTTAATTCAAACAAGCCCACCAGTTTTGACAGCTCAGTTTGAAGACTCTAGTGCCTGAAATGCAAAATGCAACATAATCCATTACCCTGGGTCTGCTGAGAATTCTATCTTGGTTTTGTAGTTTATTCAACAAATCCAACAGACTGATCCTATCCTATCCCCTGTGCCTTAAGGACAATCCAACCATCTATTTACTTTCTGCTTTCCACACGGATAAGAGCAGCAATAGGTGCTTTGGGAGTGAATTCCCACTAATGTGGGTTCACAGCCCTGCCTGGCTGAGCACTGCCTGGGTGCAGCCACACTCCCTGCCCCACGTACTTCCCATGAATAAGATTTTCTTTTCCTTTCCCTTTGACTTTGGGATAATGAGGGCATAATAAGAGATTCCTTAGGAGGTTAACTGCCTTCTGTACCTTGCTTTGGCCCATTGCAAAGCCCTGGCTTTGCTGGTGCAACCCAGTTCTGGCAACTGCTGTGCCACAGTTTGCAGCTGGTGATTCTAAAGCACAGAATGGTGAAGGGCTCCAGACCTGATAGGCAAAACAAGACCTGTGTCATACTAGCCTTTAAAGCACAATTTCTAGAAGCACGTGGACAAATACACTTTGAGGTTCTAGATCTGCATCTGACAGCACCCAGGAAGAGCCCACACAAGGCACAGTTCTGCTCTGCCACTGCCGTGCTTTATGCTGCTCAGTGGGCCAAGCACTCCCCTTCAACTGGAATGTCCTCCATCAATGGCCACAATCCAGTAAACACCCCCAGACCCAGCCCAGGCTCCAGCCCTGCTCCCACAGACCCTGTAGGGCTAGGATGCTGATACAAGCTCTGTATTTCAGGGCTTTTGTTGCTCTGCAGAGATGTATCTGCTGCATTCAGGTAGCAACTTGCATGTGCCACCTCCAGGGAATTTATTTTCCCCCTATTTGCCGAGATAAACAGCATACAGAGCATGAAGGGGGGAGGAGACAAGGCTGATTTAAGTGATTTCACTTTGCAATTTTCTATGTTCTTTTTAAGTCGCTTATCCATTTCAGTGCTCAATATTCGGCTCTTTCCCTAATTAGAAAATCGCTAATCTGCTCTGAAAAATGTAAAAGTGAGTCTTGCTTACGTGCACTGCTTGGAATATGCAAGTGCGTTGGGTTCTGAGTTACTTTCAAGCTCTCTTTAAAAAGCCACTGGTGTCTCCAGCTGGCATCGCTCGCTCTGCTCATTTCTTCTCAGATCCCCATTCAGCCCTTATGCACAGGGCAGCACCATGCACAGCCCGAGCTGCCAAGAGATGACTCCTGCTCTGTGCCTAGTGCCTGCATTAAGAAGTGTGCCCCTCTCATCCTGCTCTCTGCCTGGGAGAGGACCCAAACACCAGCAACTCTGGGCATGTGGAAGGGAGAGGTGTGAAGGTGGGCTCTATCGGATCAGCTGATGGCTTGGGACTCAAGAGGAGCATTGGATTAGCATGATGTTACACCCACAGGGCCACTCTGGTGCTTTGGAGAGGTGAGAGTGGGGCTGTTCTAACAGGGGATGAGCCAGGAGCCATGGGTAGGCACAGCACTGTGCCAAGCAGGGCTGGCTGGTGGCTGCTGCCAGGCGAGGTGACAACTCATGGTCCACATACCCAGGCTATCAAGAAGAAATGGAGTTCAAGACAGAGCTGTAGAACCACCAAGCTCCTCCAGGGCCAGCAACACAGTCCAGTGGCTTTTCCAAAGGAGCTCTTCCACCCAAAGCTGTCCTCAAGCTGCATGAGCTTTCCTGACATGCAGTAGTGCACCTACCTAACTCAGCTCCCTCCTGCCACCTGACTCTCCCAAGCTGCCCTCAGCTCTCTCTCTGCTTCTCCCAGCCAACAGCTCTGAAGGCAGCTGGCAGCCATTGGATAGCCACCCAGCTGCCTTATTCTCATCAGGTCACCAGAGGCACTTTGGGGAAGAGGGTGGCAGTCAGAAGCCCAGACAGCATGAAAACCTGCAGCTACACAGGCTGTTTTCCAGGAACCTGCTCCTGCCCATACTGCTTGCAGGAGAGAACAGGAGCACAGCTGCTGCCATAAACCTTTCCAGCCAAACCACCTCACTTCATTATCGTTTGTCACCTGCTCAGGGAAATCACTTGTCACATTTTCCTTTCCACTTAATGACTTCAAACTCAATCTGAGAGTTGCTCAGCACTGCAGCACAGGGCTGGGAGCAGGGGACAGGATGAGCAGCATGGGGCCTGCAGGGCTGTGCCAGCCCAGCCCAACACAGACAGGGCTTATAGGGCTGGGGCTAGTGAGTCCCTAACCTGGGTGAGGACTGCACTGCAGCAGGTGATTTGAGGAGCAAGTGGAACAATGTCCTCAGATCACCAAGCCATTCCCAGGGACAGAGACAGAAGTTAAAGTACCTGGTGCCCTTCCCACCACATCTTTCTGTCACTGTATGCTATGAACACAAAGATGAAGTCTCCCTACCAACAACCCAGGCTCACTCCTACATACGGGAATTGCAAAAAAGGGATGAACAACTGCCTCGCCTGGTACAGACTGACATGGTGAAGTCTGCGCATCAGTGCTGCACGCATGGCCACATTAATGATGTGTTACAGCAGCACAGAGCCAAAATCATTGCTAAGACTGAAGCCATGGCCTATCTAGCTCACTGTTGTTTCTAAGTAGCCAAGTACCACAAACTGGATACAATTAAACACATACCTTATTATTCTGGCCCTCCAACAAAGCCATCCCTTCTAGAAGCAGATGGCACTGACGGTGCTGCTCAGAGCTGTGGGTGCCATCCCTGGAGGTGCCCCAGGCCGTGGAGGGGCTCTGGGCAACCTGGGCTGGGGGGCAGCCAGCCCATAGCAGGGGTGGGGCTGGGAGGTCCCTTCCAACCCAACTGTGCTGTGATGCCATGACAGCATAACACTAAAACACAATGGAAAGTACAGTGATAATATCAGGGTGGCCAAGTCTTTAGCCACGGACCAAGCCAACTACAGCAGCTATAGATACAAAAACAAAGGAAAAAAGCTGCTTACCTTCAGAATCCAACAAGACACCCCTGCCTCCACTGCCAACCCTTAAATGAGGTCTGGGAAGGGGTGGATCCTGGCTCCATCCCTTCTGGTCAATCAGCTGCATTGTGTGCACCTGAGCTCCCCTGGGACAGGGCACCAAACTCACCGCACATCCCAGGCACCAGACACCAGAGCTGCCCTGTCCTCCTTGTGCTCTCCAGGGATCCGGCAGTTTAAAAGAAAAAGGCATTTTAAAAGCAAGTCATCAAGAGTTAGAAACCCCTTCTGCAGACAACTGCTCCAGCAAAGCAAACAGAAGGGCAGCATTCGCTGCAGTGTGGCTGTGAGTTCCCATCCCCAAGTCAGAGCAAGAAGTGCTGGTTGGGGGCTTCAACTCCTTTAAATCACAGAACTGTCAGAGACTTGCTTTGGCTCCGCTCTCCACAATGGGTCTTTCACTTACTAGCAACCCCAGTCAATTAGTCACACAAGCAACCAGTTCCCTTGTAATCAGTTTATAAGACAGCAGGGCTTCCTTTTAACTGGCTGACTAATTGCCGTGCTGCCCAGTGAAGGCTGTGACTTGCCCGTGTCTGCAGAGGTCCAGCAGAATCCAAGGCTTCCATGGGAAGGGCCCAGGCAGGCAGGCATCCTCCACCTTGCAAAGCCGGCACAAACACCACTAACAGCTCTCATTTTTCAAGCAAAACCCACCATCCGTCAGGGAGATAGGGCTCATTTAGTTTTTAATTTTTAATTTACCTACAGGTTAAATCCAGGCAGGAAGTCTGATGTGGAAATGAATGGAGACAACTGTTTTCACACCACCTCGCTTCCTCCACACGGCTCTTCCTCTCCCCACCCGCAGCCGAGCAGAGGGGCCAAGCTGGACAACAATGGGGAGATTAAACAGAAACAGGAGTGAGTGCATGCAGACACAGCTTTCTCCTGTTGTCATTTCTCCGCTTGTCATCCGCAGTCCTTTTAAGGTGGCTGCATCTCAGAGCCGGCGTAATCCTGATTTTCTAAGGGTTGGTGCGTTTTTTTTCTCCTCCTTTTTTTTTTCCCGCTGCCAGCAATTGATTTCATTTAACATTTTCATTTGTCTGCCCGCTGTAAATAACCACTTGGCAGTCGGATTTCTCAAGTAGAACAGGCAGCGGCTGCTTACTCTCTTCCTGGCAGCTGGGGGGGAATCTGGCAAGCACTAAAGCAAGAAGCTGTTTCAAGTAGCTCTGCAATGTGCAGGGCAGTACGTTACGTGGGTAGTGCTGGAGTGGAAGAAGCCACAATGTGGAAAGGCCAAGAACTTATTTCTGAAAGGCTGGGTGAGCTGTGTGGCTGAGGCTGGGCTCACCAGGTGCAGCTGCTTTGCTCCCAGCGCATGGCTCTATGCGTCGTGGAGGCCAGCAGAGCAGCACAGAGCATCTCTGCAGCAGCACCTGGACAGCCCAACAGCCCCTTGCCCTCCGCATAGCCACAGCAAGGCTCTGCCATGGGGATTTAAAGGATATGCTGAAACCTCTGACCACCAGATCCTCTAAAATGGGGATCTGAATTTGCAGCCACAAGCTGCATTAAAGGCTGTCTCTGTTTGCTTTGCTAAAGCAGTTGTCTGTAGAAAGTGTTCTTAACTCTGGATGAAATGCTTTCAAAATGCCTTTTTCTCTGCAGTTTTGCTGGATTTCAGGAGGTGCCAAGGCCTGGCGAGCTGGCTGCAAAGAATCTGTTGCCATCCAGTTCCACAGGCACAAGCTCCTGCCCTGGCTCATAATCCCAACAAATCCCTTCCTGCACTGCAGTCAGACTTGCTGAGCACCAGAGCAAATGTCACTCAGCCGATGCCATGGGACTCGCAGAAGCAATGACAACTGGCATTGCATTAACTCCCAGCTTCATCTTGGCCACAACCTGCCCAATATCTGCGTGCTTCTTTTGGCCTCAGATGGGTTCCTCCCAACGTAGGTGAGCATACTGGAGAGAAGCCAGGCCAGGTATGACAGAGGGCAGAGGAGAGCATTGCATCTGGGCCTGGGGCCCCTGGCACAGGAGGGATGGGGGGGCTGTTAGAGGGGGGCCAGAGGAGATCATAACAGTGCTCAGAGGGCTGGAGCACCTCTCCTATGGAGACAGGCTGAGGGAGCTGGGGGTGTTCAGCATGGAGAAGAGAAGGCATCAGGGAAACCTCACTTCCAGCACCAGAATGGAGCTTATAAGCAGGAGGGAGAGTGATCTGTTACGCTGTCTGATAGTAATAAGACAAGGAGGAATGGCTTAGACTAAAAAAGGAAAAAAATAGGTGAGATGTTAGGAATAAATTCTTCACTCAGAGAGAGGTGAGGTGCTGGCAGTGCTGCCCAGAGCTGTGGGTGCCATCCCTGGAGGTGCCCCAGGCCATGGAGGCGCTGTGGTGCTGGGAGGTCCCTTGCAACCCAACTGTGCTGTGATTCTGTGACTGCTGCTACCGCTGCTCTGCCCCACAGAAGGCTCAGCACCAGAAGAGGCTGCCCCAAGCCCCTGCGCTCATCCCCAACTCAGTCCTTCTATTGGTGCAGCCACCAGGTGAGGGAATCACTGTTTTCCACCCTAACAGCTGCGTGCACAGCTAAGCGAGTGGAAAGCATTAATAATGATTAATTTGTAAGGGTGGCTTTTCAGCTGCTGCTCAGGAAATCAGCCTATGCTGACAGCAGCCACAACCAGTGCCGAGCAGCTGCACGTAGGGCCTAGTTCCACCCTGCCTGCCTCCCTGCTGCTGCTCAGGGTGCTGCAGAGAGATAGGGGCAGTGCCAGGACCCTGCTCAGCCCCTGCACACCTTCTGAGCCTCAGAGGGCAGAAGTGGGACAGCGGCACTGAGCCGGCAATGCTCCCTTCCCCTCTGCAACCAGAGTGAAGGAGGGGACAGAGGATGCAGCTGTGTGCTGGCACAGCAAGGCAGCTGCTCTCCCAGCTCCAAAAAGCAGCAGGGCTGGCACCTCTGCCCCTCTGCTGCAGTCCCCAGCAGTGAGCAGGGGGCACAGAAAAGCAAGCTCAGCCCCCCTGCGACACTGAGCCCGGGGGAGGGTAGGCAGGGCTAATTTCACAGCCTGCAACACTGCTTACATCAGAGGCTGTTTTTCTCTTCTTCCTTTTTATTATATTTATTATAGTGACTTCACGTCACTACTTTTTTCCC
>JAOWBP010004220.1:1373075-1383206 GCA_028571105.1 Tragopan temminckii
GCAGGTGCAACGGTCTGCGGTGGATTTACTAAATTTTGAGGTGGATTTACTAAAATGTAAGGCACTGTTGGCATTGAAGTCTCACCCTTTCAGAGGCCTCCAAGCCTCAGTGCTTGCAAAGCAGCAGCAGGGTGCTGCACTGCTCCCTGCAATGGCTGAGTGCATTGTGCAGGGCCGATGTGTAAAGTTCTTTGGGTTCCACCAGACCCTGAGCCACTCTCCCTCTCCCTGCCCGCTTTTGATGACTTTTTACACTCCTCATAGCACTCCGTGGTGGTGGGATGATTGGAACATAATCAGGCTTAAATGCAGCAATCAGCGAGAATGCACATTCATAGGCACACTGATTTCCACGCGCTGGCTGCCACGTTGGCATAGCTTACCACTTCTATCCCCTGTGATGGAAATAGCGGGGTCAAGATCTTTTGATAGACAGAATAGGTGAACAGCATGAAAAAAAACACTATGGTCCATGCAAGACACAACCCTCTTCTCCCAGAACAAGAGACTGCAACCACATAACTTAACCAATCCACCTGCAGGAAGGGAAATCATTTTGCTGCCCTCACTAATTATTGGCTTAAATCTTCACAAAGCAAGGAACAGAGCAGCCTTGCTCATTTATCTTCTCCTCGGCTCAATTTACAGATGCTCACATTGATCTGGAAAGCCTCCATCATTCACGCAAAGCCTCCAATCACAGCAGCAGCAGCACACACAGGGGGTTCTTACAGCCAGCATGCATTCATAGCCAGCTTCCCCCCTGCATCCTGCACATCTCTCGCTTCCATGGCATCTCTGAGCAACAAGTCCCGCTCTGCTTATAGGTGGTATGGAATAAAACATTCCCTTTATTTGCAGCAGCCTCATCCCCTACTCACTGCAGCACACTCCCTGTGCTTTGGGAGCAGGGTAACGGGATGCACAAATGCTCTCCTTCCTTGATGGTTCCATTAATGTCCTCTTTGATTTCCAGATCTCAATAATCTTAATCTGTTTTATCTGCATTTTAAGCCCGGTAGAAGAGTGATCTGGGGAATTACTCTAATTTCAACCTTTGCTAAAACAGTGGAGCAGACATTAAGAGAAAAGCCGGAAAGGTAATGGAATTGAACTATGAGCACCAATGCAATGAGACAACCTCGACTGCATTCCTTGATAAAATTACACGATCGGTGATCTGAGGACAGAGGCAGTGCCACATTCAGAGCTTCATGGGGCTTCAGCACGGCACTTCAGCTCTTCCTTCTCAAGAACAAATGATTGTTGTTCTCAGCAAGAGAGCTGTTATTTGAACCGAGGGGGCAGGAACAAAGAGCACTGGGTCACTGCTGAGAGCAGGAGCCTATTAATTAATCCTTTATAAATAATTAGCAGAGGTTATGAGCATGGTGTGAAGACGGGCAGTGTGTGCTAGCAATGAGATGTGGCGGCGGGTGGCATGCTGACCCCGTGCCATGAACCGTTCCTTGTCCCCAACCCCAGCACAGCTGGGAGGAATTGTGCCTGGACAGCTTTTTGTCCCTCCTTGTTCCCTGTTTTTCCACTCAGCCCTGCACAGACACATCCAAAAGTGAAGGAGCTTCAGAAAAGCAGGCAGACCTCCAAGACGCACTCATGCATTGCTGCCCTCCCCAGCACGGCACAGCACCGTGCCCACCACCCATCCTGAAGCTGTGCTGCTGCCCTGCCCTCAGCCTTCCCACCTGTACAACGCAGTGACAGCAGCCCCCCCAGGCAGTCTGCTTCAGGTAACCCAGCTCTGGGCACAGCAAGAGGGCCGTGCACACAGCACACAGATGGCTCCTCCGGGCACAACAAAGCCACCAAAGCCACAGCATCCCCACTCCCAACCACGGTGCATCCTGCAGCAGCCACAGGCACTAAGATGGAAGCAGCACATCTCTACCTAATTCCCTTCACCGAGGATGAATTTCAGAGAAGATTCAAACTGATTAATGAAGAGGAGGTTAAGCACTTTCAATCAGGGTGCTGAAAAAGGTGCTGGAATGGTAAAATTGAATCCCACACTGCCTTTCTTTTTATGCTTTATAAAGGTGAATAAGCAGGGAAGGCTCCTCAAAGCTGCTCCTCAAAAACCCCCATTTTTGGGAGGGTGAGAGCTGGCAAAGGGCAGCTGCCGCACAGCAGAGGGGTCAGAGCACGCTGTCTGCAGGTACGATCAGCACCGCCGTGAGCTTCCTTTCAGTGATTTCACTGATATTCTCCATTTGGAAAAGTTCATATCCCCATCAGCCAACTGCCAGGCCTGTAAATAGCAGCAGCTCTGCGTGAGGGGAAATCAGTGGCAATGGTTGGCTTTATGGGGTTGCAGCAGCCATACTGCACAAACCCAGGGCTTACTGGGGAGGAGAACGAATGCCTGGAGCTGAAGCACAGCCTTCCCATCGCCACCAGCTCAGCCCTGTGCTGAGGAACGTACAGCCCACAGCTCCATTGGGGTCCCCTTCACCCACTCTTCTTCAACCACAGCTCCTGGTGCTGCCAAGATTTGCAGTGCGATGGCTGAACGCAACAAGGAAAGAAAGAGGGAGGGGATATTGATGGAGATGGCTGCAATATAGTGGCAGAAATGACAGCTACCAGCAGCGGCCAGATCACAGAGCAAAAGCATTATTGATGTCACATACACAAGCGACGTCCTCCTACAGCAGAAAGCTGGTGAGCTTCTTCACCTCCTATTAAAACCTGAATGGCAACAAAGTCCTTCTGAAGGCTCTGGTCCTGCCTCTCTGCCCCACGAGGTCTTAAAGACCTGAGCAGCACTCCTGCTGAACACACCCAGGAGAGGTGGGCTTATTCTGGAGGTCCCTGAGGAAATTCAGTCCCTGAAAGAGATGGGGCCTTGCTGCAGAGGGGCTGGATGGAGCAGGCTGTGCCCTCTCTGCTAAGAGATATAATAAGGCAAAATTGCTGTCCTAAATATTGCTAAAGCGTTGGCTGGCATGTTTAATAAACCTTTCCATTTGGGTAAATTAGCACTCATCTGGACAAGTGCTGAAGTGCTGTTACTTGAAGAAAAAAAAATTCAATGCTTGGAGCCTAATTTAAATAATTATCAGCATATTTCTGCTCCGGCTGTTTTGCAGAAATTACCAGGAGACTCGATGCGGTCTGCTTGGCAGTGCCTTTTGTCTGCATGCCATGTATTGACCCCATTTCAGACCAGCTTTTGGCCCACTCGCTCCTTGCTAGAGCCCTTCTCATCATAACAAGGATGTCGGCCAGGCACAGCAAAACTGATAGCAACTGCTCTGGGGAAGGGACCTCAACAAGCCACTGCAGCAACCTCCCCACCAGTGGGGAGCCAACACACAGCCCACAGCACAGCCCACAGCACAATCCATGGCACAACCAATGGCACAACCCACAGCACAGCTCATGGCACAGCTCATGGCACAACCCACAGCACAGCCAATGGCACAACGTATGGCACAACCCATGGCACAACCCACAGCACAGCCCAAGGTACAACTCACAGCACAATCCCCATCACAGCCCGTAGCACAGCCTATGGCACAGCCCATGGCAAAGCCCACGGCACAACCCAGAGCTCAACCCAGGGTACAACCCATGTCACAGCCCATGGCACAGTCCATGGTACAACCCACGGTACAATCCACGGCACAGCCCACGGCACAGCCTGTGGCACAGCCCATGGTACAACCCACATCACAGTCCACAGCACAGCCCATGGCACACCCCATAGCAGTCCACGGCACAGCCCGTGGCACTGCTTCTGCTCAGAGTCAGGCATCCTGGGGAGGTGCCAGGCACACTGCCACCCACTGCCCTCTCCCTGAGCACCGCTGCCACCTGCCCCTCGGTGAGCTCCCCTCCAGGCACCACCCGTTCGTCAATCCTTGGCTCTCATCAGAGGGCAAACTTATAAACAGACGCCGCTGCCAGGTTTAATGGAGGCAGATAAAGAGCTGTGATCGTTCGATGTTTTCCAATGATAACGGTGATGCCTGGGGCCAGCAATAACATTACCATGAAATAAATCTGCAGTGATATAATTAGCAGGGATGCTATTACGGTGCAGGTTTTAGGGATGCTCAGCACAGAGGCAGCAAAGCAGAGGTGCCGTTGCAGAGGTTCTGGGTTTGAGGAGGGGATGGGGAGAGAAGAAAAGCCTCATGCTGCAGGGCTGGGGCCCGCTCTGCTCACTGCTGGGGGCTGCAGTGGCACTAACACATTTGCAAACTGCTCGCAGCCTCTGCTCTGCTGTGCACTGCGTGGCTGCCTGAGCAAGGAGGGGAAGTGGGCGTTTGTATTCCATACACACTCCAGGCCCTCAAGATCTCAGATTTATCCATTCCAGCCACTTGCAGGAACCCACTTCAGCACACACAAGTTGGGAACAGGGGCTGCTTCCAGCCCAGGGCCCTGTGCACCTCCCAGGCATGTGTGGGGCTCCTGTATGGCACAGCTGAGAAGGTAATCCCTGCTCTGCTACCTGCAGTGGCACCGAGCAAATGGCCCGGTGTTGGTGCTGCCCTGCAGCATGCTGCCAGCACAGCTCCCAGTGGGCCAGGGCAATGGTTTTGTGCAGGGGACATAACAAAAAGCTGCACAGCATCATACAAGAAGAGAGAATGGCTTCAAGTTACACCAGAGGAGGTTCCGGGTGGACTTTAGAGAAAATTTCTTCTCCAAAAGAGCGGTCGAGCACTGGCACAGCTGCTCGGGGTGCTGGGGGAGTCAGCGTCCGTGGGGGGGCTCCAGAACCGTGGGGATGCGGCACTGAGGGACGTGGGCAGAGGGCAGGTGGGGGGGATGCAACGATCGGCCGGCAGCAGAGCTCCTCCAGCAGCAGCTCACATCAAGGCTCTGCCATCTGCTGGTGCGCTGCGGGCAGGGCAGCCCCCGTGCGGCCGCTGCTGGGCTTCGGCGGGGGGAGCGGGACTTCGGCACCAGGAAAGGTCCGGGCAGGTGTACGGGGCGGGCGACGACCGCAACCAACGACTGGCGGACCCCTGGAGGCTCCCCTTAGCTTTTCTGAGGGGCGGTGTTTTTAAGGCAGCAGCAGGAAGGGCTGCGGGGGTCCCCGGGAGGCAGAGGGCACGCCAGTGGGGGACGTGTGGGGCTGCCCCGAGCCCGGACCCACGGCGTTGGGAGCTGCTAGCAGGCAGCAGCTGCTCTGCACAGAGCGTGCGTTAAATTGATACCATCTCTTTAATGTTATCTCTGGCTCTTTATCACAATTGCATGTGCAATTTACATTCTTGTCGCCTTTTTTTTATTAAGATATGCTAGATGCCTATCGGAGATATTTCCACAATTGTTGCAGCATCGCTCAAACGTTTAATGGCAGTCAGCCGCTCCGGGGCAGGGCTGGGTGTCAAAGTGCCGCAGCTCCATGCAGGGGGGGATGGTGCCTTCCAGCCCCAAGCTGCAGGCAGAGCCCGAGCAGGAGGGGGGGCATGGCTGCCCGCACTGTGGCACTTGCACTTGGCCTTGGCCTCCTGCCACAGCCCTGGGTGTCAGAGAGCTGACAGACACCGTGGCAGACCTGTGAGCGCAGGGTTCTGCTGGTGGCAGCCCTGGAGCAGTGCAGCCCCGGGCGCAGCAGCGACTCCCACTGCCACACTGCCACGGAAATGAATTTCCTCACTCCAAAACTAACCAGGGAAATTCGAATAAATCCCCTTTTTGGTGACATGGCATCTTTTATTTTCCTATCATCGCGACCATTTCTTCCTAACCGTGTCCAAAATTTGTTTTGCAAAGAATTGAATGATAATTTCCTTCCCTAGCACCAATTCTCCTACTGACACACATCACTCTCCATTTATTTCCTCCCTCCCTCCCTCCCTTCCATCTTTCTTTCTATCCACCAGGCAGTAAGCTTCACCCATTGCCTTTTATCCCTCCAACCATGCCTCCAGTGCATGGATGGAGCCAGCCCTGCCATGTCGGAGGGTAAGGATGGTCCCGGGGCAGGCAAGAAGCTGTGAGCCCCAGGTGCAGTGCAGGGCATAGTGCTGGGGGCACAGCTGGGTGCTGCAGTGCTCGAGGTGGAGGCTTCCTACCCATGTGGCAGGGTATGGAGGGATGGCTGCAGTTTGCTAGAAGGGGGAGGCAGGAATCATAAGGGAGTTCTGCTCTGGGTCAGACAGCTGTTGCTGGGATGCTGGACCACCTACTATCCTGGCTTTACCTTCTCTTTTGCTCCAGGCACTAGGAGAGCACTACAAAGCCCCAGATAGGTCTGACCTGCAGCCATGTGAGCTTCAGAAAGTAAATCACAGAATGGCTTAGGTTGAAAGGGACCTTAAAGGCCATCCAGTTCCAAGCCCTGCAGTGGGCAGGTTGCCCCCTACCAGACCAGGCTGCCCAGAGCCCATCCAGCCTGGCCTTGGGCACCTCCAGGGATGCTCATACCCAGAGCAGAAGTGAGTGACAGCCATAATCTGCCACGAACTAGAGGGGAAGGAGTTGGGCTGCTCCCAGCAGGACTGGGGCTCATGGGGCCACCGTGGAGCTCTGCAGTGCTGAGCAGCACAGCCATGGGGGCTGGGCTCCTGCTGGGTGCTCATGGGAGAAGAAAGGGAAACGCTTGACATAATCTGCATGAAAGTGTAGGAAGCCCTAAATCGTGTTAGAGCTATTAAGAAAGCTGGTTCCATTGCTCAGCAAACCGGCCCAATACAGTCTTGATAGACTCGTTATGAACATCTGATTGCCCCTGATTAGATTAGACAATAAACTACCATCCTGGTGTGCGGGTGCTGCTCGCTCCCCTCTGCAATCTGTAAATTACAATTCCAGACCTGGGAGATTGGATTCAAATTGGATTACTGGAGCAGGTCCAGCCCAAGACTAACACACACACACACACACACACAAAAGAAACAAACAAACAGACGGACGGTCAGCCGGGAATCCGTGAG
Organism: Tragopan temminckii; assembly: GCA_028571105.1. Classification (NCBI taxonomy): domain Eukaryota; kingdom Metazoa; phylum Chordata; class Aves; order Galliformes; family Phasianidae; genus Tragopan; species Tragopan temminckii. Next base: position 1,379,993 of record JAOWBP010004220.1, read on the forward strand.
CAGGGAGTTAAGGATAGAATGGGAACAAAAGCTACCAACCAGCAATTAGCGAAGAAGAGGGAAGAGAGATGGATTTGGCACTATTAATTAACAAGGCAAAGAGATTATACCTTTAAACGGTTTGCACTTCAGCACAAGCGAGGTGGATGCCAGCTGCGGTCCCTCCTGCACGGATGCCAAAGGATGCAATGCAGGAGGAAGGCAGGCTCATGTGCACTGCTTTGCAGCCAGGATGGTGTGAACATGTGTGCTGTGCACATCCCTGCACAGCATCAGGCGGCGCTGGGGTTAAGCTGTAGGGCAGTGGGACGGCACAGGGCCTCCTGCAGCCCAGGAGACACAAAGCCGGAGCTGTGGTGGCTATGAGGTGTCACCTCCTGCAGGATGCTGGCATCCTTTGTCCCTCGGCAGAGCTGCTCGCTGCCGGGCTGAGAAATGCTTCGTCCTGTGCCAATTTTTGCAGCTCTTCAGACAAGTGAAACCTTTCATTGTCCCTGTCAGGGAGCAGAAGAGCTGATAAGGGCTCTGTTAGCCACATACCTGCAAGGCAAATCTCGGGGCTAGCGAGAATTGTTAAAGGGATAAACCTGTCCAATGAAATCCCCTCTGCACTCTTGATATATGCGTGTGCCAGCAGGAGACGGAGCCTGGACCTGGTCCCAGCAAGGCACCGTGCAGCCAGGGCTGACAGCACTGCCTGTTGCTGCCCAGCACTGTGCTCCGCAGCTGCACACCCGGCTTCCCCCTGCCTCCATCACAGGAGCTGGAAGCGTGGCCAAATGCTGACTACCCCCTCACTGCAGAAGGAAGAAGCAAGGAAAATGTGCCAGCAAGTGGGAAAACCCAAGGCCTGAGGGTTGTGGGTGGAAATTGGAGAGAAAACTGAGAGATTTGCTTAAGGCAGTAAGAAAATCCCGGCCCTACATCTGCAGTTCCGCTGTGCAACGAGCCCCAGCTTCTAGCTCTTCCCCCTCAGCATCCCAGGCAAGGGGGTGGAAATGCCACAACCCCAAAGCGCCGCTCATTCAGACCCCCCGACTACAAGAAGCCCATTCCTGCAACGTGCTTTCAAAATACAGAAGATCCCCAGATGCAACAAGATTCCACAGTAAGAGAACAAACATCAACCACAACTGACTGCGGGTAACTGCTGTTGCTTCCTCCATTGCAATGGATTTGTCCAGGCTGTGCATGTGCAACATGCATTGCATATATGCATGCACACAACAAATGCTCCAAGACATGAAAAGCCACTCTGCTCATCCTCCATCCCACAGATGCCCTTCCTCCCTCCAAGTCAGTGCTGCAGGGGGACAGGGGAGGTCTGCGTGCCTGCAGACATCATGCTGCATGCTGCCCACAGCTGAGCTCCACAGGAAATAAAAGATGCTTCACCTGCAGCCAAAAGATTTGGTCAGTGATGAAAACCACATGCAACCTGCAAGCCCCACACCCCCAGAACCTGGGGCAGCAGATGTGACTGCACAGAGACACGGGGTCTCAAGGAGCCAGGGCTTGAGCAACCAGAGCCCCCTGCCCCCTGCATGCCATGCAGCACAGCACTGGGGTGCTCTGGGGATGGAGAGGGCTCTGGTGGAGACAGGGGAAGAGCAGCAGCACCAGCAGCAGCTGTTAGGCAGGTCAGGGTGTATAAATAGCTTGCTTCAGGGCATAACCCACTCAGTAAACTGTGGGATGTGCTGTTCTCAGGAGGCAAAGCAAATTGTCTGTGTTTAAATTTGTGAAGGATGAAGCAGTCATCCAAAACAGCCTTTGCAAGAACTGTATAAAAAAGTAGAAACAAGCTTAGAACATAGCCTGGGATCTAAAATATCCCTCTCCCGGCCACCTCCTCCACCAAACTCAGACTGCCTCCTCCTCTGCCTGCAGAGCCATGGGGGGGACTGGACTGAGCACAGCTCTGCGCATCATCCACTGATGCTGCCTGCAGCCTGGAGGAGCTGGGGCACCGTGAGCGAGGAGGGCTCCTCCTGGCACTGCTCCCCTTATCAACCTTCACTGCAGAGAAGCTTTCGTGGCAATAGAAGGACTCTCTGAGGCACTGAGCAGAAATAACATCAGCACATCCTCTGCACGGGGGCTTTCCAAAGTGGAGGAGACAAAGGCTGGATGTAATGGCATGGGAAGCTGAGGAACCAGGGAGCCCTGGGAAAGCTACATCGAGGGAAGGAAACCAGAGGGATGGGATGAGATGCCCTTTGTGTTGGAGACCTGGACGTGGCACGCAGTTCCACGTGCTCCCCAGATGATGACTCAGCCCTGGCTTCACCAGGACAGCAGGCACTCTGGCTCTGAGAGACATCCCAGCCTGCAGGAGTTGCTGAAAGCAGGATGTGAAACACCAGCAAGACAGAAATGAAGGTGGTCGGCCTCCTAAAAGAGCTCAAAGCAGCTCTAGCCTGCAGGTACAAGTCTTTCAGGCACATGTAAAAGAAAGAGTGCCTCTAGATACATGTAGAGATGAAGGAACAGATAGGATATTTAAGTCAGAGAACGGCAGCAAAAGAGCATGCTTGGCAACCCAGTAGCCTCTTGAATCTCAGCCTCACATGTGCTGAGCCAGGAGCCAACCAGCTGTGACTTTCAGCACGAGCAAAACACCACCGATGCAGAGACATGGACACCCCAGCAGTAACATGGTAATCCACCATCTCTGTCCTTCCCGCAGGGTGAAAGATGTTTTTTCTCAGCCCTAATGAGGGCAAGCTCATCAGTGCAGCCAGGGGGAGCCCCTCAGCTGGTACCCAGTCCTGCCGAAAGGATGCAGGAGGACACTGGAGGAAGAGGACAGCAGTGCTGGTGCTGGTCCCTGCCCCACAGAGGCTGCTGCGTGGGGGTGGGGCACGGGGTGAAAGCCCCCTGCAATCAGCTGTAGCTGCTCTCTCCACTGCCAGCTGGAACACGAGGAATTCATAGGTGTTCATAGGAATCCTTCCAATCCTTTGTCCCGTGACAAAACTGACAACAGCTATGATGGAACAAAAAGGGAAGGTCAGCGTCAAAATAGCCATCTCCTTGCAGATGACTTATTTTGGGAAGCAATTACCCACTGTGCCACACACCCCTGGCTCCAGCACTCCTCTGAAATGCCTGTGGGGAATCAGAGCATCCCACAAGCACCACGGCCACCAGCCATCGCCGGCATCAGCGGCCTTCATCTCTGCTTCATATCTGCTTCTAGAAAGGCAACACA
>JAOWBP010004220.1:1383306-1398036 GCA_028571105.1 Tragopan temminckii
GGTCCGGGGTGGGGGGAAGAGGGGGCCAGGCTAACACACAAGTACACGGATTCAACCGAAAGGAAAGGAAAAAATCGAAACCAACCGAAAGCGAACTCATTGAAACAATAAGAATGGTTGAAAGCAAAGAACTGTAATCAAACGAAGGAAATAATAAAAAAAAAAGACCCATGCAAACTTTCACAGGCTTGGCAAATTCGCTGTGCTGCAGCGCTATCCTGGCCCCAGCAGTGCCGGCCGTTCGGGTGCCACGTGCCAGCACCAGCCCTGGGCGCAGCTGGTCCTGCCTCGGGTGTGTACGCTCACCTCCTCGCGCCTCTCGGGCTCTCTTTTTAGTTTGCTTTCCTCTCACAGCTATTCTCATCCCTTTTCTCATAGGGTTTGGCTTCGTTCTTTCCCCCCCGACAGCTGTATCTGGGGGGTGGGCAGGGGCAGAGGGTGTGAGGGGGGCACGGAGGGGAAGGGGCTACTTACACTTCACTTGCAGGATCTGGTCACTGAGGTTGGCCTGGATGTAGTAGGTGCTGTAGGGGGGCAGGACCAGCCCCAGGCTGCAGGGGAAGAGCAGATGGGCAGCATAAGGCATGGCATCATGCAGCACCCCTGGGCATTGTGTGGGCATCCATGGACACTGTGGGGCACCCAGGACAAACATGGGGCACTGAGAATTCGTGGGGCACTCATAGGTATCCTGGGGCATCCATGACCATCATGGAGCACTCGCTGGTATCCTGGGGCATCCACAGCCACTCTGGGGCACTGAGGGCCATCACAGGGCACTCACAACCACGATGGGGCCAATCACCGCCATCCTGGAGCACCCAGGGACATCCCGGAGTACCTGAAGCCAACCTTGGTGCACGTTACTGGAGCACCCAGGATTTCCCCAGGGCCATCCCCTGGGCAGAGGCAGGTGACAAGCCAGCCCAGCTGAGGTTGAGATCAGTACCGAGGGCAGCGAGTGCCTGCATGGGTACCTGGGAGATGTGTGTGGAAGACAGACCAACTGTCCCCAAAGAGGGGGAGCCAAAAAGAGCTGTGACCCTCAAAAGAAGGGTCAGAAGATTCTCAGTGAGCGGAGAAAGGAGAAAACTCTTATACGGCCAGTGGCTCTGGAAGAATCCATGCACCAGGAGGGCTCGGCACATGAGACTGTGAGATGGGGATGGGGAAGGAGGAGATGGGAGGTGGTCCTGGGGCTGCCGAACCCACGGAAGATGCTGTGGGAGTGTGCCAGGCCAGTGGGCACTGGCTGCAGAGGTGGTGTGGTGGCATTTGGTGACAGCATTCACGCCCAGCGCCGAGCTGGGAGAGTGCCATCCTCAGGGTAGCGCTTGGTGGTCTTGGAGGTCTTTTCCAGCCCAGAGGATTCTGTGATTCTACAGACGCGGAGGAAGCTTTGCTCTCCATTTCCAAAGCAACATGTGCAATGACCTGGAGTGCACCTCTGCCACTCCCTGTCTGTGGGACACGCTCGAGGTGGCCTTGGGGACCTCTGGAGCTCCTCGCACGTGTCCCCATGCTGGTGCAGGTCCTGCTGAGGCCGCTCACCTGTAGTTGGTGCTTTTGATGGGAGCCCACGTGTAGGTCCTGAACACCTCGTCGATGTATTGCTGTTGGGTGGGGGTGGTGGGTCAGGGCTCTGCATGCTGGCACCGCCCCACGTGCCATGCCCCCTCCCTGCTGCGTTACCTCATCCAATGACTTGATGAGTGTCTTGATGAACCTCTGCCCATCGTTCCCATCAATCATGCTTTTCCGGATCTGGGGGACATGGAGAGGCACGTGAGGGCAGTCTGGCTCCCGTGCCACCAAATGTCACCTAGGGATAGTGACTGGTCCCCAGCAGCAGCCCAGTGGTGCCAGCCTACAATGCCGTGCCCCAGCCCTGCCCACCTCCTCCTTGTTCTCATCCTCCAGCTCGGCATCCAGGAAGTCCAGTGTCACCGGCTCATGGAAATTGATAATCTGTGGGCAGAGGGGAAGGGCTTAGGAAGGGCTCAGGGCTCCCGCAGGCATTGCTGAGCACAAACAAACTCATCACAGCCCCCATCCCATGGTGCGACAGAGCGCCTGCTGTCACCTGACGGGCAGCCTGTTAGCATGGAGACGGGTGGAGTGTGACATAGCTGCCAACGAGACAAATGGGCCCTGCTGGTGCAGTTCCTCACCACTTCGTCCTCGCTCGCTGCCCAGTGATGAATTCCCACAATTAGCTCCTCTGCAGGAGCTGGCTCTTCTGGACAAATGAGCCTATTTGCCAAAGATCCCTGGGAATTCCTATTTCTCCTGGGTCATGGCAAAATCCTACACACTGCTGTCAGGAGGGTGGCGGGAGCTCCACACGTGCTATGTCTCCTGGCCACGGTATCCCCCAGGGGCAGAGGTGAGGTCCTAACCAGAGGCACACCCGCTCACCTGGGGCTGCAGGTTGGGGTGCAGCAGCACGTAGCCATTCAAGTCAATGGCGAAGACGTAGCCATTGGCGCCCAGCTGTGGGGGGACATGAGGAGGGGTGAGCTGTGCCGATCCATGGTGAGCCCATGCCACCCCTGAGCCCAGCCTCTGCAGGCTCCCAACCTCCTCCGTGGCTCATTTTTCCTCTCCAACCCCCAAAGTTCAGCTCCCCCTTTTGTAGAGCCCTGGAATGGGAAGCATGCAGGTGCAACGTAACCCAGCCATTTTCTTCTCTCCTTAACTCTGAATACTGTATTCTGAACCATTGCCCATTGTTGCTACAATTGGCTCTGCTCTATGTTCCCAGGTGCCACACACCCGCCACCACAGGCACTGCTTTGTTGCCCTGCTGGAGATGCCCACGCCATGCTCAGTACTGCACCAGGACCCTGGGGCAGGGGCAGATGGGGCAAAAGCTCCCCACGCACATTGTATCGTGGTGTCAGCTTCTTGATGTCGTTCAGCGCCACATCGATCCCCATCACGCCCAGGATGAGCTGGTTCTGGAAGGCAGCACGAGGCAGTAGAATCAGTGGGTGCACCCACACCCAGGGCCAAACCCTTCAGGCAGCACTCATGGGTGCTCACGGCAGCTGTGCTCATCCTCTGGCTCCACAGAGGGGACAGGACCCCAGGAGTGCTCCTACCTTCCTGTCACTGTTGTCCTCTGTCAGGTTGAACACAGGCAGCGTGCCCGTCACCACCAGTCCCAGCCCCTGCAGCAGCACAGGAGGTGTCACCCAGCCCTGTGGTGGCACCTGGCTGTCACACCACACCAGGGCTGTGCCAGGTGGGCATCCTTACCAAAGCATCCTGGTAGACGTTGGTCCACTGCACCTGCTTGGCACGGTTCCCAGCCAGCACCATGGGCCTGCCCAGCACATCCAGGTACTCCTGCAGGGGCAGGGGCAGAGACAGCGAGACATGGGGCACAGACATCTCCTGCATGCGCTTGCCCTGTGCACGTGCAGGATGGAATCCCAAAGTGGGGCCACAGAGGTGCCAGCACGGCACCCTGCAGGGAACAGCTGTCCCCAAGGGTACACGGTGACAGCCCATACGGTGAGAGAAAGAGGCAGGGGGTACTGCACAGGACATATTTCAACAGCACCATAGTCTTTTGGGGCCAGGCAGCTTTTTGGGGTACCCCAGAGGGCAGCTTTGCCTGCTGCTGTGTGTCAGCACCGCGCCTCACCTGTGTGTTGATGCGGATGGCACCAATAGAGGGGATTTCGAAGTAGTAACCTCGGAAAGGAAAGAGAGATGCAGGTAAAGAGCCAGCATTCTGCAGCATCTGTCCTGCTGCCTGCCCATGCTGCCAGCACCACTGCCAGCCCCCACGTGCCAGGTGACCCCACATCCCAGGGGGTGCTTCCAGCCATGCGTGCCCAGCCCCTGCTCACCTTTGTTGGCACATGCCATCCACTGCAGTGGGGTCACGTCATAGTTGTGCTGCCCCACAGAGAAGGTAAAGACACGCACCTGCGGCAACAGCATGGCTGTCAGGGCACATGGCAGCACTGGGATCCTGCTGCAGGGCCCCAAGCTTGTCCTGTGACCCCCATCTCTATGGTTCTCAGAGCCTGCCAGCCCCTGCCCATCCCTGTTGCCAGGCAGTGGGGAGTGCTCACCGTCTTATTGGGCCAGTTGTACTTCTCAAAGACATCCTGCACCCGGTCCTCACCACCGTCCGTGAACATCATGATCATCTTGTTGCAGTTGGCACGCGTGATGTTGGACTGCGAGGCAGAGGGATGGCGTGTGAGGCGAGAGACGGTGCACAGGGAGAGGGATGCTAAATCCCAGCACCCGTGGGTGCCTCTCAGAGAGCCCCCAGCACCCATGGGCACAGCCTCAGCTCACATTCTGCAGCTGGTCGAAGGCATACTCGAAGCCAGCCTTGTAGTCAGTCGTGCCCTTTGCCACCATGCCCTGCACATCCTCCTTGAAGACCTTCTTGTTGCGGATGTTGGCCTGCACCAGATGCTTGAAGCATGACACCGGCTTTGCCTTTTCATTGAACTGGGAGGGAGAAGAGAGAGTGAAGGGTCTTGGGAAGGGGAACCAAAAGCAGCCCCAGCATCACATCTGTTCATTGCAGGGGATTTGGATCAGATAATCCAACTCAAATGATTCCACGATTCTATCGTTCCATGATTCTATGGTTCTGTGATTCAATGATTCTATGTTTCCATGATTCTGCAGTTCCATGATTCTATGCTTTAGTGATTCCATGATTCTATGATTCCACGACTGTGTGGTTCTAAACTCATGGGCTGGAGGATGTCCCAGCAGTACAGGGACACTGGAGAACTGGGAACACTGGAGTGATCTCAACCTGAGTGTGCTTGCCTGGCACTTCGGGAAATCAGTTTGCTGTTTTGGAGACTAGATCTTTGGCTTTGGCATTTCCAGTCCACATAGCACATCCTTGGCCAGCACCCTGCAGATGGTGGGTCAGTGGGTACATCCTGCTGTCTCTGCAGTGTGCTGAATAGCAGCAAGTGAGGAGGGAATTAAGGGGTGATGGAACAAACCCTATAATTGGGTTTCTGGCACGTGTCTGGAGCATCTGGGTATGCACAGGAGGTGAGGGAACACATGTGCTGAGCTGAGCTGAGCTGAGCTGAGCTGAGCCATGCTGCATAGAGGCAGCAAGAGCAGGTGCTGCCTTCTGCTTCTGCTCTGTTTCCTGGCAGCAGGGACCACATTAGGGGAGCAGTGATGCGGTAGAGGGGCCAGACATGCTAACGAGCACCGGCGTGGTCACGGCCAGGTGGGGGGCAGAGGCTGCTGGCAGCCCAGCTCGTCTCCACGCACGGCCACCACACTGCACTATGTCACGGGTTGGTGGCACTGTCATGCAAGCCAAAGCTATTGTCCACCAGTAACGCCATGGCTCCCTCTGACTTTGCTTGGGCCCAGGCATCCCCCCAGTGGCTCAGTGTTGCTGGGCTGATGGTCACCATGTCCCCAGCACTTCCCAGAGATCCAGGACCCCTCAGGGAGCATGGGGCAGGGCTCAGCCAGGCAGGGCTGGATCCCTACAGCTCTCCTTGAGCTGGCCTTGAGCTGCCCAGCAGCTGTCAGCAGCACCATTTGAGGATTTCTTGTAAAAGAAACAGAGCAGGGCTCACCGAGGCCACGTTGACGTAGTCATCATCCGAGAGCGTGTCCAGCATCTCGTAGACTGAGGTCTTCATCAGCTTGAGGGTGAGGCCACTCACACTGCCGCTCCTGCCACAGAGAGGGGAGTGGGTACTTGGCATGGGGAGGGGGAGTGTGAGGTGCCCACTGCCTGCCCGCTCTACTCACACATCCACAATGATGACCATGTCCTTTGGGGATGAAGCACCCTGGATGTACCTGCGGGGCACAGAGCGGGGTCAGTGTGTGGCAGGAACTGCGCTGGGGGTCCCTAGCCCTGCTGACGCTGTGGCCCCACCAGGTGGGCAAGCGGAGAGGCACGGCCAACTCGCCGCGTGTCAGCTTAACGAGCTCTAAATGCTAAACTCCTCCATCATCGCAGCCCTTTTCTGCACGCTGATTGTGCTGACACATGCATCCATATTAAAATGCTATTTACCCCCCTGGAAGCTTCAAAGGCCAGGCTGATGAGGTTATTTTTAGCTCTGAAATAATAACGGCGTGTAAATCATCCTCCCACCCCCCAAACAATCAGGAGCGCTTTCTCACCCCATGGATGCACCCAGGCTGTGCAGAGGTGTCTGGCTTGGCCCCAGCCCTGTGGCACTGTCCTATAGAGCATAGGGGTAGCTCTCCCACTGCCCCAACCCAAACCCAGCACTGTTGTTGGGCCGGGGGCTCGGCTTGTTCCCCCCGCCTGCTCCCTGGGAACTGAGATGCTGTCTGTAATGGGTTGTGGCACCGCATTTGTCTCCGGTGTCCCACTCAGATTAATACCCAGAGCTTCGCAGGATAAGGCTTTATTTAATAGGGCCATTTGTCAAGGGAGGGGAAGGAAAGTGAGCAGCACTGGCAGCCGTTGCCGTCCGGTGGCTCTGCCTGTCTCTGGGGAGGCTGGTGGCATGGCTGGGACATGGGGACAAGGGGACCCAATGTGCCCCACAGGGGGCTCTGGGGATGGAGCTGCCAGGGATGTTGGGGCACAGGTGGGCATCGTCAGTGGAGCAGAGTGTTAATTAGCACTGCCGAATGAGCATGTCTACCTGGGCTAATGGGAAGTGACTCCATCATACCCAGTGCAGTGTGTGGCTCAATGCAGCCTGCAGCCAGCACTTAGGCACCACGGTGCTGACACTGCCTTTGCTGTCCTTCTGGTGCCCTGTTTGCTGCAGCAACGCTGTGTGGGATCGGTGCGGGGCACCTCTACCTACGCCATTGAGATCTGAGGGCTTCTCTCCACCCCCCACCCCCCACCTCCCCAGTGCTGGAGGAGGGGAAGGAGCGGGAGCTGAAAGCCGCAGCCTGGCTGCCCCTGCCTGTGTTATTGTATCCATTTTCCAACGCCAACCATGTGTGAAATGAAAATTGGACAGAGCTGGCTGCTCACAGCACCGGAGCGCAGCGTGCTGGGGGGCAGCGGGGAGGGGGCACAGGGGACGGGGGCCCTCACTGTCCCCCCCTCAGCCACTGCCCCCTTACCAGGGCCGTCTGCGCACGTCGTACAGGTCGATCTTATTGGGTGCTCTCCATGGGGTGGCTGCAGGGAAAGGCGAGCGTTGAGCAAGGGGGACCTGGGGACAGGGGACCTGGGGCAGAGGGCTGCCCACATCACACACCAGGGTAGTAGCGGGTGACGCCGGTGGCGCTGCCGAAGACCTGCCAGAGCAGGGAGGGGTCTTCCTTGTGGTTCTCAATGAAAACGTCCTCCAGTGCCTGCGTCCAGTTCAGCTCGTTGAGGATCACGGTGGCTGCAAGACACAGACTGGGCGGTGGTGGGGACACCGGCATCCCACAGGGGACAGCAGGGCACATGGCACACCATGTCCCTTCTACCCCTTCCTCAGGAACCTTGTGGGGCCAGGCTGCACCAGGCCCTGCTCTGCGTTCCCGCTGGCCCCCGCACCTGACGCTGAAGCAATTAAGATGCCGTCAAACGGAGGTTTTAAATTATTCAGCTATTAAAGCAGCAGATAAGCTCCCGGCAGCCTCAGCCCATAGTTAATCAAATGGGGCCGACAGCACGTGGGGAGAGCGGCATGTCCCCATGGGCATGGGCTCCTCTTGGAACCCTGATGGCAGCGGGGCCCTGCGGTGCACCAACACAGCCAGAAAACCCCCTGTCCCCTTGGTGACAGTGAGGACTGCCACCCCTGGGTGACATGTCTCTAAGCCCTGCCTTGGGGCAGCACAGGGCTCAGCACTCTGTGGTGTGCAGCAGTGTGTCCCTGTCCCACCTCGTCCTCATCCCCAACCCCGCCCCATCAGCAAGCGATTGTAGCTTTAATTAAAAGTGGCACTGTAAATAAAACACATATAGGATGTCATTTGCATGTGTAGCCAGGGGTGACGGCGGAGGGTGGCTCTGCAGGGTTTTAATCAGCGCATGGGGACGTGCTCTCTGGACTGTCCCCAGCCTGGTCCCAAGCAGGGTGGTGGCTGTGCTCCCACATGGCACCAGCACTGCATTGGGGTTTGGAGCAAAGAATGCTTCCCCCAGCCTCCCCTCACTCTTATGATTTGTCTCATGAGCTGCTTGGCCTGTGCTGGCTGAGTAATAAAACTAATTGCAATTTCTAATTCAGAGATGCTGATGTGGTGAAATTACTCCGGCAACATGGCTCTGAGTGTGCGAGACAGGAGCATGAGCTCTGTCCTTGTCACCTTGCCCAGGAGCCCTTGCCAAATGCCAGTGAGTGAGAGTGGCAGGGGGTGCAGGGCCTTGTGGGGGTCGTGTTCGTCAGCAGTGGTGCCTGGGCTGGGTGCTGTGCATGGATGGAATCAGGCAGGAAGCAGTGCCCGCTCTGTGCAGAGCAGCCACTAGAGGGAAATGCAGACCAGCTGTCACCATGTGTCAGATGGACTGCCACTGTGTGCAGCTGCAGCTGGGAGAGCTGGGAGAGCTCTCACTGCTCAGGAACTGTCACCTCTCTAAAGTGGACATGTCAGCCTGGCCCAGGTCCACAAGCTGGCGTGGCACATCCTGCTCTTCCACCACACACACCATTGTTCATCTATCTGTTCATCCATCCACTTGTCCATCCTTCTGTTCATCCATCGATCCACCCATCCATCTATACATCCGTCCATCCATCCATCCACCCACCCATCCGTCAATCCACCTATCTGTCCGTCCGTCCATCCATCCATCCATCCATCCTCTTGCCACCTCATTGCCCACTGCTCTCACCTTGCCCAGCCCCAGGACCATGCTCTCCAGAGCACCCTGCAGGGCACTGATGCAGGGCTGAATATCCCCACATCGTCCCACAGTGGTCCTCTGCTGCCTTCCCTCGGGATTTCGCCTGCCCTTAATACCCCTCCATAACCTCACCCCAAAGCATCCCGAACCCAGTGTGCACCCTGGGGACAGCCACTCCGTGCCTGGTGGGACGCGGAGGGGACGGGGGACGCGTAGGCAGGCAGGTGGGGGCACTCACAGCCTTTGTAGATGTCAGTGGGGATCTGCACGGCAGCATAGGAGTAGTTAACCTTGGTCTTGAAGTTGGCATCTTCAGTGAACTCCAGCTTTAGGGAGTTGGACTTCTCCCGCTCGATTTCTTCCCCATCGGGATCATCCTGGGAAGGGAGCAGGGTCAGTGGGACATGCCCTGGGTACCTCTGCCTGCCCCCTGCCCACCAGTCTCAATTCTGCTTAACCTGCCCTAGGGGTTTGGTAGCACCAGCGGGTTGAAGCGAGACGAAAATCCCACCCGGGCAAAAAAATCCTTGAAAATCAATTAGTGGCAAGAGGCAACTATCAAAGAACAAATTAAAACTGAGCGCAGCTCAGCGCTCTGTCAATAAGCAATGCAAACAATATTTAATTGTGGTGGAGAGATGGCAAACCCCTCACTGCTGGTGCTGGATCGCGCTCTCCCCCAGCGCCAGCACTCAGCCCTGAGGCCTGGGCAGGGGACGTGCCCTGTGCCAGCCCAGCTGCTTGCAGCCGTGGGATGGTAGAAGGGCTGGGCCTGCGTAGGGAGGGAGGAGACGTGGCGGTGACATTGCCCTGACATTGGGAGAGTGGCAAAGCCATTCGCCACAGCTTGGGAGAGTAACAGGATTGCTATGAAGGGTTCGGTTTTAATTCTGAGAGACGTGTCGGCAGTGTAAGCGTGCTGCAGGCCACGGGGCCTCCCGAAAGATGCTGAACCCAATTACGGCTGCAGGAGCCTGGCTGCAGGCATAGATTGCTCTGCCTCCCTGGCATGGTGTAGCTGGGGTGGAAATCCAGATTATGCTGTGTATTCTGCTCTATCACCCACCGCAAAGGTTGGGCACTGTGAGCTGCTCCCACCCCTACATGTGCCAATTTCAGAGACAAACACAACACTGCAGGTCCGGTGAAGGCCCCGTGCGTCACTGACACCTGTCCAGCGAGCAGCCCCATGGTGAGCTGACGTCACCCAGCTGCTGTCAGCCCTTACCCACACAGCTCCAGGCCCAGCTTGGAGCTCTCTGGCGTGGGGTCACTGCCTCCCAGTGCAGCCTCTAGGAGCCATCACGGCCAGCTCGGGCACAGAGGGACCGTGAGTAGGGCCAGGGGCAGAAACACTGCATGGAATCAGTGCTGGAGCTGCTGTTGGAGCATGGGAAGGAACGATTTGGGGCTTATATCACTTTCACCAAGCACACCTCTGTGCATCGCTGGCCAGATTGCACCGCATTTCTCACCTTTGCATTTTAAAAGAACTCCGAAGCATCTACTGTATCTCACAAACGTTACTGTACATCCGACACAGCCTAAAGAGATGCTACAGATCTGGATACTTTGACTGTTCTTGGCAATGCAACAGCATTACCCACATGTATGGCTTCAGCACCAGCAGGCTGGGAGGTCAACCACATCCCTGTGGCTTTCTTTGGTGAGCTGCCCCGTGGAGTGACATCTCCATGGGAACGAGCCGCTAAGGATGGCTGGGGACGTGTCAGCACAGTGACAAACATCGGTGACATCGCGGCCCCCGGTGGGCTCTGTGCCCCCAGGTGCCCCCACCTGCCTCCATCCCACCACGCACTCGCTGCACTCGGAAGGAGAGCCCAGCCCAGCAGAACGCCCTTCTCCCCCCCCAGCCCTGAACCTTTCCCGGAACGCAGCAGCTCTGCAGCCACACTCCTGCTCCGAGCAGCACGGCTATAAATAACAATCAGCCTCTCCAGCCGCCTCCCCTCGCCCCCTGCTTTTTTTTTTTTCATCTTTGCCAAAGGTACTGTTTGGAGATCTTTCTAGACCATTTATTTTTTGAATTACCAGCCAGAGGAGAGAAGAAGGGGGAAGAAAAAAAGAGAAGAAAAAAAAAAAGAAAAAAGGCAGAAGAAAGAAACTTCTCAGGCTGATAGCTTATCGGGAGGCAATCCAAATGCCACATGAGTCGAGGAAGTTGGAAGATTAAATTTTCCAACCCCTTTCATCTGCTGCTGACATTTCAGGGCCGCTCCCCCTCCCTTCCTCCCTGCAGCCGAGGCTCTGGGTGGCAAGTGCTGGTGGCAGAGCGGTGACACGTCCCTGTTCCGTGGGACAGGACATGGCCACGTGTCCCCACAGCTCCAGGAGAGGTGCTTGGGGCTGTGGTGGAAGTGGAACAATTTAGGGCAAGCAGTTCTCCCCCTGCCCTACCTCCTCTGCTTTGGCAGCCCTGTATCTGCTCACACCAGCAGACTGGATTGTGACAGAGAAATGGAAGCATTCTGTTTGAAGGATGACAAGAGGAAACAATCTGACTCCTAATTGCTTTTCTGTGCCTTTTATGAAGCTGGAAGCGCAGAATCTGGCTCACAGATTAGTTCAACTGGTGCAAACCTGCATCTCTCAGCATGGGAATGACCCTGGGCCACTTGGGTGTCCCTAGCAAAGACCTGCTCCAGCCCTGTCACCTCTCAGTGGGGCTATTGTGGCATCCAGCTTTGCTCTTGGAGGCAGTGTGGAAACTGGTCCTGCAGAGATGGGGACAAGGACATCCTCAAGGACTGACACTGCCGTGCTGCGGGGACATCTGCCCAGAGAGGTGATGGTGCCCCATCCCTGGAGACACCCAAGGTCAGGCTGGATGGGGCTCCGAGCACCTGATGGAGCCATGGGTGTCCTTGTTCATTGTAGGGGAGTGCAACCAAATGGCCTTCAATGGTCCCTTCCAACTCAAATAAATGTGTGATTATATGATCTCCTCAGCCACAGCTAAACCCCACTTCACTGCCTGGGAAACCACCCCTTGGGAGAGCAACACGGCCCTGCACATCCTGACCTAGGCCCTGAATTGAGCACCATCTCCTGGCACACACAGCTGCGAACCTCTTCACTTCTGCGTTCTGCCCACAACATCCAGCCAAGAGCGGGTGCTGCCCTGAGTGCGACTCTGAGGACGAACTCCCCTCCCCGTCCCTTGCTGGCAGGGAGTGAGGAGCACTGCTCCTGCAGGCACGCGGAGAGCCCTGTGGTCCCCCAGGAACACGTGCCGGCAGCCCAGCTGCTAAAGCCCACTCTGAAATCCAAAATCTGCTTAGGGAGATAGCAGAGCCGAGTGCAAGCAGAATGAAAAGGAAGCTCATTTCTTTCCCTCCCTCCTTAAACCCAGTATGAGGCTGGTGAATAAGTCCTGGTTACACTGAATAGGCATTGTCTATCAGAACCAACTTCATTTCAGCGAGATCCTGCTCAATTTAAATATAAAAATTGAAGCAAAATAAAAGAAAAGACAGAAAGACCGCTATTTAGTGTGGTTCAGACCCACTGGTATCATCTTCCCCCTTCTTTATTTCAACATCACCTTCTTTTTTCTCCGTTATTTTTTGCCAGAATTAAATTTGCCAGGGTCATGCTGGGTTGCAGCGATGGCATAAGTGCAGGAGTGCTGCTGGCAGGGTGGGCAGCATCCTGCCCCATGCCTTTCCCCACATGCAGGGACAGCACAGCCCTGCACTGGGCTGTGGCACAAAGCTCCCTGCGTGCCAGCAGCTCGGTGTGACGTGGGGTGATGGCAGTCCCCTCGAGACTGTCGGTGCGGATTTGAAGCCCTGATTGCCAAAAATCACAGGATGGCTGCGCAGGGAGAGGGCAAAGAATTAGCTTCAGTCGCTAATTAAAGATTTGCTCTTCATTTGAATTTCAGATGCTGGCTTTAATTTTAGAAACTTCAGCAGCAGCATGGGAACCTGCCCAGCAGGACCAGGGGTGGATGTCACTGCGGTGTGGCCGGGGCTGGGGCTGGGTCACAGTGATGCGCGTGCACCCATGGTGCAAAGGGATGGTGGTACTCACAGTACTCACAGCACTCACGAATTCCGTGTCTGCCTTGGAGTCATAGTACTCGATGTCTTCCTCCTGCAGAGAGAGCAGAGCTGCATTAGGGCCAGGCATGGATGGGGGTACCGGGGGGTCCCCATCACTGACCCCACTGTCCTGTACCCCTCCCCATACCGCAGCACTGGGACGCAGACCCTCACCATGCACAGCCCACTCCGCTGTCAGTCACCCAGTGGGTGACACTGGGATGCAGTGTGTCCCCATTCCCGGCATGCTGCAGTTGTATTGTGGGAGCTGTGGCACAGCCAGGCAGCGAGGCGGCCGTCCTTGCCTGCACAGGTGGAATGGTGAGCAGCATCCTCACTTTGTGGCCTTAATTTGGGGTGTTTAAAAGCTATTTACGCAGAAAGGTCTGCTCAAATCCCTCTCCCTGCACACTAGGGTGCGAGGCAGCTGATGGCACTCAGAGAGAGGCAGGCGATGCAGCCAGCCGTCACACTGTCAGAACAGCATCTCATCTCCCAGCACAGGGGGGAATTAAAGGGCGCTCGGGGCTCTCTTGTGCACATGGCGATGCGGGCGCAGTGGTGGAACACCCTGCATGGCTGTCACTGTTCACCGCCCACAGCATGAGATGGCCCGTGAGGGGGGCCCCTGTACTCTCCACAGCCCCCCCAGTTCTGGCAATGAGGCAACGTTGATAGAGGGGAGCAAAAAACTCAACGCACCGCCTTCTGATTTTTGTTATTAAAAAGCCGTCGGTAAGGGAGTGTACTTATTGGTAATCTGTGATTTGTTGTGAGATGCTGAGGGGTTCACAACAACAAGGGAAGGGAAAAATAATATATTGTCCCTGGATACCCCACCCCCAAAGCCCTGCCCCATACCAGCACCATGCCCCTGGCCCGTGGCCATCTGCACCTCTCATTGAGAGGAGCCCCTGGAGACTCATAACACAAATGAGTTAATTTCATGTTTAACGAGCTTTAATCAGAAATGAGTGTGACTAACAACAGCCAGCCAGAAGGAGCTTTGTTATTCATTTTATCTTCCATTGGCTCCTCCAAAAAGCTCTGTCCCCCTCTGGTGTACAGGAACAGGGATGTGACCATGTCAGCAGCTGGAGTCACTCTGTCCATGCTCCATGCCATGGGTGATGTCTGTGCAGGGGACACGTGGAGCATCATCACGGCTCCACACCAGGGTCTCAAAAAGGGAGCAGGGAGTACTACGGTTTCCTCTCCCTTGCATTTGCTCTTAAAGCCACACTTGTACTCTTCACCTGATCCTCACTTCCTCCTCCTCTGATCCAAACAAGCACAGGGGCTGTGTAAATAGTGCTGGTATTTCTGCTGTCCCGAATAAATGCCAATAGAGAAAATGAGTGGGTGAAGATGTTGAGAGGTTTGGGAGCAAGAGCCCTCCCAGCGTTGCCCTTGGCTCTGTGCAAAAGCACTTGCTGCTGTGAACTGGTGGAGCACTGGTTTGAACTGGTAGGCGCTGGATGCTGCTCCTTGGTGTAGCACTAGGTACTTCAGTGCAGCAGCTGCGTGACAGCACCATGAGCATCATTACCAGAGAAGCACAGGGTTATTTCAGTCTTCCAGCATGTGGAAATTACTATGGTGGTTAAGCCCAACCACAGAGCAATCCGCAAAAACTGGTGAAGCCACCAGCACCACACCCTTCAATTCTGTGGTCCCCTCCTGGATGGGACTGCCCCATGCCTTCTGGGGACCCCAGCCCCCTGTGTCCCCCTCAGGCCTTCCCCAGCCTCTGCAGGCACTGAAATAAGTCTTTGTTTTTAACACGCACTGGAACAGGTTGCCCAAGGAGGCTGTGGATGCCCCATCCCTGGAGGCATTCAAGGCCAGGCTGGATGTGGC
>JAOWBP010004220.1:1448508-1497086 GCA_028571105.1 Tragopan temminckii
ACGCCGACTTCTTACTCCTTTCTTTCTTTTTTCAATTCGGTTCCCACCCGCGCGTGCCGATGTGTGCGGCAGTGGGCGTGAGCAGGTAATGCCCCGTCCTCCCCGCGCTTGGCTTTCGGCTGGCTGCAGGCAGGCAGTCGGGGCTGCAGTGCCCGCTCCCCCTGCGTGCGTGCCGGGCGTGCGCCTCTCAGAAACCCATCTTCGGCTCGTCGCTGGGGAATTCCCCGTGCTCAGTAGGGTGTGAAACACCGCAGTGAGGGGTGCGTGGCTCTGCTGACCCGGCTGTGTGCTGCTGCACCCCGCAGCGGTGGAACGGACACACCGCGTGCCCCCGGATCTGGGCAGCTGCAGGAGCAGAGCTGAGCTCACGCAGACTGCAGGTGTGGGTGAGCAGTGCTCGTGCCTTTCCTGGCCTTATGGGTGAGTTTAAAGTCAGGACTGCAACTCCTAAATGTCTCTCTGAATAGTGTGTGTCAGAATTCTGGGTGCTCTTGTGCGTCCGGCTTCTGTCAGATCTCGTTTGGACCTTGGCCTCGTCTCGCACACTCCGTCTGTTAACACTGCAATAAGCCAGAAAGCAGCCTGTCCTGCTCTCCTGCTCTTCTGTCTGATAATGCCGTGCAGTGTTGTATTGATCACACAGGGAGTATAAACCAGCACAACCAATACAGCCTTCTGAACAAGAGATTTTGAGCAATAATCAGAAGAGCCTATCTGCAGCATTTCCAATTTCTTTTTTTTTCCTGAGAAGGACTGCTTTACAGAAATTAGAGTTTATATTTAATTGTTGGACTGCCGGTTTTCAGTTACCCTGTGGCGCTGCTATGGAAATTTGGAGGAAAGAATGAAACGTAAGAGGCTGCAACACATGGATTAGGGTGTGTTTGTGGGTTTCATAACAAAGGTCTGTTTTAAAAATGCAGCTATGTGCTTTAGGTGAAGGAATGCTTAAATGCTGGCAACTTCAATTTTGATCCATGTAGTTTCAGTAAATATAAAATGTTCTGCTGTTTTTTCAGTAATCTCTTTGTAAAATTGAGTATAGCAAACTTGTAAAGGAGTATGCTTATCAGAACAAAACGTATAGCTTTTGAAAACGATGCACATGCACACGTATTTCAGTGGGCATCATTTGTGTGTGTAATGCTAAACTTCAGAGAGTTGAGAGGTGCGATAAACAAATTACAAGTCAGTCCATTTTTATCCTACATCTCATAATTCAGACATAGATACAAAGGAATTGCTGCCACTCAGTGACTGACACAGAGGTATAAGAACCTGTACTGTTACGTGGCTGTAATGTATGTGCAGGTGCTGAGTATGTGGTAAGGTAATTCGGTGTCCCTGAATCTGTGTGATCAGGAAGATGCTCAGATCATTCTGAACAATTCTCAAGCTTTTTTCCATCTGTATTTCATAACTGTAACCCTCCTGTGTAGATATGCCTGATGAGAGGTGGGTTACAATGTTCTTATTGGGTGGAGCCATGGAAGAATGTTACAGAACAGACAGAGCTTTCTGATCACATGGCTAGTTGAAAAGGTACTGTGTATAGAAGGAAGTATTTTTAAACTAGAAATTACTTCTGAAGTAGAGAACTTCTGAAGTTTTGTAGCTACTTTGGTTAAAGAGAGACCTTTAGAAGAGTCTTTCAAAGAAAACTCGATTATTTGATACTATCCAGTTCAAGGAAATGTCAATAAAACCTGAAAAGATAACATCGCTTGAAATAACTGCTTTCCTAGGAGAAGTGTACAAGTTTTCAGGTCTCAGAGGCTTCTTCTAACATTTAAAGTTATCAGAATTAAAGCTCATCTCAAATTGAGTACTTTGGGGCCTAGTAGTTACAGTTCACCATCCACCCTGGTTTCTGTTGGAAGACCTCTGGTGTCATCCTGTTGCTTTGCTCCTCCACCCCATGCCACGTTGCTCGGCTCTGGCTGCAGCTCCTGCCAGGAGGAGCCCCTACCAGCCTGCACTCCACAGCAGCAAGCACTGCCACCAGGGCTGGGACTGCAGCACATCTGGGTGCACCACAGTGAGCTTCTGTCCAGCAAACTGCAGCAGCATCTACAGCAAAGCTGCAGCAACATGAGCCTTGGTGCTGCTGTACAGTGTGAATACTTCCCAGTTGTTGGCCAGCACTGAGGTGTGTTGCCAATATTGAGTTCACTGACCCAGGTATTTAAGTTCCCTAAGGCTAACTCAGGTGTGCCTCTCGGTACTGCAGTCAAAATGCATCATGCATCTGTAGTCTGCCATCCTCTTCATTAAATATATAAAGTACATATTTAACCTACCATAAAACGAATGGAGGGAAGAAGGAATAGGCTAGAGACTGAAATGGCTATTGCATGTGAGTCAGAGCTGATTGACAGAGGTGACAGGGGATTTACCAGCAGAGTCTGAGGGCTGACTGGCTTCATTAGGAACCTAATTCCTCATTTAATCATTCACTGATGAGAAAGGCCATGGGATTTTTTACTCTAGAGTTGTTCGTGTCTCCATCCTGGTTGTCAAGCTCTCGCCAAAAGGTGTCTAATAAACATCAGATCTGTTTGTGTTCCAGCTGTTGTTACAGCTGCTTTCTCTGCTCCACAGCAAAACTTCCCAGCCTTCTCTGACTCTTTCTTTACCTCTGTGATATCGGTGCAGAATTTGATTCTGTCAAGCTGTACATGGAGTCAGAGGAATGAGCAGGGGATGGAAGAAAACTGCCTTTTCCCGTTCAGAGATCTTTGGGCAGCGCAGGAAAATTAATCTCCTCACGTCCACTTGACTGTGCTTTGCAAAGATAGAATGAAGAAATGAGCTGTGAGAGCTCTCTGTGGCCCTGGTAGAAATAATGCTGAAGAGGCTTGTGTTAGGTTCTCATTTGAAAGGCAGTTATTTTTAACTGCCTTTAACAGAGTTTTTCTGCTTTGTTGCTGAGACATTACCTCTCCAAGCCAGAGTTGCTTCATGATTTTTGTATGGTATTTGTTGAATAATCTTGTAAAGTCTGCTCTGTAGGAAGTAGCCTGCAGCCACTAACCTCATAGGGCCGCCTGCATTGTACCGACTGCTCCGGTGTCCTGCTGCTGTTCTCAGAGTCACCAGGAACGGTTAAGAAATGAGGGATCTGCCATAGGAGTACCAGGGACATCACAAATCTGGCCTTTTCAAGAGTGGCGTAACACATATTTCTGTTCTGATCTGGACCAGACTCAGCTGCTAGAAGTCCGTTGATACGGACTGCGGAAACACCATGTGTACAGCTGCATCTTTCTGATTTTCTTTTTTTCATAGTTGCTTCTTTCTTTAATGAAAATGAATGTAAATGGAGCAGTATGTCAACCTTTCAGTGACAGAAAGGTGCCCTGCCGTCCACACAGTAAGTTGCATTTTGAAACTGTTAAATTAGCTGTTACTGTTTTCTGAATTATGATAGATTTGCCTGTTTCTGACTGTGAGAAGGAAATGATGTGAGGCAGGTGTGTATCAATAGCTGCAAAACAAAAGACCATAAAATAAATTATTTGAAGATATGTTTCCAACAAAAAAAACATATGAAACTGCTGAGCATTTCTTATCCTCTAGTTTTTTTCTGCTCGTTTTTCTTACTGTTGAATGTGATGTTCTATCAGGAAGAGTTTATGGGTGACTTCTAAAGGAGGGAGATGTGCAATTGCTGTTTCCTGATGAGCAATCCTTCGGATCTGCCTAAACAATAAAAAGCAGCAGCTCTTTCTATTCCCCAGAATTCTAAGGTGCTACCCACTTGGGAGAAGAAAATGGGTATGTAACATGCATTCTTATCATGCCATTACTCATACTTTTCCTTAGAGGTGTGAGTGAAATCTGGTCTTGTTTGGTTGATATATCTCTGCATGAATGGCTCTGATTTGCATTGTGTTGAGTCTTCCGCAGTCTCATCTATGATTTGAGTGTTAACAGGCGTGGTTAAAACCCAGCTACTTGCTGTAAGTACCGCATATCCTGAAATATTTGCAGTAAATGTAAGCCTCAGCCCCAGCTCTGTTCCCCATCCCTGAGCCATGAAGTCGTAGTGCTGCTCAGCCCAGAGCTCTGTCAGCTCAGCTTTGTTGGATGGCAGCTCTGTAACGATGAGGTGACAAAGAGAAAATGTCATGGCTTTTAGTACTCAAATGTCAAGCTACCTTTGGAGCATTCAAATTATTATTTATTTATTCCCCCCCCCCCAATCATGTTTACTGGAAATCTACTGAATGCCTGTTTACTAGAACTCTACTGAAATCCTCATTTGTGCATTTGATTCTTCCTCAGATTCTCTGATTTCTTTTCAGAAGTGCAGTTCAGGCTTTGCCATGGTTTCTCTAAGGAATTCATGAAATCCAAGTGTTTGGTCAGTGCTACTTTGCACTAATTTCCCTCGTGTTTTAATACTAAATATTAGGCACAGCTTATGGGAAGAAGTATTCCTGGCTGCTTCTCAGGTTTACTCTTCAGGTAATGAAGTCTGGGAGGTTTTCTTTAATTTGTAGGTGTAGATTCTTGAAGATGTAGGTGGATGCTTGAAAAGCTGATCCAAAATGTCTTAGCGGACAGGCTCAGTGTTGAGCTTGGCTTCTGTGGAGTGCCTTTTTCTGGGAAATTCCCCAGTGAGTCCAAAAGCAGTGCAGCTAAGCTGTTGCTAACATGTTTGGTGGCTGCTGTGAGCTGTGCTTTTCTGAGCAGAGGCTGAATTTGATTCTTTTTTCAGCAAAGGAGGAATCCTGTAACTCTCCCTTAGAAGAAAATTCTCCTCAAAAAGCCTTCTGCATAAAAAATTTGGTAAGAATTTAGAAAGTATGGTCCAGCCAGCAGCTAGTAGGGGCTGTTAAGTGCTTGTTATGTTGTATTGTGCTGGAAAACGAGTATGAACAGGCATAGAGCTGTAACTTTGGACGATTGTTGCATTTGTGATATGATACTAACTGCTCTGTAGATCTTATCTCAAGATCTGTGTGGTGCAATTTGTAATATCTCTGGGTGACTTCACGTTTTGCTGGTATGACAAAATGACCAAAGGAAGCAGCGTTTGGTACCCTCACTGATGTTGTTAGTGCCTGTTGGACTGCAGAACTCAATACTTCTCTTGCTAAGAAATGCATTGTTTTTGAGAATACATTTCTGAAAGCTCTTGTGAAGGTAAGATTTAGTCCTGCTTACTTTGAAAACTGTGTTTAATGTACATCCCTGTAAGTGAGCACAGATGGTCATCTTGAATCAAGTAGGTGCTGCTAGGACTTCTGGTTTTGGTAATTAACTGTTTCTTCTCTGGATTAAATAAATAATCATGCAGTAAGATCTGAAACCTTCAGTCCTACAACTATCTCTGCATGTAAGGAGTAGATTTATAATAGATGCTTTCAGTACTGATAGATTTTTATTTTTTTAATAGGCTGCTTCTTCTGCTCGCTGAGTGATAATGATGATTGTTGCTCACATCCAGGGTGCTGGTCCATTAATGCTGTGTCCTTGCTGAGCTGTGAATTGCTCAACAGCTGCTCTCTTGAGCATGTGTTGGCCAACGCCTGTGGCCTCCAGTGAACTTGGATATTCTTACTAATGACTTGGGAATGCTGCAGTGGCCATCAGCATTCATGGGCAAATATCCATAGCGGGTCTATCTGTCAGGAAATTGTAAGAACTCTCTCATATTACATTCACTCGTGTTCCTCAATATTGATAGAAGGAATGTTATTAGATAATTCTCTCCCAGTAGATTTTATTTTTTTTTTTTCAGACCTTTTTGCAGAAATGTGAGATTTGGACCAAAGAATAAGCAGACACTCCTGTTAATCCCCACAGGACTTGCATTAGGCCCTTAGTCTGTTTGTTTTGTTTTCTTTTCCTGCAGTTTCCTCAGGCCCTTACAGTGAGGGAATCTAGAATCATTGTGTACCTCTCAGCTCATCTGTTAGCAAAACTTCTTCACTGGATATACACTTGAGAAAAGTATGGAAGAATCTCTGGGAATCTGATTGTCCACACTTACTTGGTCTCAGAGATTTGATCAGAGGTTGATTTTTTTTCTCCAGGAAGTTAGGATGTTTCTGCATCATGCATGGTGGCTTGCCTGCTGTTCTCAGCCATGGTTGCTGACTTCTGTAGCTGTGCCATCACAGCCTCTGCGCAGGCTCACCAGAATGCATGTCTGCAGGAAAGTCTGTTTCACGTTGAAAGTGGTTTTTGATGTCACCCTCAAAGTGCAGCATGCAGTTATAATGCTGGCACTGCATCTGACATGCATGCTTCTGCATGCAAATATTATGCTATTGCTATTTCAGTTTAGTACTTCAGCTAGACTAAACATATACACACCAAAGATTGGAGTAAGCCTCACTTAAAGTGGATGATAATGCTCTGTGGCAGCCAGGAGTTCACAGTGTTTTTTTCCAATGAGCTTTCTCATACCGTGTTGCTTCTTAGAAGGTGAAGCTACTGGACTTGCACCACCAACTTGCTTCCCAGCAGGCTCCCCATGAGCCCGCTGAAGCCACCCATCATGGGAAATCAAGGCTGATGCTGCTGCTGGGAAGCAGCAGTGCCACTGCTATCTACACACAGAAGTTGGTGGATTGCTGTCACAAGGCAGGAGCAGCAGTGTGAGTGTAGTGATGGAACTGGCTGCAGCAGGAGCAGCACAGTGATGAGCTGCTGGGCTGCATGATGCCACCCATCCTTGTTGGACCACGTTTGTCAGAGTGATGCTGCCAGCCCCAGTGCCCTCTCACTTCAGCCTTGCAAACTCCAGCTCCTTTCTGAAGCCTTGGTACTAGAACTGAAACACCTGCCTGCTGGGGCAGGAAGAAGAAGTGCTGCTCCTCTTTGCTGCTGTTTTCTGCTTTAGTTTAATTTGTAAGTTTTCCCATTCCTAGCAGTGCTGCTAAAATTTTCAAGGCATCTCCAGAACTTTAGTGCAGGCAATACTAGCAGTGTCTGTCAGGCTGGTTTTCTGACCTATTTTAGGCTATTGCAAATTGGAATTAATGTTGCTTTCCTTTTCCAGTGGGTGGCAGCTGAGGCAAAGAGAAATATTTATTTGCTTGGAATTTTATATAGATATGTATTGAAGGAATGCAGAGTGAAGCCAGAGCAGGCCAACGCTTTATGGCTGTCTGGTCTGTGCTTATGTCACATTCTTTCCTTTTTTATTGCATCTCCTAGCTGGAGAAAAGGGCAAATCAAAGGAGCTCTTGTGTCCTGAATCTGTTTCTAGTTTAAATCTCCTCCGTGTGTATTGTTTTGTCGCTTATTTCCTTCTTCTCTTATAACTGTGAGCTCAATCTTTGTGTCTTTAGAGCTTTGCTGTATGTAAACCTAATTTCCAAGCTGAAAGCCAATAACTTGTTGCAGCAGTATGTTCATTTTCTCAGATCTTCATTTTGATTTTGAATGCAAAATCATTGCTGTTTTTCACAGAGCTCATGCCAGAAGAAAATACTCTCCATCATCATGTTACAGTAAGTGTTCTTAGTGTTTCAAGAGCTGTTGGCAATGTAGCAGTCCCAGCAGTGCTGGCTTTGTATGTTTGTTCTTCTGACCAGACCCTCTGAGGGTCAAGCATATCTATTCAAGTATATATTATTAAAATGATGTACTGGATTCAAAGTACTGCTTATCTGAAGCACGCAGTAGTGTGTTGTGCATTTAGTGAACATACAGTTATAAATGAAATGCAAGTAAAATGTATATTTATGGCAGTAATTCATATTCTAATGTGTAAATTACTGCATTTCTGAATATGGTAGAGATTAGGTTAAATGTAGATTTTTATGTTGTGAGAAGCGTGTAAGTCAGTGCTGAGAACTGAAGTCAGGTTGAGAATTCTTCTTGGATGTTGGAGCATCATTTTCCCCAAGCTGTGGTTGGGCTTTTCCAGCACTTCCCAGCACTGCAGGTTTTGGTTAAATACTTAATGCTGCGTCAAAAGAAGTCTTTTATTTTCATGACTAATTTTTTTCCTCGGAATGGACTAGTGTTTTATATTCTACGCTACGTGGTTATAGATTGTGTGGTTACCAATTAATCCCCATCTGTTCCCTGAAGAAATTAAGGTCTTCTGTAGGTATTTAAAGTGCTTAAGCCAGAATATGTCTAGTTAAATTGGATAACATTATTATCGGTACACTTGAGCAGCTTTGCCAAATCCAAATGGAGTCAGCTTATCACAGCCCAGCCTTGTCTGAGCTCACGTGGCATTCTACTTCGTCACATTTTGCACTGATGCAGTCAAATAAAGCTTCTGTAAACACAATCACTATAAACGCTTAAAGAGATTATCCACTTAAGTGGATACAAATTCTGCTGCTGTTAGAGCAAAGTTCAGCTTGACTGTTAGATTTAACTTGCAAAATTATTTCAGACTCTTAAATGGAAAAATATCCATTAAAAAAGAAAACCTTGTCCCTTTGCTGCACGTGAAATAAATGATGACAAATTACGAGGGCATCAAGGAGCTGGGCTTCATCTGGTTGGTACCAAAACACTGATCTTTCTTGTCAGCAGTACTCTTTGTAGTGACCTGAGATCGATAGCGTTTGTCAAGGGAAGGATTTATGCATTGTTTCTAGTGGAGATGAGAAATTCCCTACTTGTATTACGGTTTAGGTCATTTCTTCCTGGAAGTTGATTTCCTTGCTGCTTCTGGTGCTGCTTTCCTGTAAGTTGATCCTTGTACCAGAAAAAGTTCAGTGAGTCTCAGTGGAGGGATGTTGGGTTTGTTTGCTTTACCCGAACTGTGGGGGCTGTTCAGCTCTGCTTTGAATTAGAGCTCTCCAAGCCAGGCTGTGCGCTCAGCGCTTCTCAGTCACTGTCATGGCACATTGTGTGAGCATTCAAACACCTCGAAGGAAAGACAGCCATATCTAGGCCTTATGTTAGAAGCCCAAATAACGCTGCCAGACACATGTAATTGAAAGTTCTTGTGCTAGGCAAGGTGTCCCGGGCAGACCAAAATGGAAGAGTGTGTGCTTGTTGTGCTGCATTTAATTTTGTTTTAGTTACAAAGAGCATGCTATTGCCTAATAAGTAAAAGTTAAAGACAGCTTCAAAGGGCGAGCCTGCCCTCTGCATCTCTGTGCTTCGGGTGTTATTTATTTTGGCCTTTAGTCCTTGTTTGACATTCTGATGGATGAGATTGCAGTAAGAAAATGAAGAAGAGTGTGCCTACAATCTTCTGATCAGAGACTTACTTTGGAAAATGAGCTTAATATCACTTATGAATTGCTTAACCACTAAATCTCAAAGTAATTTGTTAAGGAACTTTGTGAAGCTACAAAAAGCAAAGAAGGTGCGCTTTGTAGTACCTCAGTCTCTCTGCTTTCCTACTTGTTTAAAGCTGAGATGACTTGGGGATGGGGCCACAACTGGAGCTGTGTGTGAAGCTCAGAGGGGATATCACAGGGAAAGCAGGATTGTTCTGCTGCTGTGTGACTCCTGATGTGTTGTGTAGCTGGGGTCAGCTGTGTGCCTGTTGCTTGCTCAGACACACGTGGGTAATGCACTGTGTGTACTGTCTGCTTGTCTGTGCTATTGCAGTGGCCTGAACGCAGATCCCTGCTGAGGGATCTCACTGTAGGATGTCCTTGGTTGGCAGTCCTGACACCTGTAGTTTGCCTTAAATGTTCTTTAGGACTTCACAATGTATAATGAAGTTTCTGAGAGATTTTTTTTTTCTTTTGCTTAGACTTTACAGCAAGAACTTACATCCTTTATGCGTGTGTGTTAATGAGATGGGGAGAGATTTAAGGGAGTAACTGGGAAAGGGGCCTTTGCCTTCTTCAAAAAGAGGCTAGAGAAGTTTTTTAGTTCGTTTGATCTTTTCACAGATTGCTGTTAGGCTCTCCCTTGCTGTCACTCCAAAAGCCGTGTTCCTATGCTGACTGTGTCCCTCTGATGCAATTTTTTTTGCAGCAAATTGGAATTGCAGCATTGTATCTGTCTTGCTTTTATCCAAGGTTGTGGCTGGAGATCTTGCAAATTTTCACACTAAACAATTTAACTGTTTTTGATCTACTGAATTCTAGACTGGGTAATCCGCAAGAAAGTCATGCTGTAATATCAGTGAGCAGAACCTTTTCCCGTTGGAGAGGTGACAGTAATGCAGATGGTGAAAACTGTGGTGAGTGCCTGTAGCATGTTTGGTGCAGCCAGAAGTTGGAGTCACAGGATGGATACAGGTGAAAGAATGCAAAGTGGGAGCGTGTTCTCTCAGTCCCTGAGCCTTTGTACGACATGCAAGGGCAGCAGCTGAGCTTTTTCTTCAGCATTTCAGTGTTACCATGCTCTGTGGACTTAGCACTCTTGTAACTTGTGTTCAGCTGGGATAGCTGGAGATGGGGAGGGATGTCAGAACAATTTCCTTTAGTTGTCTCTCCTGTCTCTCCCCACAAAGTTGAACAGAAGGGTTGTTCTTTCCTTTTTTTTTCTTTGCAAATTTATGTGCCATATTACATTCATAAATAACCTGTTGTGAAAATTTTGTTCTTATACTACAGGAGAGCAATTACATTCCCAGCAAGCAATATATCAAGAAGGAGAAGGCATGTTGCTTTTGCCCCTTTAATGTGGATCCCGTAATCCAGAAGCTGGTTGACTTGGACTGTTCATTTGAAAAATGCATTTCTAAGCTGGCTGCCAAATTTCAGACGTGTTGAAGGTGTGCAAATTGTGACCTGGCCTTTTGGCCTGCACTATGGGCAGGCTCTGTTTGCAGGTACTGCCAAATGCCTAAAACAACAACTGCAAACCCTTCAGCTTTGACTTTGAAAGAGTTTTTTATGATGTTTGAATGTTCCAAGCATGCAATTCAGAATGTTGCATTCTTCGCGGGTCAGCAGGGAGGAGTGGAGCAGTAGCAGCGTTCCTTGGAGGGTGTTGCAGCAGTGTAAGGGGCTTGCA
The DNA here is from genome assembly GCA_028571105.1 of Tragopan temminckii. NCBI lineage: Eukaryota > Metazoa > Chordata > Aves > Galliformes > Phasianidae > Tragopan > Tragopan temminckii. The sequence continues at coordinate 1,459,417 of JAOWBP010004220.1, forward strand.
GTGGCACTGATGGGAGGTGTCAGAATGGCAGATGAAACTCATCCTGTTAATTGCATGCAATGCTAACGGGGCTGGAAGTCACACAGCTGGGAAAGCAAAGTGCTGTTTTACCTCCTGGCCCAAGCAAAAGCCTGAAGTCTCTGTACGTCGCTCTGCCTAGAGGCATTTTCTGTCACAAAAAATGACCAAATTAGTCTAACATTTTTAGACATCAGTTTACCTATGCATATTTAAGTACTGTGCAGCCCAGAATATCAGGAAAGAGTTAGATAGGTCTTGAATTACTTGGGCTAATGAAGTAATGATGAACATTATTTGAGGAAAAACCAACTGAAAGCAGTTAAACCAGTTCTGTTATAGATGTGCACACTAAGGTCTCAATATGGTCATAATTTAGCTGCCTTACTAGCAGCATCATTGACATAAGCTAACTCTTATTCTTCATGCTGTAAGCTTGTGTTTCAAGAAACTGGATGATAATTATGGTCCTTTTCAACTTAGGCCATTCTATGATTCTATGATAAGAGTGAAGATTACCTGGCCAAACAGCCCATTTCATTTACATATTAATGATGGCAGTCAGTTTTTCCTTCTGTTACAACTGTTCAGATCAGTGATGTTGCACTTGTTAAGGGAGACATGGCAAGCAAGAAGAAGAATCAAACAGAAGTATTTCACTATTAAAACGTGAAGAGGGCAAAACATAATTATGGTAGTGCTTTAAGCATGAGAGAAATTAATTGGAGACCTCAAATTTTGTAGTTTTACTGGTCTGATTTTTGCATGACATTCTGGTCGCGTCAATTTTAATAGATAATTTTTCACAGAATTCTTTCAAGCTCTTCTTACATCTTTCATGCTGTATTCCCATGCTCCATTTTTTTTATCCTATGCCTTTTATTCCTGTGCTTTGGTGAGGAGTTGGCTGCAGTTCAATATTTTTGTTTTTAAATGACGTTTTATACAAAGGTTTGCAGTGAAGCCCATAGATCAGGAAACTCCAACAAGCTTTATTTTTCTGTCACTCGTTGGCCTTTGATTTCTGTGATACATAGTACCATAATTTCTTTGATAAATAGTACATAAGCGGCCAGTCCCAGTCAGCCAAAAGTCGATTTTTTAGAAGCTTTTCTATGTCAATTTATCTTTTTTTTTTTTTTTCCAGAGACTCATGGCAATTCAGTTGTGTTCCTAGGAAACTTAACTTTCCACAGAGAGCCCACTATTAAAACAAATAACTGACTCCAGTGGAAGTGCTAGCAGGATGCAGTGTTCTGCAATGTAGTGAATTTCTGAGATCAGTTAAGTAACCCTTCTGTATCCTTATTTTTTTATATGGAAACTGTTCTAGTTTTGGAGAAAATGCAAATTAACGGTCTCAGAAGAATTTGCAGGACCTTCCTATCTGAATTTAGCTAAGGATCGAAAAAGCCCAGAGGAAAAATGTGATGTGGTTAAAAAGTTGCATTTTGCCCAGCACAGAGTCTCTCAAGGCACCCTAAAAGGATGGTGTTGTTTTTCCCCTTTTTTTCCCCTTTTCTCTTTCTGAACACAATCTCTTCCATGTTACAATAAGATCCTCTGCAGTTTACAGTCAGATATTTCCAGGATCTGTCACAATAATGAGTCTGCTTGTATCAATCTTTTCAAAGAAGAAATTTAAAATATTATTGTTCTTTTTTTTTTCTTTTAATTGCTGAAGTCTTTCATTAACTTTCAGTAGATATTTGGTAGTTAGTGAGACAGGCAGTACGTGCTGAGCTGACACTCATGAATTGCTTATAGCTTGAGGTGCTTGGTGTAAAATTTGGAACGACTGCATTGCTATCAAACAAATCTGCAAGTGCACACGGTTCTTTACACTGAATTTGCCACAGCTAACTCCTGATGGTTTGGGTTAGTGAAATAATTAAAAAGAACTAGTATGACGTTTACATCAAGTGTAAGGGTATACAAGTAGAGTAACGAATTCCCGTAAAACCCCAGCTTTGAAAATGTTGTAGGATATAGAAGTCTGGGTTCTTTCACAGTAGTTTTTTGTCCTCCTTCGATTTTCCTGTGCTTGAAAGGATCTTTGTTCCACCCTTTGGCTCCTCTCGCTGTTGATTTGCAGGGCAGGGGTTTTCCTGTTCAGGGAAGCATTGGCTGGACTCAGCCTCCTTCTTCTTATGAAGCCCAACAAAGCAGTGTCGTCTTGGAACGCAGAACAAATTGGGTTTTATTCAGCTGGTACACTTTGGATCTTTGGTGTGTTCTCATTTGTCTCTTGCTCACAGAACACTCTAACATGGCAGCCATTTAATCTTTTTCAGATTACCAAGCTTTTGTTATGGCTCCAGAGTTTGATGACTGAAACTGTAATGCTGTCTTTGAACTGTGTTGTTTTTGTTTTAGGGTATTCCTCTCCCCTTCCTCCCCCACTAATGTAACTTCTTATGGAGCCAAAAAGATCTTTCTTGAATTACTGCAAGCGTAAACATGCTTTTCTTCGTTTTGCAAAGTTCTATCTGTTGCTCACTCTTAACTGTTTTCTGAGAAAGTGTAATAATTTTGCATTCTATCTTGGGGCTGACTGTGACCTAGGGAAAGATCCCCCTTGCGAAACATAGGGGTTCCTCTTTTGTCTGCCCTCCTGTTTGTCTACTGTCATTCATATTGAAGTTGTCTGTGTTCAGGTGACCTGGTGCTATGAAGCTTCAGCATTTGCAAAAAGTTTGTGCTTCTTTGGCAAGAGCTGCGTGTGCTGTTTCAAACAATTGTTCTTGACTACAGTGCAGGTACTCAAGGGATGGAGGAGCATGTGGTTCAAATCGATTGCTGCACCATTTACAATGTGGAAAGCTTGTCTCCTTTGGCCATGCCTAGTTTATCTGGCAAAACAGAAAAAGCGTACAAGCTACGAGGCTGGATTGATTCTTCTTGGTTCTGCTCGGTTGTCAGCTGTTGTTTCCTGGCAGGCGCAAGTGATGCCTCTGCTCCCTGAATGGACTCCATCACTGTGTCTCACATTTGCCATAGCCTGTTGTAGGCTGTCTAAATGAAAACTCATATGTCTTAGAAAATACAACCAAAAGAAAAAAAGAAAAAGAGGTAAACAGTGGGTCTGCAGGATTTGTGTTTTGTACTTTATTATTTGAATTTTATCAATCAAGTTAAATTTTTCTAGTTAAGCTGTGTTAGAAACAGGCAGAAAGAGTACTGTTGTACTGACCGCCCTGAGAAGGACACATCTGGTGGCCTTCTGGGTTCGTATGTTGCTCATCTACTACCTCATGTATTCGAGGAAAAATCCAAACCTGATGATGTGACTTTCTGTCTCATCCAAGCATAGTTAGCTGTGGCCAATATCCAAGAGTTTCAGAAGAGAGAATCAGGCCCTTGCCAAGGATGAAAGACAAGTATGATGGGTGAGTACTCTTGGCACAGATTGTTTCATTTGTTATGCAGCTATTTGAAGCTTCCAGATTTCCATACACAAGGGAGGAGAATTGCCTAGCAAGGTCAATGGGAACAAGGGATACAATGTGGAAGACACATTGTCCTTCTGTTCTTTGACAGAACAGTTCCTTTCATTCCATGGCCTGCTGGCAGGACCCACTGGACTGAGGTTGTGCCAACTCCAGACAGTGTGTATATATCAGTTTATCTCATCACTCACCAGAAAAATGAGTTTATGAAACGTTGGCGAGTGCCCAAATGAGAATTAATATACAAACAGCATCTGAGCCATCTTGTGGATATGTGAATGGTGCAGGCTGTAGTTGTATAGTAGCTTTCTTAGTGTATCAAGACTGGAAGTAACTGGATAGATTCTGTTTTTTTCCATTAATTCTAACAGTTTATGTCCTACTTTTGAGATTTCTTTCTTTGTTTAAACTGTGCATTGAAATGCAACAGAGAGGATAAGAGAGTTAGTACCTCTGCAAAAACTTGAGTCACTCAGTGTTCTTGAGACATGGAATTATCCTGATACTAAAGAAGAGAAACAACAAGAGGAATATTAGAAGATTCTCACTTTTTTCAGATGCTAATCTCCTATTTTGTTTCTAATTATGTCTCCAGAGTACATCCCAGATAATGTCTAGTCCTGTCCTAAGAAAGAGATGTTCTGTGTGAAACTTTAAAAACTCTTCTGTCCCTTTGAGGCAGAAAACCAGTCTGCGGAACTTAACATGGTGATTAATTTAGACATAGCGTAAGTAACTGAAAACAAGTCTAGTAATCAGAGATGTTAAGCAACTTAGTTAAGTTTGCTAGCAGTCATGCCTGTAATGCATGTCAGAGGCTATCACTGCTGTTTTGAATGAATCATTTGGGTGACAGAAGTCTTAATTCATAATTGTATACATAAGATCACAGAGCATGAGAACTACCTATTAAATACTTCTGCGTTGTAATTTCACTGTCTCAACATTGGAAAATTCTTCAAAGGAACATGAGTTTTTTTGTGATAGAACTTTGTTCCTGTAGATGTTAAGCTGCATGAATTCGGATAAAAATCTATCTGGTGCCACACAGTAATACTTCTGATACTCAAATGGCAGTTAGCTTCCAGAAAAGTTGCTCAGTGTTTTCTCTGAAGGCACAGTCTTTCTTCAGCTTCCTGGCAAAAGAGGAACTATTGCTTGGAAATGAGCCAGAAATCCGTGTAATGAAATACCATGGCTCAAACAGTGATCGGCACCAAGGGGGAGATTTCAAAAGTCCTGCAGCATCTGGTCTGCTGCTTTTTAATTGTGTTCCTTCTGAAACAGAAAGCCCCTTGCCACCTTCACTAAAAGATTTTTTTTTAAGTTATTGATAATAAACACCAAACTTGATATGGAGCATTTCTAGGGGCAAAAAGATCAGCTAAAAAAGCTGCTGGTGCAGTTAGCTTTTCCATGCATCTGCAGCAGACAACAAAAGACAATGATTGTAGCTCTGTCTATGGAATTCCTCCGAAAATCTTCAGAGTTTCTCCATTTTAACCATTTTTTTCCCCCAGAAATGTTTTTATCCAGCTATCCACACTGTGAGGCATGAAACATGGGGTCTTACAAACCTGAACTACCTCTTGTCTTTAGCGCATGGAGCACTTCTCTGTGGGAGTGCAGGAACCTTGGAATTCAAGCTTTCATTTTGCAAATCTAGCCCTTATGGTCTGCATGTTGAATGAGTCTGATGGAAAGCCAAGAACCATCTGGAGTGATTTTAATTAGCTTCAGGCTCCACGTCTTCGTAGAATTCTTCAGCACAAGTGATCTGGTTTGAGATAAATAAATATCTACGCATATATTTTCTTAAACTTGCTTTCTTCTGATTAGAAATTCTTCTAGACCCCACAGGTGAAGGTTTTGGAGCTTGAGAGAACTCGGACAATAAGGCTGGGCAGGAAAGAATCCCATAAATAGCCTTCTGCATCCAGGCATGTAAGTGGCTCATTTCTTTGAACAAAGATGAAAAGGAAAACAAAGGCAAAGCTTCTCCATTCTCTGTAGGTTCTGGGATGTATGTAGGGCTGGCAGGCTGCAGACAGCGTGCGTGATGAGCCTTGGTGCAGTTGGTTGCTGCCTGGAACAGCAGTGTGCTGTGCTGTTGCCAAACGCATGATTTGGTGCTTTCTGTGCATCTTTTGGGGCTCAGTGATGTTAGCCTGTCGGGTGCCAGAAAGGGCTTACCAGTGGCATAACAGCTTAAACTTTTGGGGCTTTCTCTGTCTGCAGCCTAGGACCGTTCTTGTCCTTCCTCTTAGTGCAGCAGGAATGGCCTTTCTCTCCAATTCATCAGCTTAAAACAATACAGTTTGGTTTTGCTTAAGCTGCTGCAGGGCAGGAATCTTTTTTTCAGGGCTGATGCATCCAGCACATCCCTTCCTGGTGTGTGTTTTGGTGTACGCCTCCTCCAAAGAAAGCGTGTGCTTCTTTAGGAGCTCTAGTGAAGCAGCTAATTGTGGTCCCTGGAATGCATCCTGACAAGGATGCCGCCACCTCCCAGGTGCATGAGAAATGAAGTTGGCAATGTCTTAAGGTCAGAATGCTTACACATGAGCTGTTCATTCCTCTAAGTCATGGAGTGCATGATTGCCAAGTTGTAGCACAATTGTGTTTGTTTTTTTTTCTACACTATTTAATGGCTTACATCTTAGCACGGGGAGTTATCTGTTAAAAAAAAAAAAAAATCAACATCATATCATTCCACTCATGATGGTTTTGTTCTTTGTTCTTCAGTAGGTTTTCTTAGTTGACTGCATGTTCCCGTCTGCTCCCCTATCTTACTTGAGCTGGAATATTTCCATTTACAGGCTTTGCAAAATGTGTTTTTTACATCCAGACTTGATAGTTGCTGTCTGAGGTAGTGGTGTTACCCTTTGAAACGTGTGTGAGTCATTTGTTAAGCTTCTGCATCTCTCCTTTACTCTGTGTGTTGGCTGTTGCTGACTACTGTCTGCACACCGTGTGGTCCTAAACATTTATTTCAGCTACTAGATACCACTGAGAAAACAACTCTGTGCTTAAGCAGCTCTGCTTTTGAGTATGTTCTTTATTTCTGTTAGCTGATCTTAGTCGTATTTTGCATTATGTGTTCTGTTGGCCTTCAGTGTGGTGTCTGAGCATCTCTTTCCTGCTAGATGCTGAAATGTTACTGTGGGGTGTTTGTAAACTTGCAGACAGAGTGTCTGCTCGAGGTTGGTGTGTTCCAGTAGAGCTACCCAATATTTTGACAACTTCGTAATGCTTCAGAGTTTCCATTGGCTGTTTTGCTATCTGCAATTCCTCTACCAGTGAGGTGGCTTGTGACAGTTATTCTGCAGACATGTCTGTGATAGACAATTTCATTTTCTTAAATACAGGCTCTTGTATGTAACTGTTGTTTGTGGGATTGGTTCAGCTGGAGTAATTCTGATTTGTTGCCAGCTGAGCTGAGAGTTGGTGCTAACAGATTCCTTCTGTTCATAATATTCTAGTTTGCGCCTAATGTCTTCATAAGTAAGCACTCTGGCAAGTGTGTTTTATTAGGGCTAACTAAGGAGCAACGAAGTTAAAGGGTTTCTCACAGTCTTGGTGCATCAAGGTTAAACACAAGGGCAAAGGGTAGTTAGTGGATCTTGGCTCCCCTTGTGGGCACTAGCCCCTCACTCTGTGCTAACAGAAGTTGCTGATTACTGCTTTGTAATCTAATCTCTCCCTGTTCTTGTTTATTTAAAATGTGAAAATGAAGTTTCAGTGATTGTTTATAGTGAGTCCAGCAAATTTTGAAACTGAAAGAATGCTGTGATTTCTTTTTTTTTTCCTTATTTGAGATGCCTGCTGAAACTAAGGCAAGCTGAGCATTTGTACCAGAATGAGGGATGGTGACCCTTGGCTGTAGTGTTCCTCAAAGTAAGGAATTTAGATCAAGTGTTGCGACACTTGTATCAAAATAATTCTTCATTTGTGTGTAAGGAAATAATAGAAGAATGATCATGTTTGGAGCCCAATCTTGCCATCAGTTATGCTCGGGATACCTTCCAGGCAGATGGTCAAGTTGGTTGGTTTCAAAGCCCAGCCACCCACATGACCCATAAAATTGCTCTGGGCTTCAGAGGACATTATTTGTCATCTTTCTTAGGTTTTGAGTGTCAGTAATTACCGAGTATGTTATCACAAAGTGATTCTCATGGATTTGCATTTAAAATCTATCAAAGAAATTGAAGACTACCCAGCACGTATATTTAGTATTATGATAACACATGCTACATTTTACTGGGTGCTGTGCAATTTTAACTAATCCTTATAGTATGTTATTAACATACTGTGCTCTGAATAGCTTAAATAGCTCTTTCCTTGATAGGAGGATTTCTTTGCTCTTACCATAATGGTAGAATCACTTTTGGTTTTCACGCCACTTGGAACTTGTTCCAGACCCTTGGAAGGAGCAGCTTTTGAAAAATGTCTGTTCAATATTCTTGCTTGTAATTGTGTACATGTGTATCTCAAAAGTGAGCAGACAGTCCACAAACAGCTCAGAATGCCACTTGGATATTTAGTGCAGTTGTTTTCAACTGAAGTCTTTAAGTTTGCTGATTTTGTTTCAGATCAGAAATAGAACTTACATGCCTGGAACTACTTAGAAAGTAATTGTAATGAGAGATTACCGTCCCCACAGTTCAGAGCTATATACGTAATCACCACTGCTGGCCCTTGGCTTACGAGTAAGTAGGAAGCTGGGAGTTTCTCAAGAATGACTCACCCCAAGGAAGAATCCTAATACTCTTCTCTTGTGTCTGATCATACAAACAAATTAATTAACTCGCCCTACATAATGCATCTTCCCTAATTTACCAAAAGATGGTTGATTAAGTTTTGATTATATGTTTAGTAACTCTTTGCCCCTAAAGTAGAATTGCTGCTAGGAACCTGTTAGTGGCCATGCTGACACCTTCCTAGAAGTACAACTTTGACTTCTTGTTTCTGAAAGCAGCTGTAATACTCTCGACTCTTGAGACTTTAGACTATGACCCTTACATATGCTGACATCTTGCTACTAGACATACTTTTCTCAATCCCTTCGATCAGCTTTACTTTCTAGTGAATAAATGGTGTTAGTGGGAATGGGCCGTGGAAGTCAGCCACAAGTGCATTACAAGCCTGAACAAAATTTTTTTGATTCTCATGCCAAGATCATAAATGTATTACTGTATTCCTCTGAGTCTGCACCGGAATCTGAAATAACCATTGCTTTTTGTAGCTGTTGTAACTTCGGTAGATTATGCTAGAGAAAGTTTAACTGTCTTTTAACCTTGCTGCTACAAATTACCCAGAGAACCTCATTACTTTCAGTTTAGAAAGCAGAAGCTCTAGAACCTCTCGGATCTGCTTTTCAGTTTGACGAATTCTGTCTCTTGTGCAGTGCCTGAGTTGCCATCATTGCAGAACAGCGCCGAGTACTTGTGTTGTTTGTTCCTTTTTGTATCTGACTCAGGGGAAGCAATTCACAGAGCTTTTAGTCAAGTCTGGAATAACTATGGAGTTAAACTCCTGTGTCTCCTAATGTCCCCATTTGTACAGGTCTGCCAGCGTTTATTGACACTGCACTGAGCAGTTCACGTTATGTGTTCTGAGCAAGGTCAATATACTAATCCAGTTTGCTGTGTGATTAACACAATGTATTAATGTGAGTGGGTAAGAATATGGTATGAACATTATTTTAAAGGAGATATTTTCAATTTCTCTTAATTTGCTTGCTCTTGTTGGCTGTCTTGTATCTGCACATCTTCCACTGTAAATGAACTGCTCAGAAAGTGTGTTAAGGTGATTTGCAATGACAAGAAAGAATCAGGGGCTCTGAGCACCTGATGGAGATGTAGGTCTCCCTGTTCAGTGCAGGGGAGTTGGGGAGACAGCCTTTAAAGGTCCCTTCTGACACAGATTATTCTATGATTCTATGTTTGGTAGTCAAGTTTATACCAAACCTTTAATGTACTTATTGAACGTATGCTGAATATCAGGATGACTTGGTGCAGATATTCTCCTAGCTTTTGAGTACTGGATTAAGAAGGCCTTGACCTTCAGCAGAACGGAGTGTAGTGTGGGGAGATCATTATGGAAATGATTCTTGTTCCTTGGCATATCTGACTTTTGTGCATGTTGTATATATTTGCATATCATACCAACAATCAGTATTTATCAGTACACATTCTAAGTGAGCACACTCCTTACAGAAGGGAATCGTGGTGTTCTTTTTCCTCTTCACATTTCCTGAGATGAATTTTAAGTGTTCTTTTATTTTAACTCCCATAATTCTTCCATTTTCTGTCAGATAAATTTAATGGCTTAAATAAATCTAATTTCTAGAGGTTTGATTTTAGAGCAGTTAAGAAAACCCTGGCCACTAAAGCTCTAATTGGAAAACTGCATTTTGGTTGTTTCACAACCATACAAATTATATTAACAGAATGACTTTGTAATTAAACTTTCCACCATACAGGCAAGTACACTTTTCAGCATAGCCCTGTTGCGGGTCAGAGTAAATATTTATTTTCTGACTATTCCCACAGCATCACAGTGGGGCTGTGCGTTACAGCTGCAGATGGAGCTCTGTGCAGCTCTTTCCCACAGAGTCCAAATACACTGGGCCAAAGTTGATTGCAGTTTTGTTTACTCAGTACAGGGGACTCTCAAATTATCCACGTTGTGGACTGCCTTTTCCTTAGGTGTGTTACAGACATCTTAATTGCTCTCTTCAGCTGTGTTGCTTGCCTCTTAGTCATGGTCACATAATGGCTCTGGGGTTCAGCACTAATTGCAAACACGGAGAAACAATATTAGAACAGTGTTTCTATACAACAAGTCCTGTAGGGCAAGGAAATATGTGGAGCTGTGGGGGAAAGGGAGCATCCTGCGGGCACTGGAGTGCTAACCCTGGAGGGCAGAAAGGTCTCTGGGCTGAGCGGTGCCGGCAGCATGGCTTGCTGGAGGCAGTGGGAGAGCAGCACACACTGCTTGTTCATTTGAGCTGTGCTGATGAGTGAGACAGGAGATATGGCCGTGGCTGTGTGGCAGTGCAAGGTACTGCAGATGAACAGAACGCCAGGGTAACTGAGTAAGCTGTGATTAAGTAAGCAGCGCAGTTAAAGGTAAGAAGGAGCTGCTTGGCACTGAAAGGAGGAAAGAATTGAGACAGCTAATACTCAGAGGAAAGATTCGGAGGCAAGGCTGGGCAGATTGCTAAGGGTAGATGCACTCAAGCAAATTACACCACATGGAAAGCAAATTTCCCACCCCATGCCTGGGGACGAGCAGTCTTTCCATGCTGACAGTTAAGAAAGGGATCTGCTCTAATTGTAAATGGGAACATTGCATGTGGAACCAAGATTGTTTTGGTTTTAGTGCTTTGCTCCTCTTCTTGTTTTCTTTTCATTACCCTGCTCATCCCTTCATAAAGTACAGTTGTACCCTGGAGACTGGGAAGAGCCTGGTGTGCATGGTGTATGCTATTGACTTAGCAGCATTGCAGTTTACAGCTGCTTGGTTTTCTTCTCAAGTTTGTCTGTGTTGGTAGTAGCCGTGTGCTATCCTTTGTAGCTTATTGATCTAACAGAAGTGACATCCTAAAGATATGCTTTGCATCTACAACATGGTACAGGTGATATCTAGTGATAGCAGTCTGTGATTCAGTGAGAAATATGAAAGATTGCTATCAAAATTATCACAAAGGAGCACTTCTGTGGCAAAAGAACATGTACAGCAAGAGGGCAGAAATACTTAGAAGCTGCCAAGGCTTTAACTCAGTTACCCATTTAATGATGGAGGAAATGATAGGCCATGATGAGCCAGGAAAGCTTGTCTGTAGGAAAACCGTTACGTGCTCCATTGCTGCTGTGGGCTCACTGAGACATGGAAGCAGAACTGAAATACAGATTGTGTTCATTTACTTGATTGGGTAGTCTGCAGATAACCCTTACAAGTCAGTTACCAATGTCTTTTCTTTCTACAAGCAGTTTTTTATATGAATTTTCAAGTTTATATTTTCTCTTTCACGATATTCTTTTATGCAGCGATCCAATTATGTAGAAGCACAGGTGCTGAATTGTAATGATAAGGAAGCTATTCGATACCTACCTTATATAAAATATATATAAAGTGTTTTGTGTATACAAACCAAGCACGTCATTTTTAAATGACTCTCCAGTTTTAAATAGGATGAGTACTGGCTGGACAAAGTCCTGGCAGGCAGTTATGCCTCTGATCGTCAGACCTGTGCTCATCCTCCAGAAATTTGGGTCTTTCAGGGAGCACTAGTGGTATTTCTGGAAGGTGGCCAGGGGGTGTTTTTGTCATAGAAAAAGTCCTGCTGGTTTGAAAGTCAGAACAGTTGAGTGTGTCCTGCAACAGTTATCATATCAAGCAAAATTCTGGCTCATGAAATCTCAGGGGGGTTTTGTTAGGCTTTTTCTTCCTTGTTTACTGTGCTGTATCCCAGATACATCAGTACTTACAGCTTTTCTTCCCCAGTATGGGTACTAAAATGATGTATTTTTATTTACTTAGTGGGAGATTACTTAATATGGCTCTTAGGCAGACATCAAAGTGTTTAAGTAAAAGCAGCATCTGAACTGTTGCAGAATGTTGAGTATATTTAAACAAAACTCAGGCAAAGGCCAAAATTAAAGTTTGCTGTTTTTATTGTGTGGATTAAAAGGAAGGAGTTAAAATTGGTATTAAATAGTACATCATCTCACCTTCAGTTAATGTTACAACTTTTCCTGTGAAAGGCAGTATGACTTAAAAACAGCCCATGGCTCTCTTAACATCCCTTTACTCTTTAATGGACCTTGCCCATACTTTTGTATATATTCTGGCTGGGGATGCCAGGGCTACTGTGGGGCTTTAAATGTTCATTTCCTATAGAAAGTGATCCAGGAGGAAGGAAGGGAGACAGTTAAAAGCAGTTTGTGGTTTCGTTTTCCTGCTTTTGGCAATCTTAGCCTGAGCTTTTGTATTACAGTGAGGTAAACGCCTTTAATTAAGTTTGATTAGGTTCACTGCTTTCTAATTTCTCATTATCAGTCATTCATTATTCAGCATGTCCTGTAGGTACCTCACTGTCTCAGTTGTGCTGAGTTCATCTCTTTATTTCAGATGAGAGGTGCTTTCGTCAGCACATATCCCTCTGCGACTTCACCGTTTGTTTTCAGTTATTATGCTATAGAAAGTCTTGACTAAGGTGATGTTTATTGGTAATTAATACTTATAATTTGTGCTGGCTAACCTCTGGAAGCGGACTAAATATGTCTGTGGCCCTCAGGGTAAAATATGGATTCTCAAAAAATTTTTTAAAAAAGAAGAAAAATAAAAGGAAGAAGCAGTCAGAAGGGAAGGCTGGATCTGTTCCTGCAACTCAGTATACAGTTGATGATCAAAACTTCTGGCTCCCAAGTCTTGTGTCCTTTTATTCTAAAAGCCTTGATTAAAAGCATGCATCTAGGAACTGAATGTGGATTTCATCTGAGGGGGCTATCTGAGCAGCAGATCTCCAGTGTGTATGAATGATGATACAGTTCTCTTGGCTAATGGATATTGTGTCTTTCCAAATACTTGCAGGGTTAGGTCACAGTGCTGGCGGCATTGTGGAGTTCTGGCTTGGAGGGCTGTGTCTGTGAGAGGCCCTTGCTCTGCGTAATCTGTTCATGTTTTTCAGCAGTGTGAAGAAAAACTGCTCTCTAATTACAGTGTTCATTAGGCCTTTTTGTGGTTTTCTTTTGTTTATTTCAGTTGAATACACAATTCCTCTTTTTCCATTTTTCACTTCTTTAGTGTTCCTATAGAGATGTTAACCCAGGATGTTTGAAATAAGATAGCATTCCAGTTTCTTTTTTTTTTTTTCTCCTAAACAATGATTGACATACTATCTCCGTGGTTCTTAGCAGTGTACGTTAATGGAAGAGGCAGGAGATGTATACTGGTTGTAAAGGTTCAGCTAAAGTGTTGTCACATTGTTTTCTGTTTGGTTTTAAGATGTTGTTGGTGTTTTGTGTTGCTCTCTGTGATGCGTATCTCAAATTCCAGGAAATTTATGCTAGCAAAGAAAATAAGTTTTGTGCACATAGTACTATACCAGAAAGAAAACCTGGAATGGTCATAGATCACAGAATGGTTTGGGTTAAAAGGGACCTTTAAGGTCATGTAGTTCCAACCCCCTGCTGTAGGCAGGGACACCTCCCATTAGCCCAGGTGGCTCACAGCCCCATCCAGCCTGGCCTGGAGTGCTTCTCTTGAATCAAATACTCAGCGAGAGTGAGGATGGAGCTGAAGGTTGGGCTTGGTGTGCAGCTCCTCCTGAAGGACTCCAGTGGAGCAGACTCACTCATTGGTGCTCATTACGACACTGCCTAACCTGCTGGCAAAATTGGTCTTACAGGACCCAAGTAATATCTTCAGTCCAGTGTCTCTATTACTTGCCAGTGGTGTTCTTTCTCTTTGAATGCAGAATTCCAAGGCTTTTTGTAGAAGTGGGACAGGAGGAAATGTAGCTCTTTGGAAATCAGTGGAGAGTGAGCTTCCAGGCAGCGCTGACAGAAGGGACCTTAACCTTGCGTATCCAGGCAGAGAGCTAGTGACATGTTGTGTGCCCGTTATGCCTGAGAAGACAGAGAGCACTGATATCAGAAGCTGAACATGGAGGAGATGATTACTCCTTAGTTACGTGGTACCTAAACAGACACAAACTGCTGGGTTCTCTGTGGCCACTGCCCTGCAGTTTGGTGCATCTGCAAGCTGCAGGAGGAGGTCATCTTTCCCCAAGCTTACTGGTTGCTTCAGGAAAGGCTGTGAACCTTCTTGCAGGGCTGCCTTGTTCCTTTGGAGGAACTCGTATTCACATGATAAACTTGGGTTTTGCAATTGAGTCATGCTGACTAAATACTGGCCAATTCCTTGAGCGCTGTTGAGGAAGTGGAAGCTGACATGCAGAAGGTGCGCAGGACTCTGCTCACTGCCAGATCCAGGCCTGGTGGCTGGCTTGGATCCTGAGCCTGCTAAGATACAGAGGAAGTGCAGCTTCATCTCTTTCACTGTAATGTTTTCCTCTCGGGTAGAAGGAACTGTATTATTTAATTGCTGAAAAAAGTGTGCTAAACTTCAACTTACTTCCCTTCCCTTGTCCAAAAAAAGCTTCCTAGTTAGTCCTAAGAAACACAAGTGCAGAGTTAGCATTGTTTGCCTCCTTAATACTCCCACAGTGTGATTTTATATTAATGTCTTGTTCCCACACCTAGAGCTCCATAACCAGCTGATAGCCAGCCTGCTGCAGTAGGTTTTCCTTGCCATTGCAGTGGTTTGTGCTGTCAGAGGTAACAGAGTTTGGGGCTTTAGGCAATTTTTCTCCTTGTGTGTGGTTTTAATGTCTGGTATTTGTGATGGAAGTTAACAAAGAGGATTCCTTTGCGCTCTTGTTTCAGGCTTGATTTTGATAAAGGTGAAAGGCAGCATGCTTGTAGTTCTGTCACTTACTTGGATATTCCTGTCTGTTCAAGCAGGAAGGAGAGCTTGGGAGTTTGAAGAAAAAAAAAAAAGAAAGAACAAAGCGAATTAAACTTACTATTTCTTAGTTCAGAACTCGCAGTTCAAAAGGACAAGTGGCTGACATGACTTCCTTATTCCCATGTAGCAGTTGTGGAATATCAAAAGCAGCAACTTTGCTCCTAATGTTTCCTTTCCAAAAAAGGGCATTTTGTGCTGCTTTCCAGAAATTTGCCCTGGGAACATTTAAAGACTTGGGAATAATAAATACAGGGAAAGCATCAGTAATTTTTTTGGCCTGTAAGTGATAGGGAAGTATCACCAGCTTATAAGACAGCCATAAATTCAGGCAGTTATGGGACTGTTGAGCATGCAGAAGAGGTGTGGAAACACGGAATTAACCATGTTTCTGGCCAGGCAGGAGAAACCCCAGGAACGTAGCTTATCTGGCTGGATTTTTTCCATGCTATTGCAACACAAGTAATAAGAGATTTTATTATGTCATTCTCTTTTTCTGGTCTTGTTCTAACCCAATAAAAGCAGAAGTATTAAAAAAAAAAAAATTAAAAAAAAAATGGGAGAGGGAAGGAAGGAAATGGTAGCTACATTTTTTATTTTTGAGCTATATTTGTAGGATATGACAAATCATTCTGCATGTACAATTGAATAAAACAAAGCTGATCCCAATATATATATAACTTACACTAGAGTTTAGAGGATTGCCTTTTTGTAGTTTTGATCTGGGAAAAAAAAAAACAACATATAATTTGACAGTGGATTTGACAGTGAGTAAATTGAAGTGTGCTGTTATATTTCTTGTCAGTCTTTTCTCACCTAAGTCCTTTGATATAAGTACTTGTAAATGTTTTTAGAATTATTGCTGCAAAAGTTGGGCTGCCTTAAAGATGTTCTTTTAATGCTTGACTTCCCGAAGGTAAGTGCATTTTGTTAAGTATTTGCTAATGCTCTTGATGCATTGCTTTCCTCATGCATTATATATTTTGCTTTTGTAAGTATAGTGCGTTAGTTGTAATTTTAAGGTTTATTTTTATTTTGTTTGTAAGATCTTCTCCATGTGATAGTTCATCAGAATACTGCTGGGAGGCTTCCTGCTTCTAATTACCGCTCTTGGATTCCACGGATGGATCTGTCATTTACTGGAGTAAATAAAAACTATAGATAGTCGCAACTTGAGTAGCTAAATAATAATGTTTTTTTGCCTCCTCTGGCATCTGTCAGCATTCAGCATTACGTTGTAGTGTTTATTGTAGGTACCTCATTGGCTACAGGTACCTTTTCAGCCTTAAGCTGAAATAGCAGTGGTGTCATAGTCCATAGCGCTTAGGGAAGTCCAGCTGATATAGAGTGCTGCAGTCTGCCTTCTTGACAAGGCTGATAACAGCAAATATAACAAAACTCTTTAAACTGGTTTCTTTTCGAGAGCAACTTCTTCCCCCGGAACATCAAATAGAGGACAGGACCTGAATCAGAACATGTGAAAATTCTCTACAGAGTAGCTATTGGTCTGCAATGTTAAAAGTGATAGGTATCATGATGACTTTGATTCAGGTACATGTTCTACAGCAAAGTTACTGCTGCTTCTGTCTTGAAGACGGTATTTTGATCAGCACAGTGTATACCTGTGAAGAGAGTTATTCAGGAGCAGTAACCATCTTGACTGCTTCGTGTGTGTTATTCTGCAATGTAAGCAAAAAACACCATGAAAGGGAATAATCAAAATGCAAATGTGCATGTTAATGGTGTGCACAGGTGAAGGATGTTCGTCGCATTGCCAGTATCTCTACCTGCAGACTTTCCTGTGTTATCACTGTTAAATTCTCTAAAGCAGGAGAACCTTCCGTAGGAAGTGCCCAAAAAGCTGGGTCATGGTTCTGAGGCTTCTGTGGGGGCAACAGAAGCTGGGCAGTAGTTTGTTGCTGTCATTCTTGAACCTTTTGTACATTGCTAGAATGGAGGAAAGGAAGACCTGTTTTTTAAAAGAAAAAAAAAAAAAAAAAAAAAAAAGCAACACTGCAAGTTGGAAATAACTCGTATTTCTGCATCTTAAGAAGCAGAAGTTATTACTATGGGTTTTCAGGGGTGAACACCCATTGGTCAGTTGTGTGTGATGCTGAGTTGTGTGTGATGCTGGCTGCTGGTGTTGGCGTTCCCCAAAGCGTTTTTGTGGCTTTGGAAGTGATTTCAGCAAGGAGCTGAACAGAAAGCAGTCATTCCAGGGAAAAGGCATGACCCTGGTGTGTGTGCAGCTGTACATCCATCGGCAAAATGCAGGGACTTGGTTGCTTTTCTGACCGTTACAAGGAAACCAGAGGCTCATATCAGCAGAGGAGACTTCTCATTTTGCTTTTTGCTTGAATGTATAGATCTGTATCAGTGATGGACAAACTGTTCCATTACTTTTTAGTCCCTTCAGCGTTCTGTTCTTAGAATCATAGATTTATAGAGTGGCTTGGGTTGGAAGGGACCTCAAGGATCATCAAGTTCCACGTCCTCTGTAACAGGCAGTGCTGCTAGATGAAGTACTTGATGAGATTGCTCAGGGACCCATCCAGCCTGGCCTTAAGCACCTCTATGGACGTGGCATCCACAACCTCTGAGCAACCTGTTCTTGGCATGGCAATATTTCCTTCTCCTCCCACTATGTGCAAAAGTCACGACTGCTTCTTTGCTCCTGGATTGTATTAAAGGTGGCTCACTGTTTGCAGCAAGGAAGAATTACAGCACAAGGGAATCATGACAAGCAGTGTCTTCAGCTTCAGCATGAGTCCCCGATAGCTGCTGTGCACTGCTGGGAGGAGAGGAGCTAGTCCCTTGTGTCTCAGAGGTTTTCATTCTAGAGTGACATTGAAAATTAAGCACTCACCCATCTGATGCTGGCATCGCTCTGAAGAAGTTTCAATTTTCACTCTCTTCTCTCCATACTTATTATAGTCAACAGTAACATGGTTGATTTTCTTTTCATATTGAATACGGTCAAAAGCTATCAATTTTAAAGCAGTCTGAAAGTTGATGTGGGTTTTACAGAATCTACTGTAAGTGGTATTGAACGTAGCTTCAACTTGCAGTAGGGTGCACTGGGATCCTTGTAATGAATGTTCTGGGGAGCATTGAGGAGCATGGTCTGAATGACTGTAGCCATGGGTACCTGGTGCAAAACAGTGCTTCTAAAGCATCTTCCCAGAGTGGTTTTTTTTCTCAGTTGCAGTATTTTTGGAGTTTCAGTTTCTCTGCCAGTTTGAATAAAATCACACACTTAAGGGAAAACACGTTGGCTTTAGTGCTTCCTAGCAGTAATACAGGTCATATGAGTCCATTGTGAAATTGCCTTCAGGTCATAGCTGGTGGTTTATAGCAGTTCTTGACAGATGTGGTTCTTACTTAAAGCTAGAGTCAACGCTTCGAAGGAGACCAGAGAGGTACTTTTGTCTAAATTGCAGTGAGCAATATTATGTATTACTTTGGGTGCTTTTGCTTTTCAGATGTGACAAAAGTTTGGATGAGCAGGGATTTTTAGAAACATTGTTGAATTAAAGTGAATTTCTCTTGCTGTCAAAAACAGTTTCAGTAGGGTGTATTCTTGTTGTTCACAGCAGTACAGCCAGTATGTGTCAAGTGCAATAACTTAGTGTAGATGAAGATTGGAAAGCAATTGAGGAGTGAATCCTAACCCTTCTGTCTTTACTTAACCAGCCTCCCTGCATCTCAATATGCAGTCTGTCATGTATAGTGGGATTTTCTGTGAAGCCACTGAATGTACCTACCTTTCTTCAAAAAGCAGAATGTCTAAGGGTAAAGAAACTTGGCAGAAATAGGTAGTTTCTTATGTGAAAGTAAGATGTTTGTAACGTTTTTCTATTAAATGGAAAAACAGAAAGGCATCTTCTAGTGCTTTTTATGGTAACCTTGAAGGTAAGCTCTTGTGACCGTGATCAAAGAATTTGATTTTGGTTTTGATGTTTCCTGCTGACTCCTTAATTGCTTGTGTTTAGCACTGCATTTCTGAGTGAGGATTTGAGATGGTACTCAAGCCAAGTGTTACGAAACTAAAACAAATAACCATAAACAAAAACTAAGAAACAGTGTTTTGAGAAGCAGAGTTGAAAATGTGTCCTTCAAAGCAGATTTTGCATTAGATCATCAGAACAAAGGAAGATTGCGTGGGTGTACAAAATCCACATTTCTTTGTACCTATTTCTATTTCATCTGTTAATTTGCTGTTGAAGTAAATGCCTAATAACAAGCCTTGTGTTCTGCTTCAGACTAATACTGGCTTCAGTTTGGGTGAAATCAGTGCAGTTGTTAGTTTAGCTTTGTCGATGCCTTCTAATTATTTTGTAATTGTGATCTCTAGCTGGGTTTTCCCTTCCAGCCTGAGTTATTCTGCAACCTGGTGATTTTTGTCAAAGTTTCCAGTGGGAGCTGCACACCAACCTACTTAGCTTGTTTCTGCCTGTGGCCTGAGTGAGTCCTAAAGGTATTTCCCTGGAAATACACTATGAATTCTGGTTCCTTTTGCATCTGTACTGAGAGTAACAGTATGTGATTTGGTGCTGGTGAGTCATACAGCCCATCACTTGAGATAGCCCTGAGCACGCTGAGCACAAGTCTCTCTTAGGCAGTCGAAATACATTCCTCAATAAAGCTCTTTATGAGCATGGCACTTAGGCTGCCTTTGTCTGAGGGAGGTGTCAGATCGTGCTTCTACAAAAGCTGTTTGGCTCTCCTTGGGAGGCATTCTCAATCCCCAGTCTTATCAAATAGTGCTCCAGGCCACATTAACCAGTGGATTGGTGTGGAAGGGCTGTTATCTCACTGAGAGTCTGGGTGAGCCCGTGGCTCATCTAAGGGGCAGCCACTGAAGGGAGAGCATCTCTTGGACCTCGGCTGCTTCCTGCAAGGGAGCACTGCATAGCCAGAGCCCCTGCAGCAGCAGGGTGCGTTTCATTCTCTCTGTGTGTGGCTGCTGGCCTACCTGCAAATACTTCCCCTGGTATCGCCAAGAACGCGTCAGAAGCAATTTTGTTTCTTCATAAGTAGAGCGAGCAATGGTGCCAAGTAATCCTAAACCTGCTTTCTAATTTCACCTTACTCTACTGAAGAGAAGATAGGGAACTGCTCCATTAATAAAAACTAGCTCAATAAATGTTAGAGAGTCATTAGACTTTTTTTTTCTTTTGCAAATTGTTTCCATGTAAGAATACTGCATGGTGCCAGAAAATGGTGTTAGGAACTGTATTCTGCTTTGCTGCAAATTTCATAGCCTGCTATCTGAATGACTGTTCTGGGCCTTAAGACTTTAAAGAATGTTAATTGCTTCTCAGGTCAATGCCATTACATAATAAAAATTAAAAAAAGGCAAGCGTATGCAGGATTGCTTAAAATGCTGTTCCTATCTGCTCAACCAAGCTAGTTAACAATCTACAAATAAAGACCAGCTCAGCCCACTTTTCATTCTTTTTTTCCATCATCTCTTCCTAGCACCTTGTTAACTCTTTTCTCCTAATCCTTTCTCTGATTGCACTTAGTCATCTGTTAGCGAGGAATGCTGCTTCGTTTCCTTTTGAGTAATTCATGTTTCCTTCACCAAACAAGGATTGGTGTTCAGTGAACTGCATTGCTGGAGGTGCTGCAAACTGAGCAGAAATCTGCTCTGTGTTTAGGAACTCTTGAGAAGGAGGGAAGACAAGTGATACACCACTTAGGTGATTTGGATTCCTGCATTTCCTGGAAGTTTAAGCCAAGTGACTCAGTGTTGTCATTTTGTATTGGTAGGAATATATATTTAAATATACTCATTCTATTTAGTCATACAAGTGGCTCCAAAAGCAATTATTTTTTTATTATAGGAGGGAAAAAAAAGGCAATAAAGGTATGCAGTTTTTCCACTTGAATTTTCCACTGTGTCTTACTTTGTAATTTCTTTGATAATTTGTGTCTCTCAAGTGGTCTTGGTTGACTAAAAATTGAGAAGGATCGAAGTCAAACTGGGTACAGTTAAAAAGAGTGCCTTATGTTGAGACTTTGGTCATACTGTTGTTTCTTGTTTTGGTTTGGGCTGGTTTTACTTTGGGCTTCTGGTCTCAAAGCCTCATATAGGACTTCTGGATTTCAGAGCATGGGTTGTACTGGTTGTGATGGCTGAGCTCTGTGCACTGCTTTCTCACGTGTCTCAGACCAAGTCTTCTATTTGTTTATTTCCACACAGGTGTGTATCAGCACTGCTGTGAACAATGGCCCCTTTCTTACGGATATCTTTCAACTCATTTGAGCTGGGACCTGTGCAGAATCAAGGGGAACAACTACAGCCTTTCTGCGCTATCAAGATGAAGGAGGCATTGACTACAGGTGAGCTTACCAATGGTGGCACTTTTTCATTATAAATAAACTGTTGAGAAATACTGCAATCCCTCTTAGTCTGTAAATGGTAACGTGTCCTGCTATTCCTATCATGCCAAGCACCTCAGCATGAGCCTTTCTTTCAGAATGGGAGAATTAACAATGGCTTGTTTCTACCCCCACTGTAAAATGAGGCTTCTTTGTTAGAACTCTCTTGTCCATGCAGCCAGAATGCTCATCACTTGGCAGGATGAAGTCTAAGCTTTCTTTCTCCTGCATCAGCACCACCAGGTGAAATGCATTGTATTCACAAAATACATGGTGAAGCAGCTGAAACACTTGAAACTCTTGAGTTGTGTCATTAGCTTTATATGACATAGGTTTGCAAATGTTAAATAAAGCGTTGTTCTCTCCAGTTCTGCGAGCAACAGACTGCACTCAGAAGGGCTCTGCAAGAAAGATTGATGTAGTAGAGTATCATTAAAAGGGATGCGAACAGCAGCAAGTTTGAGAATACCCTTCTTGTGCAGACAGCAGTACATTAGTTTTATTGCCTTAGAGGATGAATATTAACGACAAATGTATTCGATTGTTGTAATAGTAACTGAGGCTTTTGGCAGAACTACTTGCTTGGAATGTTTTGCACCCAGTTTTGTTAGCATCTCCTCATTGAGCAGGCCTGCAGCCTTCAAAGACCGCTTCTTCAAAGGTTTAAAATAGATTCGAATATTTACCCAAAATATGCACTGCAACCAAACAGGGTGAGAGAGAAAAGCCTAGGAATTGCTGTATGGATTAGACCAAGCCTTCTAAATCCTGCCTTATGTTTCTAGGGCTTCACAAAATGCCAAAGAGTGCAGGAAAAGCACAGTACCGCTTCCAGAAAATGCTGTCATCTAGCAAATGCATTAAGCTCCAGATAGATTCTTTCCTAGTCTGATGGGAGACGCTCTAAAGAAATGGTGTTCAAAGCACTGATTGTTAGAACGTGTGGAGGGGTGGGTCTAAATAAATCCCCTTTACAGTTTGTCAGCTTATGTTTCTTTTTGGCAAGTGGAATTGTCCCACCATTTCTCCTCTCTGCTTGCACCTATCTGTGAAGTAGTGAAAGATGGGGGGAAGGGTGCTGTGAACCTCAGAGCAGTGACTAGTTGGGGGTGGGAGGTGCTAAGGAAAAGAAACTGATGCTCCTGTTGCTAGTTTGACAAGGGTTGGAATAACTTCAGTTGGGTTTGCGTAATGAAGCGTGATTGAGAAAATCTTGTTATATAAGAAGAAAATAATTTGCCTGATGATTAGGCATTAAGCCAATTCACAAATATGAAAAGGAATTTGAAGCCACTACTGTTAGCAGAGAAATAACGGAGGCCTGAATTCAGGTGTTTTTAAAGGCTGTTCGTTGCCCAGACTTAAGTGTTCAATTACAGGCAGATACTGTGATCTGTGACAAGTCTCGATTAGTATGATTTTAATTATAAAAGCAACATGGATGAGCTGGAGATCGTTGCCATTAATTCGGTGGCTTCTTCCAGTTCTCCATAGGGTAAGAATGTGCACAGTAACTGAGCAAAGCAGGTCTTAATTGAGGCATGGGAATAGGGACACTTCTGTGAATGGGATGAAATAGTTCTCCTTCCCACTAAAAAACATGCAAAGATTATTATCAACTCACCTGTAAAGTACTGCTGCTTCTGCAAATTGTGAATTATCACCAAAGGTCCTGCAAATGGCTGCAGTTCCTTGTACCCTCAAGGATGCTGGCTGAAGCATGCCTTTCTGATGAAGGAGTCTGGCTTTAGCAACCCAAAAAAAAGGCTAACATAAAATCCGTGCTGTGCATTCAGCTCACTTTTAGTTCAACCTTACCTTTATTGTCCGTCTTTATAACCCCTGAACGATGTTCTCTTTGAGCTTACTTGATATACTTTCACTATATTTCCAAATTCTTTCATAGCTGTGAATAGCAATTACAAAGCTCTGAAGGTAGGCTTGCATTGCTAATGTTTCTGAGTTTTTCTGTCTGCAAGATTGCCCAAATTTCAGATAGAAGCATTTGACTCAGTCAAGGAGGAATGCTCAAGATCGCTGTGAAATGACAGAGGTCCTCAGGTGGCTATGTGAACATTTTAGTATGCCTTTTGACAGGCAGAGTTTGGTTTGCTTGTCAAAGCTGTAATTTGTCATGCTGTTGTGGATAGACCTTCTCTAATAAGGAAGGATGCTTTTCCTTACACTTGTGTGGATAGCTCAGCACAATTGAGCAACGTGAATCAAGCAAGTTGCTTCTGAATGAATGTGGTCTTTGCTCTGTGTTTCCAGGAAATTGCTGGATTTTCTTTTCTTTAAGAGTTGTCTCATTCTTCTTTCATTGAAGTGAATGAAAATTTGATGGTGGCAGATCACACTGCAGCTTCTTGGGGAAGGGTCCAGCTATTTAATCTGCTTTGCTTTGTTTTAATCTGCTTTTATTTTATTTTATAGCGTAAGAACAGATTGCACTCTTACAGGAGGAAAAAATATCATTCAGAGCTGAAGAGACATTTAGAAAGCACTTTTATTACAGCAGATAATCCTGATAAGCAGCAAAAAATGTACAGAATGTACGAAATGGTTTTTAGTTACCTGAGTACAGACTAGTTGGCTTAGGAGCACATCAGAGAAATGCTGTGGAGGTGGCATCATGTACGAGAATTGCATTGGAAAAACTGGATGTGGTTGTTTAGAAGGCAGTAAGTATCATTTTGGATGTGCCAGTGAGATTACTGAGATGGCCAGGTCTAGAGATACACTGATGCCTGTTATAGATAGGGACAGAAAACAGCTGGTTGGTACACTAACCTGAAGGCAAGGAGAAATGAAGGTTACAGGTGTCTTTACTCTTTAACTACACAGGGTCTGTGTGTGCTGTATGTACCTGTACACATAGGGCCTTCTGATGCTCATTAAAAAGTGGCAAGCACAGCAAAGGGAGTACAGTGTCAATGAGAGGGACTTGTTTATGAATAGAAGTGCAAGGTTGGGATAACTTGGAAGTGGAAATGTGGAACTTCTCATCTCTCTGCCACAAGTTTCAATTTAAACTTAGGTCAGCATAACATCTTTCTTATCTTCTAGCAGTGGGTATTCACTATAATCAGATAACACGTCATGGAGATTGATGCCAGAAAGCAGCTGTGCAAATATTCCCTGTTGGAATGCGTATGACTAATCCCACACTGGCTATTGTCCGCCCCAGTCTCTGGGGTGGCACAGTAACACCTTTGTTGCCTTTACATATTCTGCTCGTCCGGGTGAGCTTTGCCTTTTGGTTTTACAGTTTCTCTCCATTTTTGATGTATCTTTCAGAGAGAGGAAAAACTCTGGTTCAGAGGAAACCCACCATGTATCCGGAATGGAAGTCTACTTTTGATGCCCACATTTATGAAGGACGCGTGATTCAGATTGTTCTCATGAAAGCAGCAGAAGAGCCATTATCTGAAGTGACTGTAGGTGTGTCTCTCCTGGCGGAGCGCTGCAAGAAGGGCAGTGGCAAAGCAGAATTCTGGGTAAGGAAAAAGAATAATTCCTTAAATTTGCTGGCCTGGTTCTGCTTCTTCCAAGCTGAACAGACACTTTGTGCCTTTTAAACTATGAGTGTTTCGATCCCTTTCGCCTGTGTAGCAGGACTTATAAGACTGTTACTTTAGCAGCCTTTTTTGAAGCAGATTATATACAAAGTTCAAGAAATTGACAATAAAACCAGTGACTTCAGTGTATGAAATATTGATATAAATCACAGAGTGCCTATTTTTAAAATCTTAATGCTTGTTATAGAAATCAACTTGTGCTTAAATTTGATCTGATTGTTGTAATTCCTCCAGAGAATAAAGAGAAGCTGATTCTAAGGCATTTCATCTTGATATTTCTGTTTTACAGATTTATTTTCACAAAATGTTTTACCTGGCTTGATGCTGCTTAAACGGGCATTTGTTAATCCTCATTTATGAGTTAATGGTATCTTTTCTTGCCTTTATGCCCAGTGGTTTGTAGATCAAGTAAAAAGGTGTGGCATCTTGCTAAACCTGCTGTTTGCTCCTGTATCATGCTGGATGCAATTTTGAGAGTTGGATTCAAGAGTATAACGTAGGAGATGAAGTTAAGGTCTACTGTAGTTTTAAATACTGAAGTTGTTTGTTGTCAAACAGTGTAAAACCAAAGAGCAACTGTTAAGTAATTGTGTTTGAATGATCTTTAATTACCACTGTAAACATCAAATAAAAAGGAAATTAAAAATGTATTTTTTGTGTCAAGAGAGAAGTAAGTGATAGGAACAGGCAGGATCAAAACCATAGGCCCACAGATCTGAAATACTGAACATATTATTTCATTCATTCAATTGATGAGCTGCGATGAGTTTTTGATAAATTACGGTTTTACTGATAACATCTTTATAAAATCCTATTCTCTACCTGAATAAGCTAAAATAAGATTTCTTCCTTCTCTTTTCATTCAGTGAAGCTGCTCACACCCTGGTCTAACAAAAAGTGTAGTGAGAATGTGATGTGGCATTAATGTTGCACAGAATTCTATAATTGTATCAGATTTTGAAGCAACTCTAGTTAATGTCCTGCACAGCCAACATTTTTCAGAATGGAGAGAAAAGATTCAGAAAGGAGTATCTAGATATCCCATCATTTGGGTGAGAGCTGGGTGGCTAGGTGCCATATTCTAGCCCAACATGCAGTTGTAGGTAAAGCTGAATTCCAGACAGTTTGCACAGAAAGTACGTGTATCTGGTGCTACAGGAGCTGCTCACCTCTGTATTTGGAGTATGGTCAATGCAAAAGAAGTATTTTCTGAATACAAGCAGGTTTCCTTAAAATCTCATGCATAGTCTCATATTCAAAGCCTGTTGGGCTGGACTGTTGCTGAATTTGCCCAGGATGCTTCAGGAGAAGAACTTTTCACTGGCCACCTAAAGCAGGATGAGCGGATAGTTAGTTGTGGATATGTCTGATTTGATGGGTCTTGTTGCTCACAGAAGTGACAAAGCTAGTTCCCCATTGGAAAGGGGTGGATAAATCAATGGTAGGTCATCCTGAATGCTAGATAGAAGCACCAGAGGGAGCATCCAGTTGTTGCCTTCCTTAGTGTGGGAATACTTGTTAAGGAACTATTCTATCTATCTCAAGTACATTTTTATTGTAAGTAGCAGGATTTTGCTCTTCTGAGTATGCACAAGTCTACCTCACCAAAGACATCTTGAAGGTGAAAAACGGAAAACTTAAGGTGATGTTTAATTAATTTACAGATCTTGCAGATTTTTACAGATTTTGCAAGCCAGTAATATCTCACTGGTTTGTGTTCATCTGTTATGTTATGAAATTGTACATTTTTTTCCCCACCTTAACTTGAATTCTGGGACAAAAGCAATTATTTAGAACTGCTGAAACTATTAGCATTAGTATTAGTTCAGCTAGTTCAGTGGTTTGAAATCTTTTGCTTGTTATCCACAGAGCAGGTACCATCTAGTCACCTTCAGCATTAAATGACCTCAGTCATGATTTGGGTAAACCATCGTGCTCAGCAAAGGTGTCACTTCACTTACAGTAGATTGGAAGATTGGCTTTGTTTTTGGAGAGGAAGCCAGTCAGTAGTTACTGAAGTCTTTGCCTTTGTTAGACAGATGTTTCTGAGTGTCAGACAGTGCCTTAGAAATAAAAAAAAATATATATGAAATTGGCCATTATCCCAGTAGGGCAATGGGATTTGTGGAAATATGTTCATGGGTGTATCTAGTTTTTCCCAAGTTGTATTAACCCAGCAGTACTTTGCTCCAAGGTAAAGACTGAATCTGATTCTTTCATGCTAATAGTTTCCTATCTTTTTTGAAGGCCGCAGGCTAAGAAGTAGTGGTTAGTGAGCCTAGGCTTGAAAGACACTTGTTTTTTCTCTGGGAACTTTGTAATGATGTTGGTCAGTAGGATTTGCCAGAGAAACCATGTGTAACAGTTTGAGGGAAAAAGCAAAATAGATGTTGATGCCATTGCTGTTTTTCTGATGATGTGCGACAGTATTTGGTGTATCTGTGGTTTGTGCTGTCAATATTGTTATTAATTGTTGTACAGACTTTTAAAACTGGATTCCTGTGCAAATTGAATTTACTGAAAGTAAAAATAGATGCTGATGAAATTCAGAAAAGAGAAGAGAACGTGTAACAACAATGAACTGTAACTGCACTGAGCTGCTGGGTCGACATCAAAGCGATGCAGCATACTAGTAAAAACAGTAAGATAAAAGCACCTGGTTCAGCTGCAGCCAAAAGATATGGAATAGGATCACAATCCAGTAGTTACTGAATGCTGTGCTTTGGTTGCCTAGAGAGTAGTGTAAGCTCTTGGGAGTTTCAGTCTATCACATACTTCACCTTTGGTATCTTTCTTTCCACAGCTTGACCTACAACCTCAGGGGAAGGTGCTGATGGCTGTGCAGTATTTTTTAGAAGATGCAGGTAATGTCAGCTATATTTCCAGTTCAGTAAAATACAGGATGTAGCTTAAAAAAAAAAAAAAAAAAAAAAAAAACACCCTGGTATACTGAGTAGTTTTCTTATTTTATTAGTTCATTTTGCAGGTTTTTTAATTTGTTTTGTAGGGGTTTTCTTTGCTTTGGTGGAGTCATGGGTGCCACATTTGTTAATTTCTAAATGCCTTCATACTCTATAGTACTGCTGCATTCAGGCACCCTGGGACCTTTAATATGTCTGTCTTCGTGTTTTGACTCAACAAAAAAATACTGAGTTCCTGTTTTAAGCATAAAGAAGTTAAATGTCCTGTTCTAATTTATGTGGTAAACATGTTTCGTGGATTGGGGAAGTGGATCTGATTTTCCTGGGATTCAGCTGTAGTACTTGTTAGTCATGGAAATCAATTGTAGCAGTTGATGAATGGTTAAATATTAAATGCAAATCCTATTAATGTTCTGCTGCATCAGATGAAGAAGTTAACAGGCCGTACGTGTTAGAAATCTGCACACACTGGAAAGAAGCTAGGAGATGAGAGGAGGTAGCTGATTATGAGAGTGGGAAGCTTTAGGTACACCAACAAAAACAAATATTCTAGCAGGGATTTGTATAACTTTCCTAAAGGAAGTGATGTAAACCTCACAGCTTGCTTAACTTTCCCATACTAGAAGTCACGAAAGCTTTATTTATTGGGAGTCACTGCTCTGTCGTTTTAGCTTATCAGTCTTACGTGGTGTAGTACCGTGTTTATAAATAATCAGTGGAGAGTAAGCAGTAAGTTTGAAAGCATTGGTGTAAGTTTGGGTTTTTTCATTTGGGGTTGGGTTTTTTGCTTTTTTTTTTTTGTGTGTGTATGTGTGTGTGGTTATTTTGTTTTTTCTTTTTTTCCAAATATATACAGGGAACATAGTTCTATTCTCATAGAACTAGTAGATTTTAAAGGTTTTTTGTACCATATGTGCAATCTGCATGGTAGCTTCAGGAAAGGCTGCTAAAGATAGATCGTGATATGCAGGAGGTGACACTGGAGCATCTCAGAGTTGGTGTTTTAGCTTTGCAGTGGCAAAAAGAACACAACCCAAAAGCTGCCTGTAGTCTTGTTACTTCGTTCTTCTTTATGAAATATTTATTCTTTAAAGCAGTATTTAAAAAATAGATATATTGGTGAATCTGAAGAACGATATGCAAAAGCATGTCTCTGAAGGTTGAAATCTCTGTTTATGCACCAGTGATATTCTGTTTGACATTCAAACTGTTGTGAACCATTATGTTAGGAAACTTTTGTCTTAGACGTCATCATTGCTTTCCCACCCAAGGCAGCTTCATGGGGTACTGATGTGATGAGGCTCTCTCTGTTCAGCAAGGCATACAGAAATGTATTTGTCCAGAAAGCTTAAATGTCTCTCGACCAAAGGTGCACAAATCCTGCTTCATTTTTTTTTTTGATTTTTCATTTTATGAAACTGAAGCTCCTTCCCTCCATACTGATGTGAAAAACAGTAGAGGTTGCATATGTGTAATTTGCTATAAAATGTTAGGAAGAGGTGCTGATGTGTGCTGTATATACTATAAAATGATTGCACATTGTTATTTGTCAGATTAAATTAAAAATTGATACAGCGTTGTTTAAAGTCCTTTCATTGCCTTTATTATTAGTGATTGAAAACGGCAGTAGATGAAGTCTAAATAGTGAACAGATTATTAAATCATCCAATCTTACTTGAAAATTAAAGTTGACATTTGCAGTGTTTCAGTTAAGCCTTCTATTTTGCAGTACTCCACTTTTTTCCCTGTTTACCTTCCAATTTGTAGGCAGTGACTGACCAACCCCTTTTTGATAACTGAAGTACAGAGTCATTAGAGACTCCTTTTCAAGACACAGTTATCCAGCTACGTTTTGTGAAGGAAAGTCGTTCAATCTGATGCTTAGGATGTTCACATCCAGCATCATTATATTGTAACATACACTGCTCAGTGTTACAGGCCTGTTTTTGTGTCTGTATATTGCTACGTAGGAAAGCTGTGCAGCAATTTGCACTTGTCTTTGCACTGCTCTAAAATACTAAAAAATGCTTGTTCTGAAACTGGCATTCCAGCTGTTCCTAGGTTGAGGTATTGCTGCCGTCTGTGTCCTTGAGTTGTAGGTGGTAGCTTGCATTTGAACATCTCAGGCACTTTGCAGAGGTGACAAGCTTTCTTTGGCTCGTTTTGCAGATAGAAGTTTTGATTTCCAACCTTTCCATCCAAGTAGAACACATTCTGCTATCTCTATAGAAAATTGGTTTTCTTAGCTTTCATAGTAAGCAGCAGTGCTGAGAAGTAAGCATGGTACTGCTTCATTACCAAATTTATTGTCAGAGAATAATGGAGAGTAACTTTCTTGGAATTAACGGGTGTTAAATTTGCTCCATGGTGGGCTGCACTGAGCCGTTTTGCTTATGTGTTTGTGCATTCTCTCTGCAAGCTGGAGTCTAGTTAGTAGAGGCACATTTGAAAAGTCTGCCCAGTCTTGGATGCTCTTTTCTGCCCAGGCAGTGACGGCAGAGCCCTGGCATAATGCTGCTGAAGAACTTCTTTTGCCTTCTGTCCTGGGATCTACAAATAAGTTTGTGCTGGAAATCAAAGCTTGTCTTCTAGTGTGTGAAGCAGAACAGCAGGATGTTGACTCCTGTTTTCAAAATACTGCTTTCCTTCTCTCTCTCATTCTCTTGTAGTATTGAAAATAACTTGTAGTTCTGTAAAGCATCTTTAGTTTTAATAGGTGGAAGTTGCAATGTGTTTAATGCTTCCATGGCTCCTTGTTTCATTAAATGTAATCAATGACCTTACCAAGTAAGAAAACCCAGGATCACGGATGTGGTGTGCTGTACTGCACTTGCTCTGTTAGCAGCTTTGGGAACACAGCTTTTGTTCTTGGTTCTGAATTCTGACTGACTGTTTTGCTGCTTTCAGCTTCCTGAAGTGTTACCTTCAGCTGCTGGCAGGTGGATCAGGTTTGCATGTGAGCTCCTGATATCTGAGGTATCTGGTTTCTGGGAGGGTAATATGAGCCAGGGAGCAGCGGTTATTTGGAACGTGCTTTTCTTGTGTGTGCTGTGATGAGTGTTGGGTGAGTTTGAGATCTGAGAGCTTTTCAGACCAGAGTTTTTCTGAGGCCTCTGTGAAGAATAGTGACATAAAGAACAGATTCACAGATGCTCTGTTGTCATGATCTGCGTGTTGTGTGGGTCCAGATTTGACCTGTGTGCAGAAGTGTGCTTGCACTAATTTAACAGAAACCTTTTTCTTTTCAAGGAAATCAAACATTCACGGTTGGAGTTGTTTGTTAAGTGCACAATTGGTCATGTGTTTGGTTGGGAAGGTAGCTAACGTTGTGCAGGCCAGAAGAAGCTCGATATCAAATGTATGTTTGAAATTTGAATTAGTTGCAATTTGGTTGGTTTTTCAGTTAAAGATTGTGTTTTCTGTGCTTTTGTATTTATTATATGGATTATATTTGCCTTTACAAAAGGTGCTAGAAAGAGTTTGTAAATGGATTTGAGCTGCCTTGTTAAAGCCTGCAGTGTAGCTGCCTGGGGCCGAGGCAGGTAACGTGACATTGTGCTCCAGCTTTGAGTGCACGTAGTATGGGCTTGTGCAGGTATTGAAAATGGAGAAGATGGCTTAAAAGGAAAGAGAAATACCTGGCAATATTAATATTCAGTCTGTAAGTGAATCATAATGATTGCAAACCCCAAAATAGTTTAGCATAGCAAATTTGTGTCACAGAAACACAGACTTCTGGGAAACTTGTACTTCTGTGGATGTTTTTTTGTACGGATCTGAAGAGCAAACCTCTCCAAGACCAGATTAGAGAGAGAGTTTGTTCCAGGAAGGTCTCCTCTGAGAGAAGCAAGATTTCTTTTTTTAATGATTACCCCGTGAGATTAATATTTTTCTTGACTTAACTTTCAAACAAAGCTAACTGTGAGGCAGTAGAACTGCAGAAAGACAGAACAGAAATGTTGGTGAATTTTATAGTTTACAGTAAAGTTTCAGGCAAATCTCCTTCAACTCTATCAGCCATTTAACTCAGGAAACGTTTTGCCTGTCCCTGTTTGAAGCAAAGTCTCGGTTCTCAGGTTCTGCCAGTAGCATTGGTTATCTTTCCGCTCTTCAGATTATAAACAAAATCATGAAACGAACAGGATAAAGTGAAAAATGAACTCTGAAGATGAGGAATATTTTTATATTCTCTTTAAAACTCCTTTTGTTTCTTTTGTAACTTGGGAGATCAAACTGAGACAACCTGACATCTCGCCTTGAGGCTCATTACAGTTCAGCACAGTCCCAGCAGTGTTGTGTTAGGTAGCTCAGCAGATGTTCCTCAGGCTGTGGTTTGCCTGGTTGCAGATAGTCACAGGGGCTGGTGCTACAGCTGGACAGTGTGCACACTGGTATGGCTGCAGCACCTGCGGAGAAGTGCAACGTTTGCACTAAGGCATGCTTAATGAGTATGTGGCACAGGGCAGCACGGGTCCTTTTGTCACATCAACTGCAAGTTGTGAGGAGGATCCTTGGAATATAAAAGCAGTGTGCCACTAATAAATATTAACTGTAGTTCTCAACAGAGGAAGTAGATGATAGTTAATGGAGCGTGCTGGATTCAAAACGATCACGATGGGCTCCGGGCAGCTGTTGCAGCAGAGGTCACCAGATTCTAGTTGCTGATTCAGCTCCATGGCTCTGGTTTTGCCTGCGCAGCACAAGTGTGTCACCTGGGGAAGTTCTGGCAAAAAGCAAAGGCTTTCCCTTGGTGTTTCTTCCTCTCTCTGTCTCCATGCTGCTGTTGGAAAACATCCTTCCTTGCAGTCATTAGTTCTCTCTGCATCTCTAAAACAAAGCCTCTGTTCCCCGAGTCTATGTTTGGCTGAACTTCTTAAAAACTTGAGCAGTACGCACTAAAGATAATTTGCACATTAACGGTAACTTGCTAAGTATAGCTGTAGTAAATGGAAATGATCTATGCTATCATTTTGGAGCCATCTCAGGTTCAGATGTACATGCCATACAGCTGCTGTCCAAACCTCACAGTATCTTCAGAAGTGTGCAAAGTGCTTTCAGCTATGCTTTGGTATGTTGCTTGGTTATGGCAAAGGTACGTAATAAGGCAGCTGTTTGTGAAGACTGTTCATTCTCATGTGCAGATTTTGAAGTTTCTCCGTGCTCCAGGATTCTTCATAATCAGAGTATGTTGAAGGAAAACATTTTTTTTTCCCACATCTTCTCAAGTGATGCAGCCCAGTTTACTAACTACCCATTAAAACTAGATGCCTATCTAATACATTTCTACTAGGTTCAATGTCAGTTTTCCAGACAAGGAGGAAACGCCATGATTTTCCATATCTTGATCTACAGAGTTATCTGGGAATTTTGCACACAGCATCAGCAGTACCAAATTGCTAACAGTATATCAGCATGAGAAGCCATATTCTGTTCGCACAATGGTGAATCTTGTTTGTTGCTTGTTGTAACGTGGGGAAACCACAGTGTTCAGACTTTAGGAAGACTTTTTCCCCAGTTTGTTCAATCACAGGGTATCTCCTTAAAACACGTGAAGAAACAGCATTCCTTCCTCTGCTTTGTTGCTGTTACTGATTAAATCCCCCTTCCGAACACATACTTTTCATGCAACAGGCAGTATGAACTTTTACCAGCTCTTGACATGCTTTTTTTTTATCTTGCTCACACATTTCAGTGTGTGGTTTCCCTGAAGCATTTGAGGGGCAGTGGGTGTGATCTGTGTATTTGCTCAGCAGGGTTCAACCAAAGGATAGTACTGTTTGCAGACATGAGTGAGCCTGGAGTGCAGCAGTTGATGGGAGTTTTTGTTGGGTGAACTCAGTGGCCTGTTTGAACAGCAGAAATGAATCCTATTCCTAAAGAAGTCACAACGTACATGGTGTCAGTGCATCTTTTAAACTCATCAGGTAAAGACAGGGTGGGTTTTTCTCTGACCCAGATGGTCGGTTTCTCAGAAAAGTGCTTTAATATCTGATGCTAAAAACCAAGGGCTTTTTTTTTTTTTGATAATTCTTTGCAGTAAAACGCTTAATCTTTTCTTAACCTCTGAACTGACTTTGACCTTTCTTTTCTACAATAGCCAGTGCTGCTGTAGGCTGACTGCTGTTGTCTGTGACTGATGAATTAGCTCAGGGCACTCAAGATGGTATCGGATGATAGATTGTCTTCCAGGTTCAGTGGTCTGTTGGAACTGCAGCAGTAGCAGACAGCTGATAAAATGGCAAAGAACAAACACATTTAGCAACAAGAACAGGGCTCTTGGGTAACTTAGTGGTAAACGCAGGCATTGTGGTTAATGTGACTTGGCAAAGGAAACAAGGCTGTTTCTATCAGTACACGTAGGTCACTCCAAAAGTAATGCCTCCTAGTGCTGGCCACCCTGCACATGGGGGTGAAACTAGATGATCATTATGGTCCTTTTCAACCCGGGCCATTCTATGATCACAGAATGATGATGACTAGTCTTTCGTGTTGCTGTCACCACTGCTGAAGCACACCACCCATCACTTCACTGTGCTTATATCCACCAGTTGGTCTCTATAAACATTCAGCAAGTGTTGATAAATGTCAGTTAGTGCTAATTTTTCTGCAGGGAGAAAGGGGAGAAAGACAGTGACAGCCCTTTGTTTTATAAGCACTTCCATGTCCAACACCATTTTGTCTGTCTCTGCTGCCATCTCTGTTTGGCAACAAAATGTCACAGAATATTGGTAGGAAGGTTTAACCTCAACTGCCATCCCACTGACATCTGCCTCTGACTTTGTGGGCTGAATAAAATAGGAGGCATTCCTTTTGGAGCAGCCCTTATAGAAGGCAAAGCACTGCCTGACACTGTTGAAAGGCAGCAATGCCATGGAGTAAATCAAACCCCAGTTGTGTTGGCAATGGGAAAAGTACTCTTATGGCTTTTGTGTTGCTCCATGGTTGTGAAACCTCCCACCCTGCAAAAGGCAGTCTCATTACCCTAAACTTTGCAGCACTTCCACCCTGTAAGCCGTGGCCATGTTTTTTCTCATTGAGACCCTCTAGCTGCTGACCAAAACTGATGTGGTTAGCAATGCACTTGCTCCTGTGGTTGATTGAAACTTATGTCTTTCCCTGCTGGATCAGGATTGTCTCTTATCAGCTCCTTTCTGTTCAGAAGAGATGTGTCCTACAGTTAAATTGCCAGTTACCCAGTCAATTTTGATGCACTTTTATGGAGTTATTTCCTTTACAGACTCCTCCTACTGTTTTCAAAACGTGTATCACTATAGAGTCTTGAGTTGTGGTTGAAAGATTATGACATAGGAGACTCACTTTTGTGATACAAACTGGGAAGCTTCCTTGGAGATGGGTAGAAATAACTATAACCAGTGATGAAGGGTCTGTATGGTCCAGTTCTCAGCCAATTCCTGAAGGCCTGAGGAAATTCGTATTTCAAAATGAAACAGCCATGTGGTCCAGTGATGACTCTGAAGGTCAGATTCAGAAGGGCATACAGAGTATGAAAAGGCTTCTGCTGATGGAGAAGATATCTTGCTTCCAATAAAACATAATTTCTCTTTAATATGAACTAGAGCTTAGAATTTTTCAAGAAACGTCTGTAGTTGTCATTTCTCTAGTGAGCCTGTGCTACTTCTCTGCTTCTTGTCAGCTTCATTTGCTGAAGACTTCCTCTGAAGGAGGAGGAGTGGGAGCTGCCTGCAAAAAGAACGCTTAGGAACCAGTGCCTTCATATTCTTTGTCCTTGTTGTTCTGAATGTCTGCAAGGATGATGGAGGTGTAAATTAGAAATACAAGCTGGAAACAGAAGAGGAAACAATATTTTGGAGAAACAAATATTAGTCTTGGTAATAACTTAGAATTAAAAGTATGTCTTCTTGTCTGCCTACTTCTCCCCTTAGATTGCAGACAGTCAATGAGGGAAGAAGAGGGAACAGTAACTATCAACAGAAGAGGAGCTATCAAGCAAGCAAAGATCCACTACATCAAAAACCATGAATTTATCGCTACCTTCTTTGGACAGCCCACGTTTTGTTCTGTCTGCAAAGAGTTCGTATGGTATGGCATTAAACTTCCCCCACCCCCAAAGGATAAATAACTGTAAAATTCCCTCGTATATTGAAATAAAACGTAGGTGTAAATTCATCAGTAGTACAAGCTGAGAAGTATTTACTTTCTCAGACTTTGAGATATGAAGTAGCTGATAGCAGAATAAAGACCCATCAAGAGCAAGAAGCTGGATCAATTTGGTAGGAAAGTCATTCTAACAGTAAGCCAAATCAGGAGGAATTTCCCTGTGATTGAAGCTTTGTTTTTTTCCTTTGTTCTCCTGCTAATGTGATAGCCTTTCAGAACATACTACCTTTATTTCTAAGCCTTGTCTTCCTAAGGCAGAGGGTTCTGAATATCAGAATTTAGACCTGTTTATTAATGGGAGCAAATGGTCCCATGGATGAAGAAATTGAATGACAGTGAAAATAGGAAAAAAAACCAAAACACTTGTATTCTAGCGAGCGTATACTTACATGATTTCCTTCTCTATCATTTGTTTTTCAGGGGGCTGAACAAACAAGGATACAAATGTAGGCGTAAGTTGAATTTTGTCTTTTTATTGTATTACTTTCTACATTATTTTATAGATCTAATTTATTTTATAGATCCAGTAGTTACCTTTGGAAAAAAAAATCCTGTAAATTTGCACAAACATTTACATCAGTAGATGTTAAACATAATTTTTCTGTGATGATCTAAAGTTTCCTAGCTGTGATTCCTACTTGAAATTTTAGTACCAAGATTTAGACAGAACTATTCCTTTAATGTGTATGTAATACACTGGAAAAGTTGCACTCATACATGACAGCTGCTTTTGTGAAACCTTTTGTAAAATGAATTACAATTACTGATGGATTTTACAGCTGAATTCAAAAGTACTTTACAACTTAGAGTAGATCTCTGTGTTATTTCAAACAGCAGAGTAGGTATCAAAGAGGATCAGAAGCCTAATATTGTCCTCATTATCAAATTCTGGTGGCATTATCTAATGGAGACAGATTTTGTTTAGAAATGGAGGCTGTGGTAGAAGAGAATGAAAGGGAAACTGCTTTAGAAGGATCATCTTGATAGAAATGGTTTGGTATGATGGTGTGTTTTTCATGTTGTGCTATGAAATGCAAACACCTCATCCCATGTATTTATTATCTGAAGAAATCCTTTTTTTTTTTCCCTTGTACATGTCATGAAGAATGCAACGCTGCTATTCATAAGAAATGTATTGATAAAATCATTGGGAGGTGTACTGGTACTGCAGCCAACAGCAGAGACACAATGGTAAGAGCTGGAACAGTATCCTTGGAGTGTAACTAAATACTCCTGAGCTAACAAAACCCTGTATAGAAACAGGCAGGTCCATTCTGGGAGGCATTTGGCGGTGCAGTGGAGTTACTTTTTAAGAATGGGTTTGAATATGTAGTGGGTGAAGCTTTGAAGTAAAAAAGAAAAAGAAAAAAAAAAAAAAGTAGCTAAAAGCCCTACAAGGAGGTGGGTAGTATTGATGGATGCTTCACTCCCTGCTAGATGAAGGATATAGTCATGGATCAAGAAGGATTTTCGCAGGCTTCAAAAGCCCCAAATACCAAATTTTTCTCTTGGATATGTTTTGTGACATGGTGTATTGCTACACCTAGTGATACACTGTGAGGGTGAGGTGGCATTGTTTTCCCAATGTTTTGAGTGTGTTTTGCAGAAATTCTTTTATCTTTCATCTGTGTTATACAACATCAGTA
>JAOWBP010004220.1:1505673-1533295 GCA_028571105.1 Tragopan temminckii
CCACCAGACCAGGCTGCCCAGAGCCACATCCAGCCTGGCCCTGAATGCCTCCAGGGATGGGGCATCCACAGCCTCCTGGGGCAACCTGTTCCTGGAACAGGGAAGACAGAACTGGAGCCACAGGGTACTGGCTTTGCAGAGCTCATCTACCACGTCTCATGCTTAGCAGGAGGTGTGATGCTTAACAGAACTGCTCTGCCTCTGCTCTAAGCCCACATTTCACCATTTCATTAATGAGGAAAAAAAATGCTTTATTTCTGGGGTGGCAAAAGGTTATTTCCCCCGTACTGCCCAGAAGCCTTGTGTCAGCACTGACACAAATTATGCAAAGTCCAGTACTGTCTGTTTATTTTATTTTAAAGAATGTTTGTTGTTAATCTTACAAAGCTTGATACTCCACAGAAATAACTAGGAGTCCAGGGGCAAAGCAAGGAGTCGTGTGAGACTTACCCAGTCAGGTGCTAAAACTCCTTCAGCTTTCTTCCCTCTGATGATCCCTCTCAGATGTATCTGGGCCTGAGGATATGCAGAACCCATTTCAGTTCAGAAGGGTGGGAAGTAAGAGAAGAGATTCACAGCCCTTTCACAACCCAAGGACGCTGGGAGGTACTGCTGTGACTGTTCTTCTTCCCTTCCAAGTGTCCCCAGAGGACTTTCCCAGCTCACTGTCCCCCCAGGCACCACACACTGCGTTAATCTCTCAGTGCAGGTTACAGGGTTAAACAAGTACTGACTTTTTTTTTCTTTTCTGGCT
Source organism: Tragopan temminckii (assembly GCA_028571105.1). NCBI lineage: Eukaryota > Metazoa > Chordata > Aves > Galliformes > Phasianidae > Tragopan > Tragopan temminckii. The sequence goes on from JAOWBP010004220.1 coordinate 1,506,428, forward strand.
GTGTTACTAGTTCAGAGAGGATTTCATCTGTGTCTTTTCTTCAGGATGGAAATGATAAGGGCCCCCTTGAAGAAGGCAGAGAGGTGTGGGGGTTTTTTCTGTGATATGCTACATTTAAAAAAAATGCCCCGTTTCTACTTTCCAGAGTAGCACCGGGCAAGCAAAGAGGACTTCTGATTCTCATATTTTCACAGAAGGTTAGCCCTTAATGCACTGCTTATGTGTAATGTGGTCAACTGTTTTTGCTGCCTTAGTAATTTCACTTTTAAATTCTATTTGTACTTAATGAAAGATTTTATGTATTATATATATAGTGGACTTATTCTTTTATCTTACATATAAACTATTTTGCAGTGTAAAGTAAGGTTCAACCCAAAAGAAAAGCAAAAAATGCACAAAACATATTTAAATAGCCAAATATTAAGGATGAGATAGTGCCAAGTTTTCAACAAATGTGTCAAATGATTACACTGCCTACTTTACAGTGTATTAGCCAGATTTTAATGAATAGCGTATATTAATTAGAAGAGCAAAAGTGAACGTTCTGTGCAATGCTGTCTGCTTCCAATAAGCCTTACTCTTCTTGTTCTCACTGTAATTTAAGAACCTATAGTATTCACAGACCTCTCCTACATAGGCAGGCTGAGGGAACTGGGGTGCTCAGCCTGGGGATGAGAAGGATCTGGGGAGACCTCGCTGCAGCCTTCCTTACTTAAGGGGACTTTATGAACAGTAGAGAGAGTGACTTTTTATGCAGGTAGAGAGCAACAGGACAAGGGGGGATGGTTTTCAACTAGAAGAGGGGAGGTTGAGGTAAAATGTTAGGGAGAAATTCTTTGCTCAGAGGGCCATGAAGCACTGGTATGCTGCCCAGAGCTGTGGGTGCCATCCCTGGAGGTGCCCCAGGCCATGGAGGGGCCCTGGGCAGCCTGAGCTGGGGAGCAGCCAGACCATGGCAGGGATGGGGCTGGGGTCCCTTCCAACTCAATCATGCTGTGGTTCTGTGATTCTATGACTGCTCGTGCCAGAATCTTAGCTCCACGCTACATACCCTAAGGAAAAGTGTATTGAAAGGTATGGAAGTCCAAAAAGCCTACAAAACAGATTTCTACTGGTTATACAAACACATGTTCTGATCCTCCCATAATTTAGAATTCAACAATAGATGTCATCGCTCTTGCTTGTACCTCTGTACAACTAGCCCGTGCATGAAGTAGCCTTGAGACTTAAAATGAACAGTCACAATAACTCAATGAACACAAAAATATTCACACTGGAGGACTCATCTAATAAGTGCTTCTTAAACGCACGCTGGAGTTTGCGTTTTGAAAATGCACAGAATGAAAAATACTCCTACAGAATATTCCAGTTCCTCTTTCCTTCTTTCATTCACCTGGAGATTTACTTTTAAAGTAGCTAGAGCCATTCAGGAGTTGTATTTAGGACTAGTGAGATAATTGACATGAAACAGGATAAGGGTTTTTTGCTACTTTAAGCACTTCAGTATTTGAAAGGAAAAGAATCACTTAAATAGAACACCTTATAAAAACTGAGAATACAGATTTGTAAGTCACCACACACCGCCTTCGGATTACATTTGTATGGTAATATATAATACTGTGCATGATCACCTGTAAAACAATTAGTTATGAGTCAAGTATTTCTTCACGTCATACCTTTGCAGCTCCTTCAAGAGTTGACTTCCATTCTTTGCTGAAATGACCCCTCTCAGCAAGGCCGTGATCAGTTTGGCAAGCTGATAAGATTAAAATATCTCCACCCCCTTACAGGACCTCCTTTAGCATTCATGAAAGCTACAGCCAAGTGAAACAGATTTTTTGGATTCCTCTTATTTCTTGGTAGAAACTAAGGAATCTCTTAAACAAAACAATCCTAGCATATGTTTATCTCTTCAGCTTCAAGAACTCCCATTTTATCCTTCAGCAGCTAAATTTCACTTCCAGTACAAAAACCTGAAATCCAATTACAAGAACTAATTAGTAACGTGGGAAACAAAGCTTCTCCTTTGGGAGACTTCTCTTCCCAAAGCCTCCATATTGAGAAGAGCTCCCAAGAGGTCTATTTACCTTCTAGTAAGACATCACCTAAAAACATTTCAATGCAGAAGAACATTCTTGAGTCAAAATCATCTCTGCCTCTAACCCAGATGTGCACATAGTCAAATTACAGAGCTTCATTGCCTCAAATTTTATCAAGACTATGACCTTACTGCATGCCTTCCTCTTCAGAAAGAAGTACTATTATTCTATCCTAGCTCAAGAAAACCCAAGGTCATAAAACAATTTACTCTGGTAACACCTCAGTTTGTTCTCAGTTCACTAGAAACAAGACTCTACTCTTCAGCTTCAGCTTCACTGCCATCCCAGGTGTCTCAATCCATAGGTTTACATGGCACAGAGAAACACAGGCTTGCTTAAGCGTTACTGGCACCCCCTTCCCAGACATCACAGCTCTGATGATGGACAAATAGAGAAGTGAGATCAGCCATTACGTGAGATACCTTTCTGAATGTCTTCAAACACAAGATCTTGTGTGATGCTGACAAAGTTGGGGCTTTCCTGAACCTTTTCTCTTATGGAGGACTGCAATACAGTTACAGTTTGGTTGAAGAAAGAGAAAGACTTTTTTCTACTTGACTGTTTACCACAAATGACAGGCAAAGCTAAGAAAAGTACATTTCAAGAGGAAATACACTGGAGCAGCTCATTTAGAAAGGAAGCAAGAGAGGCTTTTTTACTTTACAATTAAACCACATGCCAAAATTTAGTTTTAAACTTGAAAAAGACAGAAACTGGCATGTCCTGTCAGTAATAAGGGTTTGTCAGTGAGTGGGTGAGATTGGTTTTTTGTTTTGTTTTGGGTTTTTTTGTTATATTTTGTTCTGTTTTTAAGGCAGCAGCCTACGGGACTAAATTCACAATTAGAATAAACCCATTTAAGAAAAAGACAATGGCAGCAATTCTCTTAGGTTAGCTGTTGCCCCAACTTAGCTACGCATTTTTACTTCCTCTTTCCTTCTTCAGGCTCATGGTTTGATTGCAGAGGGTAAAAATCTGCTTATTATAACAGCATTTGTCATCCTCCTCTCATGCATTCCTGACCAGGACTACATCCTGGTGAGGATATTGGTTGCAGTACTGCTGAGACACTCGGGCATAAATAATTAGGCAGTTTACTTATAAAGGAGGCTTTAGTAAGACTGGAAAGGCATTCTGTACACTTAATGGATCCTGCTTCCTTTCCCCAATAATCATATTGGGGCCACGTGGGCACCTTGATGCTGGTACACGTACTGTATGATCAGTAAGTATACAGATGTTGTATAGAATATAGAGAAGTTAGGCTGGTAAGATTATCATGTTGGAAAAAATAATCAGAGATAAATGGAAAGTGCTCACTGGTGTTGTAGGCTCACAAGAAACTCCACGAGGAGCAATCTCCAGAAAGAGATCCTTCCTCAGGGGCAGTGAGCACTTAAATGGGGTCTAGGAGAGGTGCAGCCAGGCTCCATCCCTTCTGGTCACACAGCTGAATTGCCTTCACCTGTGCTCCCACGGCTGAATCAGTGCTTGCCTCAGGTGATCAATCAGAGGTTCAGGCCATGACTCAACAGTTCCCATACAGTGTACATAATTCCTACCTTCCTAAGAATTTATGGTAAGATTTATATATTCTACCAGATATTGCACTTTCACTAGGAAGTCTGCATCCCTACCAAAACTCATAGCCTGACTTCTTGCCCAGACCAATGGAGATTCAAGAGGAACAAGATCGATCCTACAGCTCGTAAGAGGGCACAGGTAAGCAAATCACACACCAGAAGTAGGTCTTCCTACTGGGTTTATCTAATCTCAAAATTCTTGAGACAATTTACTGTCCTTACTGAAGGGGAGGAGCTCTGTCTAAGCAGTGAACATAACTGCTCATACCAGATCAAAGAGCTGCTGTCTCTCTCATCAGTACTAGCACGCACACACAGCACAGTGGGTGCCTGGTAAGAAAAGCCATTCCCTGCTCTTGTATTTTGGCACTGCTTTCATTACTATTGCATCAGAAGAGAAATACCTCTCAATGAAAGAACGCACTCGCTGTTTTGCAGCTTGTAGGTCACAGATCACACCACAGTTCTTTTGTGGCCAGATTTCTAAAGTGCTGTGTACAACGCCATTTATTTTCAGCTCTCCACAATCATCCTACCTAAAATGTAGGACTCTTTTCTGAGAAACCAATAGTATCGAAGGCTCATTGTAAGAGACATTTCAGGAGTCACCTAAGGCTTTTGTAAGTGGTAGAATACTCCCACTCACATCCTGAAGAATGTGGAGAGGTTCAGTGAGGAGCCTCTGACCACACATCTGATGCTAAACCAGCACTGCACATCCTCCATGCGCACCACACTCCTAAAATTTCGTGTCTGCTGTGAAGGAAGCTCCTGTCCATCTGCACACAAAACTTGATGTAATCAGTCACGCTGAAGGTCCAATACAAAAAGCAAAAACCTGTTCCCTGTCTGTGGCGAACTGTTGAAATCTTTCCAACAAAAACAGAGAACCCCACAGCATTCCTATAGGAGCACCAAGGCACATATGCCACTTCTGACTATTTCACTGACACCGTACCCTGAGCCTTTGACTTTAATCACCTCATCCTCTCATACACATTAAATTGTACAGAATGAAACCCTGTAATGCTGTCAGTAACATTTTCAAAGGGTATATGCAGGTTCACTGCAGCCTAGGAGAGAGCTAGCCAGGAATGAAGTCAGCCTCGCTTTTTTATTGCAATTATGGCAGTTTTCCAGACCTTTATGTGATTATTAAGACAGAAAAGAGTACCATGACACTAAACAATTAGATCAATTCAATGATACAGATAGTGGAATATGTAATTTGCAACAGTATAGGCCCAAAATCAGACTTGCATTGTTAAACCATACAGATAAAAAAGTAAACAATCCTTTTCATTGTGCAACACTTTTCAACAAAACCCATGCAAGACTGCTATCATCTTTGCGTATCATTTTTTGAAATTTGCTCTTAGGTATGCAGAAGAATACTTACATTAGCAGGACAAAGCCTGGACCATTTTAAAATAACTCTGTATATCTGTATACATTTATTCTCCAGAAAGAACTGTCTCCTTTTAAAAGAAGTGTAGCTGCCAATTGCAGACTTGTGCAGTTGTTTCTCTTTACGAACAGAACTGTTTGCTTTACAGTGCCATTTAGTTTTGCTTCCCCAATGTGCCAAGAGGGGAGCAGTTTGGGGTTGCTGCAGGCCTCCAAACACTCAAATCTACACTGGCAGAATTGTTTTTGTTTTTATTATGTAATAAATCACTGAAAATTTGACAATGGAAAACTGCCAATGCGATGAGAGCTGTTCAGAGTCTCAGATTTTGTTTGAAGCATATTACTGAAATCGTAGGCAGTCTCCTGCTTTTTATACAGAGAGTATAAGGATGTGACGTCTCATCAATAAAAAAGCAGACTCGTTCAATCTGCTGGCTGTTTTGCCAGCTTACATTTGGTCACTTTTTACCTCTGAGTCAAAGTCTAGCATCATTAGCGAGAGGCAAAGCCAAGATACTCACTTACAGGTGATCCCGTTTACACATTAATAATGCAGGAGTACATAAGGTGGTTACAGCCGGGTAGTGCAGCGAAGACACAGCAGCTATTTGCTCAGAATTGAACTGAGGAAACAGTAAGCTTCATTCTTGCTAACACCATCATTACTATCTTTGTTCTACAAACAGAAGGTGTACCCGCATGAAGAACACGCTCCGTGCTAACTGCGGGGCACAGCCCACTCCTCAATGGCTACTCCTCCATTGCTGGAGGAAAGCAATTTTTGTTAGTGTACTTCTTGCTTCAAAGCCAAACCAAATAGTTACTTATACCAAAACACTGTAAAACAAAAAGAATAATAAAGTTACTTGAAAAGTGACTATGCAGAATGGACAAAGAGAAACGCTCAATAGTTGCAGAAGTAGAAAGAAAGGTCTTGAAAACAAGTGAGACTTATTGCATCAATTATTTTAAAAGAATGGTGACTCTATATTTAGAAAAGAAGTCAGACACTGGATTTCACAACCGCATGTGGAAAACATTAAAGAGAAAACTGGATGGGACTGCCAAAGCAGTGCAGGGCCAAGAACTGCCTCCCCCCCCACACACACACACTGAGGTGGATTTAAAACAAAAAAACCTCTCCTCTGCAGCTATTTCTGAAGTGTATTTGACTAGCAACATGCAAAAACTGGCAGCACTGGAGTGCTACAGAGACTGAATTATGCTGACATCGTCAGAGCTAGTCGGGCAAATCTGAGACAGTTTCTTGTGTTACTGCCCATCCTGTGCTGGTTTGTGAATAAATAGGAAATTTCAGTCTAATTATTCCAGTGCAACCTGTAAGACGAATAGACAACAGATGGAACAGAAGGACTTCCCAGTCTTCCCTTGGAAGTGAATGAGAGGAATTTTATGGACAAGAAATAGAGCATGATTGCCTAAAGTTTACTGTGACCAGTCGAAAACTGGTGACTATATTGTCAGCACGGATTAAAAGTAAATGGCCTGCATATGCATTGTTATATGCACCTTCTTCTGGATGTGTACCAAGCAAAATACATATATATATTTCATTCCAGTGATCAGTTCCTTCTTTTATGAGAACAGATTGAACTTAAGTGCAACTTTAAAAGCCAGGCTTTCTTAATTTAAGGTGATTCAAGTTGCTGCCAGAAGGCATACAGTCATGGCATTTACGCTGCTCAATCCTTTGCGCATTCAGAACATCAGATCAATATTGATAGTCAGAATGCTTGTACAGCACATGAATGCTATAACTGCATTGTATTCAATGATAGCATCTTATCCTTGTTGCTTTCCCCTGGTGTTTTCAGCCTGGATAACGTAGCTGATGCTGCACATTCTCAATAAGCATACCATACAGTACATATCTACATAACTAAATACAAGCCACAAATAAGGGATCATTCCTTTATAAGATTAAAAAACTATCTTGGGAATTTTATTTGAAACTTATGCCATACAGTTCCTGAACTTCCTTTTCATCCCAATGGTTCCCAGACACTTTGTCCTTCACAAGACTGTCTTCCCCCCTGGGAAAAACACAGTATTTCCACTGTTCAAGCATTACAGCTGGAAGGCACAGGACAGGAAATAAAGAACACTTCACTAAGTGAAACTGTAAACTGTATTTAGAGACTGAAATAATGCAGAAAGCCTTAAAGAATGAATGTCCTCTCCTTATAAAAATGGATGGAGGTTTCAAGAGCCAAAGCTCACCATCCGTGTCCCTTTCTGTCACTGAAGGAGCATGTCAGCTCCTTTAAAGCGTGCCTCTGATCCTCTCATTTTCCAAGGCAAAAACCTGAGAGGACTCAAATGACTCTCACAGGACTCATTAATGCTGCCCCCCTCCTCCAAGCAAGGAGTGAGCACAAGTAGAACTCTTCACAGTACTCCCGGGAGATGCATGGGAAGACACGTACTGAAGCAGCCAACGCTGCTACTTTCACCTCTCTGGGAAACAGACTGAAAAAGCTGAGGCTGAAAGGACAAATGATGTTTCCAGTTCACTGTTTTAACTTCTCAGCTGAACAGCAAAGATGAGCTGTCCACAACTAAAAGTGGTTTTGCTAGTAATTCACATGTCCACTAACTGGAATGAGGGATTCACTGCTTAACGATGTAAACGAATAGGGAACACACACAGGTCATACAGCGACAAGGATTTCACAACCACTAGCTTTACACTGCTCTTTTTGCTCTTTTTGAAATCAGCCAGGACACAAAGATCACAGCAGTCCTGACTGACTGATCTTTACACTGATTACTCACATAGGGACTCTTGAGCTCTTTTCTATCGCACTATAAAACGATGAGCATTAGAGCTCACATGTACTGAAAAGTACCCAGCATTCATTTAAGACATCCAGGATGCACTCAGATCAGCCCCCACGCCATGCAGCCATCACTTCTGGAGGCACTGACTTTCAGAGATCACAAAACACGCTCAACACCTGCACAAGCATGGCACTTACCTGCGTCAGTGGGCTTCACTTCAGGCCCTTTGCTTGCCAGCTGTTACTCTGACAGACAGATAACTTACTAACAGGCAGCACTTTCTTCCACATGCTGTGCCATAAAATAATTTCTCTGAAGTTATCCCAGAACTATATTTAATACTAATTGTTAAGCACTTCATAACGATGTGCAGTAGAAGACAGACATCTACCGCTGAGCAAACAGTGAGCAGGAGCTGCTGACTTGTACCTCACTGGCTTTCTGACACTGTTTTCAGCTATTTCCTCAGGAGCGATGTCAGTAAATTAAGAAACTGCTTTTTGCAGGCAGTAGTTTTCTAGCTCTCCTTCCTGCACATGTATCACACCTTTGGTACAGACATGTTTTTGGTAGTGATGGGACAGCACGAGCGACTGCCACAAGCTGAGTCACTTTCAGGTGGCTGCCCACACTCAGGTGCACACACACCACTGTTCAGAAACAGATGTTTCTCCCCTGCAGTTAACCACACAGGCTGGCTGCGCTGCACAGAAGCAGCCGCATCCGGTTTGGCAGACAAAAGACAGTAACAGCCATCAGTGCACTCTGCTCCACTCCCTGTGCATACTCCCACCATGTATTTTACTGGCAGAACCTGCCAGGCCTTGGTTCTTACACTTCACTGCCAGCACTAGCGGACACTTCCTCTGAAACCCTCTCAGAAGAGCCCACTGCCGCTGTTCATAATGGAACAGGTGCTATTTTAGCTCTTGTAAGACCCCATGCCTTCATGAAGGCTTCTGAGCAGCTACTGATCCCAGCGAGGCTGCTAACACATGAAGTTATCAGTGTCTGGAACACCAAGACTTGCACACATTTAGTCACCTGTGAGACGCTCTGTGAGGATCTGCATCTCATTGCAGCTTGTCCAGAATCTCGGAATTTGTGAATCCAAGTAATAAAGACTCACTGCTCAGGAAAGAAGTCAGCTTGCAATTAAAACTACTCTTCTAAAATGAAAGTTTCTGATGACAACAGTGGTGCTCATACACTGCTGTGTCAGTTGCTGCTGAGCAGTGCTGCTTCTTCTGCCCTGCTTGTAAGGAGATGAGGGTGCAGGAGAAGCTGAGACAGCAGGCCCAGGCTGACCAAAGGGCGTTCCGTATGGCACAATGTCACGATGAGCAAGAAAAGCTGGTTAAAGGAGGAGGAGGGATGCTCAGTGTGTTGGCATTCATCTTCCCAAGAAAACATTTCATTTGATAGGTCCTACTTTCCTGGAAGTGGCTGCACATCTGCCTGCCAATGGGAAGCAGTGAGTGAACTCTTTATTTTGCTTTGCTTGCATGCAAAGCCTTTCCTCTACCTATTAAACTATCTTTTATCTCAAATTCACAAGTTTTCTCACTTTTACCTTTGCAGTTCTCTCCCCCATCCCACTGCTGGATAGGAGTAAGCAAGAGGCAGTCTGGTGCTGAGCTACTCGTCAATGTTAGACCACAACATGATGCCATTATAGAGCTACTGAAAATCATTATATTTATTTTAAAAGTATTTTTAAAATTATTAAAAAGATGGGTGATGAGACTTACACCCAGTTCTCAGTGAAAGGCAGCTACTGCTTATAAGCAAGCACTGAAGAACAAAAATCTCTTTCCAGAAGCAAACAGGCCTGCCTTGAGACTGGAAGAATCAGGCAATATTAGCACAGGATTAGAACTGAGTATCAGTCCACAGCTGTCAGAATTTGCTGTGTCCTCCAAGATGTTCTGATTACTCATCCTGCCTCCTTTAAGCACCTCTCCTGCAGCTGTTAAGTGCCTTTACTACTGCCTTGTAACACAGCTCATTTTAAACTGTGACTGGATAGAGGCTCAACTTGCTGATAATCCTGTTATGTATGTAGAGAATTATGGGCACGAGTTCATTAGATTAACGGATGAAAACAGGATTAAGTACCAATTGCCACAGGCACACAAATGTAGGCTTGCTGCATGTCACAGGGCTTGTTGCAGCAAATGCTGCAGACAGCATTCTGAAGTAAAGCGATGATAAGGGCAAGAGCATTTCCTCTGCTATTTAGGTTAACCTGTGTGAGCAATGCAGGAATTTGACAGAGGAATATTATTTCTTTGATTAACAAACAGAAACAATCTGGCCTAATAAAAACATGAGCAAATCCCATTTCAAAACTTAGTCCTGCTTCTACCATCACAAGAACAACCACAGAAAGCACACCAGCAGTATTTCTCTTCCTGCAGTAACAATGAACACGTCGGCTGTTTATTTGTGTGGGGCACACTTCTGTCAGCCGTCACTGGACCACCAGTCCTTAGCAGTACATCACAACAAAAAGCAGTAAGGATGTGATGGTACGTGGGATCCCCCACACACACTATCATGCTGCCAGATGCTGCTTTTGCATTTTTTACAGTTAAACTGTAGGTAAGCCTCTAGATTACTTCCTTACTTCTCACAGTAAAAACTGCAACTGCTTTGAAAATTTACATTGGAAAAGATTGTGTGTACATATTCTCATCTTAAAAAAATAACTACTTTTTGGTGGCAAGGACAGATATTTACAGCCGACTTGTCTCCGAGGTCTCCTGAGTATTTTAAGAGTGACTCAGCAGAAACTCCAAAGCATTTCTCAGAAATTCTTTACCATGTATGAACATTGAAACCTTTCCTCTTTTTTTGGGAGTACACCCTGCAACTTAACAAATGACTGTAGCAAAAAGGTTTCTGATGCCACTTGAAAGCAGACAGTGTTCTAGGTTTGCCATCATTAACTATTTCAGTTTTGAAGTCAGCAGTCCCCCCCCACTTGAGACAGAATATTACCATTGGTTAAAGAGAGGACCGTGAGGTTCCAGGCTCCATTCCCAGCAGTGTTCATGACCTGTGAATTCAAGGCATCACCCACACTTCACGCACTTCATTTTCCATTGATAAGCAAATCATGTCACAAAGTTCCTACAGCAAAGCACATAACGTACTTTATACAGAAATACAGAAACACAAACTACTTAATAGCATAAACTTCTGAGACAGTGAATTGTGAAGAACTGTGTTATGCTCCTGTACAACAAATAAGCTTGAGGTGGTTTGGGGACAGGAAGGAGAGAGGTGCTGCCAGAAGCTGTGCTCAGGCAGGCACGTGGCTCTCAGACCCTCAGTGACAGATGAAGAGAACTTGTAATTTGTTTTCAGGCAGCTTATAAAATGCTTCATTACCAGGTGATGAATGAGTGACATTGTCATATTCCCACCCACCGCTGTCAGATGGCATCCTCTGTGGCAGCACAGTCTCTCCTTGTAGCCCACCACCTCCAGTCCTGGCATATATCTACCAAGTCAATAGAAATAGGCTAAATGAAGGTACTTATGTGAAAATTCTATATTCACAGAATTAAAAGGAGTAGAATCAGGTAGAACAGAACTGATAGAGTCTATTATTTACTTTAAAAAGCGAAAGTAGTGGTGCTTACTGTCAGGGGACTGATTCTTTTTTTAATGTGACATTACATTTTCCGTAAAATTTTGTAAAGGAATACTCCTTTATTCTTCACTACCAAGGAAGTACTGTTTTCTCCTGAGAAGGGTTTGGGTTTGTGCCTCGAGCAACACGTTCACAAGCTGCTATAACCTCCACACAGCACAGAACAAACAAAAAACCAAAAATAATACATTACCTCTAAGTCATCGAACTGCCCAGATCCAGACAGAGGCAGGAAATTAACAGTTGACCATGAGGACCACAAGAACCAGTAGAAGACACAAAATGCAGATACTATTAAATACCATATTTTGGGACTGCGTATTGATTTTTATTGTCAAACTCTATTACTGATGCAGACTCCAGATTCACTACAGGCTTCTTTTGCCCGGATGTTGTTGAGCAGCTATCAGGAGTTTGGGGCTGAACGGCACACAGCTCAGGTTTACGTTCCTGTTCACAACGCAGAGGTTTTAATCAATTAAGTCTCCCCACTGCACTACATGTTCTCATTCACTCTGTGTAACTGCCTTCCATAACAGCTTAAAAGACTGATAACATTGTTTTGTTGCCATTAGCACTCGATGTAATTCCCTTTACTCATTAATTTAGCAGCATTCATAGATCTTATGTGCACAAGGCTTCAGAAGCAGTCTGAAAACAGCCACGGATTTTCTGCTTGGCTTCTCATCCTCACTAGCTGGCATTACACTCCTTTTTTCTTCCTCTCTTTCTGTGAACAAAGACACTATTATTCAGCACCATTTTCTACCTCTCACTACTGTCTACAGACACTTTCCTGTCCATTCAGGCTTCTACTTCTACAAGAGGACTGTGTTATTCTCAATCCACTCCCTTCTCTAAAACAACAACAAAAATATTATCCACATCACCAGAGATATGGCAGATAAAGAAGCTCTGTGGAACAAACCATGTCAACAAGCAATAACCAGACATACTTTACTTTTGGGCTAGGAAAAAAAGTGTCAAAATATTTTAAAACTGATATCCCCAATACAAAGAAAATGAGCTGTATTTTCAGATGCTACCTATGTGCCTATTTAACTGAGCAATGTAGAAAAGGGTGCTTCATCATCATAGTTTTTACAGTTACTGGAGTGAAATGGTAACTGATACCCACTGTGAAATGAAGGACAAAGTGTTTAATTACCCACCTGTGCTCATACCTACATCACCCTAAAAATGTTGATGACATGACAGCCTTGTCTGCATTCCCAATATAAGCCTCAAATTCTGCAGTCAGCAAGGTCCAGCTTGCTGAGAAATGAGCCAGGTGAAGTCACATGTCTTTCCAAGCATGCATGTGGCCACATGGTTTCTCATGTGATGCATTTAAGGCATCACGTCTTATACATTTTATGACAAAAGGGCATAAACACATGTATTTTCTTATTACTGTGCCTGAAGGATTCTAATGCTGTCAGTGGCATTTTTGTCTCCAACAAATAACTATTAAATTTTTACGTTCAGCTTTGTAAAGGAATTTCTAAACTACCAAAGAAAAAGCACAATTCAGAGCTCAGGGGTCCAGTGAAGTATTTCTTGTAAAGGAAACTCAAAGAAAAATCAGTAGCCTGGCCTGCATACAGCACAACATGAATGTGGCTCTTTGGAGACCTCTTGGCTTTCAATTAGCAATGAGGATTTTGGGGAGGAAAAAAACTGCGGGGAGAAAAGCAATGCTCAACAATGAAGGGTCAGTACTGGATGTGCACTGTATCTGATACTAAAGGAGTATTTGAACTGTACTTCTCTGTTCTGCAAAGTAACATGAAAACCATGTAACAGATGTGGATCTGTTATCTAATTTAAATAGATATCAATACAGATACTGAAATAAATTGCAAAATATGTAAAGTCAGTACTAATATAGAACACACGTTCAGTGACTCTCGCCCACCTCATTACTAAGACTTGTAGCAGGTGCTTTGTGAAGGATGAAGAAACAATACATTGTCTAACCTCTGCTGCAGTCCTCAAGCATTTTTCCCTGTAATCAAGGTTTGTTGGAGGAGGATGTGGGGGCTGTAACTGTCCCACTGAGTGCTTTTGATGATCTGTATTTCAGATATCTCAGCCTGTAAAGTTTTCTTTGACTTGGCTTTACATTACAAATACAGCACTCCAAACTCTGCCAAAACAAATATGAAAATGGCTGATCCTAAAACAATCCACTGGAAAAGGATATGACCGTTTTCACTTTCTCTGATCTCAAATAAAATTTAAGATACCAAATAAATACAGTGAATTTCACAGAATTCCTAGTTGCAGGGAATCACCCGCTATGAAAGTTAAGCTGTAAAGACAGCAGATGGTCTTTGACAGAAAGAATTGACAGCAGAGCCTGCCAAGTTCCTTTCTTACGTCACTTTTCTCAGATGGACTTCACTGAACTGATTTAAGAAAGTTCTGTCACAAGATGCTTGCACTAATCTTTTGCCTGAAGTTTAAATAAATAGAAAAATGGGACACATCTGTGCCTCAGCTGTTGTTGTGCACTTCCTATTACACAAAGATGGTTTGAACTCAAAGCTTTGAATGAGTTGGCCAAGCCACGGTGAGGAGTAGAACTTTACAGTAAAGTTTTGGACAACTACATCTGCTAGAGTTCTTTTCTCTGAGCCCCTGGTGGGTAATGAGCGGTCACTGCACAACAACTCTTAGTGTCAGTTATGTCCGTCTGTTGTCTTTTTGTTGGATCAGGATCAAGAGCCATTTTGTATGCCCTGTTAACTCCACAGAAATCTATAAAGTTACTCCTTCAAGCAAAACTAGTCCCAAACTACTCAAATCTCTCATGATGCACGCAACTGAGCACTCTGACAGATAAGCTGAGAGACAGATTAATCAACAGATAACCTGCAAGTAGTATTCAGGAATAGAAATCTGACTTGCAGAGCCTGTTACCTCTCCCTGCACTAACCTTATGGAGCACACTGCTTGCTGTTTACTTGTAACATTCTGCATTAACTACTGAACTCACAACTCCGCCTACTTACACCATATGCCACCAGCATCAAGCCACTTGAGGTACCACTGCTTTTTCCACATAAGTGATGATTTTAGGGCATCCCCACAACAACACAGAGAGCACTTCATGAGAACCCAGTGATACTCAGTGGGGGAAAACAACAACAACTGTTTTGCAGTCGGAGAAACGCAGTGAGATCTGCAGGAGTATAATGCACTTTGCTGTGAGGCCTACCCAGTGGCATGGGGAAATACGCAGGTTAGAACAGTATTCAAAATACACCAGAGTGATCCCATTTGAAGTTGTCAAAAGCTTGTATTATACAACATACACAAAGGTGGTATGATTATTTGTGAAATCTAGGCCTCCATTTCAAAGTTGCTCTTCTGGTTACTATTCTTAATATAGACTGCTGATACAAAGCGGACACCAACCAGCTCTGGATACAAATTCATGCCAATTCAGTTCAGTTATCCGTATGTACATTGAAGATGTTGTTATGTTTTATTTTGGACCCACTGTTTCGATGAGCACAGGTAACTATCTGATGATGTCACTTACAATACACCTATGTGCTCCAAATCAGATCTGTACCAAAAAAAAAAAAAAAGCAAATATTTTTTAGATTAAACTTCAGAAAAGGAAATGAAGCTCCATTCCTGGTCATCTTCAATATAAGACTTTTTGGAAATGTTCATAAACCAGTCAGTCAGTTTGAGATAATTCCATATGTTGAAAGTGGAAAAAAAGCTTTTCTTATAAAGGCATGTTAAAACTACTGGTACTGGAGAACAAAGAACTACTTGATTAGCCTGTCAGTGATTGGAGACCTGAGAACTGAGCTCAATACCAGAGCAGCTATTTCTACCTAACAAATAAATAAATAAATAAAAATAAAAGAAAAATAAAAATTGTTTACAGCATCCCAACTTTTCACTGCACATTTTCTTTATGAAATTTTAGCCTTCCTATCTTCCCCAGCCTGGGTACATCTTCCTCCACTACCACCAGAAGTGAGAAATGTTTTAATTAGCGAGATAGTTTTAGTGCACATTTAAGATGCTCATATTGTAGCATTAGCTTGAGTACCTTCATCCAGGAGCAAGCATGCCCTTAACATGTAACTAATGAAGTAAATTTGTTATGAATCATTCACATTTTAAAGCATTTCAGTGCTTAGCTTTCATAGATTTAGGAATCATGGATGGAAGCCTTTAAACACCTCTGATCTGTCAAACTCAAATTGTAATCCATAAATCCATTCATCCCAAATGTCTATTACCTTCAGTTGGCATTCTGGCACATTCCAGCAACTAACGAAGCACTTGCAATTGACTGCTGACTACTGCACCCAGTCAAAGAAGGCAGTCTAGACAGCAGCAGTTCAGAAGAATGTATAATTTTCTAAAGGAAAATAATAATAATCACATAGTAGCAAATAGCAGTATATTTTTTCAATTGTGATCCTACCCACTCATTCTGATATTTGCTGCTAAAAAAAAAACCAAAACTGTTGGAAGGTTCCTTTCATTTTCTTCATCTCTTCTTCTTTGTGGTATCTTTAAACTTGGTGGACTGCTGCACTTGTAAAGCCTGCACAGCTCTGAGTCAGCTAGGCATGTGATTTCTTTTATTGTAGTGATCCAATATAAACCATTACTAGATGTACTTACTGTAGTAGGAAGCTAAAACTGGTAGCTTATTTGGCTTGCCAGCATGGACTATCAATACAGTACTTACTCAAGAGCTTAGCTGGTGACCAAAGAGCAGAATGCATTGAATTATCTATAGAGATACAGCAGGCTATGTCATTTTAAAGTTCTTAAAGTGGCAGATGGAAGTTGATCCAGCTCTGGAACAGCTGAAATGAGCAGGTGACAGCTTCACTT
The DNA here is from genome assembly GCA_028571105.1 of Tragopan temminckii. Lineage (NCBI taxonomy): Eukaryota > Metazoa > Chordata > Aves > Galliformes > Phasianidae > Tragopan > Tragopan temminckii. The sequence goes on from JAOWBP010004220.1 coordinate 1,522,861, forward strand.
AGTGAAAACACATTTTCATAACCAAAGCCATGCTCTCTCATTCAGAAGGGTACCAGTAATGGCACCATTTCTGGAGCACCATTTATTGAATTCTTTTGTGAATATCATACACAGTTCCATCCAGGCTATCATTACTCCTGTTTAGGAATGATTTAAAACATTGCCCAGCCACAGAAAAAGCATACATATCCACTGAGCTACAAGGTACAGGACTGCATCTGATCCACATGGAGAAACAATAGATGCTCAGTACAACTGATTACACTACATTGTTCTATAGTTACTCACTCTATCCCATAAAACGTCTGCTTCCTAAAAGCACATTCACTGCTAATTTTTCAAAGGGAGCTCCTGGGAGAAAACAGGAGCTTTCTTTCAATCCCTTTCAAGTTTTTATATAAAATAAAATTTAAAAATAAAAAAATAATGACTTCTGGAGATGCATATTTCACCATGCTTAGATACATACCAAACTTATGCTTTCTAATTCAGGGAGAGATATAAAATCTTGCCTGAGCACAATGTATTTTTAAATGTCTTTTGACCATCCCTTACTAGATGGCGTGCCATCAGAAACTTCTAGAACTAACATGAGCACTTCAGAAGCCAAAGACAGTAAGGACTGTGGATGATAATCTATTCCCAATGAAATTATTAGGATTTAGAGATTCTTGGCCCTTTTACATAACCACAAAGCATTGTGTGCTTTGAAGATAAGGACGTGGTATGCAGACACGTCTCTGATTGCTTGGCCCCACTGATGCTGTTAGCATCCAGGTTTGATCAGAAGGCTGAGTACTTAAAAATCCTTTCATAATCTTATCCATCATCCTCTCTTCAGCTCCCCTTTTGGAGTTGTTTTCACATCCATGAAAATCTATTAAACTCTAATGTTTGTTCTTCTAACAAAGTTCTCCAAGACTTTGCAAACAGCCTTCCTTTTCTCTCCCTTTTCACTGTTTGATAACTTGTACAGAAATAGCCGTGCTGCAGACCTGACAAAAACAAACCAACCAACCACAAACCATGAAACAAACATGCACATAAAAACTTGGCAGGGGAGGAAACCACCCCCAAAAAAACCCATAACATATTTGAGACTTTTTTTTAAGACTCCTCACAGTCTCACTGTTGGGTATTCAGCCTCAGCCTCCCCCCACAGAAAATATCATCTTTTTTCTCCTTGAAAGAATGGCGAAGGTCTTTGTGCCTACTGACAAATGTGGGTGCCAGCCTGGGGCTCCTCTCCTAGCTCCCACAACATCGCCCAAATACACAGCCCGCCTCCATGTAAACTAAAATTGTATTATTAAAATATTTCTGCATACCGCATCTGTTCTCAACACCCACAGTCTTGCTCCTGCCTTGGTGCTCTTGCCTACTGGAGTGAGTATTTCAGCTTTAGATAGAACCATTTGAGGGATGAGGGCCAAGAAGGTTAATGACAGTTAGCTTTTGTTGTTTGGGTTGAATACAGTTTAAATTAAGCATCTTTCTTTGCATAATGGCAGGATATCTCTCAGTCTGTGCCCACATCCAGTTTTAATAAATAGGCTCAGTCCATGGCAGTAGACAGGTTCATTACTGCAGAACTGTCACGTCAGTGTCGGCAACTCTTCCAAGACTGTGCAGCACCTTCTGCAAAAAGTGTTCTTTGCTCTTTCTTACTGATGTTCTTTGATTGAACATGTCTTTAGGAAAGCTGCCCATTTTGTGTGCTAGGAAGACTGACATTAAACAGGTTTGAACTTTAAAATCTGCCCACAATCCAACTAAAACTTGAGAAATTTCTGCTTCTATAGCTCTGCTACATAGACATTCCTCTGTTAGTCTAAACATGGCAGTCTTAAGTTATCCAGATTCCTGAGCAGTTCTACAATTATTAGAAAGTTAATTCCAGAGCCGTTGCAGTGAGTTGTTTTTAAACAGCTATTCACCTATGTAAACGTTCGTCAAGTCCAACTCCATTCCACTGCTGAGTATCCAGTATCAGTTCTGCAATTTGAAGGTGACTGAATGTTATAGTCAGCTGTGAACAGGGAAACAGGGGTTGCTAAAGCACACAGAACGTCAGCGTAATTTTTAAGGTTTTCTACAAGTTCTCCTATGTGCATAATTAAATTTGAACTTTGTTTTATTCTGGTATTTTTATTCATTATAAAGCAACTACAACAAATGTTTTCTCAGTACACTGGCTGTGACCACAGGAAGTAGAAAATGAAAGTCTTCAGTCCAATAGTCCCTCTCGCTACCAGCCTTTATTACTGCTGAAATGAGAAAATTAGACAATATGGAAAGTTGTAATTAAACATCATCTTTGATTGTCTGTATTAGGAAACATCTGAATGCAAGATAAAGCGCAACAGGGTAAAAGCATGTCACCATTCTAATGAAACGTCCAAGTTTACATATGCTTTTCCTCCTCCCTCAACTCAGGAATGGAAAAAGCAATGTATTCTTTTCCCCCCCTCTCAAATACTTGAGGTTGGCCCCACTTCAGGTGGGGAGCTGCACTCGATCTCTCCCCCAACCTAGTTATTCCATTTCTAATCCCCTTAGCAATGCACTTCACAATGGCTAGAAACTTAAGGACAAGGTAGGATTCACGTGACCTCAGTATTCTTCCTGCAGTGAGGAGTTCATTTGCTTCATCTCTACAATTTAATGTCAGCTTGTTCACATCCAGCTCTACTATGGAAATCAGGTGACAGCAGAAGCCACACTCGGGCATTGCGGCCCAGCATCTGGGACCCTGCTTCAGGGGTCAATATGAAACTGGGATGGTCTGTTAACCCATGAACCAGTTACAAGCTGCTTAAAATCCTCAACAAAGCACTAGAACGAAGACACGGTTGCAGAGAAATAGCCCCCTCTATTTGGGATTCCGCTGTCAAAGAAAATGGATGTGAGCAACCAGTAAGCAACTGATTGTCAAAGACCTGACGATTAGATGCATTTATCCATTTTGCTCCTTAAGAATACTTTTTTCAAAACAGAAAAATCTTAGCTTTGCCAACCCTTTTCTAAGGTGCTTATATAAACTTCAAGGTCTTGGTATCTACAAGGAACACTGACACAAATTTAGAAGAATAATTTTTGTTAAAGATAGAGAAAAACCAGCCCCTAAGAGCAGTTTCATTGTTACTGAGCTTAACAAGAGAAGTCACCTGATGGAAGTACATTTATTTTCTTGTCCTCCCTGCAGCACAAGAAGGACTGAGTCCAGTTTATTCCATTACTCTGGGTTTGCACAAAGGTAACTCTACTCCAGTAACTTCAGCTGAGTTTCTCTGGCACAAACCCACTGTAAGCAAAAGCAAAATTTAGTCTCCTGTTTGTTCTTATAAGGCTGCTGGCCCTTAAGCATCAGACTGTCTGGAAACAGTTCATAGCCTTCAAATTAGAAAGGAGAAAAATCTAACTAACAAGAAAAACAGAAGTATGCTAGACATGGTACTGTTTTATACCCTACAGTCTTAAAAAGATGCAGAAACACTTGTCTTAAAAGAAAGGTAACAGGGCCTTGCAAGAAAGCACTCTTAATGGGCATAGCTGCTACTGAAACTGCTACCTCTCATCATTAATTTTGGGCAAACTGCCTTTTTTCTTTCCTCTTAAATGGAAACCACAATTCTTGCCTGTTCTGCTTCATAGAAGGATTCAGAGTTTTGATAGCTATTATAAAAGGTTGAATTTTATGACAGATAAGACTGTTTCTGAGGTTTCTTAAAGCATGACTGTTATGAGGATAAAATAAGAGAATAAAATGAGAATAAAAGTACCCCTTGTATCAGGGTGAGCTCAGCACAGGAGACATTACATATTTTGCAGTCTAAAAGTAGCACAAAGCTTGTTAGTTTTGAAGTGAGGACTTGGAAACAAGCTGACTTCCTTTTGCAAAGGTTTCTCCCTGAGCTGCCAATCACAGCCTTAAACTCTTTTTCTAGGTCTCTCTCTTTTTATTAGAGCAAATAGGAAGTGACAGTAATGACACCAGTGATGGATGGAATATAGGCAATCCACAGTTTTCTCCCATTTCTCTCCATGAATTGGGCTGATTAACAAAATTTGAATTTGTGTTTGCAGTCATATACTATTTATGGGGCTTGAGAACATCAGCTGCCATGAAACTTCATACCATATCTTTTTCATCCCCCCTTTTTTCCACAGCAAACAGCCAGCTTGGGAATTACCATGGTTCTGACTGCAATCATTCATCTAACTGCTTATTTGTGCCTAGTTAGTCTAGGAGCTTGCAGCTCCTCCTGTTTGTTGCCCATGCTGCATATAGATGCACTTCAGTTGGGCTGAAATTAAACTGTGGGCCCTGAAATTAAGGCGTTGCACCCTGAGAATGTCAGTTTGGGCTGTAAAATGGATTATGTAAGAAATAAAACTACAGCTTTGGATCCAAAATGGAGGCTCAGGGCCCTGACAATAAGGATTTGGTCACAAAAAAAGGAGACCCTGGGCCCCAAACCTGAGGGTTTAGGCCATTTGGTTCCCTCGTGGAGGTTCTGGAGCTTGAAAAGGTAGCTTTGGATCTTATAAATGAAACACTGGGTCCTAATACTGAGGTTCTGGACCCTCAAAAACAGATAAGAGCTCAGAATGATGCAGTTAAGGGCATAGTGGTAAGTCGTACAAAAAGTCGTACGGAGACACATGATATTATGAAGGCACAGGCAGCCAACAGAAATGCAAGTACATACTGAAGTCTGTCAATAACTTCAAGCATCCAAAGAAGTCGGACAAAAAAGCAGTCAAACACAGGACACATCATAGAAAGACTTGGATTGGAAAGGACCTTAAAGATCATCTCGCTCCAAACCTCCTGCCATGGGCTGGGCTGGTTGCCACCCCCTAGATCAAGCCGCCTATCCAACCTGGCCTTGAATGCCTTCAGAGATGAGGCAGAGATGTGGGACACATGCAGAGGCCAATCCTCACCTGCATCAGTTAGGGCCAGTTCAACTCTCACATAGCAGCCAAATCACTGGTTCTAGGATACAGACTTGCTCTTAAAAAAGCTTGTCTTGCCACAAATCTTTAGTTCTGAATAAATAGAGAAGCTATTTAGAGCTAAAACTAGCATTTTGCATAGCCCTGCAAAGATTTCTGCAGAAGCCAGTATCTGAGAATAGGAACAAAACGTAAAACATGTTTGAAAGAAGGATGACAATTCTCAGAAATAACTCAGCAGAGGGCTGGAATAGATCATTCCCCATGGCAATGGTTAGCTAAAATATTCTACGTTTTATTAACCACAACAAGAACAGACTAAGAGAACTGCTGACAATACACACATTTTACAGAGAAAACAGATCTAAAGGATAACAACACTGTAGGTCAGGACAATATTTCTGATATTGTCTGATAGGATCACATCTCCTCACGTAGTTCTGTTTTAGTAAGGCTATAAACCACTGCATCTCTCAAATACATCTCTGCTAGACTATGCTTCTATAGAGGACTATTGTTTTTCCTCCCAAACTCCACAATAACAAATGAACCATTTGTCACTGAAGACACTGAAATTATGAATTAATAACTGTATATATTTCAAGAAACTGCAACTCTCCTAAAGTACACCAGAAATCATCTCAGAATTAGGTGCAATTGTGATTAAATTGGAAGCTCAGAGTTGAATAGTCCCATGTTTGGAGTCACTAATACTGCCTTCAGCTTAGGATGAACAGCATTGAAGGATTTTTGTTTGTTTTAAGAAGTTAATATATAAGCAGGAAAAAACAGCACAGAGCACAACAGAATTAAGTATGCTTCTAAGCAACGCAGACCCTCCCCCTCACTACCTTTAGAAGCTCAACCCAGCCATAAGACAACATAAACATCAGGAATGTTTCTGAGCTAGGTGATTATTGTATGAACAGCTTTAAAAGTTCATAGATCTATTTTTATGTCTTTGAGATGGATAAAGACAGAAGATTCAAACAGTTTTGCAAAATGGTAGTAAATGGCTTTGTTCTTCTCAATTGTGTTTAAATTTCCTCTCCAGAAAACAACCAGAAGTAACCCCACTCAGTGCTACTGCAAAAAGATGGCTGTCTGCTCTTGGAATCAAAGCTTTTTTCTAAAACTGGAGGAGAGAATCCTGCCTCCCCAGCCCCTAAACTTAAACCTGAAAGTGAAGAAGTGTTGGTGTAGAACTAACATATGTAAATCACAGGATTCTGCTTTAAATCTGCTGACGAGTTCAGTACCCTCCTGCAAGACTGCAAGCTGTTACAACACGTGCTCTTCATGTTTTGGATAAACACAGCACAAAGTTGTAAAGCATTAAAGCTTTCTCACATAGATCTTAAGATTTGTTCCAAATCAACACTATTTGCAGTGACTGTTCGGGTTTTGATGCTTCAATCTTAAAACACAGTGTCAGGGATGATCTTTATCTTTCAGCTGGAACTCTCCACCATTATTCACAGAGGCATCAAACTTGTGCCAGTTATTCCACATGATGTTCACTTACCAACTTACCAAGGGCAAGGCTTGGTCCCTTGTACCTTTTTAAGGTATGGATCAAGGACAAGGACTGTACTACAGCTTGATGTTACTGCACCCATACTGGATCAGAAAGCTTTGTTGGCATTTTCTGGAGAAGCGTGTTTGTCCCAGGTGAACTTCACATTCATTTAGTCTGCTTCCCCATTCTTATCCAAATAAGGAACCATTTAGTGTCTTTGAACTGTTCTATACCAATGCAGTACCAAGGGTGCACTCCCAGGTGGCTTATTTCACTAGTAACCTTACACCTACTGATGATCTACTTGATACTGCAGCATTCCCTTTATTTCCTTTTTGTGAAAGAACTAGCAGAGTGAAACAAACAAACTCTTACACTAAGACACCGGCAGACTGGCTTAGCCTGTAATTTGTTTTTGTACACTTTTACTCCAGGATGACTGCATAGCTATTTGCAATACCATAAAAAGGTACAAGAGACCAAGCCCTGCCCTTCTCGGTCAGTCATGACCCTGTAATTTGTGGTGGCAACAAACCTAGTATAGTAGGAGGGATGCGACAGCACCATGCTTAGGTGTTTCATGTGTGCCAATAAAATGGAGCAAACAAAAATGTTATCTAGAGCAGGAATAAGCACAGTCGCTGGCAGGCCTCAGCTCCAGCAAGTCTTCCAGTTCACTAGTCATGTGCTCTCAACTCCGCAGTAAAGACAAGTTTTTGCCCCAGTTATTCTGCATTTAAACGTGGCCTTGTCTGTGCTCTGCTAGGTAACGTATTACTCAGGACTGTTCAATATGACAGAGATTTAGATACTACAAGGAAATTGTATTTCTAAGACATTTTCTTCTACAGAACCATTAGCATGATTAGCATAAAACTTGTATGAAACCCTGCAAAAAATCCACACTACGCAATCAAATATGTAGGGCAAATAAAATCAGTGCAATTTTACCAAAGCTAACATCTGTCCAAAAGAATTTCATTTTCTGTACTGTTCATCTTTCTCCATTGTGTGACTAAACAAATAAAAAAACTGCATAGCTAAGTGAATCTGCAAGGAAAACTGCGCATTGCTCACAAAATACATGGCTGTCTTACCTGAGGAAATCAGTCAAGCAGAAGAATAGTTTATGCAGAAAGTGAGAAGTATCACTAAAAATATCTGATGGAATTCATAGCTTACAAGAAGGCAGAAAAAAATTTCAGCAATGTCATTCTGTGTGTGTGTACAAAGATGATTAAAACAGATTTGACTCAGAAAATAAGACTTCTTTTGGATCAGCTGTTACCTCTATTAAAGACATCTGAAACATGACCAGAAGCATTCAAGGTTCATAACTCAGCTTAACTCAGGTTACTTTGCACTTACGGCGCACCAGGCACAATCAGTTAATGCAGGCAAAAGGAAAGTGGCAACTTCAAAACCTCCACAGTGCTACTCCTTGTGATTGTCAGTACTACAGACCTGTTAAAAAAAAATAAATGCACTGTAAAAAAAGGCAAACACAAAAAGATATAAAAATCAGGAGCAACTTAAGATCAAATGCAAGCTTCTGTTTCACAAAGGTAGCTTATGTGAATTACAGTCTTTTCATAGGTAAGAGGCATGGACAAAGAAAACCCAAGGCCCAATAAGACTCAAACATGAAATTCTGGTGTCCTAAAGGAAGGACAGCTGATGTCATCTACCTGGACTGCTGCAAAGCCTCTGACATGGCCCCACACCACACTCTTATCCCTAAATTGGTGAGAGATGGATTTGAAGGCTAAACAATTCAGTGGATAAGAAACTGGTTGGATAGTCACAGCCAGAGGATTGTGGTCAGTGCTCTTCCTTCAGGTGGAGGCCGGTGATGAGCGGTGATCCCAGGGGTCTTCTGGGCCCACGGCTCTTCAGTGTCTTTGTCAGGATTGAATGCACTCTCAGTAAGATTGCTGACACCAAGCTGAGTAGTGCAGTTGTCACCACAGAAGGAAGAAACACCACCCAGAGGGACGTGGGCAGCTTGGGAAGTGAGCCCACAAGAATCTAATGAGGTTCAACAAGGCCAAGTGTTGCATTTGGATAAGGGCAGTCCCAGACTTGAGTAGAGACTGGGAGAAGAACTCAAGAGCAGCCCTGCGGAGAAGGATTTGGAGCTCTTGGTGGAATAGAAGCTGGACATGAGAAGCTTGCCCAGAGAGGTTGTGGATGCCCTGACCCTGGAGGTGTTCAAGACCAGGCTGAACGTGTAGCCTGATCTAGTATTAGATATGGAGGTCGGCGGCCCTGCCTGAGGCAGGGTAGTTGAAGCTTGATAACCCTTGAGGTCCCTTCCAACCCAAACCATTCTGACTCTGTGATGAGCCAGCAGCGTGCTCTTGCAGCCCAGAAGGCCAACTGCATCCTGGCCTGCACCAACAGAGGGAGGGCAGCGTGCAGGAAGGGATTGCCAGCCCCTCTGCTCTGGCCTCGTGAGGCCCCACCTGCAGTGCTGCATCCAGTTCTGGAGGCCCCAGCACAAAAAGAACATGGAGCCAATGGAGCCAGCTCAGAGGAGGGCCACCAGGATGCTCAGAGGGCTGAAGCACCTCTCCTGTGAAGACAGGCTGACGGAGTTGGGCTTGTTCAGTCTAGAGAAGTGCTGAAGATCCCAACAGTAGCTACTGCCATTCCAAATGACTGAGAACAGCTATTCTGCCAGGCAGGTGCTCAGTCATATTTGAAGTTTACTTCTTTTCTCTTTTTAAGAAGAATAAGGAAAAAACCTTGCTGTGAACACACTGCTCAAGTTCTGTCTTTGCATCCTAACAAAGTAAACTTTATTTCCCCAGGCAGCTGATCTATCAAGCTTCGTAGGTTCTTAATTGCACTTTAAACAGACAGATGCTCTGTGATGCGCTCTGCATGGTGAAACAGAAAACCCGTTGTGAAATGTTCTTACTACATATAAAGTGCTGTGCTGATGTAACCCACTGATTAGTACCTCCACAAGCAGCAAGAAGCTGTTCCCTAATGCCAAGGGAAAAGATAGGAAGGGAAGAGCTATGACTGTATAGCAGAGAACCAGCAGAAAGCCATTACGCCTCCTCACAGTGCTCCTGAAATAGAAAGCTCACTCAAAAGATGCCATGGTTTTTGGATATTCTGGAAACAAAAAGTATTTTGCTAGGGATAGTTTATATTCTGCTTGAGGAAGACTGTCTACGCAAAATACTCAGGTAACAACAGGCTCATAAGTAGCATAAATATATTTCTCATTCAGGCTTAAATGGAAACAATGGTTTATCCTCAAGTAAAATACCAAGCAGAAATGGTAACCTAACTCAGAGAAATAAGTTTTGGCATATAAAATTAAGTAAGCATGAAATCCTGAAATAACTTCCTTTCTTACAGAAGGACTGTAACAGATCAAGCTGTAGAGCAGAGGAGTTAGCCTTTGTTAGCATTTCCAGAGTGCCTTCTAGAAAGTGTTTCAGAGCAAGGGCTAATCTGGCCTCTGCAAATCTGCTTTCAGTTTTGTAACAAAGCACCACAAATGGAACTGCCCCTGCCTGATCACACAGTGCAGCTGTAACACACCAAGTGATACAAGAACTGTGTTCATCATAAGCAGTAAAGCTCTTTCCCAAACTCACTCTGTTGATTGACCTAACTCACCCAACATTTAAGGAATAACAATTTGAAAGCACACGGAAGCCCCTGTTTGTCCTGAGCACACTTTGTACACTAACATATCATTTTGCTAACGCACTGACCATACTTATGATCTCAAAGTGAAAAATGGTCATTCTGTTCACAGTTCTGTAACATCAGAGATCGCCAATAATTTGTATTTGTGTTACTTCTTAATTTATGCCTCAAGCTTCTTAATTTATACTCTAAGCTGATGCAAGTTTGCACATCATCTCCTCTTCAAACAGTGGATCTCAAAATTTTGCTCTCTAAATACGGAAAGGATTCCTCAAATTCAGC
>JAOWBP010004220.1:1533395-1552802 GCA_028571105.1 Tragopan temminckii
TGCACATCATCTCCTCTTCAAACAGTGGATCTCAAAATTTTGCTCTCTAAATACGGAAAGGATTCCTCAAATTCAGCAGATGCTGTGGTGGGAACAAGTACCACACCTCTAGATGTTCTCCAGCAGCTCTGGAGATCCCAGTGACTGAATGAAACACAGCAAGAAACTTCTGTGAAAAACTGAACCAATAAAGAATCCTTAGGGAGGACCTCATGGTTTCATGATATGTTAACATCCAAGTAAGCTTAAGCAGAAAGAGCTAGGTCATCCACTGAGCAAGAACAGCTATTCATTGAGCTGTGCTGTAAAGGTCAGACCTAGTGAAAGGACCTGGGTTTAAAAAGAAACCACCACGAAGCATGCGTGTGCTTTTAACAGCATACAGAGAACACTACACAAACATCCCTGCAGAACATCTGAAGAGTCAGTGTACTATGGTGGGAGCAGGAAAGCTAGCCATTCAGGCATGTCTGCAGCTCATAAAATAAAAGCTCTATCCATCTTAGCAAAAGTTGGTATTAGTACACCAAGGGCAACTAACATTACTGTCCTAAGCAATGGGCACTGAATGTTTGGCTGTGTGGAAACAACATTCTCAGCAGAGAATGGCAGAACACTTACCCACACATCCCCACTCTCCATGTGGAGCCCTGAAAAACATAGGCTCCGTCTTACCAAAAAGCAAGTTCTTGAGATGTTAGCATTGCAGAAAGTTAACAGCACTCTGCTAATTTCTTAATTCTTCACTTACAAATCCCCCCAACTGTTTCAATAATTATGTGTTCCAAGAGGAAAACACGTTTCCCTTTTGCTTTTTTGTCTGTACTTCAGCTAATAATGTTTCCAAATGCAGTTAGTGACTTCATCAAATGCAGTTAGCACTTCATCTCAGAAAACTGTAATTTAAAAACATGGTTGTGTTTTTCATCATCTTCCCTCATCCTGGTATCAACTCAGTGGAAAACAAAACTAAAAACTTTTATTTTGTGACATAAAAAAGCTTGGGGCCAAAATGGCAGAAAGAAGAGCTTATAGCATTGAATTAAAATCATTCATTTCTCTGAAACTTTTCTCTCCCCCCCCATCTATGTAGGTAATTCCCATCCTCTCTTTACTGTGCATGCCTATTACAGTACATACCTATCAAAATATGAACAGGGCAAGACTGAAAGCACCTACACACAGTTCCCCTATTGCAAAAGATGCCTCTCCAAAGAGATACAGGCCTGGGAGAAGATGGCACCAGGGACCTCAGAGATAATGACAGCACAGAAATAACTTCCTGGGATGCTGAAGTAAAAGTCTTCTGCAGAGATGACAAGGGAAGCCTTTCTTCCCTGTATTAGAAGAGCATTATGAGTTTTATATGTTTTTACTCCAGCTACGGCAGAATATTAGAAAGGGTGGGAGCCAGAGGGAGAAATTATCCCACCCAGATTTAAGCTGTCAGAATGGAAAAGAAGACAAGAAATCATAGGAAATAAAAAAGAAAAAAAAAAAAAAAAAAAGGATTTCTGATAATACTGCATGACTCACAGGCTTTAACAAGCCACCTTCAGAAATACTGTTGGGCAGGGTGAAAGCTCCCTTGTCTTTCTCTTCTCCATTTGCACATTCCCAGGACTTGCTGCAATAGGAAACACCAATACTTCCCTCCAAATCTTCAGGGAAGAAGTTTCATGTTTTTGCAGCTGCACTTGCCAGAATGCTTTTCCCACCAATCTCTCAGCTCTCTCCTTAAACATCCCACTGTTCAGATTTCTTTAAAAATAATTGTGGAATCCTCATACAAGTTCCCAGAAGCACACACTGGAGTGATTTGACAACAGGTAGCTCAGCTCCACCACACCATGCTCTCACTCTCCCTTCTCAACAGAACGGGGGGGAAATAGGATGAAAGAAATCTCACAGGTTGAGATAAGGACAGGGAGGTCAATCACCAGTTACTGTCACTATCAAAACACTCAGCATAGACAGAATGCTGTAATTTATTACCTGTTGATAACAAATAAGAGCAGTGAGAGCTAAAGCAAACGAAAACACCTTCCCCACATCCACCCTCTCCTACCTCCTCCTCCAAACAGCACAGGAGAATGAAGACTGTAGTCAGAATTCCTCTCTGCCACTTCTCCACAGTCACTCTGCTCCTACTCCACGCGGGGTCCCTTCCACAGATGTCATCACTGTCCTTCCCCAGCTGATCCTGCATGGGCTTCCCACAGGCAGCAGCTCTCCAAGCCCCTTTCCAGTAATGGTTCCATACCACGGGGCCCATCCTTCTGGAAGGGCTCCTCCACACCTCCTGCTGCACTGTGGGCTCCCCCAGGACTGCAGGAGGAGATCTGCTTGGCGTGTGCTCTCCCAGAGCACAATCAGCACTGTTCACGGCTCAGCTCTGGCCACCAGCAGACCTGGGTGGACCTGGCTTTGATCTGACCTGGAGCAGCTGCTGGAGACCACCAGAGGCCACCGCTGCAGCTGCTATCGGAACCTTGTCATGCAGACCCAATATGCAGAGACATCTTAAAAAAAAAAAAATGGTTTTGCTGTCTTGCAGTTGATACAGCAGCTGCTATACAACACTGCCAAAAGGAATCCAATGCAGCTTAGTGACTATAGCAGAAGACTGAACTTTTTTTTTTCTTCCTATTTCCTTACCTATTTCAGGATCCATAAGCTGCTGAAGTGCACATGATCTGTCCAAAGCTGCCGATGGGTACAAATGCCTTGAGTTTACAAGTTGCTCACCTGGTGCAATCTACATGAGGGGCTTTTAGAAGATCCTTCACAAAGCTGAGAGCATCACAGCAACATCTCAACACCTACATAAAAAGAACAGTTTTCCTTCACTCTCCCTGGCAACGTTAAGCACGTTTAATCTGTCAGAGCTCACAGAACAGCCCTGAAGTTTTCATCCAGCTTGTACTTTAATGAGAACACGAAGACAGAACAGCCCTGTAAGTTCACTTACCTTTCCTGTAGCTGGGCACTGAAGGATGCACAGCAAAAGGAAGAGGTTGGTAACTGGTTGAGAATATGAATACAGATGGGCTAAATTTAAGCAGAAGGGCCAATATTACAAGACAACAGCAAGTAAGATACAAGTCTAATTCAGCTCTTTTCTTTATAAGTACTCCAGCTGAATTAAGAAAAAAAAAAAAACAGCTATATTATAGGACCACAATAGCTATGAAGTGCTACATTTGCATGTGAAATAGCTACATTCTCACTTATAATGCTTGCCTAAGCACACACTTCCTCAACTGTAGGGATGCTCCAACATCTATATATATATATATAATTTTACAGCAATGAGACCACACACAATACACAGCACTAAGAACAGTGACGTCCTCCCGTGCAAGTCTGCTGTTTGCAGTGAACAGCTGGAAGCACTCTGCCTCCAGACTGGGCAGATATCCTTTAGAAACTCTCACTGGCTAAGATTTGTCTTACAAGGACTCAACCGTGAGAGCAGCCTTGTTTGGCTCTGCAGCAGTGAGCTGTGAGCGCAGCCCGGCAGCACAGTGCAGTAGCAGCTGAGGACAGGTGTGGGCTGGAATGCTGCCCTCAGCAGCACAGCCCTGCCCCGCACAGGTACTGCGACTAAAATAGCACGCTCGGTACTTATAGGTCCACAAAGCCAGGAGGCTTAGTCACCGGTGTGTGACGATGAACACACCCCTCCTTCGAGGCCTAATAATAGAAGACTGCTAAGGACTCACGGATCAGATGAGGTGAGTGATGCAGTACTGCTCACCATCAGCAGGGACATTTTATCAGCTCAGGGTTTCCCTGCGGTTACCTACTCAGTGATACTCGACTCCTTCACTGCTCGCCCTGAGCACAGATAATGATTACACAATCTGTGCAACCCTTGCCTCTAAACAAGGGCTGATAACTCTTGCTGATAAGTGCAGTTGACAGAACTGCTTTCCTAGCACCCCCAACAAACAGAACACATTCTTAAAAGGCAGAGACGAGGTCAGCTGAGCCTTTCTGTGTCACTTCATTCTAACTGTACATTCATCCAGCATGAACAGCAGAAAACGGCTTTGCAGTCTTCAAAGCAAAGGTGAACTCTGAGCTTGGCTTCAAAAGAATAGAAAAACATTACGCTACTGGTTAGAAAAAACTCCCAACATTAAATGTGAAATGGTAATGAATCCTGAGTTTTAGGTGGAATAATTTGCTAAGGCAGATTTTAGCAGGATCAAAGGGGGGGGGCAGCTGGGGAGGAAGAGGAGAGGGAAAAAGGAGGAAAAGAAGAAAAGCCAACCTGAAGAAATCCTCCAATCCCAGTTGTTTTTGTTGGTTTTTGGTTTGGTTTTGTTTTGTTTTCCCACAAAACTGACCTGGAGGTTCTCAGCTTGCTGACAGCAGAGTGCATTAACACAGACATTCTTCTACTCTTTGGAAGGCTACATCAGGATGAAATTTCCAGTAAATCACAGCTCCACATTCACAAATGAATGGCCAAAACAAACAAAGAGAACTATTCCTCTTAATCCTCTGCACAATATCTATTTCCTTCTACGTTTTAGCCCTTGTAAAATGTTACACACAGTGTCTAAAACTCCTGGTGATACTGGAAGTCCCACTGCTTAGCAGCAATTAACTGTGATTCCAACCGCCAAAATCATCCTAAGGATTAAGTACTCCCCGTCCTGTCCTAATTGCCTCTCTCTTCCATTTGTGTCAATGGACAAAGACCATTCAAGAGCAGCACGAGGGAAGGCAAGAAAAACAACCAAAGGAACACGCACCACCACCTATTTCCCTGGAATATATGAATATATACATATTTTTCTTCTTTTGCTCATCATGGTCTAGAAAAACGTGAAAGGAAAGCTAAAGAAAAGTGTCATTTTCAGCAGTTATATTAAAGGGAAAAAAAAGAGCATCTTTACCAAATTGCTGCTTCCACACACAGTATTACTATGGAACAGTTTCAGACCAGGCCTACAGGCTGAAAGAATTCAGCTGAAGACTGCCCAAAGGCATCTCCATTATTCTCCTACACACTACTCCTTGTGAAAAGCATCTTTGCAGAAATCCCGAAGATAAATAGATCTGTGTTTAACACCCACTGATCAAAAACAAAGTAGAACTGATAGAATGCTAGAAAGGCACCTGCGGTGGCTGCACTGAATTTGTGCTGTGCACAGAGCTCTGGAGAACACAGAATTCATTCTGAATCCCTTTCTAGCACACACTTACATAGATGCATTTATAAGAAGTGATTAGAAAAAACAACTTCTCTGTACTTAATTTTAATTTAGACTTTTGAACTCCAGATGCTGGCTGAGGAAAAATAAAGGTTTTCAGGACGTTGCTCTACTCAGGACAGTGTCAAAAGGGCACAGACTTAAAGAATCTTTTCCCACAAGGTGTGTCCCTTCCCGGGTTGTCATCCGAAAGATGCATGAGAAACACCCACTGACCGCAGAAGAGAATAAATAGCTTAAGGGACAAAGGTGACAGCTGTACAAACATAGTTTCAATGCCAGGTTTATCCAGAACAGCAAAATATTTGGTTCTTAGCCTTCGGGAGCCAACAGATACCGTCTTTCTCCACCATATCCAAGAAAAATGAAAGGCAGAGCACTCCAACATCTGATTTCACAGAAAAGCCAAACATCAAGTAAAACAAAGAAGTCAGCTTCTGTCTGTGGCAGAATTTACAAACCCTGACACTGCTTTAAAGGCCGGGTTTGTTTGTTTGCTGTTTCTCCACCTCCTGGCACGTGCCTGCAAACACTTGGGCAGAGCTCCGTTTTAGCATTCAAATTACAAAGCATCCGTGGCAGTCTGACACAGCTCCAAGTCAACAGTGGCACGCAGGCTTCTGTGCACAGCCACCAGGATCTGCTGGGACAGCGGCAGCACCCTGCGACTGCTCTCCTACCGCGACCCAGGGCAGAAGGGAGCAGAAAGGGATGTAATCGGACGGCTGAAGCTTTGCCTCTGTTTGGCATGCAAGGGAAAAATGAGTTAACTCATTAAACAAAGAAAAAGAGAAGGAAGTAGTTCAGGGCATAAGCGGGGAATCCCCTTAGTGACTGGTCCACCACCAGTAAGTAGCTGATGAGTTAGATCCCAATGAGGGCAGAAGAGATCCTGCCTTGTGTGGGTATGTTACTTGTCAGTGACACAATAACAGGTGTTAACGTTTGGCCTACATTAAGACGAATCTGGAAACCGATCACTCAAAACTGAGCGTTCTTGGTTGTTTCTTTTTGTTTACGTTTTCTTTTTTTTTTTTAACTCATTTGAATACAAACCAACCTTGTTCTTCTTCCTTCACTCCTAACCTTTCACCTGTAACCTTCATGCTGTCTGTGGATCAGGCTGCAGGATTTAGAGCAAAAAATGCTGCTGCTTTCCACTGAAATAATTCCATGACAACTCACAAGTATTCAATCACTTGTACCAACAGAAGCTGCTGCAAATGACAAGAACATACAGGACACGACCATGTATTTTTAGTTCTACCTCAAGTTTTTCCCAATGTTCTTTTAAGCAATGTAAATTATTTCAGATAAGATCTTAAGAAAACCAAGCAGAGCTGGTCAGGAATCCCTCCATGAAGTACTAAAATAAAAGTTCCTCTCTGAGACAGGGAAAGCCTGTCTGGGTGACAGCACCACTGTCACTCTGCGGGCCATCAGTCATACACTGCAGCACACCTTGAGGTGTCAGAAGGTGAAGGTGAAGGTGAAGAAAGCCACTTTTATTGTGCAGTGGAAGTGAGGCGAGGACATAAATGAAAAGTTTCACAGTGACCTAAGACAACTAGATTATAAAATCCTCAGGGCACTGGCAGCCTCATACAGGTCCACAGACACATCCCCAGGCAGTGGAGCAGACCATTCAAGACAAAACAAGCAGCTGAGTCAGCTTGGGGCATGGAAATGTTACAGCTGCTGACCAGACAGCTGTTGTTATGTACTGCACCTGGTTATGTACTGCAGCCCTCAGCCCAAACAAGCTCTTTGAATATTCCTCAGTCAAACACATGCTTCATTTAATCTAGTTTCTCAGGTGTCGAGAGGCTTTAAGACTTCTGTGGTTTAACATTTCTGAAATCTTTTGAAGCAGATTTGATGGAGGAAGGGAACGTACTTCTAAGAGACAGAGAAGAGCCAGGGAACACTGTCATTTTAAGAAACAACAGGAGAAAACCTCAGATTTGTTCCAGGGGAATTTGAGGACTCTTCCAAGAAGGTAATGCAGCCAATAGCCCAGCTGAATTGCTTCTACACCAATGCACGCAGTGTGGGAAATGAGCAGGAGAAGACAGAAACCGTGGGGCAATTAGAAAACTACGACTTCAGTGCTATCACAGAAACACAGCAGGACAAAACACACAACTGGAATACTACGACTGAGAGCTACAAGCTTTTTAGAAGGGACAGGCAGGGCCTCAAGGATCACCATGCTCCAACTCCCCTGCTGCAATCAGGATTGCCAACCACTAGATCATGCATTAAGTCAGATTGCCCAGGGCCCCATCCAGCCCAGCTGAGAGCACCTCCAGGGACAGGGTATCACAGCCTCCCTGGGCAGCCTGTGCCAGGGCCTCACCACTCTCTCAGTGAAAAACTTTCCCCGACACCTAGTCTAAATCTCCCCTCCTTTAGCTTATAACAATTCCTCCTCATCCTATCACTATCTACTTGTGTAAAAAGTTGATTTCCCTCCTGCTTATATTTAAATATTGTAAAGCCATAGTGAGGCTATGTGAGGTCTCCCTGAAGCCAAACTGAACAAGCCCAGTTCCCTCAGCCTGTCTTTATAGGAGCGGTGCTCCAGCCCTCTGAGCATCCTCATGTCCTCCTCTGAAACCTCTCCAGCAGTCCCACATCTTTCCCGTGTTGAGGGCCCCAGACCTGGATGCAGTACCCCAGAGAGCAGAGCAGAGGGGGCCATGCCAAAGGCCTTGCACAAGTCCAGGTTCCATCAGTTTCCCTTTGCCCACTGATGCCAACAGTCCATCACAGAAGGCCACCAATCTGCCTTTGGTGAAGTTGTACTGGCTGTCTTGGATCACCTGCTCATCCCTCATGTACCTTTTTATTCAGAGGGCAGTGAGGCCCTCGGCACTGCTGTCTGGAGAAGCTGTGGGTGCCCATCCCTAGAAGTGCCCAAGGCCAGGCTGGACGAGATCTCAGGCAGCTTGAGCTGGTGGGGGGCAATCAGCCCATGGGAGGGAGTTGGAACTTTAAGGTCCCTTTCAACCCAATTCTAGGATTCTATGAATTTCTCAGCTAAAGGCACAAGGAAAACATAAATACTAACATACCTGATACTAACAGGCTTTAACCTGTACCTGTCATGCTGTCTGCATTGCACCTGAGTCACAGTATATAAACCCATGACCAGAAGAATCAGTCCCTCAATAAAATGAAAACAGGAACATTAAAAAAAAAAGCCACATACAAGTTTTATACCTGAGCCAGCATCAACCAGGCTGAATCACTGCCAGACAAACAACAAAGTTAGAAAAACTGCATAACAGGTATTTTTATGGGGAGTTTCCTTTTTCATATTGCTTGAGACATTTAAAATCAAATTTAATTCACAAAATTGATTCAAGGAGCACTATGGAACAGTCTGTTATTGAAAACTAAATATTCTTCAAAGTTAGGTATACTCACAGGAGCAAACTGACATGCCTTCTAAGTCCAGTCACTGGACTATTGACACATAGTGATAGAAACACTATTTCATATTTAGTTGATAAACAGAAGTACAGGTATGTACTGCTAGGACAGTTTGCCCTGTATGCGTTTTATTACAGGATTTACTTGTTTAGATTATAGCACTCAGATTTCTCCAAAGAAAAGCTTACTTTATTAGTACAGAAAATCAAATTCAGACAATATGCTTAATGGCCTAAAGCATATTGACTTTCACTGTAAAATATGTCAAACGTACACTGAGTAAAACGTGTACCTACCTCATGGGTGGTGTGGAGGACAGCACATTGGCTATTTAGCACACAAAATAGCACTGCACAAAGACTGAAACTGGGCACAGAATCATCCGTGTTGGTGAAACCACCAGAATGGAAAAACAGGCCAGTAGCACTGCACTGTGATACACTTTGGCAACGTGACTTGAATTACCACTTATACTGTCCTTTACTATTGAAGCACCAGAGTACTGTCATCAGAATCACCATAATTACAGCTGAATTTATCAGCCTGTGCTGTAGCCAAAGGCTTCATACAATTCTCAGACATCCTCTACAGATAAAAACAACTAGATCCCATGCTAAACTCAGGGATTTTCTTCACTCTTCTACTCAGGAGGGCATCCACCTGGCTCAACAAGCAATCTTCTCTTTGCAAATTTTAAAGGAAGTGATTCTGCACCATTGAAGTCACAGGACAGAACTGTCACCAACTGTGTTAAACTTGTCCATCAGCTTTTGCTTTTCATCTCCAACTCGGTCTCTGGCAACTCACTGTACAGCACACTAGTTCTACACATTATGAAACCTCTATCTGGTCACGAGACTTTGCTACCAGATTTTACTGGCACTAATTAAAAAAGCAACTTTCATTTTGCTGAGTCAGTTTCATTGAAAATATGTACTGCTAACTAAGCATACTAGTTCCTTTTGAAAAAACCAAGTACATCAATACACATGCACAAAAAGACAATACAAGGCTTTCATGGTGACTTGGACAGACAGGGTAAAGCTAATGTAGTTCAATCTTAATCTGACTGAATTGATAAAGTTTATTCATAAAGTTTATCGACCTTAAACTTTCAGAGGAAAAAAAATATTTTCTCTCTTTTGCTTCTTCCTCAGGCTACAGAAACCAGATGGAAACACTGGTTTTTATTAGCAGTGTCCCAGTCAAACCTTGCTGGCTGACTCTGAGGCAAGTGAAGGACTATAAAAAGTCCTCAGAGCACTCTGAAATGCATGGGAGTGAGATGAGATTTTTAGTGACTTGCTGTACAGAGTCATGTAGTATTAAATAAATTTTTGCCTAGGAAATACTTAGGAGAAATGAAACTTCTGTTATTTCAAATATTTATTATTTAAAGAATATGAGAATTATCCATCATTTCACTTGATTGATTCCTGATGAACCCTGGAGCTGCACGTTCAGTACTAAGTAGCCCAAAGTGAATGGACAGACTACAGGTAACGTAAAGAAACAAAAGGCTGTGCCTAGTTCTGTTTAAAAGCCTTCCCATGAAAGAGAGCCAACAGTCAATGTCAGTAGTTCTCACATCTGTGATATCAAGATACTGTGGGGTTTACAGTTTCTGAAAAACATCTGAAATCTCTAGCCAGCAAAATCCACTAAGGAAGGAACTTACAGACAGACTGAGATCATTCTAACTTAGGCTGGACTTTCTGTCCTACTCTAAAGATTTCTTTATGCTAAATATCTCCCTACACCCTTATCAATCACTTCAATCAGTTTCACTCCTCATTTGCATCCCTCACCCACAGTCACTCACCTGTCCCTTTACCAAAGACCATCCTTCCCTTTTGATTTATGTAAACCTCTTCCAAAATAAGCCCACAACCAGGATTTAAGAAGTTATAGTAATAAACCACCTACTCTGTGCCATTGTCTACATTATTCAGTCATACATTCTACTTTTTCTCTCCCCCTTACGGCTGTCACGTTTGTTTTTTTTTTTTTCAAATCATTCATTTTCTGAATTCACACAGGGTTGGTGACAAGGGCTCCTTACCAGGTACAATCATAGTAAAGCAATATTAATAACTGAAGATTTTTCTCCTGAAAACTGAGGTGTCAAATTCAGATCACTGCATAAGAATGTCGGCTATCACGTAAGAGAAGTTTCTAGCTACCACAGCTGCAGGACAAAAGCATCAAGCTACGACCCAAACACTCCAAATGTTTAGAAAGCAAAGAACCCCTGCTTTTCATAGTTTAGATACAACTTTTTTCGAATAACTTGAATAGCAAAACGATCAGCTGCGATGCTGTGTCAGTTTCAAGGTGAAATTTGACAGTCATTAGGCTGTCACAGGCTATAAGCATGAGAGCAAATACAACAGGAAAGAATCACATGATGAAAAACATGTTCTTCCACACTTCTGCAAAGTTTCACCCAGTTAGAACGCAACATCCTGATTTTTTTTCTCCTATGGTCTATCAAATCTACTTCTGCTTATAGTAAAGCATAAACAGAAAACAAAAGGGTTCACACGACAAACGTACTTGGTAAAGAACATAATAGGATTTGGAAAACAGTAGCATTCCTTGTTAAACAATCATCTTGCTCCCTATTTATGAAGCTCAGATTTTACTTGAGCTATTCAGGAAAGCACCTTACAGAACAGGAGCTGGTCACGAGTGGAAGGCAAGGACACATAAATCAGGCCTCAAGTGCAAGGACAGATGAACTCCTTTCACCTCTGCTGTGCACCATGGAAAAAAACTAACAAATATTTAAACTATTATTGAGGACTCACTCAAGGAAAATATTCCACCCAATACCTGAAAACCTTATTCAACAACAGAAAAAGGAATCACATAATAACAGAATCACGCAAACCTTAGAACATAAGACAAGGAAACAAAATAATATTGATGCAGAAAAAACATCAAAAAAACCACTCACATTTTAGTGAGATTCAATATTCTGATTCATCAAGTATAACATACTTCAAGATGTTCAATTACCTTGATGTCCCTTCACTGGGGAATGACCACAGCTCCTTGTACTTCATTTCTGACATCAAAGACAAACTTGATTTACTTTCTCCTGCAGCTACGTTTTTTAAAATACAAGACTGTTTTCCCTACATGGAAATGAGAAGTGTGAGCATTAGCCATCCTGCGAGACTGGGACAAACAGATTCCGCTCTGCGAGGGAAACCATTCTGATAGTGCAACTGATGATGGTGATGAGCAAGAGTTACAAGGCAAGTGATGAAACTGACACCCTGAACAATCAGATCTTGACAGAAAAAAAACAAACTTTAAGACCTTTGGAAGTGAACTCTGCACTATACTTCCATTTGACTTGATTGTGTTTACAAGTACTAAGAGCACTTTAATACATGCCTGTGCACCACTGCCTCGGTATAATTCTCTTTTGGGAGTGTCATTTAAGATGTTTCACTTACAGTGCAAACAAACAACAGGAAAAGGTCTCTGACACGTGGCCTTTTGTCTATAGATGCTGTTGCCTTCACCGAAACCTGCATTCCTTTGTGTCCCCTGGGGATTATTTGTATGAATGATTTTGTATTTGAAGTTACTTACCTGCACTTTACATATGTCTGAGCTGACACTGCACAGTAATGTGCAAGTTCTAGACTTCAACACTGTGAAATGAAGTTTACAGCAGATGCAGCTCAGGGTTCTCTATTCTAATTGCTCTTTATAATGTTTTTCCCACAGCAAAAAACATTTCTGTTTCTCATTATGAGGAATGCTGACCTTTGAAAGTAAGCCTGATCAAGTCCTTCAATTCACCAGAGTGCTCTGCAATGTTGTGCAGTGCTGCATTAAGGTCCTGGCAGAACAGTAAGAGCCTTTCCACAAAACTGTGCCTTTCAGATGCTGCTCCTTTGTCTTGCACCTCCTACAGTCAAAGCTTGGAAAGCCAAGTATTTCAGGACCCCACTTGAACACTGGCTGAATTGTATCATAACTCATTTTGGAACAATCAGTGGTCCACACCACAGTTTTAGGTTACCAAGGTTATAAATGACAACTCATATACTGGTAACAAGCAGAGAACAAAATCACAAGAGAATGCACAGGTCTGAGCATCCATTCCATTCTTGTGCTCCATACAACACTTAACATATTTCACTTAAAATAATAATAATAATAATAATAATAATAATGTAATGCTTATAACTAAAAAATACATAAAATTCATAAAACTTATGCTAAAAAAAAAAAGGAAAATGTCAATTTACTTCATGTTCTGTGAAGGTCCTTCATACCTTCATAACATGCTATTCTGAAACACAAGTTGACAAGCAACTAGGCATCATATCATGCAAGCCTGTGCTCTGTGGGTGATGCCTTCTGAACAGCAGCAGCTAGAAACCTGCATAAATTCAGCTATTGCAGATCCAGGTGTGGTTTCTTTATCTTTGCAGTTCTTTCTACTTGCCCTGTAGCTGAACTTAATCTATTAATATATAACAGTAAGGAAAGATTTCCTCTAGAGACAGTAATAAACTTAAAACAACTGGTAACTAGTTTGTTTTATTTTCATCTTACAGAGAAAGAAGGTGATCACATAACAGCTCTCCCTGTCTCCAGATAGCTTATATTCCAAAACACTCTCCAACCTACTGGGCTCACAGAAGACTGTTTCTCCCAGATCATGCATGGTCCTGGTACAACCAGCTTTCCTCATTTGCAGTGTTGAATAAAATATGAATCAGAACCCCAAAGAGCAGTATGCTTCTCTCAGATACACAATGACGTAACAAAAATCTTTAGAAAGCAGGGTACAGACATGATATAAAAACAAAGAAACCAGCACAAGGACAACAATTAAACTGCTACTCAAGTCACGTTAGATAACAGTCTCCGTAACTCTACCTAAGTTGGACTCTGACTTTTCTAATCCTTTAAATAAGAATGGTCAGAAATACACAAATGTAGATATATTTGTCATAGACTGAAAAAATATTTCTTTAAATGATCTGTTAAAACTATTTTTTTTATGTGGAAGGCTGGGGGTTTGTGCATTAGCTGGCCACAGCCATCCCACTGGGTTCCCTCAGCAGTGCAGCTGCACCAATATTCTCACACTGATGGCAGGCTCTCCTATGGCCCCACCTCGTACACATACACCAATACAGGCTTAAATGAAGACAGCCCCCACCTTTACTGAACTGGACTGTTTCCCCCTCACTGGGGTAACAGTATGTTCAAATGGAGAGTAAAGAAAAAGCGAGCCCAGCCTTTTCAATCTACTCCACGTGACAGCTAAGACATTTCTTTCCACCAGCTTCTGCCTTCAATGTGACAACTAAATTGCCTATTAAACTGTTAATCAGGAAAGCAAGACAAGTTGGTGCTGAGCTCAGTGCTGCACTGAACCTCAGGGAAGCAGCTTACAAGCTTTTCTCTACTGTGGTGAAACTTGTAGCAGCTTGCAGAGCTGTTCTGTACTTGTGTAGTGTTTAATATATCACATATGAAAGTAAAACATATCATAATGCACATCCACCATGCCTGGAAAGGATAGATTTTCAATACGAATCTTCTTATGAAGGCTGGGATGTCACTGTGCTGGGTTATGAGAAGTTCTTAAGAGCAATGATTTGAAGCATCCCTACAAAGTAGGCCTCAGTCTATGCAAGTTTCTCTGTACAGTAGCAGTCATTGCAGACTGCACTGCAGACATTAACACAAATCTAATTAGCCGTCCCAACTACATCACATATTCCAATGTCATTGAGTTATTAAATTCTCAGGAAATAGACCTGCTATTGAACTTTGAGCCAAGACCCATAGCCACATAATAATGTTAAGCTCTGAACAACAACTTTCGGCTTATGTCAAAAAGAGAAAAACAGAGTGATCTGGAATGACTCCCTGTCAATCGTGGTTCAATTTCAGACATAAAATTATAATTCCATGCTGTCCAGTGAATAGTTTTAGCTAAGAGCTGCTTTAGTTCCTCAGTTTCTTTGATGTCCCTGCAATATTCTCAAGGAAGTGTTTTTGTAACCTCCTGTTAATGAAGCACTGAAGAAAACAGAGTACTCTTCTGGCAGCAAATCGCTACCTGAAAGGACTCCATTTGCTGAGGTTTTCTTTAATTCCTGTTACTAAAACACAGGATGCATTTTGCCAAAACCAAAACATTACTGCTATTAAAAAGTGGATTAAATTCAAAAGATAATTATTCCTAATGCCCAAGGAAGCATCCCTCAATCTGCAAAGACAGTTAATAGCTGAGAAGGCAATGAGCTTGTCCTGAATGGGACAGCATTCCAGCTGACCTTCCATAGTCATTAGTAAATCACTTTTCTCAAAGAAAAAACAAACAAAAAAAACAACCACAGACTTTTCTCTCCCCCTTCACAGCTGTATTAAAAAAAATGGGCAGGTTTTATGAGCTCCTTTAGAACTGTTTACAGCAATCCTGCAAATTCTTGTTTGTCAAAAGAATTTAATCTGTCAGAAAGTTCTTAGTTTATCCACCAACTTAAACAACTTTTGCTTGATTTTCTAAGTGAGTTATTAGCAGATACAATCACTTTGCCTTTCAATTTCACTACTGTTCAGCATAACAAATCAGACCAGTTCTTCTCCTATGCCACTTTCTTTCCTATGTCACTGCAGCCAATGCACTACCTCTCTAATGGAAAGAAACCCTTTCATGTATTTTAGATAAACAAGTTTCAGAGCTCATAAGCATTTCTGTTGACAAACCATGTTCAGAAATGTTAACTGCTGTTCACAACTTAGACAACTAACAAATAGTGTTTATCTGCCAGTGAGACACCATCATTCATCACTATCTTATATGGATGTACAAAGAATGCAAAAAGTAAGTAAGTCCCTCAAAATGAAAAGGTAATATGACTTAGGAAACATGGAATCACCTTTTACATGCTTGTGACTACTTAGTTAGCATCAGGAAAACACAGGCTAAAAGCATACCAAATATTCTTGGTATCCACATCACATTCTATACAAAAATTACAGTAATAACAGATAGTTTGTTGGAATTGGCCCTACCAACAACCCAATCACTCCAGATATCCGGTATTTCTGGCTAGCTATCCTAACAGTCCAAACCCAGGAATCTGGAAAATATCACTTAAAACATTTTACCACAGTTGTCCAAGTGCAACAAATATGATGTAACAATACCCAAAAGGACAGGTTGCATATATCTACCCTTATGTTCAGAACCTGTGCATGAAATCAAAAAGCACACAGGCTCAGTACTGTGGACAAATAAAAATGTTTAAAAGAACAGCTAACAGGCAAGAAGTGAACGATGGACGTTCAGCGTATATAAGCCTCAGCATACACCAGAACTGCTGAGGTCTACTAGTCACTATGGAGAGCAACGACTTCTGCAGGCAGAGAGCAACAGGACAAGGGGAACCGCTCTGCAATTAAAAGAGGGGAGATTGAGATGAGATGTTAGGGGGAAATTCTTTGCTCAGAGGGTGGTGAGATGCTGGCAGTGCTGCCCAGAGCTGTGGGTGCCATACCTGGAGGTGCCCCAGGCCATGGATGGGCCCTGGGCAGCCTGTGCTGGGGGGCAGCCAGCCCATGGCAGGGGTGGGGCTGGGGGTCCCTTTCAACCCAACCATGCCATGGTTCTGTGATAGTTAACTATTCTGTGATGGTTACAGGCAGTAGAGCTAATAAGCCACGTTTTACATTGAGTGCCAATTTGTATGTCTTGGCATTTGCTACATACTATTAATCTTCTCAATTATTGTGTGTTCAAGTAGGTGAAATATATACACTTCACAGGAAATTCCATGATAACTTATCATAAATGAATTTTACCACCTACCACCACCTACCATATCATCAAGTTTCTGCTATGCCTACACAGTTGCTCACTCAAAGTATTTAACTTTTTTTTTTTTTTTTTTTAAACTAAACTAACTTTTTCAACTCTGACATTATACCTTCTCTAAAATCTGGTAAGCATCTGCAAGGAATTCACTTCAAAAGAGTCAGATGCTCTTGCCTTCTTAGTTTGTAATGACTGTACTCATGTGCTTCTATTTTATTAGTCTTTTGTAAGTTAATTACAATTTGTTTACCTGCATCAGTCATAACATCTTATCATAAAGATGTGATTTTATTTTTTAATCTTTATTTAATCTAAGTATCCCATCATCTGAAGAATAGCTTGCATTAAAAATATATTTGCATCCAAGTAATACAGCCTGCAGCACTCACACATCTTTTCTTCCCTACACATTTTGACTTTTCATCTTCTTTGCCTCTATACCTAAACAAAAACAATTTGCACTTGCAGATTAAAAATAAATTCTCCCAGACCTAATTAGAGAGCACACACAATGGATTACTCCAACAAGTTCAAAATAGCACTCCTGTTTTGGCACAGATCTTGACTAATGGTGATTCACAGATTACAAAAGCAATTAAGAACAGAATTAGCTATTCTCAGCAGATTTAATTTCTCCTGTCAGGCAGAGATATAAAGTAGTGCAATCTGAAAAGAGGCACGCAAGCTGCCTGTCTCCATTCTAGCAACGCTCATCTGTTCTGGAGTCAGTTGAAGAGTCAGGTATTTTATCTCCACCTGAAACATCTGTGTAAGCCACCTGCAAAGTTCTGTCTTGTCACCATTCGTTCACAAGAAGCTGGACAAGAACTATAGGCACACTGTATGCTAAGAAATACCTATAGAAGGAAGAAGGGAAGGAAGGGAAGAAAGGAAGGGAAGGAAAGAAGAGGAACAGAGTAAAAAGAACAGACAAGGAAGAAAGTATAGAAGAACAGAGAAACATACAAGTATGTCTCAGAACATACTTCTGAAACAACAAAAAGAATATCCAACAGAAAGGTATGCTATGGAAAACAAAGCCAGCAGAGTCACAGAATTGTAGGGGTTGGAAGGGACCTCTAGAGATCATCGAGTCCAACCCCCCTGCAAAGCAGGCTCCCCAGACCAGGACAGCCAGGTCCTTCTCTACAGAGCTCCTCTCCAACAGGTCATCCCCCAGCCTGCGTTGGTGCATGCAGTTATCCCTCCCTGCTTTTGTTAAACCTCATCTGGCTCCTCTCTGCCCAACTCACCAGCCTGTCCTGGTCAATCTCAAAGAAGAAAATAATCAGTTAAAGAATGGACAGATCCATGCTGGAGCATTTGCATTCACATGCAAACAGCTCCCAGATTCACACTCAGACTTGCACGTAGCTGAAAGCACATGGTAGCAGGCCTCAGTGCTCAAGTGCCCATTTTCCAGGCTCCATACTGCCAGGAAACAAAACAAGTTTGAGTTCAAGTTAGAATGACATTCAAGTCTTCTGCTAGGCTACTGTAATTCTGTAATTTACTGCAGTATCACAAACGTATCAAACAAGGTGGCTTATAAGCAGTTCTTAAAGTAGTACTTCTAAAATCAAGACTTGAATGTTTCTGCATGGCAACAGCACTTCAAAATCTTTTGTTCCTCCTGTCTCCACATCAGCAGAATCAGAACTCAGTTCATGAGAAAAACAAGCTTGATCCCAAAAATGTTAACTATCTGATCAGCTTGAGGACCTACACCTAGGGACACACAAACAAGTTTACGTTCAAAAAAGCAACCGCAGTAGGTGACATGCATGGCTGTCCTTTACTGTATGCTTACATACATCATACTGAAGTATTTCAAGCTTAATTGCACATGGTCACAAAGACAAAAGCAAACCGAACCTCTTGAACTCCAAATGCGACCGCAATCTCATTTAATTAAATCATTGCACATTAGGCTGTTTCATGCATGCTGGAATTATCACAACAGCTCCAGCTGCCAAAAGGCAGACATTGTGCTGCTGTCCTTTTATTCCCTTCTCCACTTATCCTGCATCTCTCTCAAGCACAGAAACCCTTCACTGAGCTTATGTAACTCAAAAAAAGAGAAAAAAAAAAGTGACCATGTTTATAATAGCTCAGTTGGAAGAGGCCTACAAAGACTATCAAATCTAACTGCATGACAGCTTCAGGGCTAAGCACAAGTCCATTCATGTTGAGGACACTGTCCAAACGCCTCCTGAACACTGACAGGCCAAATGGCATCAACCCTCTCTCTAGGAAGCTGTTCCAGTCTGTGTTCCAGCTGTCCACACTTGGGGAGAAAGTTTTCCCAATATCCAGTCTGAACTTCCTCTGGTGCAGCACTGTGCTGTTCCTACAGTTCTTCCTTTCACTTCAGAAAAGCACCCCATCAGTTAAGTTCTACTCAGCTATCCACATCAAGTATTCACATCAGCAATCAGCACCTACACAGAATACATCATCTCACCTTCACTTGTGGAAGTCCTGCATACAAAGTACTGGCGTACACAGGAATGTCTCTGCTCAGACTTTCTGGCTGCTCCCACATAAGTCAAATGAAACTGATGTTACAGACGTTTGGTAACAAACAACTCAGGAGTGCTGGAGGGTGGCACCAGTTGGTTTTTCTTCCTATGGGATCCATAAGGTATTCTCACATTTGCCTTTAACTCCCTCTACCCAGGGCAAAGAAACACAATTCTCTACAGGCAAGTCACGGAATCACAGAATCACAGAATTGTAGGGGTTGGAAGGGACCTCAGAGACAATTGAGTCCAACCCCCCTGCCAAAGCAGGTTCCCTCCACCAGGTCACACAAGTAGGCATCCAGGCGGGTCTTGAATATCTCCAGAGAAGGAGACTCCACAACCTCCCTGGGCA
>JAOWBP010004220.1:1584488-1598316 GCA_028571105.1 Tragopan temminckii
AGGCACCTCTATGGTTTCCAGTCTATTTAAATTAATCTTACCATGAGTATCACCTCTTAAAATTGAGGTGACAAGGACCTGACGTGCCTTGGGCCAACTCTGTAGCTTCACTCCAGACATCCCAGCAGCCCTGCCCAGTGCCAGCAACAGCCACAAGAGGCCAAAACTAGCATGAGCAGCTTAGCATCCCTGGGAATGGCAGTGCCAGCAAATTCTACATGTGCTAGATAAGCAGGCAGCCACAGCTTATGCGATGAATGGAGGAAATGTCACATGTGAGCACCAAAGGCAAAGGGGTTTGATGCTACCATCACAGTAACTCTGCTGCAGGCAAGGTCTGGAAGTCCTGTGCTGGAAGCAAACCCAGTTTCCCAAACTGCCCAGACACTGGCTCTGCTATTCTAGCTGAAGACACTTTGGTCACATTACCTGCAACTCCTCAGCAAATCTTCCTTCCTCCTGGCCCTCTGGACCCGGACCCAAGGTTATATAACTAGATCAGAGGATCGGATGAAATAGGGCAAAGGGAAACAGGGAGACGGCACACGTGACTGCATTCTCGGGGATGAGTCATTAAAGCAGTGACTATCTGGAGACAAACACTGCCACGGTTACACTGCTGCCATCTCGCCCTGCTCAGGGGACCTTGGTGAGGCAGGAGGAGCACAAAGTCCCACCAGTTGGGCAAGGGAAGTGCTCTGCTTTCTCCTCCAGCCATGCCATAGCTCCTACCTGACAGGCTGAAGCTGCAAGCAGAGGTTGTTCCATTGCTGGTCTGTATTGAGAAGCTGTTCCATGCTGGGGGTTCCCAAGGGCAGTGGTAATGACATCACTGCAGCAGTGCATCCAGCTCTGAACCTCTGGGGTTCCTGCAGCTCTGCAACAGCCCAGCTGTGCCCTGCTCCTCAGACAGACACCTGCACATAGCCAGGACTGCGCCGTCATAACCCACAGACCTGGGCACAGCTCTGGTTCATGCTGCGGGTTGGGGCTGCTGACTTTCCTGGCTCATTGAGCAGCAGCACCCACTACTCCCAGCTGCACACAGAGCAGGGCACACGTCTGGCTCCTCCGCTAGCACCACTGAGAAGTCTGTAAGGAACACAGTCGTGACAACTCTGTGCATCTGCTCCCTGGGTGGGATGACTGGCAGAGCTGCCCCTGAACACCATGACTCATGATACATAACAGTAAGAGATCTGTCCTACTGCAGGGCATTTCCTATTGCACCTAAGCCTGAAGAACTCAGCTCGCCAGCTCCTTCTTGCATAATATTCTCAATGTCTATTCTCACAAACAGCATGGCGTGCAGCCTGCAAAATATTCTCCAGCACCTCAGATTTTGCAGGGCACTAAACACTGTTATGCACGGTTCCTGAAGCATTGAGCACTTTGTTTTTTGGGGGAGCATGAGATTGCTGTAACTGACAAAAGTCTTCCCTTGGCATCGAGCTGTGTGAGAAATAGTGCCGGAGCCTCAGTGAGGCCAAGCATCTATACACCCACAAATAAATCCCAATGGGTCTGGAAACAGTCAAAAACTCTCAGGAAATGCCATTCAGGATCAGACCTGAGGATCCCCACCTGAGGCTGCTGCACAGGAAGGAGCCGTCTCAGCTCTCACCACACTGAGGGAGCTGGTCGATCCTTTGTGCCACACTGATATTAACAGAGCCAGCTAGGCTCAGCCCTCCTGGGAGGGCAGTCCTCCTCCAGCACAGCCCCTTGTTTATTTTTAAAGTCATTTCACTAGGGATACTCAGGGTACTAACAAGTAATGTTTTGCTGAGCGTGGGCATTACTTCCTGCCCTAAGGACCGAGACATGCATGCATGGTGAGGATAGCAGCTGTGTGCAGAGCAGAGAGCGGTCCATTTCTGCTGCGGGAGCTCTCTCTTGTCCTGCACAAAGAGCAGTTATCCTGTTTCCTGCAGTCTGTGGGCAATCAGAGACCAGCTAGTACTGGCTCGTACTACTACAGCCAGCACTGAGCTGTCAGACCAAGAGTGGGAGGAGCACCAAGCGATAGCACAAGGAAGCCTAATTGTACAGCTCCAGCTGCAGTCACTGACACACTGAACTACAACAGAGCCAAAGGCTAAAGCAGTGGCTCTGCAGAGCACTGGCACCGACACACTGCAAGATACTCTGGGTCAATCTGCTGCCTTCCCTGTGCTGGGCACAGGGGGTGTGGAGGCAGTGGGGTTCAGCTGCAGCACAGCAATTGTCTTGGAGGGTGGCAGAGGACTGTGCTGACTTGTCCCGTATTCAGCTGAAGCAGAAGATAAATGAAGTATTTGCAGAATATTTTCTGTGTATGTTACTGGTGCAGCTATTGTGTGGATGCCATGCAAGGAGGTGTTCCCAAAGCACACCTCATATGGAGGCAGTTCTACAGAATACCCCAGTACACCCAGCTGGAGTCAGGACAATGATGAAACTTCTCTAAAGGAAGGCAAAGGGAAAGCAAGAGGGAAGCCTGGGCCCACTTCCTGAAGCCCCACCTACCAGAAAACTCAGAAGATCCACATAGAATCCTGAGCTCTCCAAGGGCTTGGCACACACCAGGAAGCCCACCCTGCAGCAGGGAAGTGGCTCTCAGGGGGTTGGGGCTCAGCCACCCCCCAGCCACTATCAGGGCAGCTAATTAGCAACAAGACTTTGTTCTGCTGGGAAAATAATTGCTGTCTTCAGCGGCGGCAGGATGCCCCTCCCAGCCACAACCGCTTAACAAAGCACTAATTATATAAGCGCTGGCATTATATAAGCCGGCACACCTACCCCCAACTCCCATGCAGCACCCACTGACCCCTCTCCAGCCATGCAGGGCCAGCACCCAGCACCAGCATGGGGTATGTCTGTGCTGGGTGACACCAGGGCTCCCCTTGCCTTACCAAGGCTGAGGATATGGGGAGATGCAGGCTCAGTCCCACCACCTCACCCTGGCTGCCAGTGGTTGTTGTCCTGCTAAGTCACAACCACAAAATACTGCAAAATATGAGCACAGCATTCTGTCCAGCCCTAGAGCTGGAAGGTGCTCTCTAGGTTATCCGCATCAGCTCCAGCATCTTCAATTCCCACTGCTGGCTGAGTTAGGGCTAACCACCCCAGCACTGTCACTAGCGTGTTGCTAACCAGACATGGGCTGTCACGTCAGCATGGCAATCAGTGCTGTTACAAGTCTGAGTAGTACATTTTCCACTTCTGTAAACGAAATGTATCTGTAAAGTGATGGTGCTGCAGATTCAGGACTCTATGAAACATACAGCCCGCAGGTCAGGAGCTGCCCTGGGCTTGTGGGAAGGGCTCTGGGTAAATCCTGGCAGAGGAAACACGGTAGGAGCCTGACCAGGAGAGCACACAGCAGTCAAACCCACCTCCAGACTCCTCTTGGAAGAAAGTGAGCCCCAACCAATGGACAAGTTTAACAGATAAGGCAGCACTGCCCTTCTATTTCTTTCATCAGTGGCCCTTTGGTGTATCGGTTACCACAAGGTTATGCTGCACAGTAAAACTTTCCCGGCCCGAAGGAATCCACAGGCAGCAGAAGTGAAGGGCTGGAGAAAGGAAGAAGCAACCCAAAAGCCAGAGGGAGAGCAAGCAGCTGAGAGCGCTGCGAGGCAGGCTGGAACCTTCAGCAGCCAACTCTGGTGACAGACAATATATCTTCTAACCCGGGGATTATGCAAGCAGAACCAGGCCCACGTACCAGCCGTGGCCGGGTTACATAAAGCCCCAGGAGCACTTACACAACGCCAGCAGGGCACAGGTAGCAGCCCCAGCAGGGATGCAGAGCTCCAGGGGATGTTTCCATAGCGCTGGAGGAGCACAGGGCACGGCCCCACATCTCTCCTCCATGCATGGCCCAAGATACTTTTCCCAGGAAAAGTCCTACCTACAAATGCCCCCTCCTTTCAAGCCCTCCCTCCCTCTCAGCAGAGGGGCAGGGACACAAAGCCAGGAAATGCACCCAGCACACAGCGGTGCACCAGGGATGGGCTGCATTTGTCCTTTACGCAGGGGATGAGTTACATAAACCTACCGCGCCGCAGCCGGGAAGCGTCTCCAGAGCTGGAAAGCGTTCAGCAAGCTGCGTGTAGGAGGGGCTGGCCCTCCCTGCCCTGGTTAGCCCAGTTAACTAGTAACCCAGGATAGAGCTTTGCCAGCCACATTCAGAAAAAATAACCAAAGGCATCCAAATCACGAGGAACCGGATTTCACCCTCAGACCTCGCTTGTTTTCATAACAGTTCCAAACTTTGAAAAAGAACAGTGGTTGTGTTTTTCTGGTTTTTTTTGTTTTTCCTTTTAAGGTGGATAAACACTCATTTAGGTAGCAAAGCTGATTTCCACCCCCCAGCACACACGCACATTCAGAAAATAGGTGCAGATGGGGGCTAGTGTGTTCCCAGCACAGTGGGTCTGGCTGGCTGCTGCCATTTGTCTTCTTAGGCACAAATTTCAGGGACTAAGAAAAGAGGACGAGCGAGGGAGCAGGCACTCTGCATTATGCAATGATTACATAAGCATTAGTTTACACTAGGTAGCTGGCAGTTGTGGCTTTAGCTTTATGCCAGGGTACCCTCAGTGCAAGGGGAAACAATGCAGAGGGGATTACTGCTGCCACACGCTGCCAAGGCCACCAAACCAGCAAACAATGAGCACCAGCTGAACTTCCATCTCTTCCCCGAGCCCTCATTCAGCACCTGGTCAAAGCGAGGTGGGGAGAGGCATCTGCTGCTTCTAACTCAAAGGAGCTGCATGGGAAATAATCCCAGCACAAAGCATCATCCCTTGGTACCTCTTCCTCTCCTGAAATGTGTTTTCATACTTTAAAAGCAAAAGTTGTGGGTTGGTTTTTTTTTTTTTCCAAACTGTAAGAGAACTTCAGCTGCATTGCCCTTTTCTGCTCTGCTTCCTAAAGTAGTTTTGGAGGAATTTTACAGGCTTTGTTTAATGAGGGAGGCATCGCTTGGGAAAAAAATGCAAATTGTTGAGTTTGAGCCTGTGTGCCACCGCATTCCTCTGGCACCTCTCCCACCCAGCACAGCCAGAGCAGTGACCGAGCGCTGGAGAAAGCTAATAAGAGCAGGATGAAACAGCATCACTGAAAGAACGAGCTGTTTCTGGCTCTTCCTTTCAGAATGCCAGCACTGCTTTGTGTGCTGCTACAGCGGTCTGACCAAGAGCTGCCAAGTTGTTTGGGGCACTCACACGGCGTCACAAGGACACCCCTATCCAAAGCACGCCAAAGCTCATTACAGACTGAAGACAGCAAGCACCAGTCCTGCCCTGGGGCTGCTCACGTTACAGCCACCCCACTGGTCAGAAAGGAGGATGTGGGTCTGTGTGGAGGGAATAGGGCTCTTCTTAAGCAAGAGCCACCAGCCCGTGCACAGCCGTTCCCCATCAGTTACAGAGTTCCCTCAAACAGAGACACTTTCCCATTGGCAGCATGCTGTGACACACCTCACCCCAGGCATTCTAACTTGACAAGCACAATGCTGCACAATGAAGGCTCAGCTCATCTGCACTACTGCTCTCTTACGTCTCCAAAATATCTCTCCACCTCCCAAAAAATCTGAAGGGCCTCTAGCCTTGTGTTCTCCCCCTGTTCATATGACCTACAGTCTCACTTCCAAAAGCATCCTCCCCCCCACCCCCTTCTTCTCTTTATATACCTATTATCCAGACTGAGTTACATAAGCCACTTGTCTCACCCAGATTCTTCATTTATCCAAACTTACTTTGCAGTGTAATTCCTTTCTCTTCTCACCTGACACTCCCAGGACTGGCCTCCTTGTCCTGCCACCACCACCAGAGAGATGAAAAAGCAAGAAAAGCTGCATTCTTTGCTAGAATCCACATCTCTCCACTAATGGACAACAAACACTGCGTAGTTTATTTCTATCAAAACTTCTCTTGAAGACTACAGTGTCCCAAACTTGTACAACAAATGGGGCTGGGACCGGTATCTCCCTGGGAGTGAGGTGGCTTCTGCAAGGACCTGACCTCACAGTAACACGTTACATTACACATTTTGGAAGTTCTTCAAATCCAAAGTTTCTTCTTTCGACACACAGCAACCAACCCAAGGGGCAGCTATCCTCAAAGTGTGTGCTGGTGTGAGGTTCTCATCAGCGTGTTCCAATGGGTGGAGGGAGGAGAAAGGAGCCAAGCAGCCCTTAAGCCCACTGGCACCAAGGAGGCGATACGGGGTGGGCAGCCCAGCTCTGCCCAGCAAGGCACCAGGCACTTCATGGGGGTGAGCTGCTGGGGAAAGCATGCACTGATCTGAGGGGGTGGGGGAGACTACGCTGATATAAAACAATACTGATGATCAACAACTGCCTCCTCGCTCACTAAGTACTACTTTTGCAGTGCTATGATACAACAGCAGAAACAAGAACAGCCAGACCCAGCATGTCACATCATTTCGGTCTTCAGAATTATAAGCACAAGGAAAGTTTCCTTCTTGTATCCCCTCCAGCAAAGCAACAAGCACTGCAAGACTCTGAAAATTCAACTGTTTCCACCGCTGCCTGAGAGTTAGGAAACTGCTGCTCCCAGCACACAGAGAGGGTGCTCTGCAGGAAAGCAGGAGGGCAAGGAAAGCAGAAGGAAACCAAACCCCTGGGTCCTACCTGGGAACTGCTGCGACTCATCCAGGAGCAACATGCTGCCCAGCGCGCTGACTGCTGCCCGCAGCTATTCTGGGCTCAGGGTCTTCTGTATGAAAGTTTCCAGGCACTCCCAACAACTCCTTATCTCTGCCCGCAGCCCCAGATCCGCTCTCACTGGCTGCTCGGCTGGCAAGTGGGAAATGCCTCCTGATAAAGCAGTCCAGGGTACAGGCGGGGAAACCTGTACTTAAGGTTTCTGAAAATAACTTTGGTAAATAGCTCCCGGTGCACGAACCCACCGAGCCGGGACTCAGCATGCAGACATCCTCCCTGAACTCAGCCGAGGCGGAGCGGGGTCACTGTTATATAACTGGTTAAATACGCCTCGTGTTCAGCCTAAATAAAAACTGTCACCGTCTCCTCCCCGGCTGAGCGTCAGGCAACACAGCCCTGCCCCGGGGAGCTGCTGCTGCACTGGGCACCGCTGCCCACCTGGCTGCGGGACGTGCCTGGGAAAAGAGGTTTGGAGGGCTGGAGGGCGGCAGGGAGGTGCGCTGGGTGAGCGCGGGGACGGCTCGCTCCTCTCCCCCGGCTGGTGCTGCGGGGCTGCGCGCTGCTGGGATCGGGTCCCATTCACGCAGCCCGCGATCCAGTTCAACTAGTGGCAGGGATCGAGCCTGGGAATAAAATAAAAATCCTTACATAACCGTAGGGCTCTAGCGGGGCCCCGCACAAGGGGTATCCCAACAGACAACAGGATGGTCTGGGCAGGGGCCGGAGGGATGGATCGCCGCCGTGCTTCCCTGCTGCACAGCACCAAGGGGGGGGCTGGGGTGCAGCAGTGCACAGCCCTCTGGCTCTGACAACAATCTCTGTATCTGCGGCATGGTGAACTGCTTGCACTACGCCTGCTGGCTTCCAAGAAACCGGCACAACCAAACCTGAGCAGTTCGAACCTGTTTGCTCAACAATCGGGAAAAGAGCATCCCATTGGTCTCACTGAATCAGGAACTCCCACAGCACTGCCTGCCTGCAGAACGCTCACAGTGCAGCGAAAGGGCTAGGAAAGAAAGTTCCAAGTTTATAAGGAAATGATCAAGCAGAATTTGCAGAGCACATTTAGCTCTGAGCGCGCCATGCCTTCCTCCCCACCACTCATCTGCACTGGGCTGTGGCCAAAACCCAAAGATCTGTAGGTCCTGCCCAGTCCTCCTCAGAGCTGCTGACTTCTTCGTGCGTCCCTCCACAAACAGAGCCACAGACAGGAGCAAATTCAACCTGGGGGTGATGGACTTGTGACGAAGGCAGCTCGCTCTCAAAGCCAGCTCTTTGCTTGGGACAACCAGCGGGCAAACTCCTGCTCGGGCTACAGGTGTGCAAGCAGCCACGACAGAGCACATGCACTCCTTGTTATGAGACTCACCGTTGATGAGACCGTCTTTTGTGAGAGCCACCACTCTGAGGGTGGTGGAACACAGAGAATGCTGGCTACCAGCAAAATATCCGCAGTGCTTTAGGGTATGTCTTTAAAACAAACCCAACATGCCATTTTCATAACTAGAGCTGGCTAATTTTACCAAAGAAGAAGATCACAAAGTTAGCTAAAAGATAGAAAAAAGTAGCTTAAAAGAGGCTTGTTACTAAGATAGTCTTTCTTCTTTGTCTCCAATTCAAGCACTCTGGCACAAAGGAACACACTGTCAAAGGGCAGAAGAGGGACCTATCGACTGAGAAAAGCACATGGGCAAGGATCTGGCAGCAGGCCTTATACAGACACTGTATGGCTGGAAGGGGTAACCAAGCACAACCTCTGCATCTGACCAGAGGATTTCTGAAACCAGCAAGCAAGACTTAAAGGCAACTGTTTGTGTAAATACAGCTGGGTGCTTTCCAAGGCGCATCTGTTACACTCACAAAGCACAGGGGAAATGAAAGTTCAGCGTATCATGGAAAATGTGACCTGCACCTGTCCTTTACCACGGAGGAATAAAAAGGGAATTTCCTTCTTTACCTTACTGTGCAAGATGGAAAGGAACTTATCAACACACAGCAGCCCTACTGGTGAGGCCATCACTGTGGGAAGCACACATTCCTGCAGACCCGAACCACACCTGCCAGCAGCAGCCAGGTCACAGAACAGCCTCCTCCCTGTCGGTCATCTCCTTACTGTTAAGTCCATTTACTGAACAGCTTTCTATGAGGCTAGCCTTGCCAGCAAGAAGAACAATCTCCCTCTCCTACATCACCCGAAGTTGAATCACTTGCTTCTTAGTAAACCAGGGAATTGTCACAGCTAGAAAAGATCTGTAGATTTTTTCCCTAGTCCAGCCATCAGCCCATAACCACCATTCCCACTATGTGTTGCAATATAAAAAATAAAACACTGAATATTTTGAGCTTACTATGGAAAACTCATCAATATAATGAGTTTTGGACTGAGCTGTAAGGTGTGAAATCCAATCTGTATTGTCTCACTGTATTTATATTCATACAAATCTTGGTTTATTGTCCTTGTTACCTAAGGTCATTCTTCACGAGAAACCTGAAAATCCCTAAATCATGAGGAGCAGCCTGGGTTTGTACATGATGCAACAAAAATCTACTTACTCCAAAGTTAATGCCTCTTATTTTATTCTGTTTGCCCACAGTGTCAGAGGAGGATGTTGGTGGGATGGCAATATGGTTAAACCTTCCCACCTCTATTCCATGATATGTTGTTGCTGTACGAGAGATGGCAGCAGAGGGGCAGTCTGAGAAAACGGCGTCTGACATGGAAGTGTGTATGAAGCAAAGGTGGGTCACTGAGTTCCTCTGTGCAGAAAAAATGGCACCCACTGCCATTCATCAATACTTGCTGAATGTTTGTGGAGACCAAACAGTGGACATGGGCACAATGAGGCAGTGGGTGGTCAGTTTCAGCAGTGGCAACAGCCAGACTGCGTCACCTGCACTGGTGTGGATTGTTATGAGTGTGGTGTGCAGGCTCTTGCTCATCACTGCCCAAAATGCAGAGACAGTGGTGATGACTGTTGAAAAATAGTCTTTTGTAGCTGAGAGTTGGCTCTATCCAACTTCATTACTGTGCTCATTGTATCAGTTGTAATTTCTGGGGAAATAAATAGGAGGCATTACTTCAGGAGCAACCTACGTAATCATCAATGACATGAAGTGATGGAGCTGTGCATTCCACAAATGCTTTTCAGAGAATCACTGTGACAAAATGTGTGCTGCTTCAGACCTGAGTCCCAAGGATTCAAAGACTGTTTAAATGTACTGAAGCAAAGAGGCTATGAGAAGCATACCGTCTTGTCTAATGACTCCAGAGATTCACATCACAGACACTGATCATCCTGTCAATCAAAGCCTGTGATTCACATGCTTTGCACTGCCCACCGAGATACAATCCCAGCATTTCTGTCTTCCACTTACCCTCAAGAAACTGATTCACATCTCTTCCTACACTGCTGCTGCTGCAGATGGCACTGTGCACTATAACAAGGGGATTTTGTACACCTTCATTCCATTTCCACTTAAGCCCAAAGTTAACATGAATCCCAACTAAAAGTACACAAAGTGTTACTTCAAAACTACTTTCAATAGTTTATTTTACAAGCACAAAGATCACCTTACAGCTGTTTTAACTGCAAAATTTGTTTTGACAGAGACCAGCAGTTTTTTCACCTAACCCCAAAGGATTTTACCTCGCGGCTTTCTGCTGCATCGTTCCTGTTTGCACATTTGTAAATGAGAATTAAAGCCTTTGTACTCCTACTCAGAGATTTTTCTCTGATCACTGACTGAACTGCAAGCTGAAGAAAACGTAAGACATTCTCAACATCTGTAGCACAAACTGCTGAGTACTGCACCAAAAAACTTTGAGTTGAATGATGATGGACGCTGGTGGAAGTTCACTGCTGCAGGTTTCTACAAAGCCTAGAGCAACAAAATAAAATCGAGCTAATAACTGCAACGTGATGCTTTGTTTCAAAATCCAAAGAACAGATGTCAGTTAATTAAAACAGTTCTTTCTCCTTCCAAATCTGCTGCCATTTCTTGGCCAACAACACTGTTTAAGCAACAGACAGCTACACGTGTTTTATTGAGACAGTCATTAAAAGCAGTACAACGCCAGATAAACTAGAAGAAAAAAAGAAAGTGACCCCTTACATGGTTTAAACTCCAACGCAGAACAAACAGAGAAGTGTTTCTCCCTGCCTGGTACATCTGAAAATAAAGGGAGCATTGCATAAAATGCAAGGCAGGGGATTTTCAGTGCGGCTTTACCATGCGACCTTGGCAAAGCGACTCTGCCATTCCTTCCTTGTTCAAGAGGGAAAATACCGCAGTACAAATTTGCTAATTAGCTTCCTTGTGATTCTATCGTGCTTTCAGAAGTTGCAGACAGAGCACAGTACCTCTCAGCAATGACTACAAGCACTACAAAGTTGACCACTGAAAACATAACATGGGGAAAAGGTACAAAGACTGACCAGCGTGCTGTCCCTCTTTGGAGATCCTCTGCCTCCCAGACAGCACGTCTGCGGCCAATGAAACACAAACCTCCAATCCTGCCAAGCCTATCAGAAAAGCAGGAAGCAGCGGGACCCTCCTGCTCCACCAGGAAGCCTTGCAGTAACTCTGAGCTCGGCTAATAACTGCTTGCTCACCCACACCCCGTGCCCAGGTGCTGCTCCCATGCTTGTGCAGCTTTAAGAGCACTCAGCACATGGTGAGCAGTTAAAAAAAACTCACAGATGCAGCGCAAAACCACGGATGTGGGCACGGAAGCATTTCTATTTTGTGCTCCCGCATACGCAATAGCTCAAAGGGAAGGAGAATGGAAAGTGGGGGGGAGCACACGCTGAGTCCAACAGCGCATCATCTGACAGGATCAGGCAGCGGCGCGCAGCCGGCAGGTCAGGAGGATGCAGGGCTCTGGCGTCATCGCCTCCTTTTAAAGCAGCGAAGTCATTCCGGAGGGTTATGCAACGTTCTGACGTCACCAGACTCAATGCCACCCTCTCCAAAAGGCAGCTGCCGTCAGAGAGCCTGCGAGGGGCAAGGAGACACGGGCACCTTCCACCTGAGCTTTTCCTGCTGAGGGTGAGCAGAGGAGATGGGGCAGAGGCAGCAGCTGGCACAAAGCTCTGTGCTGAGTGCACAGCATCCTTCCTCCTGGCTGAGAGCTCACAGGGCTGGGAGACAGGCAACAACGGGAACCCTGCTCCCAGAGAAGCCAGTGGAACTTTGCCTTCCTGGGATAGGAAACCTTCCTTGTGGTTTCAGCGTAACATCTCTCCATTACTCAATAGCTGGGATTGCTAAAACTGCAAATGGCAGTATCCAGCCCCTTTTCACCTTTGATATCAATTACATCTTTTCTATTTTATTCAGCTGGATGGTGGAAGCACAGAGGACAGTCAGCTCCTAACTTTCTGGCTCTTAGGAAATTAACCTAACTCTCGAACGTAAGGCTTGCAGAGGCAGAGAGTGCACACTTAACAGACACAAAGCAACCTCAGAGGTGTGCATGCCCCTTCCAGGGAGTGAGAAAGTATTAGAAACAAGCTTAGTTTTAGTTACAGCTACTCACCAGAGAAATGCATGGAGC
Source organism: Tragopan temminckii (assembly GCA_028571105.1). Lineage (NCBI taxonomy): Eukaryota > Metazoa > Chordata > Aves > Galliformes > Phasianidae > Tragopan > Tragopan temminckii. The sequence continues at coordinate 1,596,722 of JAOWBP010004220.1, forward strand.
ACCTGCAGCCAGAGGCACGTGTGCTGCCATGGGGCTGCTCCATGGGCTACACACCATTCAAATGTTCTCATCCATAAGGACCACTGATAAGGTAATGCAGTTTCTGATAACAATTCCATAAGGTTCAGAACCACACCAGTATGCAGGATATTAGTTCACAAGTCAATTCTTTTGTACGTGGCAATTACTTCTGTATCTCTCTGGTATCACACACCCCCCCCCTATGCATCCAACCACTAGTTCAGCACACAGCCTACAAGAAGTCACTGTCAGCGCTAAAATCTCCCTGCTTGTTTAAAAACAAAGCGCACACGGACATTCAGGTTTGGTTTCTCAGATCAGGGCCAAGCAATGTTAGTGTTGAGGTTTGGTTCCCCAAAACAGAAACTTCCAGCTTCCTTACAAATAGCTGTGGGCAGATTCCAGAGGGAGCTGCATCCAGTCAGGGGTAACCAAAATGAAGGAATCGAGATCGGAAAGTCCATCAAGAAGGAAAAAAAATGGAATGATGTCAGCCATCACTCCTCTCAGTACCCAACTGGCCATTTGCCAATTAGATTACAGGATCCATACTTAGGGTACCCATCGTTGGCATACATACACACAGTGCAGCAGTGTTTAAAATTCAATTCCTTAAGGTAACTTTCCAGACCATAGAACGGCTTGGGCTGGAAGGGAAACAGTGTTTCCCAGCAAAACATGTTGTGCAGTCAAGGCAAAAAGAATTCAGGTTGCTGGGACTTGTTTCCATTTGCTGGTACAAAAATACCATCAAATTCATGCAACGTTGCAAGTACGTTACTTTGTAGTCGTAGCTCCTTTTCTTTTTTTCCACATGCAGTGCCATTGCATCCCTTCCTGCACACACCATGACTATGAGCTCCAAGGTGCCACAAAGGAACAACCTGCTCAACAAAATCCATTTTTGCTGTAATTTTATGCAGATGTTTTTACTCCTCATCCAGCAAGCAGAAATTCCAAGCATGGCAGCACCCTTTTAACCAGAAAGGCATTCCTTTTGCAGGAGCCCAAGGAAAGCAAAGACCTTTACAAACCTGCCTCACCAGTGGCTGTCCCTCAAGTGAAGCACTCCTGCTTTCGCATCTTGGGAAACCCAAAACCACAACTACCAAGCGGCATGCCCAAGTTCAAACAGAAAGCAGACACAGAAAGGCATTCTGGAGCACACTCCACAAATAAGAGGTGACTCTATTTGAAGCTGTAACATTATTAAATGTGACAGGCAGAGCTGAATGGTTTTAAGGGGTTTCAATGAGGAAGAGGGTCTTTCTTTCCCCTTCACCAACCTCCCATGTGGATCCAGTCCCTCTGATCTCCTCTCAAGAGGAGATGCCACTGCCTTCACCCTCCAAAGAGGCTGAGTGCACTCTATACCAGCACCAACTGTCTCTCTCCTTCATTCCCCTCTTCACGCCCCTAGGCAGGGCAGTACATTTTGCACCAGCCCTTCAGCAAGGAAGGAAGAGGTGATTCTTCTGAGGTGGGAAGGAGTGCAGACAGCCTCCACCTCCTCCTGCCCTCTGTTGGTCAAATGTAGGTGCCACAGAGCCAGCGCGTTCCCAGGCCTGAGGAAA
>JAOWBP010004220.1:1598416-1616287 GCA_028571105.1 Tragopan temminckii
GAAAGGAAGAGGGCATGGGACAGGACGGGACAGGCACAGCAGGCAACATAGGGCAGAAGACAAAGCTAATGGTGTGAATATTGCAATAGACAAGTCGGAGCATCTAGTATGCTATTATTTGGTGCTGCCTGGTCTGGTATATCTGTATATTAAGAACTGCAGTAATAGGATGACACTGGAAAGCTGTCTACTGCTGTACTCCAGGAGCACTGATTTCAATCCCCATCTGCTGTACCACACACCTTGCAATGCAAACACAACCAGTGTTGCGAGAACAGCATCCAAATGCCTGCACTTAAGGCACCTTTCAGACACCTGAAACAATCAGCTCTTAACAACATTTCCTTTGAATTATAATTTAAAAGAAGCGTTTAACCCATATTCTCTGAGGCAAGAACACAACCAACTTGCCATAACTATTAATAGCAGAACGACAGCAATATGTATGAGTAAGAGATAATGATTTCCAGAATAATTAGAATATATTCAGAAAGAGGGAATAACAGAGCATTATAATAAGAGTAATTCAAACCCTCCATGCAGTCACTATTTTGCAAGACAACTGTAAAATTATTAGTTTTATAATTGTTGCATCACTACTATTTAAAACAAGTAATCATTTTCAGTTTGGGGAAAACATATATGCAGCCTGGTGCCCTTCCAAGAAAATAGCTGGGAAAAACTATTAATCTGTTAAATCTTTCACTGCTTGAAATGTGCAAGAGCCACCCCACAGGGGAAGGATTCCCCCAGGATCCCCCATGGGACATCTACAGGATGACCACAGCACCAGGAGGGAGGAGAACAGCACTGCTGGGAACAGGGAGAACAAAGCTTTAACAGAAATTATTAAGACCAAGACTTTTTCAAGTTTCATGGTATAAACATCAGACTACTTCCTTCCTGCTTAGGAATACATGTAACTGCTCTCAGGAGGATTTTGATGAATGAGGGTCAACTACACAAAGAGGACTACAGACAGACAAAATAAAACAATCACAGAATCACTTTGGTTGTGAAAGACTTTTGAGATCAACAAGTCCAACCACTAACCTGACCTACCAAGGCCCATCACTAAACCACGCTCCTCAGTACAACATCCAGAAAGTGATCCTCTTAAATTTGAAGTTAGCCACACTTCATACTCCAGATAACAGCATCCTAACATTCTGTCAGGCAAAATTAAAGCTGAAAAAATCCGAAATCTCAGAGGCAATCTAGCTTTGCTCAGACTGCATTTGGTAGTTTTCTCATTTACCTCATAGATAAATACAAAAACACTCTGCATTATCAGTATGCAAATTCCTTTTACTCCTCATTATTTCCATTGTTTTGTCAGTCACTTAAGGAATATAAAATACAAGCACGGTATATAGAGTTCTGGTGGACATTAAACAGAGCCACTCCTCTGCTAATAGAAGTTTTTCTAAAATGTCACAGCTCCTCAGGCTCTGCTGGGTGCATGCTCCTGTGAATGAAGTGACAAGGTCACTTCCAGCCTCTGAGCCATCTGCAGCCCTGCAACCACCTCGTCTCTTACCACAATTAACACTTTCACTGCTGATTTCTCATGAGAAAGTCACCATGCGACAAAAAACAGAGGAATAAAATTCATTTGTATGAACCTTTTCTCAACATTTTAAATCACAAGAGCATCTTCAAGTGGCAAGAAGGAATAAAAAGACTCAAGGACAAAGTACTTAAAAACCAGTAATATTTTTGGAACTGGGACAAGACAGTAGTGCCTGTATTTAACATATTCTGTGCGACAAAAAGGAGGCCCATGCTCAGTAGCACATTTAAAAACCTGTACACTCTGAATTTAAATCACAATTGAAATAACTGAAAATTGATCATCAAGAGTATAGTGGCACGCCCACAGGGTTGGGCCATGGTTTAACGACACAAGGAGTTGGTGGCAAAGACAGCACATGGAATTCCCACCCACCACGCACTGCTACATGCCCTACCAACAAACACTTCAGGGATCAGGTCATGAACCAGAACCCAACCTTGCTTAAAAGATACTTTCCAGAGCAGAGGTCCACAAACAGCTATACTGGGCCTAACTGAAGAGGATACTGGGGCCATTATAACTATGTGAGCAGAGAAGGCGACAACTTTGTCAGCGTTGCCATTCTTCATGTAGTGAAGAAATGCTGCGTGCTGTCAGAAAAGAACAGCTCCCTGTTGATGAAGATGGGATAATTGCCAAGAACATTCATTCAGTTGTTTACTTGTGGGCAAAAAGCAGTGATGTAAATATATTTAATTTTCCTAGATCCTTTTAATAACACAAGGAATTGTAAATTGATGTATCCATATCTTTAGGTAATTGCTTTCCTAGAACACACAGCCATTTAAAAAATTCCGACTTCCTTACAGGCTATGCTTGTAGCTCCTGAGAAGATTCTCTGGGCCAGAAGACCAGTTTTTACCTACATCAAATCCCAACTTAAACTAACCACCCAGATATGCAGGTCCCCCTACCAGTCCCCAGACAAATCCTACCCCTTGCACTACCTACCAAGAATTCACTCACCAAAATTAGCAACACCAGCTTTGTGTAACAGAAGTATGCACAGATTCACTACCCCATTCACTTACCACTCTCATCAAGTAAGTCCTCCTCATCATCCCCATCATTGTCCTCCTCCATCGCCTCCTCATCTTCCTCCTCCTCCTCTTCCATATCCTCCTGCTCCAAGTCCGGGTCCAGGTCCGGATCACTCCCTGAGATTGACTCGTCCGACATGACTCCCAGTGGTGCTCCTTGTGCATTACCTGCTCATGTTCTACCGTGAGGCAGCCCTGTGACAACAGAAAGCAAAGAGGTACGTAAGGAGACCCGAAAATCCCTACCTCTGAGCACCACAGCTCCAAATGTTAGCACTGCTACCACATGGAAAAGCCTGGAAGTCCTAGCAATCTTATAAATAATTGTTACATCAGGCTACACAAAACCTTGTGTAGAAGGCAGATGCCATAAGCAATGTACCACAGTGCAGGCCCAGCCTTCTAGAATCAATATACCAACCAATCATTCAGAAAGCATCTCTTTCTCGATATCTTTGACATGTACGCAGCAGGAGGGCTCTGGTATTTATGTCTGATTATACAAAGATGCAAAAATAAATACGTTATGTGAACAATTTCAGAATGCTGCAGTCCAGACAAGAAGAACAGGAAAAAAAGGATCGGACTCAGAATTCCCCACTGCTGTGCTACGCTGATCCTCGAGCACTGCAAGCATCACTGCAGGATGCAGGTGGCAAGCACCTCGTGTCCCAGCCATTCCCACTGCTCCCCACAGCCTGCAGCCACCTCTCAGCCACCAGAGCAGGGACAGCATTACCTTAATGTCAGCACAGGCAGAAAACAACCAGGATCCCATTTGTAAAGGCTGTATGCTCCTCTGTAAAGGGGGGGGCAAGAATAAAAGCAAACATAAAGGAGGGATAGATTAGTGGGAATTACAGAGTCACAAGTTTATCCAGATCACACGCTGCTGCTTCTGGACAGTGATGCCTATCTGGATACTCCTCCACACACAAAGAATTTTCATGGATGAATGAGAAGAAATACACTCTTCAAAGGAAAATAAAGAAAGCATCACGGGGAATGCGAAGCAAAGGATGCTGGAAGTCTGAAGGTTAAAGACAATTCAAGGCTCCCAGAGCAAGGCTGCAAATCTGACACGTATGCTGAATTATTCCAGCTGAAGTCATCAGTTTCTGCTTTGCCTCTCTCAGCTTCTCAATAACACTGAAAAGCACGTGTGAGAAAGAAGAAAGTAAACATAAGGGAAGAGCAGGCTTTGGGGGGATCCACACCGAAATAGGAAGTGTTTCACTACGAGGTCCTGGTAGCATTCCATCACCAGGCAGACAGCTGAAGTCCCCAATCTTACACATGTGGTACAAAACAAGCACTGCAGACATGAAGCAATCAGAAGTTTCCTAAATTTGATGCATGTTTCAAAACAGTAGCTTAGCTTTGCTTTTCAAAAGCTTTGGTGTCCCCTTGCAGCTGATACAGAGCCCTAAGGAAAACAAACATTTTGCTCTTAGAAACAGCCGGCGTTGTACTCAAACCTACCGTTACAAGGCTGCACGCATTCCCATGCCAATCAGGAGATGGGCAGTGGTGCTGTATTGGTGTCTTTCTGTTGGCAACCTGGGATTTCAAGGGAATTACCCATTCCCATGATGCCCACAGCATACCACGCGTGAACGCATCCTCTGCCTTATTCAGGGAGGAGAAAAGATCTGTTGTGTTTACCCCCCTCCAGGAAGCCAAACCATCCAATCAGCTGAACATCATTAGGATTCAGACAGCCTCTCTCATCCACCATATCCCGTCTTTTGGCAGAGATATAAATAGCATAGCAGCTTTTGGGCTTTGCTTTTGAAGGTAGAACACTTTGGGTGGTGAGTGCCATGCAGTGATGATGAGTGAGGCCCGGCTACAGCCTAGGAAGCTTCACAGGCTGACGAATTCAGACACACTCCTGTCCTCTTGGCGTTTGTCCCTCTCTGCACAGCATTAAAAGTACCATTTCTTCTGTCTGAAGTTGAGAGAGGAACACAGAAGGTTTAATGCTAATACCGCTGCGGTGCTGAGGAGTAAAGAGGATTCCATCACCTCTCCAGCCAGGTCCAGTATCTGGGACTCATCAAGATTTGTCCCGCAAAGCCTGTTTTGCAACCAAGACATCAGTGGGCTCTGTGGCGACTGGCCACAGAATGGAGCACAGCGGCAGATCGCAGAGGGATTTGCATGGGCAGTTTAATAAAAACAGGTATTTCAAAGTCAGCATTGCATAAAGCTCTTTGCTTTCAGCTGTCCGTCAGATTTTATGGTATTAACTGTTTCCCCTCCCCACCCTCCTTTTTTGTTTTTCTTTTTATTTTATTGTTTGTGGCCTTAAGATTCCTCTTACACATGCAGAGCACATTAGCACTTCAAACTGGGAGCAGCCCTAGGCTCTTTGGGGTGGGGAATTCATCTTTCTGCTGGGTCACGCGCCAGCAAGGTTTGAATCATAGAATGGCCTGGGTTGAAAAGGATCACAATGATCATTGAGTTCCAACCCCCTGCTACGTGCAGGGTCGCCAACCAGCAGACCGGCTGCCAAGAGCCACATCCAGCCTGGCCTTGAATGCCTGCAGGGATGGAGCCATCCACAGCCTCCTTGGGCAACCTGTTCCAGTGCCTCACCACACTCTGTGTGAAAAGTTTGGGTACTCCCTAGGCAGCCCTCAGCCAAAGATAAAGCACACAGATGGATTGCTAACAGCATGATTTTATTATATTGTATAAGATTAAAAACCTTTTAACAGTTTGCAAGTAACACCGCAACCTAGTAGGAAATAAACCTGAGCCAGCTGTGTTACTGGCCAATACCAGCCTACCAGATCCATTTTCTTATTATTTGATTCACTTTTGAACCAAACTGGATGTAAAGCCATCCTCAGACGATTACTTTGATTACAGCCCCTTCCCCCTTTGCAGCAATTGAGTACTCAGCTGTGACTCACAGATGCCTGGTGGCCACACACTGCTCGCTGGAAAGGAAGAAAGCAATTCTCCTTTTCCTCTTGTTCAAACCGCAATGGAACTCAGTAACAGCAAAGAAAGGCACGGAGCTGTAGAATCACAAAGGGGAGGGCATCTGCTTGGTGCAGACCACCCCTCTGGGGATGCCAGGTGCACCTCTCCCACCCATGTGGCACACCCAGCCTGAACCCACATTTGATGCGAGCATTAAGGATTTATGGGAAGCAGAAACTGAGAGAAACAGTGTCTTAGAAAACTCTCCCGTCCATCAGTTTCGGGAGACCTGCAAGTCTTGCCCTCTAGGATAAAATCTTCCTTCCTGCAAAGCACGGCGATGCTGAACACAGCACGAAACTGCATGTTCCCCAACAACAAAAGCCTCTCTGAAGAAAGGGTGGGAGAAAGCAGGAAAAAAAAAGAAGAGACAAAGAAAAGGGAGAGCTAATCCTTCCCTTCTGCTGACACGACAGTGCTGGAATGGGAATGTGACAATAAGTATTACATAAGGCTGCTCTCACCACCATCCCCAACGAGACATGCTGGCATTACACAACAAGGGCTGGTGGCACAGTCCCTGCCAGCCACTGCTCCAGGCTGCGGACACACGGCAGGGCCAGCTCCTGGCAGCCCTGGAAGAAATAAAAGGGATATTCTTCAGGAGATGGCAGTGCTCACTTCCACACGGACTTCAGAAGGAGCACTGGACAAAGGCAGAAGAAAGCAGCAAACTCTATTTGTATATATGCATGTATGGATAACTATTTGCTACAAAAAGGTTGCATTACATATAACTAAAAAAAAAAATATATATATATATATATATATTTAGTTACTCTAAAGTTGATATTGGCTTCCTAAAAATAAACTCCTTCAAAATGTCTGAAATGGCCTCCCCAGCTAACTACCCTATGGGGGGGAGTGCTTTGTGCTGCGCTCCAAAAAACCCCAGACTGTCAGAGGTAAGCAGCAGTGATCAGTCCTAACAATTACTGATATTTCTCTGTGTTAAAGTCATAACTGAGTAAAAAATTCTTACTTTGCAGAATCACCCTTCATATTTTCGGCACTGTCAATGTCTGTATAGATGGCATTTGTGTTCCTTCCTAAAAGAAAGCTTAGGAATAGGAAACATCCCTCCCCAGATCACAGAATCATAGAATGGCCTGGGTTGAAAAGGACCACAATGATCATCTCATTTCAACTCCCCTGCTATGTGCAGGGTCGCCAACCAGCAGACCAGGCTGCCCAGAGCCACATCCAGCCTGGCCTTGAATGCCTCCAGGGATGGGGCATCCACAACCTCCTTGGGCAACCTGTTCTAGTGCCTCACCACCCTCTGTGCGAAAAACTTCCTAATATCTAACTTAAATCTCCCTTGTCTTAGTTTAAAGATCACAGTTTTATTTTCAAAGCAAAGAGCATTTCAGCATAAAAGCTACTTGCAAGTCAGCTTTTACATGCTTTGCCCATAGCACCTACATCTACAGAAGCCAATCAGCACCGAAGAAAGGAACAACATCCTGAGCAAAGACTGGGAAAACTCAACACAGGGACGTGGCACAGCATGATTCCAAATTCATTGCACAGAAAAGATGAACCTGGATCATATTTGCCCACCCAGCATGAAGGACCGCCCAGTCTGGAATTCCAAGAGACAAGATTTCAAAAGTCAGCTGATGGGAAAGTAACGCCAAAGCCTTGTGTCTCTGTGAACACACAAAGGTAGCAATAGGTTGGCCAATTTTAATAAGCAAGGAAGGTCCAGACTGCAGAAAGACCCCTCTAGGAGTTTAGGCTCTTATTACACATAAGTGGTAAAGAAGTTATGTAATAAATAACAGCAGCGGAACAGAGAAGGGAAGGCAAAGAGCTAATCCCTTCTCAAAGAAAGCTCAGTCACTGCCACTCTACAAAGTCAACCTATGGCTCTGGATGTTGTGATATGATAACACCATGGCTCACCTCCTTGGAGAGAGTCCCAGGGAAAGAGCCTGACACAGCTCGTAAGCAATGTCTTCTTCTTTCAGAATGAGGAAAACTGCATGTTTTCTCAATGCTGAAAGGCCGAGTTGATCTATTCCACTTTCTCAGCACCGCTCCACCCACACACTTTTTTTTTGCCTCTCAAAGAAGCACACTTCATTACTGGGGAATGATTCACTGTCTGTGACTGTGTCTCCGCTCAGGAAATGTGTTCCCATCACCGGTGGTCCAGGGCAACCAGCAGCCCCTCTGAGGCAGATGCCAGTCCCACTGCACACCACTACTCAGAGCTAACCACAGCCCAACCCTGCCTGTGCTCGGCTGTCAGCAGTTCACCACTGAGGCTTGCAGAGGGCTGGGAGCTTGTTTCCCATGCCTCATCCTTCTTCCTCTCCAGCACTGGACTCAAAACTAGGTTTCTGGTTTAAGCAGTTTTTAGAGAAAGACTTCAACACAGGTTTATCCCTCTTTATTCCCAACCCCACCTCCAACAATCATTATGCTACAGAGCAGAAACTTATGCCACCTACAGCTTACCAAAGTAAGTTGAACACAAGCAAAAAAAGAAAAACTCCCAAAGCAGGAAGGAATGGAAATACACAGTTTTGAGCTCTCATGAAATAAAGACGACAATTAGCATACGGCAGACCCAAAATGCTCCTGTCTGCAAAGCAATCAGACAGCAAACTTATTTTTACTGGCTACCACTGTAGATTAAAAATCCATTAGAGGATTCAGAACTGTCAGCAGCATGGGTTTCCTCCAGAGCCATTCCTTCCAACAGAACGTCCTGCTGGCAGAGGGCCAGGAGGATTTACAGTTGGTGCCACTCACAAAGGGCACTTTTCTGCTGGTTCTGAGACCAAGGTTACCAAAAACTTTTATCTTCACCCTTCTCACTGAACATATCAAAATAAATCAGTCACACAGATACCTTCCTACCCTGCACAAACCCTAACTTAGCATCTGTTTCCTCCTCCTTGGAACCAACTGGACGAAAGAGCCTTCCATGCTTTTGTCCTTAGCCACAGATGTGCCACTTGCTTACCTCCAAATTTTGAGTATATGACTCTACACACTTGAACTTCCTTTCAGTAGAGCCTTAGAAGCTGAACAAGTTTGGCAGAAGAGCCTCACAAACACTGCTAACACAAAGATGACCTGGGGGTCACCACTTGGTAAAAGTGACAACTGTCCACTCCCAACAGATGTTAAACATTAATTACCCTTATGAACCAGCATAAAGGTATATCCAATGCTATAACAGGAAGGCTCAATTGAAAAGAGACTCTGGTAAATGAGCACCATGACAGTGATGTACACAAGTAGCTGCTGGCTGCTGGACACAGCTCTGAAGGAGTAAAAGTGCCGCTATCTGTGAAGCTCATAAAACGACTTAATGCTGATAAATGCTAGGAATGTCTTTTGTAGCTCTGGCTGGCACTGAAAAGACACTGCTGTACAGACATTCACACCGAATTCAGCCCAAGCATTGTTCCAAAATGCACAGCATCCACCTGTGACCTTGGCAGAAAATACCTTTAGTGTATTGCTTCTTCCAAGAAGCACAGGTCTCAGTCAAGGGGCTTTCCCAAGCCGTCACTTCATCCATGGAAGCTCACCGAGTGGTGCTGCAGAGGGACACTACAGCCTAACACCCTCACACCCACCTGCTGATAACCCCTGAAGTGTACTGGGAGGAGAATATCTTGTCCCACTTTTATTTTTCCTCACTAATGAGTTATCAATTAGTGACCGAATCAAGGCTACAAACTCATTTTCCTTGAACTACTCATTTGGCAAATTGTAGGAATTCTTGGTCGTCATTCACTGGGCAGAACCCTGGCATTTGAGCAGTAACCCTTTTCTCTTGATGGGTATTTGGGTACAACCAAAAATGGTGATGGGGCACTTCTAGAGCAGCTTTACTGACAATGCTGTAAAACTCACTGAATTTCATTTCTAGTCCCTCTTTATTAAAGGCAAATGGCAGAAACTGAAGTCTGTCAAGATGCTGCACCTGCTCATGGCAATGATAGCATATGAATTCATACAGAGGGTCCACACTAACGGCGGGGAATAACAGCTTTGTACCTCACCCTGTTAAAACAGGCATTTTGCTGACCAGAAGCATTAATTTCATTGAAATATAAGACCTCCTCTTCTGTGTTTTTTTTATGAGTGCCATGGCAAGTAGTAGAGGAAAGAAAAGGCACCTCCAAACAACTGGGTTGTTTCTTTTTCAAGGGAGAATCAGAAAAAAGAATTCAGAGTCCGCATGATTAAGCAGATCACCTATTTCCTCACCGTTCTCTACTCATTTACTCATTATCTGGGTGTTACTCCTTTCAAGCAGTTAACTACTGTCCTTACAGCATAAACAAGCTCAGAACAAGCAGTAAGGGCCTCCCTGCTCATGCTCCCTTGAGAACAGGATGTGCAGTCACAGCAGACCGGGCTTCAGGCTGGCTACTGCAAAGCTCCCAACATGTTGCCTTATGGCTTCAAAAAAAAAAAAAAAAAAAAAAAGATTAAGGAATCCAAACCACACAGCTTGCCCACGAAGCTCTCCTCCAGAGATAACAAGATCACATCCCAGGAATGATGGGAACAAAGTCGCATACAGCCTCGTCTGGGGTAACGGCTTTTCCCCAAATATTTGATTTTATTTCAAAAGCAGCTCACTTCTTCATTCCAGATGTTCTCCATTCCGTGCAATAGTTACCTTGCAATTCATTAAGGAAATTGCTTTACCCTGTTTAGAGCTTGTAACACACTTCCTACGGTGGTTTTGTAGGGTTCATTTTTTGGTCCTGCTCCCTCCAATTTGTTGATACCTACGGGCAAGAAACTTGAAGCTCAACTGATGATGTCACTCTAAAAAGAACTAAGTTTAAGAAAGCATCCCAAGCCTTGTGGAAGAAGTCTGCAGCCCAACAGCCCCTGCCAACCCCCAACCTCTCACCCATCCTACACCCAGGAGTTGCACTTAGCTGCACCAAGGCTCTCTGTACCCCAGCACTTCTTCCAAGGAAGGAATACACAGCTCCCACACTGCTCCTGCAAAGGAGAAGCATTTCACCCCAGTGTTAAGTACTCACAGTGTAAGAGTAATCTAAATCTCCAGACAATTATGTTACACTACAAACGCCGTTTCTTTTGCTTTCGACATCCACTGATGCAAATAATAAACAAGCATAAATAAACTGGAATAATATGGTATGGCAACAAAAATCCTATACTCACTCCATCAACTTGAGACACAGCAAATGCTCTTTAACCACCCCAATCACAAAGTAAACTACAACAGACTTCCTCATGTAAGTCCTTAATGATTTAAAGTATTTAATGATCGCTTCTATCAACAGGTCAGTGCAATTCCATGCAGGTACTAGCATTAAAGGGGCAAAGAAGGGATAAAGCTCTATTCCAGGGAGCAGGCAGTTCAGCTGTCCTGAGCCAGGGGACTGCAGACAGCCCAGAAGGTCCTGCAGGGCAGTGCAGCTCCTCTCCCCCAGCACTACTGTAGGACCAGGAGAGGCAGACCTGTGTATGGGGACAAAGGGAAGCGATGCAGCCTGCACCATCCCTGCAGCAGAGAACAAGTGCATAACTGCTACAACCTCATGAAGAGGACTGTGCTTTGCCCATCATGCCCTCAGCCTGAGAACAGGGGTTAATCTTTATTATCTGAATGAAGGAAGATCACTTCCTTCAACTCTCAGCCTTTCTTTGCTTTTGTATTTTGCATAATTACATCTGAGATAAGTAGATGCTCCTGGGCTGTCCTAGAACATCAACCTCTTCCCAAGATCCCCCTTGGGGTATCAATATCTTATTTCATTCTTGTTCAGAAACTTCTGCTTCGATCTCAATCTACCCTACACCTTACTGCATGCTTCAAACCCATGGCTCTTCGCACATGATGCTTTCTCTGCTTCAGCTCCCATAACAGCAGGGCCCCCAATCTATCCTACACAATCAAGGGCCACCATGGAGTTCTGGCATACATGCATAACCGTATGCAGTGCCTTCCATTCAAGTTTCCTGCAAACTCTGTGCTTGTTTCACCCGCTGCCAAGCTTCACTCAAAGTGCTCCAGGCAGCACAGCTCTTCTTATGCTAGGAGTGAGGTTGCAGCTCCAGAAACCTGAAAGAAAATTACTCCTGCTCTCCAGTTCCATAGGTAACTCCTTCCACGTGTTACAACCTCACACTAAATGTCACAGACAAGTGAATATGGGGGTGAGGAGAGAAGAGAGGTCCCCTCAGCAGCTATGAGAAAGCCACCAGTCTGGGAGAGGATGCACATCAAAGCAAAATGAAGCATACAGACTAGCATCCTTACCTCCCAAGTTCCACAGTCCTTCCCCCACCCCAAAACCACCCCCAGACCCCTGGAGGATTAACTTTGCTCTCCCCCAACCTTCCCTGCCATACACAATAAGAGGCGGAGCTGACAGAGTATTGGACAGCAGCAGCATGAAACAGATAGGAATTCAGAGGAATAGCCAAACACTGTTTGTCTTCTCTCTGTCCCATCCTCTTCTCTTGTGCATTTTGATTTCCTACAGCAGTAAACAGAAATTAAAAAGCCACCCACAAAGAAAACAAAACTCAGAACCTGTGAAAGAGTTCCAAAAGCCTAAAAAGGTCTTGAGTTCGGGTTTCTGTTGGCTAGCACATAACACAACACAACCTTGCTAATGTGAAACCTAAAGGCAGTCAAAAATAAAGGCAAGAGCCAACACCTTTGTTTGCCAAAAAGACCCTTTCCTGTAAGCGGAAGTTAAAACTTTTCTTATTAAGTTAGTTAAACCATAGAATTGTAGAATGGTTTAGGTTGGAAAGGACCTTTAAGATCATGTAGTTCCAAACCCCTTGCTGTAGGCAGGGACACCTCCCACCAGACCACATTGCTCACAGCCTCATCCAGCCTTTTCATTCCCATCTCCTCTCCTGCAGTGCTTGTGGTGCATTCTTCCACAATAACAACAACTGCAGTTAAAGCAGCAAGACCTGAAAGACTACAGGCAGCCGCTCAAAGCACAAGACAGCGTATTTTAACAAATTTTATACTCCTAAAGATTTAAAAACTGAAGGAGCAGAGTAGCAGGCTCAGAAATACAAGAGCCATTACTTTCAGAACCATTCCTGTTCCCAGTGGTTATGAGGAGAAAAAGAAGCCTCGAGCTTAAACTTCCTTCGTGTTCTCCCACTGTAAGGCTGCAAGTAAAGGAGCTGTTCACTTAGAACAACTTCTGGCTCCTTTACAGGCCTCTTCTTGTCAGCAAAACAAGATGACTGTGAGGGCAGTGAGATTCTTCTTCCACAAGGCAAGGAAATTCAGATTAACACCTAAACAGCCTCCCTCAATAGAAGGGTTTTATCTGCAAGCCCTGCTGCTCAGGATGGCTCAAGAGTGCAAAGAACAGAATGCGAGAACTTCCCTGCCTTCCTGACACTACAGTGTGAATAGCAGTGGGGTGCAAGCAGCTTCTGCTGGGGAAACGCACTCAGAGGGAGACTTCTCCCAGTAGGACAGGAGCACCTCCCCTATGGGGACAGGCTGAGACAGCTGGGGCTGTTCAGTCTGGAGAGGAGAAGGCTCCGAGACCTTATAGCTGCCTTCCAGAACCTGAAGGGGAGCCTACAGGAATTCTGGGGAGAGAGTTTTTATAAAGGCAAGTAGAGACAGGATGAGGGGAAATAGTTTTAAACTGGAAGAGGGTAGATCTAGACTAGATATTAGGAAGAAATTCTTTACTGTGAGGGTGGTGAAACACTGGAATAGCCTGCCAAGTGAAGTTGTGAATGTCCCCTCCTTGGAAGCACTCAACACCAGGCTGGATGGGGCTGTGAACAACCCAGTCTAGTGGGAGGTGTCCCTGCCTACAGCAGGGGGTTGAAACTACATGATTTTAAAGGCCCCTTCCAACCCAAACCATTCTATGATTGTTCAAATCTCTTTTTCCTTCATTTGAATCATATATGACAATATTGCAAAGCGCTAGACATAACAGAAATCCCTCAACAACCCTCCATTCATACTGTCTGCCACACCTACTCATTGTGGGTGCAGGTGTGACACCAATCACACACAAAGCCCTATCTTTTGGGCTGCAGCAACACCCCTCCTGAGGGGAGGAATGGGGGCATCACAGAATCCTGTGATATGGCCTGGGTTGAAAAGGACTGCAATACTCGTCTGCTTCCAACCCCCTGCTATGTGCAGGGTCGCCAACCAGCAGACCAGGCTGCCAAGAGCCACATCCAGCCTGGCCTTGAATGCCTGCAGGGATGGGGCATCCACAACCTCCTTGGGCAACCTGTTCCAGTGCCTCACCACCTTCTGAGTGAAAAACATCCTCCTAATATCTAACCTAAGCCTCCATTGTCTCAGTTTAAAACCATTCCCCCTTGTCCTATCTCTATCCACCCTTGGAAACACCTGTTCCCCCTCCTGTTTATACGCTCCCTTCAAGTACTGGAGGGCCACAATGAGGTCTCCCCAGACCCTTCTCTCCAAGCTAACAAGCCCAGTTCCCTCAATCTTTCTTCATAAGAGAGGTGCTCCAGCATACAAGCATCACGCCAAGCCCACATGTACATACATGTGATACAAGAGCTCTAATCACAATGCTGTGATCTTCTGGAGCACTGGCACTCATCAGCCACGGAGCACTTTCATTTATTTTGCTCTTTTTGAACAAATCCTGCCACCAGCCCTCAAGCACATCCTTTTTGGGTAATACCCATTTTCTAGGCTGATTCAGCGGCCTGAGCACCTCCATCCCCAGTTCCCATTCCCAGCTTTGTCAGGACCATAAGGGTTTTTTGTTTTATCTATCGGCATTTGGGTGCCACACAGCTCGAGCAATCTGCATTGAATGAACATGCTTTTGCAACCTGCTTATTTCAGATTCAATAACTCCAAAATAAATAAATGAATAAACAAACAAAAGCTTTCTTCACAAGAAAAAAATTAGAGAAAAATTTCCATTGCAGAGGAAAGAATGTATGAAGCAGGACTGGGGCTTCCCAGCCCCGGCTGGCCCTGCAGACTGGGCACTGCATCACCCACCTGGCTGAGCAATGGAAGGGTTCTGCTGTGGCTGTTAATCAACTCTGTCCTCGTGGAGCTTCAGTTCCTTCTTAATTAGATCAAGCCAGCTCTCTACTGCGAATGCCAGAGTAACGCTGTCCACTTATTATATGCCAAACACTACAAAGCGTCTTTAATTGTGTTCAGAAGTTCAGTGTCTCTCTGAAGTCTCTCCTTACGTAACGTGCATTGCTTTGCATGTTAGGCCTTCATCAAAGCCCCCATAATTCAGCACAGGTTTGGATGTATCTGTGACACCAGAAAGCCCGTAGGTATACTGAGCTATACCGACGCAGATCCATTCATCCTTTCTCCGTTTCCACACTCCAATCCACAGACACACCTGCGGAATGGCAGCTCTGGAACACGGCCCTGACTACCTGCATGCCAACGTGAGCATGCCGAAAGTGCCGTTATCACATCTAAGTGGTGTCATACCTTTTATTTTTTCCTCCTTCGAGGCAATTCTGGCTACCTTCAAATCACCGCAAGGCTTTCGGAGGTGTCAGGCTGACCTCGAGTCGGGCATTCACACTGACTGAGCAAGAACAAAATTCAAATGATCACTGCTGCTCCATGATTACAATAGCACTGAATGAGTCTCACTCACAGGACTAAGCTGACATTCTGCTCTTTAACGTCAGACATAAAACTGAGTCAACAGCGTGCCTGACCTTCAAGGAGCTCTAAAAACCTATTTTCCATGCTTTAAGGAATTCGTCAAATCAACAATTTGGTGCAATTTAGATCCACATGGCTGAAAACGTGTTTTTCCATGCCTTCTTTAGGAGGAAGTTTTTCATACAGAGGGTGGTGACGCACTGGAACAGGTTGCCCAAGGAGGTTGTGGATGCCCCATCCCTGCAGGCATTCAAGGCCAGGCTGGATGTGGCTCTGGGCAGCTTGGTCTGGTTGTTGGTGACCCTGCATGCAGCAGAGGGGTTTAAACTAAATGATCATTATAATCCTTTTCAATCCAGACCATTCTGTGATTCCTGGTTTTCCAGAACTTGTTTCAATTTCAGATGTGCTCAACCTGCCGGCAGGTGCATGCCACCAGCATTAGC
Organism: Tragopan temminckii; assembly: GCA_028571105.1. Lineage (NCBI taxonomy): Eukaryota > Metazoa > Chordata > Aves > Galliformes > Phasianidae > Tragopan > Tragopan temminckii. The sequence goes on from JAOWBP010004220.1 coordinate 1,614,131, forward strand.
TGGTTACTGCAGCTGAAGTATCAATCAGCACTAACAACTCAGAATGAGGAGGCGATTGAAGCACTGCTACTTGCTGCAATACATCCCATTGAATTCACACCCATGGACAACATTATTTGAAAACACCTTCTCTATCACAACGCGCTTCCATTCCGGCTTTGCGCTTGGTCGAATGAGATGCTGCTCGGTACTCATACAGCTACTCCCTTCTCCTGTCCCAGTGACCCAATCACATTGCACGGAAGCATTTGAAACAATGCCATTTTGAGAAAATCAAAGCACAGGCTGTCCTGGAGGCATGGCCAGCCAGGGATGACCTGCTGCTGTGCCCCCGCACACCACCGCCTGGAATCCGAGGGGAAGGACAGTCAAGCTGCTGTGCAGAGGTGCAAAACATGTTGTTTGATGCATGCGTGTGCATCTGCACAAGTGCATTCATGACTGAAGCTCTCTTTGGAGCTGCACAGCTGTGTGCACGTGCATACAACGTGCCTCCATATGCATGCATACGTGCACACAAACAAAGCAGCATGAATGGTGGGCAGCACGCTGAACGTGAGTCAGCAGTGCGCCCTGGCAGCGATGCGGGTTAACAGCATGCTTGGCTCCATCAGCAGGAGCACGGCCCCATCGTGAGGAGCCATCCCTTTCTTTCACCTCTGTCAAGAACATCACAGGCAGCTTTGACGCCCCAGAACAGCAAAGACAGAGAGTTCAGTGGGGCTCCTCAGGCACTCAGATCAGAGGCACAGCTATGGGAGCAGAGGTGTGAGCACTGGGGCTGCATGCAGGAGGACAGAAAGCAGTGGTCCAACTGCAGCAGCAGAGGTTGTGACCTGACCTCAAGGAAAGGCTGATCCCTGCCAGGTCCATCACAGCCTGAGGCAGGGGCACAGAGCTGAATCTTTGTCTTCAGGGGGTTTCAGCTCCGAGGGAAGAAAGAAAAGCTGAACCCAGTGCTGCTGTGCGTGGAGCAGCAGGCTGGGCTGTGCACACCTGCGGTCCCTTCTGGCCAGGATTAACACCATGACACCAACTTGGATTCCAGAGAGTGCTATCACAGCCTACTACAATTTCTTGATCAGATTATAACTTTTCAGATCTTCACCAAGGCAGAAAGCACATGGTTCGGTTCTCCTCAGAGCACGCTGTGTTCCAGCTAAGGAGCTGCACTGCTCTCCAGTAGCAAAACTGGAATTTGGACAGATTAGTGAGACACAGAAGTTACTGATAACTGAGGTGTAGAACAAGGGGAGCACAGAGGCCAAACACTCAATTGAAATCAGTGGAAAAGGTGGTATTTGGTCGGAGACAGAAAAGATTGCACACTACATCCACATCAGCTCTTCCTTAAAACGGCAACCGTGTTTTCCTTAAGAATCTCCCATTCAGCGCCCTCCATTAACAAACAAGCCCCTCACGCTGGTGCTGAAAGGACCACGGGATAAAAGGCTGCACTGTTCAGACTGTGTACTTAAGATATATACCTTCATACCCGGGGAAGAAAGCCCCCTCACTCAACAAACAGAGGCCGTGTGGGAGCTCGCTCAGAAGCCCGGCATGGGCAGAGCAGGCTGTTTTGTTTTCATCCCTCTGCTGGACGCTACTGCCCCTAGAGCAGCACTACCAAAACAAAGGCTGTTTATTCTGAACTAATTGACTTTGCATCGAAGCAGACAGAGGGCTTTACGGCCCATTCCTGGAGGGACGGAACCTCTGGCTCAGATCCCACGGGCTGAGCGAGTATTCGCCAAGCACAGCACTTGGGTAACTCTGAGAACACCCGGCGTTAAAATAAGACAAGATTACAAAGAGGTGCTCCTAACCTCTCGTCATATAAAAGAGCTCCTGTCTTTTAAAGACTTTTTCATCGACAAAGATTCCACAGCTGCACACAGACAAACCCGGCCGAGAACTCTGGAAGCCCTCGTTTCGTACAGACGGACGGCGGAGCAGACGTGGAAATCGGGGGGAACGCGTCCGGTGCCACAGCCGGGAGCGCTCAGACCACAAGCAGCGGGAGCGATCCCGAGGCGGATCAACGGAGGAAGCCGGCCCCGAGCCAGCCGGCCCTCCCGCCGGAGCTCCCCAGCGCGCTCCGCAGCAGCACCGTTACCGCGGCAGCCCCGTTACGGCCGCGCCCCGGGCACGGCCCCG
>JAOWBP010004220.1:1619912-1636727 GCA_028571105.1 Tragopan temminckii
GGCGACCCTGCACATAGCAGGGGAGTTGAAATGAGATGATCATTGTGGTCCTTTTCAACCCAGGCCATTCTATGATTAGGGTGCACCTTTGTGCCTTCTCTGGGGTCTCTGCCACCAGGAAGTAGAACTGGCTGGAGAGGATGAGGGAAGTATACTGCATACTCTCAGTATGCACATCAGCCGTCCTGAATCCTCAGTATAATCATAACAGCTAATTATCTTTTTAAAAGAGCTGTAAATCTGGGCTCCTTGAGTAACTTGGACCACATTGCGTATTCTGTGGCCATGCTGTTGTTTTGAAGCATCCTTTGTTCCCATCTCTTTCAGATGTAGAGTTGTGACCAAAGGAAGGCAGAAGTAATTGGTGTGAAAATCCTAGCACTCAAGGGTGGATTTTTGCTGTACTTTCCTGTTGGCCAGGCCCCTTCCACAGGCTCCGTTAGCGCATCTTTGGCAAACAACCTTACTCACGCTGACCCATCTGGCTGCACCATGGAATGAGAGGGTTAGGAGCCTGCTTCTGCCTCAGCATCCTGCTGTGCTGCTGCTCGTGGCTCTACCAAAAATGTGCTTTTGTCAGCAGATCTGCCTTGATTTCCTTTTGTCTGCTCTGGGCCTGGTTGCATTGCCTCTGTAAGTAGTGCCAGGCAATGAGGGGTGGTTGTGAGCAGAGAGGCAGGAGCTGAGCTGGCAGTCACCTGGTGCAATAGGACTGGGGGGGTCCTGGGAGTGCCTCACTGCATCTTTTGTAGCAGTTGCATCAGAGAGACTTTAGTGTTGATGGAGGTCTGCAGAGGTTCTGTCCCTGTGCTGTGGTTTGCTGTCACTTTGTTTTGTGAGGCTGTGTAGTAAACTGGATCACTAAAATGGCTTGGGTTAAATATACCTCCTTTTGGAGGGTTGTCCTTCGTGCAAACCCAGGAAAGCACAAGCTGGCACAGCCAACACGGTGCCTATTGCCAAAGGCAGAGCAGAGACAGCATGTTGTGTGAGGCTGAACAGGGGATGGTTTGAGCCAGTATTGCTGCCCGTGTCACTGAACCATGGCCTCGTGTTTGTGGATGCTGCTGCATGGCTTGCTTGGTCTATGCTGGCTCCGATATTGGTCCACTGGCATTGCTTCCCCATCTAATAATTTGATTATTACATCTAAACAGTTCCTTCCCTTTCTTCTGAAAGGGAAGAACAAGAAACTCCAGGTCTGCAGGCTGCTAAAGATCACAGATGGGGGGACTGGCTGCTGACAGCCACCATAGCAGGGAGTGCCGCAGCCATCTCCGCTTGCCTGTCCTCTCAGTGGAAGGAATCCATTTCCTTGCAATTCATCCCTGTTAAAGAAAAGATGGTAGAGCTTATGGAGGAAATCCTGGGAGGAGGGAGGTACTTTTCACAGCGAGAGCCACATGAAACACAAAGGGACCGGCACCGAGGTTTTCATGGCCTGCTTCTGCAGCAGTGGTGTGACCGAAGATCCACACAGTGGTCATGGAGAGGGGCTTTGTCACACCTTGACCTGAGGCTGCCATGTGGAGGTGGTACTGTGCATGCCCACGTGCAACCACTCTACACCTCAGAGCTCACCTGCTGTGCCTTTGACGTGCTGCATGTAAGGAAACGCTGAGCTTTGGAAGCGAGCAGAAACAGGATGTCATGTGCTTTCCTTTGAGATTTACTGCTCTAGCTGTGCCTGGTGGTGACTGTCCATGCCATCTGTTCCACCAAACTGCTGCAGTTGGGTTAGTTTGCTTTAGAACTTGTTTGTAGAAGCACGTGAGCCCCAGGTCTCCTCACCGTGGTGTTTGGGCACAGCCCTGCTCCATGTGGCTTGCTTGGTGGTAGAGAGCACACTCATCTGGGCAAGGTGAAGATGTCTGGTATGTAAGTAGAGTTCAAAACCAGACAGGAGTGAGCTGTCGCTGATATAAATCCACCCTTTACTGAGGTAGAGTGGAAATAAGTTTCAAACTGATTGATGTGTGAGATAAGCTCCTAAACCACAGCAGCTGAATTAGCTGGAGCAGATCGGAGAGCATCAATGCTAGCAGCATTGTTCTGTGCTGTGCTCTGCTGTAGCTGGATGTCCTTCCTGCTTGAAGGCCTGGCTTTGGCAATTACCAGGAAGTCCTTACCTTTGCCACAGGTGGGAGGAAGTGGGTGAGATTTTTAGCCCTCTGTTGAGGCATGTGCCTTTCCCATCACTCAGCTTGATTAGGGCAGTGCTGGAGAACAGAGCCTGTAATGATTTGTTGGCAAAGCATACTCTGTTATCTAGATACTTTCTGAGGGCAAAGTAAGCCTAGCAGACCAATTGTGGTGATGGTTTCCTTGAGCAGCAAAGAGCTTTTGGCAGAAATAGTTTGGATTAAACATTAATTGCAAACCGTTATTCAGGAATGGTCCTTGCTGTTTATAGATTGTGGCGTTCTCACATTTCCAGTCGCTCTGAATAGTGTTAGACAGCACAGTATGTTGGAAAGCTTTATGTTAATCAAGAGCAAATACCACATTGTTTGCCCGCCCATATTGACAGTTTTGTTTCAGAAGTCATTTGAAGCTTGTAATTTTGAACATGTAGAACCATGACAATTAAATTAATTCATGCCTGAGAGGCACCATGGGCAGTTATGGATCTCACGTGTCCCCACGTGCCTTCCCCAGTTGGCGGTGCTTTTCTTCCATGATGCATTTTCATTGCCCGTGGCTTACTGTCATGTTATTTATTCAACAGATTGTGCTGACTTGGTGTTCTTGTGGTGAATTACCTGTTTCTGGAAACCTACCAGACAAGGAAAATATGTGGGGAGACCATCGACAAGGCAACAGGACAGGATCATTTCGGTAAGCATTGCAGTGTACAGCTTGTTTCTGTAATGCATTTAATTACACTAAGCAGTGGGAACTTTCTGATTGCCGTTGTGCACATCCTCCTGTGAGAGGGCAGTTTTGGTCAAAGTTGGGAGGTCCTTGTGGAGCTAACAGACAAGTTAAGCTACATGTAGCTTTCTGCATTTTTATGAAGCTTTGCTCTTTTCTTTTTTTCTTTTTTATTGGCAGTTGCTTTGAGTGTTTCTGATCCTTCTCTACAGCACCTTTTCTAGTGAAATTTCATTTAGGTGTTGTAAGCTGAGGTGGTGCTGTTAAGACCCAGAGGAGAAATGGCTAATAGTGTGATGTTGATTCTCTCCAACTGCAATTCTTTCCTTAACTTCAGAAATTCTGTCAGTTTAATTGCACCTGGGATTTTGTGTAGACTTCACTTTAATCTATTCCATGAGACGAGGTAGACCAGAATATCCCCATGTGCTTGGCCATGTTCCTTCACAAGATGTTTTTGAATATCACTGGAAGTGTTGTGAAGATTCATGTGTCTCTGACCTGCAGCATGTGATGTTTTTTAGGTCATATTCCTTTGCTTGTTACTGGACCCTCTGTTTGCAGTGGGGCTCTGGATAGAAAAAATAAAGTGGAGAGACAAAGAGTTAGGGCTTCCCTCCATTGTGTGTAATTCTTTCATCCTTTGCTCACATGTCCACCTCAGTTACTTGAATATCAGCATGATAAATGTGCTTCCTCCTGGCACACCATAGGTTTCTGTAACGAGGATATTTCAAATAATTGTCCAGCTGTAATGGGTTGAGAAAACTGATCACATGAACTACAAAAACCAATGTCCTGTCTTAACGTTGTTGCTGGGAGAGTGATCGTGATTTGTGGCCCCGTTAGTAGTGCTGCTGTGCTGATTCTTAAGTGGATTTAATTGGCATCGTTTTTTACTGTGCTGGGTGGGGAATTCTAACCTTGAACAAAGTTATTCCTATGTATGGTGGTGAAGCAGGGGCTTGCACCTTAGTAAATCTATGTGCAGTTTGATTACAAATGTGCATTTTTGTTGATGAGTGATTCTATAACTTCAAAGAAGGACTTGCTGTAGTTGCAAAGGAAATGTCCACTGATTCGGGTGGGATTTGGTGTTTCTTTAGAGTTATTTACTATTAGGTTTATTTTCTATTCTTTTTTTTTGAATGTAGTGGAGTAGAGCTTAGCTCCACAGGTAGCTCTCAAAAGAACAAAAAACTCCAAACATTGGATTTTGAAAAACTGTATTGAGAGGAAACTTCTTCCTGAGTGGTGGTGAGGGATCAGGAGAGCTCATGGCTATGTGGTTGTAACGTTGGTACAGGACAGCCTGTCTTGAAGCATGAGTGCAGGGTAATTGCGCACGTTGATTATGAGCATGCTCCTGTGAAGCATCTTCAGAGTCTGAACTGACAGCTGTCAGTATTTTGCTGGTTTAGACTCCAGCAGGAGAGGCAAACAAGAGTCTCAATAGTGCATTACTTGAGCATGTTTGGTAGCCTTTGCTTTTGTGTGCCTCGTGACAGTGTGATACATTAGCTGTTTGTAATATTGCCCAGAGAACTTAAGCTCAAGTTGTTCCTCCCAGGCATGTGCTGGTGGTGATGCTCGTAAACAAACACACCAGCTGGTGGAACCATGAACAGCTGCAGAGCTGTGTGCAGTGCAGGACTATGTGGATTGCTACCATCATTAACCCATTAATATTGCAGGTATTCCCTGTTGAGTGCTTCTGGAAATTGTGCTGAAATGGGAGCACCCAAGTTTACTTTCTCACATCTGTCGTATGCTGCCTCATCTTATACTGCCAAACATCAATATCTTCTGCGGATCTTAGACTGTTACATCACTCTATAAAAAGTTTAGAGAAGAATGTGCTGCTATATAGATTTCAGACTCTAAGCACGTTATGAATAATACTGTCTTTATTTCTACAGTGGGAGCCAAGAAGAAAGGTTTGCTCCCGGGTGGAACAGGGACTATCCTCCTTCCCTTGATAGTCTTGCTCAAGAAAGACACTCTGGCAACTTCTCTGGCAGAGAATCACTTCCTTTTGATATCCAGGCACTCGCAGGCCTCCTCAATCCTCAGTTTGCCAACAGAGAGGAACCTTCTTTCAGCTTTGGAGCTAGAGATGGACCACGTAGTGACTTCAGAGGTGGGGAGGGGCACCACGATTTCAGGGGCAGAGACTTCCCACCATCTGACTTTCAGGGCAGAGATGAGTCTCAGCTGGATTTCAGAGGTAGGGAGCTACCCCCTTCTGAGTACAGGGGCAGGGATATGTACTCTGGAGACTTTCGGGAGAGAGAAGGGCCACCTATGGACTTCAGGGGTGGGGACATTCCTCCAGTGGACTACAGAAGCAGGGAGACGTTCCGTATGAACTACAGGGACAGGGAAGCTCATAGCATGGACTATAGGGGTAGAGATGAGCCTCCGTCAGACTTCAGGGGAAGGGGATCTTTTGATCTGGACTTCAGAGGTCGAGATGGATCTCATTCAGACTTCAGGGCAAGAGATGTGCCCGAGTTAGACTACAGGGGCAGAGACCATTCCTATTCAGACTTCAGAAATAGGGATGTACCCGATTTGGACTTCAGAGGTGTGGGCACCTCTGATTTGGACTTCCGAAACAGAAATACACCATCATCAGATTTCAGAAATAGGCACAGGTCCCGGTCTGATCAGGACTTTAGGAGCAGAGATATGCCTCCTCCTATGGACTTCTCAGACAGGGAAATGCCTCCTGTGGATCAAAACCTTGTAGATTTTAGACGCAACCAATCTACCATACCTTTAGCAGAAAGAGAGGGCTCTGGTTTAAACACCAGCAAGAGAGAGGAGCCTGCAATTGGTCTGGAAAGAACTCCTTTTGGTAGTCAGAAAGGTGAATTTCAACACTCGGAAGCACCAGCCAGAGAAGAGGAATCCCTTGGATTGGGGCTCAAAGACAACGCTTCACACAATTTCCAAAATAGCCGTGGACCTCATCCTGCTCTTCAGGACCAAGAGGAGCAACCTCAGACCTTTGCTAACAAGCAGCAACAGCAGCAGCAGCTTTCTGGGGGGGAGCAGCAAAGATCCAATTCTGATCTTGGGTTAAAGGGTGAAGATGACCTGGATTTCCTTGGAAGGCAAGATACGGACTACCGAAACATTGAGTATCGTGATGTGGATCACCGGCTGCCAGCATGTCAGTTGTTTGACTATGAACATGGCAAGTCATTTTCAGAAGGAAAACCCAGCAAAGATTCTAGGCCCTATAAGAGCCTTCAGGTAGGTGGCTTTGTCAGTTGATGTTTTTCTTGAACATGTGTTGTCCATGTGGGTGAAGGGAGCTGGGAGGGGCTCTTCATATGACATCAATTCTGTCCTAATTCATTGTCCTCTGAGATTAGCCTCTTGCTCCAGGCCATTTTAGTGGTTATGCTTTCTGTCTTAGAAATATTTTCTTAAGAGAAATGCAGTTTGTCAATTGAGAATTGTTAAATGCGTACAAGTAGATCTGGTTCAGAAAGTCCTCAGTTTGAAAATGACCAAAGAGAGGGAGTTATGAGAGAAGTATTCTATAGAATACCTTACTTTCTCCTCGGCATCTGCCTATGAGAGCTGTAGAGAGAAGCTGTTGGGACAGATGGACATAGAACAGTGCAGCTGTTTACCTTCAGAATCAAGTAGTTAATCTGAGTTAATGATAACTACAGAATTAACAGCTACTATTGAATTCATTTCCTGCTTTTGGAAAGCAGGCAGAGGTTTTTTTTGCGTTTCATGTTTTAAAAACATGGAGATGTATGTGATCCAGGACAAGGATGGCCTCTTGGTATTTCAATTCATTCAAGTTGTGTATATTGTAGGGAGATGCTTCCTGGACCTGGATCTCATTACACAGCCTGATAAGCATGCAAAGCTCATTGTGCTAATGTTGCAGAGCTCTCTGAATCTTAAACAATGTTATGGTAAGACATGAGCCATAATGCTTATGAGCCTTTGTATTATATCTTGCTTTATTTTGTTACGGTTTGTGTGTAACTTGTGAGTTAGTATGTCTGATTTGTTAAAAAACAAAACAAAACATTCTGATTGTGTGAACTCAAGGACCAAGATTACCGGACCTGCCCTGAATTTGTGAAGCCAAGCAAGCTCATTCGGCTAGGAGGAGTGCCTGAAACTGCCACGAAGGATGATGTAAGTAGGTTGTTCTTCATCCAGAATTCACTGCAGGACTTTCAAAACTTCTATGCAATGTTTCTAAACTTAGCATTTTCAAGCCTGGTGAGTGTAATTCAGACAGTCTGTCATTTTCCCCAAGGAAAATCCCAATATAGAAATGATCGCAGTGTTATTTTCTTATCTGATTATTCTGCTTTTTTGAGGGCCTGGAAATGCTGGGTTGTTTTTTTTTTTTTTGCAGTCACATATGTGATGTTGGTGGGTGAAAGCCTCGTCCGCCAGACTCTTTTTAACATGCCTTCCTTCCAGGATTACTTTATATAGAGACAATATTTTTATTACTTCTGGTATTATGTTTGGAGGACGTTTGTGTTTGAGTGAACTTTTTCTTTCTTGGTTACTTGAAACTGCTAAAATGAGATCTCATGAAGATGGAAAAGATGTCTCCTGCTCATTTGAGTTGGAAAAAAAAATATCCAGGCTATAAGGTGAAAGAAGTTATCTTTTCAAAGGCTTCTACTTCTACTTAATTTTTTTTTTGGTGACAGCTCCAGACTGGAGAACACCTACACACAGCAGTTTTTGCAAGGTTTAGCTGTGGTGATCAGCTCTTCTGAGGCTTAATACTGAAATCTGGTTAGTAGAGGACTCATGGCAGAAACTGTCTGTTAAAGGCAAATGAGATCTCTCTGACCTTAAATAAGGATCAGAGGGGAGCTATATGGCTGCGAACAGCATGATAGAACAGCTTTGAGCAGTTGAGGTCTGGTGTAAATAGTGGTTGCTTATTTAAACAAAAAAACAAATGATCAAATATTCCCCAAAACTCAAAAAATAGTTCTCGGGTACTGTGGGAGCTTTATCAGGAAAGCATAGCTGTTTATAACTGAGTTAATAAAAGATGCCTTGGGGAAAAGCAAGCAAGGATTTCACTTTTTGAGGTTTTGTTTTGGAGACTGAAGTGGATCCTGGTTTTCCTGTAGATTCTCAATGCTTTCCGAGGGCCAGATGGGATGCCTGTGAAGAACTTGCGACTGAAGGATTACAGTTCAGGTGAGAATGTTTTGCCAGTGCTTCTGGTTTGGGGTTTACAAGAGGGTATTTTTCACACCAATATGTACCTAGCCAGTTTCACTAGAGTCACTGATGCTGTGGTTACAGATATTTTGGAATGAAAATGCCCACTGAGTTTTGTATTTGGCTCTTTTTTCTCCAGAATTGGTGGCTGTGCTCAGTTACTTCAGAGCTTACGTGTGTCCTGGTGCTTCTAGCTGTAGGAGCAGCAGGAAAAAAGCAGCAAGGCTGTTTTAATAGCTACCAAGAGTAAAAACAAGAAAAACAAATAACATTAATTCCCAACAGATTTTTTTTATTTTAATTAATATTATTCAATCGTTTTGGATTGTTCTCAGTCTTGTTTCTTAGATGTGAGGCTGTGGAACACATCCTGAACAAATAGTGTCCCCATGAAACCTGATACTCCCTAATGTTTCTCCTTCAGTAACGTGAAATTTCACCCTTCTTAGATATGAAAAAAGAAAAAAAAAAAAAGAGGAAGCAGGTTTTGTAAACAAATATCCAAATACTGGGCCAGAATGCCCTTCTCATATCAAAGAATGGAGTTTTGTTGTACATCTAATCAGTGTATATAGGATTCTGAAGAAAGAAATGCTTTACAAGGCTGCTTTGTGTGAGTTATACTGGAACAAAGATGCTTGGTGGTAGGAAACGAGGGGTGAGTCTTGGGGAGTGGTTTGGGTTTTGCTAGTAGGGAATGCCTGGAAACAGAAGGACCATCTAAAATTACCTCTCCTGTTCTGATGGTAGCAAACAGCTCCTGCTCCAAAGTACATTTCTGTCATTTTCCAAAGAGAGGAAAAACGGCAGAGCTGTTTCCATTGTCTCTTTCTAAACCAAGGAAAGCAGAGGCTTCTACTGTCGTCAGTGCTTTTCCATATTACCAGTATGGGTTGCCCGTGGAGCAGCCGGAATCCTTCGTGTCAATACTTTATATAAAGGCTTCCTAAGTGTTTAGTAGCTGGGGACAGGAACTGGGGCAGTTGGGTATTTCTCAAGTATATTTTTGTTTCTGGAAGCTGTCAAAGGAGATTTCACAACCTTCTCACGAACCTTTGAACTAAAGAACACTTGAGTTACATAATCTGGTCTGGCCCAACAAACATGGCTTAAAGGGCGCGATCTTTCTTGCTTCCTTTCCTCTTTGCTAAACACAGTACAGCGTGGCTGTCAGCCATGCAGCACTGAGCACAGCCTCACCATTGCAGCACCTTCACTTTTTGCCCTTCTCGATGTGATTTGCCAGTTGCTGATTTTCTGAAACAAGTAACTTTTCAGTAATAAATCACTTGAACTGGGGATGTTTCTGTAAGTCTCTTCCTTGCGTTCGTTGCTACAACTTAGTGCCAAAACTCACTGTCCTCATTAGAGAACCATTGTGTTTTACCCATTCCCAGTTTCAGAGGTGACCATCTGAGAGGTGGTGTCTGGTGTTCAGAGTGGAAGCCCTCACATCCGCTGATGGTCACATACAGAATGAGAGCTGCAGCTTTCCTGGTATCTCTGTAAAAGCTGCATTCTGTTTCAGTCTATCTCAGCAGCAGAAGATTTTATTTTATTATAAAGTTTTCCCAGCTTGCAAAAGTCAGGGGATGAAGAACGAAGTTAAAACCAGCTCATGTTTTGTGAGTTATTTAAAGCCAGTGTTTAACCTTGTCCTTTCAACATCAGTAATTTAGGCGCTGTAGTGCTATTCTAGGTTATATTGATGCTTCAAAGACTGTTTTGCATCATGTCCTGAGGCTGCAAATGCAGCTACTAATTTAAACAGCTTTCTGATCCTCGTTACACAAGATGGATGTACATCTAGGACAGAAAAAGCTTCCTGGGTTGTGTAAACGTTTACTTGAAATTGGGTAACTAGAAGCTGTAGTAAACTTAATCCAGCTTTTCATGTGAGGTTATCCTATAGAGAAACGTGCAGAATTGAGTTCATCTGAACTTCGGATAAGCCAAGCCCATTTGAAACTAGAGGCCAGCCTTTTGCTGAACATGGCTTTTACAGTGGAGTGTGGTGTAAATGAAGAGTTAAAAGCAAACCTCCTGGATTGCTCGCGTCTCTGATCCACCTGGGCCCTCTGGCTGCCTTCGTGTATTGATTCAGTGCTGCCACAGCAGCAGCCTGGCTCAGAAGAGTGGGTTGTATAATTCTGAGCGCTGTCCAGAAATGTTAAAAATAACATTAATCATGTGTGCATGTACTTCATGTTGAGTGTGTTTGGGAGAGAAGAATGCCTGCAGCTGCTGGAGAACAAAACCAGCCATAACAAATAGCACGCAATTAACTTGAAAGAAGCGAGGTTCAGATCAGTTTCACAAGGACATGGTGCTTTTCATAAAGATGATCTCAGCAGCTTCAATGCGATGATTCCACTGGGTGATCTTCCTTAAGGCTCTGTTCTGGGGGAAAATATATGCTTGGCTTTTCTGGGGGAAAAAAAAAGCAGTTCTTTACAAACACCTTTCTTTTTACATACTGGAAGTGCTGAGGGAAGTGCGTTTTCTCTGAAGGTTGTGCTAAGCCTGGAACGCTGTTCTTAGTATACCTGCTGGGGTTTTGATATGCATGCAAGCTGTTTATTCTTTAGATTGTTTCGTCTCTGAAGTGCACAGACTGTAACACTTTCTAGATTTTGAAAAGGCGGCGAATGGAGAGACCTTAAGAAGTGGCGCAGTATTTCTGTTTGAATCAAAGATGCAGGTATTTGCAGACAATCAGAAAACATCAAAGTGGAATTTCACTGCAATACCGAGTGCGATGTTATCTTGTATTTCCTTGTGTCTGTGAGCTGTCTCAGATCTTTTGAATTGGTGCCTGTGCATTTGGACTGAAAGTAGCATCATCAGTTCGTTGGGGGGAAAAGGGTTTCTTCCAACATCATGTTAAACTTTGGCAGAACTATTAGGTTGTTGGCTTAGCTTCCAGCTTCTACTTTCAAGTGTGTTTGAGCCTGTCTGTTTGATTAATCATTACAAAGCATAAACCCGGAGGTGAGGGTGGAATTTTGCCAAAGTCCATCGCTTGCTTCAGCTTCACGTCTCCTGGTGCCTCTTGCTGCCCACTGCTGTTGCAGAGCTGCAGATGCACCGCTTCTTTGGTAGGTGCTAACAGTGCTGACTTGTAGCTGTCTGAGAAGCTCCTGTCAGTGCCTGTGAGCTCCGCAGCTGGAAGTTCCTCTCCTTGATTTCAAGGCTTCCCAGCGGTCCTCTTGCCACGGGGCTGTTAGTGCAGTGCGATAGCACCAGGCTGCGGGTCCTGCTGCTGTCAGTCTGGGAACTCAGAATCATAGAATCACAAGGTTGGAAAGGACCTACAAGATCATCTAGTCCAACCATCCTCCCATTACCATTGCTACCACATGCTTACCGTTGCTACCACAAGCGACTTATGGCAGCACTGCCAAAAACTTGAAGCTGACACCTTTTAGCATTCAGGGAATCTAATATGTACACACTTTGTCCCGGTTTTGATTTTGATCGTATTTTAAATTTATGTGCTGCCTCGTTCTCATCAAGCTCTATTTTTGATTTTCTGACTAATATCAAACATAAGCAAAATCTGAGAAATGATCCTGAGTGTTTGATGTGCACAGGGCACTTTGAGTGAATGCATACGTATGTCCCAGAGAAGAGACTGTGCAGTGCTGTCTTTATCCTAAAGCGTCTGCTGAGTTGTTCTCCCTTCAAGAGATGCTGCAGTGCTGTCCAAATAATAAATGAAAGCATGAGGCGTGCTCTGGGCCCTCTGCTCAGATTGTTTTCCTGGATGCAGTCTGCAGTTGCCAATCTTGGAACGTGCTTTCCAGCCAGGATACGCAGTTGGAAAGAGCTGTTTAGAGAAAGCGAGCCTTTGTTGGCAGCACGTGAGATGTTCCTTGTGGACTCTAGGAGCACATCTGGGGAACTGAGAGGAGTCTTTGCTGATCTGGGAGAGATGGAGAGCAGCATGGCCTGAGAGGAGCTCGGTGGGCTTGCAGGGAGCAGGTGAGCTGGGCTACAACTGGGGGCACTGGGTCTTCCCAGCCCTTTTGTGCACCCTCTGTGTTACTGCAGCATTTCAGAAATTGAGTGATTTGGGTTTGTTCATCCCTCTTCTGAGTATTTACTTTTTGCATTCCCGCATGCCTGACCAGTTTAGCAAAGTCTTCATGGCAACTGCCTGCTCAGTTCTGAAAAGCTTGTGTTCTATCCAGTACCATTGGCATCAGACATAATTCATTGCTGACTTAGCCACCTATGTGCACTAGCATTTATTTATTGTTTGATATCTGTGGCACTTACGTTGTAGGTGCCTGGAGCTGCGCCCTGTTCCTCTCTTTGTTAAACTTAACACAGTTTTTTCTAGGGCTTTGCCAAGGGATTCTAACTTGGTCTTGCTAAGCTCTGCCACACTGCTACCCTGTTATACATTTTAATAAGTAATATTTTAAAATTTTAATTAAAATTAAGAAGCCCTTCAGGTAAACCTATAAAAAGTACCTTTTGGTTTTCTTCATTTGATTTTTTTTTTCCCAAGTGCAGTCATTTTTTGTCTGTATCAGAACAATGAGTCATTGTTTGCAGGAATATTCCAAGTAGACCCTGAAATTTAAAATGGCATTCTTTACAACATTTAATTTTAGTCAAACTTTATAATTTAAAATCCATAAATGTGTACTTCCTGATGGAAAAACTGACCTTTTGGTTTTCTTCATTTGGTTTTTTTTTTTTTTTTTCCCAAATGCACCCCTCCATACTAGGGATAAGGTCTCCATTTTCTAGGGCTGGGGTGCAAGGCCATGTGAGATCTCATCAGGATGAGATCTCTTCTCAAAGCAAAGCTCTTGTTGTGGATGGGAGCATGGCTGTGCTTGTGTCTGGCCCACCTGTAGCTGAGCCTTAGGTCCCTCCCAGTCACTGTACATATACCTAAGGTTGGGGTGGTGATGCCCTAGGAGATCAGGACTGCTGGTGAAGTACTTCAGTGCAGCTTCCAGCCTTGGGAAGGGCAGCGGAGCTGAACTGCTGTTCTGCACAGAGAGGGGATGTTCTAGCTCTTTAGTTTCCTTACAAGACTGACGTAGTACCCTCAGGCAAACCCCTGGGAGGGGTGGTTTTGTGGCCAGCTAATGGCTTACTCGTGAAGACAGCTTGTAGTGACCCTATGGAGTTTGATTAGAGTAGATCTCACAAAGACTTACATCCTTCAGTTTGCTACAAAGAACGTGCCATGGAATGACATGACATGTCTCTAATACATGCTGTGGTACAGAGGTTAATTATGCAGGACTTGGCTCACCATTAAGGCTGGCATTGTGGCACAGTGGGAGCCTCCTACTAAGGCTCAACCAAGTCACCTCCTTATTACCAGAGCTCTTCGTTCTGTGGGGCTTGTCTTTGAGTAGGTAGGGAAATGCTGTCAGTGCTGAGTCTTGTTTGTAGCCCAAGTAGCCTGACCAGGACTGAAAAAGCACCTAGCTGGAGTTAGTCCGTGGTCATTGATGCCAGTCTTCATCACATTTCCCAGCTGTGTGGGCAGTAGATTTTTGGCTAGTCTTGTCTGATTTTAGGACAGTAGTGTGTTGCCTCTTACAGGCAAAAGGCATTCTTGCTAGGCTGTCTTCATCTGTGACGTGATGGCTTAGGAAGTGGGAAGTACGACTGATGAAGTTTGTGTTTGCAATAGTTATCGACCTTGGTTCGTGATTTACAGCATTCTCAACAGAGAAGGCAACAAACAGTCATCCATAAAACATGATCACAGCCCTTTTGACATGCACAGTCCTTCTCTATGACTGCTTTTAGAAATATGCTCAGCTTTTATTTTATTTATTTATTTTGCATCTCTAATACAAAACTTCAAGGCTTCTCGCAGCATGCTGACTTCATTGGATTAATTGCTTTTCTGAGTCGTTTGTGCTAAATGGCAGGTGCTGGAGGCCTAGGTACACATTGCCAGCATTTAAAAACCCATTTCTTCTCCGTAAAACCTCCCCAGGTAGGCGGCTTTCAGTCCTCGTGGAGTTCTGTGATGGCCCCAACCTTCCTTAGATTCCTCAATTCTGTACAAACATCATGTAATAATGTGTCTCTAATAAAGTTGTAATGTCTTACGTTGTGGGTTTTTCCTCTCCTCACTTCACTAGTGTATGGCTGCTGCCCTTGCAGGCCAAGAGGACAGCCATTTGGTGCTCTGAGTGCTCTGTCACAGTCCCTGTAATTTATGGGGCAGTGTGGACTGACCACATTTTGGGAGTGTATCTCAACCAGATCCTTTCTTCTGGATGGAGGGGGAAAGATGGACTGTAGCATCATACCTTTCACAATACAGCTGCATTTCATATTTTCTGGTTTCAGTGTTGTTCTCTTGTGCAGCACTGTCATGAATGAGTGCATGAGAGTATAATTTTCTTATACAGAGGGACGAGATGAAGTTACAACCTTTTTTCCAGGAACCAGGTGTGGCTTGTGTACACTCAGCCTTTGAAATGAACTGGGGACATGGCTTTTTGTGGATTACTCTATTTATTATTCAACAGCAAGCTTTTCTAATACAGCTCTTCAGCTTCAGTATCTCTGAAGACCAATTTATCTGTGCAAAAAAGAATCCTGACAAATTTATGGGAGCTTGAATCTACCAGCTGGTATTGAGAGTGCTCTTGCTTTTGGCTTCTGAGTGTGTGTGTGTGTGTTAGCACCAATTGATTGCTGGCTGCTCCTTGCAGGGTGCCCTCCTGATGTTCACACCCTGCGGTCAGCTTCATTTTCCCAGCTCCCTGCAGCAGGCACTGCACTGCCTCACTGCGTGGTGGGACTTGTGTGCACACAGTGCCTGGTCAGGAGGTGCTGGCTTCTCGGAGGCTTTAGATGTATCATACCTGCTAATAATAGTGCACTGTAGCAGTACAGAAATATGGAGAAAGTCCTGTATTTCCCAGCATTTTCTTGAGAGGAGGTATTCATTCTTTGGTATGGATGACTTCACAGGCTTCCAGGGCCTCCTGATCTAGGTGACTTCTGTCTGCACCTTTCCTTGGACACAGAAAATGTTTCTGTGTGGGGTCATGGGCATGCTGCCAAAACCTCCCACAAATGGGGTAGTTATTCCTGTCAACCAAGCAAAAGCAGGTTCTTTCTGTGAGAAATGTGCAAAACTCAGAGTCCACAGCTGTGAAGACCAGTGTGTGAGACTGCAGATCCCGTCACGGACAGTAGAATTCATAGAATAAAATATCCTGAGTTGGAAGAGACCCATAAGGATCATCAAGTCCAACTCCAAGATGACTTGTCAGCCCATGAGAGAAGCCCTTCATATTCACCCCACGCTTTATGCTGTTGTTGCCTTTGAAGCAGTGCAGCCTTCTTCTCTAACATGGATTAAACTCTGCTGGGGATTACCCTGTGTTCTGTTCTGCCATGCTGTCTCTGGGAAGAGCAAGCACCAATATCATCCTTGCATCAGCAGGCTGGCTTTGTTCAGGGAGACACCGTGATTATCTTCTTCCCTCAGGCTGCCTGGACCCATCTGGCAGATGCAGGTGTGGGTGGTGGCAGAGCAAAGGCCCCCAGCACGTCTGCAGCTGGCCCAGCTGTAAAGTTACAGCAGGTTGCCAAAAGGCTGAATGCTAACAGAGCTGCTTTTAATAGGAAGCCACTGTCGTTCCTTCCAGCTGTAGGAGAGACTCTGTACTGCAGCACAAGGGACAGGAGTTTTCTAGCAGCTGTTTTCGAGAAAGCAGTGACGTTTCACTTTGGATGTAAGGTTTCCTAATCCCCTGCTCTGGTAAGGGGGGGTGGTAATGTGATGCTGCATGTGCGTTCCTAGAACTGAGGAGCTGGATCAGCTTTCTTGAGTTGGATACCTTTGCCATGTTGCCATCATGCCTTCTTTCCCAAAGTATCTTCAGTTTGGCATAGACCAGAGCCACTCTTGTTATGTGATCTTTTTGTTTGCCCTCCTAAGACTCCAGAGAGATATTTCTGATGTCTCCATGCTGCTTACAGCACGTATCAGAAGAACGTTATGGTTTTGTTTTATTTAGATCTTCGATGTTACAGACTATCATGAAATAACACATTGCTTTGTATCAGTTGTTCAGCAGAAATTTTTCCTGTATAGAAGCAAGTCTTATTTTAAATCACAAGTCTGATATTTTTATTCAAATCCAAAGATGGTAATTTTAAGTCACGCATTTGGGATTTTTAGCCCAAGTGTGGCATGCTAACAAGGACCTGCTATTTGTTGTCAAAATTCCCTTCACTAAAAGGCATGTTTAAGAAGCAAAACATCCCTTATTCAAATGTTTATACAGCAGCTTCCTGGAGCTTTAAATGTATCCTTACTCCTAAGTATTAGGAGATCACTGTTGTTTCCAGTGTAGAAAACAACCAAGCATGCTTTGGAAACATCCAGGAAGGATTGTGCATACACAGAAGCACTTCAGAGAGAACCAACTCAACCACTGCATGAGTTCAAGTGCTGGAGGACTGTTGCGTACTCCTGTTGGAGTGTTTATTTGGACAGTGTAACAAACTCTCCAGCAACATGCTGATTTGTTTTTTTTTTTGTGTATTTTTGACAGCAAATCCATGTCGATCACAAATATTTCCAAGACACACAGCATTCCTTACTCCATTCTACCCTTTTTGTAGGTCTCCTCACAGTTGTTTTGTGATAAGCAGCAAGTGAAGGATCTAGTTAAGAAGATACCAAACCTTATATCTTCA
>JAOWBP010004220.1:1666101-1677252 GCA_028571105.1 Tragopan temminckii
CCTCCCATTTCTCCCCAGGCGTGAAAAGAGAACTGAGGGAATAATAATCACTGCATAGGTGCACTGACAACTCTGGAGACAGTTCCCATGGTGACATGCATGTCACTACAGTGACAACAGGAACGGTTCAGTGTGACAGGCTCCAATCTAGGTCCCCAGGATCTGTCAGCCAAAACCTTAAGGAGGCCCAAATAGGGACAAGAGCCCCGCAGTGTCTGTGTGTCTGTTGGGACTCAGCAACAGGTTCTTTTCCCACAAGCCCAGGACAGCACAAGCAGCCCATGCTGAGCCTGAAGCACTCACTTCTTCAATGAGACGCAATAGACCGCAAGCTGCTCCACTGCTGCCTGCCCAACTCCCATCTCTCTGATCATCTCCTCCACTTCGGGGCGCTGGCTCTGAAGCAACAATTCAATCCTGCAATAAAATAAGGAAATGTACCTTCAGCTCATGAGTCATGAACAGAGCAGGGAAGAAGGCTGCAGCCCTGCTTCCCCTGGGGAGCCCACACAGACTAAGCTAGGGGTGGCAGAGATGCAACTGCCACTCTACAAGGAGGGTATCTTTGCTAGGACAAAGTAGCACTAAATGGACTGACAAGAGACAGCTGTACACACACACTACACTTGGAGCTGACACACCAACTTGTAGGCCCTACACCCATGCAGCTGACTTCATTTCCAGGCTGGGATTTGAGCTTTGCCCCAGAACCCTCTCCAGTAATAGCAATAGCACATAGCTATGTTTGGAGGCCTGGAGACAAGGCCAGCCTGCACAGAGTATCATGTCCTGCTGCTGTTCAGGGAGAGCAGCTGCCTGGAAAGAAAGCTGGGCTGAGAGCGCAGCCAGGCAAAGCCTGCTAATGCAGCAGTTTCCAGCCTTACAGGGTAAGGAGGCCCAGCAGTCCCAGCATGTGGGGCTGGGAGGTGCAGCAAGCACAGCAGGACCTCTCCCTTCCTCTTGGAGAAGGGGAGAGACATGCAGCCCAGCCTGCGAGGCCCAGGATCTCACCGCTCCATGGTTCTCAGCTTGTTTCGAAGGCGGCGGGCCTCTTCCTTTGAACTTCTGTTATCCTCCTGCTGCTGCTCCAGGAATTTCATCTGTTTCTGCAGAGAAGAAAGCACACACAGACCGCCAGGAAGGCTCCAGGGATTGTTAGCAAAACATCCTGGCTTATGCGCACTGCGGGCAGCTGGGAGCATACACTGGCTCTTAATGCTATCACCACCTCAGCAGCCCAGGATTATGGAGAATTTAGCTCCCTCCCCACTGCATCCCTAGCTCTGCTCCTTGCTAGCGCAGCAGGGTCTGAGTGCTAATCACAAGAGGAGTCTGGTGCTGGAACTGCTTTGGATCCTCCTTTCTGCTGGGTGCATTTGTGGGGCTGGGCAGCACTCTGTGCGCAATACAGCAACGATGTTTTTCAAAAGTGAGGGAGTTCAAAGCAGACAAACCTCGCTAGTGCGTTCTGCTCTCTAAATAGCTGAGCCCTTTGCTTTAGCCTTCCAATTTTCCTTGCTCTTAGCTGTTTAAAGCAGAAATAGGAATGCTGCATGGGTCTCTCCTGCAGATCTCAGCTGAACCAGATGCTTAGCTGGGTGCTTCTCTCACCCACCAAGGGCGGCCACAAATCTCTCACGGCCAGCACCTTTCCAGGCTCTCCAGTAGCAGGCAGCATTAGCAGCAAACCTCAGCTGAGCTAAGAAAATACAGAAGCCAAACAGCTGTGACAGTGGTGGGACTCTGCAGAGTTGCAGGCTCACACCTTGCTCATCCTACTGCAGAGCCCACCTCTGGCTGCTGCTGACCAGAGGTCTCCACATTCCTGACCCCCTGGGCCAGGTCAGAGCACGGCCCAGTAGTAGACCATTACATGAAGGTTCAGCAGCAGCTGGTAGAAGACGGGACCTGCTCACTGCCTGTGAGCTTGACCTGCCTCACAGCTAGTTAAGCCTCTATTTTTACTGCAGAAGTTCAGTGCTTTAATCTTTAAATGATGCATGTAAGACATTGCTTGGCATTCAGCTGGGAAACACTGTACGCCACTGAAAAGATACCCTCAGGTCCCTACTCCTGCCCTTCCTGACTTTCATTAACAGGACTTCAGCATACTCAGAGGCTTTTGCAACAGACAAGACAACCACAGTCTCCTCCTGAGATGCCAGGCAGGAACGTCAAGCACAGAGATCTTGAGTTGAGAAGCAGGCACCAACTTCCACTGCCACAGCTGCTTTTCTGAAGTAGGAAGCATCGATGCTATCCTGCCACTGGTACATCTGAGATCCCAGGAACAGCTTGGGAATGCCAGGCTGCCTTTAGACCCGAGAAGGTTGAATCTAACCTGATGGGCAGGCAAAAAAGAGCTTGTGCTGTCCCACAACAAGGCCTGTGTGGTGGTAACTGCTTACTTTTATCTCCTGCCCTGTGACAGCTCATGTCAGGCAAACTTCATGTGGTTCCTCCAGGAAGAGCCCAGCCCTGTATGTGGTGTACAGTAAGACAGCTCCACACCCCACCTACAAGCTCTCCCTGGCTGCATAGCCTGGCGGGTCAAGGAATGTGATGTAGTGTTCTCTCTACCCAAGGGACAGAGATTTAAGGAACTGTCTGAACTCTCTGTGCTCGCAGTGAGCTTTCAGCACACAGCAGAGGCAGCCCAGCACCGAGTCAAGGCTGCACTGCTCACCACAAGACATCCCAGCCAAGAGGCTCTTGTTCTTACCCCCCTTCCACATGCTGTTTATGCACAATGCATGACTATGCACTGAGTCACTGCACGCTGAAGCACAACAGGAATATTTGATCCCAGGACTTTGCACATTACTAACCTAATCGAAGGAAAGCCCTGGCAACAGAACAGACAGGAGAGTTAGCTGGATCAAATCCCACTCAACTAAAGCTTGCAACTCCCCCTCCATACGTTTCAGTTTGATTTCTCCTCTGATCAAACCAAGAAACTAATTTTCCTTGAATCCCGTCTGGCCAAAACCCATTTCAGAAGAACATTCTACCACAGGGAGCCGGTGCTTCTGCAATGGGGCGCGGGGGCCAGTTCCCACATTCCCCTCACACCACTACCTTTATGATCAGCACTGCAGCAACAAAGCTCAGCTAACACCCCCAGGCTGGGCTGGTGGCCTCCCAGCCCTGGCCACCACTGCCCTGAGTGCATAGCTGTTACACACAGCCACAGGCCTGGGTTTTATGCCTCTGAATCACCCTCAGCATGGCACGCAGCCAGTACCTCCAGACTGGCGTCACTGCTCACTTTCGGTTAATAAGTCCAAAAAGAAAACCCAGCTCCGCAGCCTCCCTGTTACTCAGAGACTGAAGTGGCAGGCGTCTCGAGGCACCCAACCCAAACTCCCACCAGCACAGAGCGGTGTCAATATCAGCATGGCCTGAAAACAACTTGAACAAAATTAACATTGATTGTGCAACGGGTAGAGCCAAAATCCAGCAAGGGATGGGAAAGGTACCTTGAGAGAGGAACACAGCATCTCTGTCTCTCCCAGCACCTTCTGGAGTGACTCTATCGTGGCATTGCGCACATCCAGAGTGTCCCGCAGCCCGTCCACGATGGCCTGGCATTCCCGCTTCTCCTTCTCTAGAAGAAGAAAAAACAAATAAATCATGGCCTACAAACCCAGACCTCAGCAGCCCCACATACAACAGCAGTAGCACAACAAACCAATGCTGATTGCAGTCTCAGTCTCCATGCTGCTAGGAGTCGGCCAGTCCTATAGAGACCCATTTCCCTAAATGCTGTCTGCTACTGGGCTTGTAGCAAGCAATTGCTTCTCCCAGTGCCAGCAGGCTTCAAGATTTTCTTCAGTAAAGATAACGTGTTCCCTTTAATAGCTTTCCAGCGCCAGTCCTGCTAGCATTAAGCTGATGTATCTTAACTCCTGCATGCTCTCCAAGCCAGGCGTGTGCAGAACTGCTCTCTGGAGTCACACTGAGCTGGAGAGCTGAGCCCTGAGCTCATCCTCTCCATGCAGAGCCTGGCATGTGGGGCAGCCCTTTGGGGGCTGCAAACAGCAGCCTGCTCACACAGGGACTGCAGCACTGCGTCACCGCGCTACTGCACCTACCCCACAGCACCACCAGCATGATGCATCCACCTCCTTGTGCAGGCAACCCAGCACAAGGCACACACCTTTGACCACCAGGGAGAAGACCGTGAAAACAGTGCCAGATTTCCATTTGTTTTGGTGAGACAAGTGAAGAACAGCTCACAGCGGAACAACCATCATCAGCAGCTGACAGAACTAAGCAGGGAACAGCCAGTTCAGCTGCTGGGCAACGAAGAAAAGAAGTAAGCCCTCAGTGCAACTCTGGTGAGAGCAGGGTAAAGTCTTGAGCTCCTTCCGTCTTTGTCAAAATTGCCTATGGCTCCAGTCTGACAACAGCAGAGAGTCACTCAGCACTCCTCCAAAAGGGCCATTCCTCTTTCCAAGCAATCCAGTGTCAGGTTGTGCCAACACATCCCACAGAAGTGTGGCACTGCTGGAGAACAGTAAGGGAGCCACATGGGACTGAAGAAGATCAGGAAGAACATATCCCAGCAGAAACACACAGGTGGCTGGGGAGGTGTTGAAGGAAACACATTTCTTAATAAAGCCTTTTTTCTCTGTTGGTCTGAATAACCCTTCCTCACCAGAGGCAGCACAGCCTGGAGCTGCCCCCCTGCACTTGCAAGAACTCCACATCAACCAGAGGAGCCTGGGCTTTCCCTTCCTCCGATCCCAGCTGCCCAGAGGCAGATGGCAGGAGTCGAACCTCCCCATGCTGCAGGAATGAGTTCTCAGCTCGTTCCAAGTGCCTCCCACTGCGCCTGCTGGGTCTGTACAGAGCTCCGCACCTCAGGAGCCATTTGCAAGCTGATCAGAGACTGGCAATTACACAGTTCTACTACAGCACGGAGCGCAGAGCATATCTTTAAGAGGAGAATTTATACACAAGAACCACCAGAGAGCAGAGTGCCCATAGCAAAGGAGGCAGGAGGTGGGAACTGCTTCTTTCCAATATGAAAAGAGGATGGGACAGGGAATATCACATCCAACCTCTACTCACCAGAAGCTGAGAAGATGAGCAGGCCTTCAAGCAGTTTTTCTTGGATAACATCCTAGCAATAATCCCAGCCACCTTCGCCAGAAGATCTGGCTCTCTACCAAGTCACTAAACTCAACCAAGCTGGCAAGAGAATGAGCCTCAGAATAGAGACGTGCAGGCTGTGCAATCCTGCTCTCAGGCTAAGGACCGAATCCTCAACCTACTGGCTAGCTGAGTCTGTCTCGTGCAGGGAAAGCAGAGTAAAGACGACTCTCAGGGCGTGGGTGAGCCCCTGGCATTCTTTAAAGATTTTTCCTTTCTGCTAGTGTGACTTTGGATTTCTGTCACTCAGACTGACATTTTCCTTTCACTGCTCATGACTCATGTCCTGATGACAGGCTGCCTACAGACGATGCTTGAAAACCATCGACAAGTCTCCAGGGCTTTTGCTTTTCCTGCCTCCCTCAAACATCCTCTAAAATTAAAGATGGGAAAAATGGAAGTGCACACAGCAAGCTCCGTCTGCTCTTTAAGTGACACATGTGGCACTGCAACAGCCAAACAAAAGCCAACACCTTCCCACTGCAGCTCAGGCACCACTGTAGCTGTTAGAAGGAACAAGCCTTTGGCACATGCAGCTGTGAGCTTCCCAGTGCTCAGACCACAGGTTTTGATTTTGGCAAGCTTACTCCAGGCAGAGCTGTGCTGGACTTTTATAGCTCTTAATCAGGGAGAGGAGAAAAAAAAAAAAGACAAAAAAATCACATATTTGCCTAAATTGGCAAAGGAGACCCCAGTTAGAGCTGAACTGGGCTGGTTTGTGAACTCTGGCTCTGTTATACAGGTTTTACGTAGCTCTGGGCAGTCTCTCCTCAAAGACACAGCTCTGAAGAAGCTCCTCCAGCAAAACAGCTCACAGCCTGCACCATGCCCTCGGCTTCAGTGAGAGGAAGCTCTGCACACACAGTCCTCAGACCTGGAGAAGCAGCTCAGGCAGGCACAGCCCAGGGCCTGCTGGCAGCTGGAACTCACCTTTCATGGAGAGCTGAGCCTTCACCTTGTCCAGTTCATTCTGAAACGCAACACAGAAAACCCGATTAGGAAACAGCCTGCAGAGAAGCTTTCACCATATCTTCAAAGGACCCGAGAGGTTTCTCGGCAGGACATTTGCACCAGCCATGTGCTAAGAATAGCATGCATTAGCAGCAAGCACCAAGCTACAAACAAGTATTATCGCAGGGAACACAAAGAGCACCTCCAACTGGCATTCTTCGGGGAGAGAAGAGACGATCCCAGTTTTGTCTTAGCCTTGTCAACCTTGCGTTTCTCACACTGTCAGTCATCTTGTTTTAGCTGAATAATTTTGGAAGGCTCTCAGGGAAACTCAGGAAATCAGACAGGAAGAATTTTTATAATGTTTTACCTAAACAGGGCAATAAAACGGGGATGATGCCAGACTATCTGGATCAAGTGCCACTTTGAACTGACGTGAACTTGAGCCACGTGCAGGTGGGAGACACAAAAGCACATCCAAACATCTGAAAAGGTGGCAAAGCATTAAGATCAAAAGGCATCACCAGCATTCTGAGGACACTAAGTCACTGCAGTGTGAGATGCTGATATCAACTAACAGCTGAGCCAAATGGCCATAAACAGATCGCCAATAAACCCATCCGTACCAAACAGTGGGCACGTAACATCCCCTGGGCACCCCAAAGGCCTAGGGGAGGTCAGGCATTTCTAACATCTTAATTAAGGATTGGAGAGAGGGAGCAAATACTCATGGTTTAAATTATGGATGAAGTGATATAACCTACGAACGCTGGAAAATAGCCAAAGGATGGATAGAGTTTATAAAGATAGGCAATATATATATTTATATACATATTTATAACTCACACATTACAGATAGAGGGAGGAAAGAAAAAATACAGGAAAGAATCAACAGAAGATGACTTAAAAAGCTGTGTTAGAGCTGCAGAGGAAAGCACAAAACAAGCCAGGCAGGAACTGCAGTGGAATAAAACCACAATAAAATGCCAACACAGTACTGAAGCCGAGCACACAAATCTGTGCAGCCTGGAATGCTACATGCAAATCTGAGCTGAGAATAGCAGTAGCAGTGACCAGAGAGCTGACAGGACCAAAGCAAAGCTCTGCTAGTGACAGCAAAGGCAGGAAGGAGAGCATGGGATCTAAAGCTGGGTAAGCAGAAGGGACAGAGGGTAAAGCCTAGCAGAGCTGACTTAGATTTGCCCCCAGGGGGACAACAGAGGGCTGAGGTAGAAATAGCTCTGCTGCAGAAACTATTCTGATGCAGCCTCCTCTGAGTCCTATTCGGGAACGATTAGTGAGCTCACAAGATGTGCTAATTAGCATGATAGCAAAAGAAATCCTGGGCTACCGCAGGCAGCTATGTAACATTACCTCATTCATCAACTTAATCTGAAATCCCTCATCTTCCACCACTGTTCCTAAAGGCTGCTCCCAATTTTCACTCTGATAGATGCAAGCTCCTTTGTCTCTCTGCCAGCCTGATTACAAGGGAATGCTGCCACAAGATATTGCAACCACAAGCAGTCAGCTGTCCTCCCAGGTTTCTACCCTCCTTGGCAGGTTTATAGGCTGGAACCCTCCCTTCCTGCCTCCTTTCTACCAAGCTGAACGAAGTACCCCAATCTCCTTCATAAGATGGGCTCTCAGCTGCCTAGATACAAACAACTAGGATGCTGGGCTCCAGCAAGCCTCGGGGCAGTGTCACTCCCCAAAACTAACATTTCTACTTTCACAACAGAAATAAGGAGACTGTTCTGATTGCTGAGGACCATCTTTAAAAGCAGTACAGGAAAACAAACAAACAAACAGGCTCAGCACTAAAAAGCTGAGATACACCGCAGCGCTCAACCTGCGGCCTGCATCTACTCCAAGGAACCAGGTTACCTTTGGAGCGTTAGCTGAAACCCATGTCTGGCAGTCAGACAGAAGCAGAGCAGCTTCAGCTCTCATTCAACCCCAAACATTTCACAGCAAAAGTGAGAGTGGGGCTCAGCAAAGACTGATTACTCAGAAGATAATTTGGATAATTCTGCATCAAAACGCTATAAGGCAATTCTTCCAAGCACTTCTAGCTGGGTACATAACAGATTTGTCTCTCTGGGATGAGACGGCTTCACCCTCAGCTTTCTAGCACACTGAATGAAGCACACCCTCTCACCCCAATCCAACTTTGTTATGGCGAGAGGCCAAGCTCTCATTTCAAGGCATCTGCAGGCTGCACAGATATAGCTCCAGCTGATTACACAGCTGACTGATTAGAGCAACCCCCAGAGCTGTCCATGGGGCAGTAGCGTCCCTACCAGCCAACCGTGCTCCTCTATACAGAAAACATTTGGTTCTTCCCTATTATACAGTGACCTCAGCTTCCTCATTAAAATACCTGCGTGCTGAAGTCTAGACACTGCTCTAATGGCAACAAAATAAACTTTGTAGGGGCTGTCTTGGGCTATGCAGGTCCACAGTCTTTTATGAGAGGAAGAGAGCCAGGCTTTAGCACAGTCTACATGGAGGGAAAAGCTGAGGGAGCCCATCTTGGACCCTGGGGAGTGGATAAGAGGAAGAAAAAAAAAGCTTTTCTAGGGCATTTTTCACCATACAGCCCATCACTGAGTCACTCATCTATTTACACTTATGAGACCCGATCTGAATGCATCCTAAAGGCAATGTTTACCTCCTCCAAGCCACTGCTTTGCATCTAAGGCGCACAGCTTCCAGTGCCCAGAGATGCTTTTTCATTTCCTCCACACGCATATTTGGTCTCCAGTTTATTAGTGGTCTCTGAGAACGACAGTGCTACTGACATCACAGTCTGGCTTGCTTTATTTTAAAAACATACAATATACATATAGCAGTTGCCATGACAATGCTAATTATGGTAATTACTGCACATGCTGATTCTAAACACAAGAGGATACAAGCATCCCATTATACCAAGGTCAACTGATGACTTTTTTTGGAACAGATAACTCCACCACATAAGGAGCCATGCATCATCCATATTAAGCAACGGAGTAGAGCGCAGAACAGCCCCTCTGCGTTAATCCCTCCTCACACACAGCTCTCCAAGCAGAGTTTGGCACTTGGAGAATATCACTCAGCTCTTCTACTCCAGCCTGGAATCCCCATGGGGACCCAGCAGCAGCACTGCATGCTCCTGAGGGTGCAGCTTCTGACAGTCCACTTCCTAATGTCTCTACGGAAACCAAGTCACCATTGCTGCCCCACTTCCTTATGAGCCCGTGCAAATAAATCCACCTGTCAAGCCACAGATACCTGCAGCAGATCACTGAATTCAGCACTTTTCCTCACGTGCGTTTTGGCAAAAGCTCTGTAGTCACATTCCCACACAACCACTGAGAGGAGCTTTGAGACCCAATGGAGAAGAAGCAGTTGGATACTTATTTGATTCTGCTTCAGAAGGCTTCCAGGCTAAGTAAGAACAATAAGAAAGAACAATAAAGCAGAAGAGGAGGCTTCTTGAGTCATTATCTGAGATTTGGCTGGACTAAACCACCACGTGGGAGAACGCCTCACGGCAGAGCTTAGACTGGACCATGACAGAAAACATGGACAGGCAGGAGACACTGAAGCGCTTCGGGTCTGAAATGTGAGCATAGCACAGCAAGCAGCAGCTCAAGCAGCAGCTGGTAGCAAAGAACCAGCATCCCCAGACACGTTTCTAAGTTGCTCAAAGCACCACAGGATAGAAGAATCCCGTCAAATACCTGCAAGGTCTCTGCATCCAGTGCTGTCTGCTCCTCCAGGGCAACATCAAAGAACAGCTTACTGATTATGTGTCTTTTGCTGACCTAGAGACAGAGAGGGCAGAGGTTGACTGGCACAGACAGGAAGAAACAGTACATATAGAAGATGCATGCAGGGGAAGAAGGTGCCACCTTGTCACAAGGCCACAGGAGGCATGTCAGTCCACGTGCAACGCCATCCCTGGCAATATCCTGCTTCTGCTCAGCAGCACAACTGCAAGCCCCCCACTCAGTTTTGGGAGCACGACTCCAGCCAAGCTCCCGAGCTGCAGCAGAAAGATTCAGGCACTTCTGAATCGAGCGCAGTCTGTTCTCTGGCAGCTAAGGCCCAAGCAGCTGACGCTGAGCTAACACGATGCCAAATCCAAAGACAGAAGTACGTGCTGCTTTCTGCAGGCAGAAGGTGCTGTAATTGAATTTGATAGCTCTCCACACCTCCCCCATGCAGTTACAGCTTTGTGTTTTAAGTATTATATACAGTCATGACACCAGCTAATTGCATAGTTACTGCTACATAAGATGTTATTTCGCGATAACTCCATGGTAACCCGGAGATGTGAGCGGCAGTGAAGAACAGAGGGAATCAACAAGTCAGGGAAGGAACAAGGGCCGGGACCTTGAGAGGAAAAAAAAGCACGAGTGCAGAGCAAGTCCCGGCGACAGCAGGCTGGAAGCCCGCACCGGACCCCTCCTTCAGCTGCCGTACCCAGCCCTGCCAGGCCGATAAGGCAGCAGCCTCCAGAGAAACGCAGCTCCTCCCTGGCAAACACAGCGCATCACATTGCTCCTCAATGAGGGCAGCAGAGCCGGGACTCGATGCTGGGAACCACGGCAGCGGCTCGTCTGCCTGACGGCCTCCCCAGAAACGCAGCTCCGAGGGCCTGCGGTTTCTTCGCCGCCCTTCCCACCGTTACACCGAGCAGCGTCGGCTCCAGCACAGACACGGGCAGGGCACGCTCGCCCCTGCCCGGCCTTCCCCTCCATCCCCTCCGCCCCACAGGCCCGGGGCTCCCACGGCGCGCGGCGCCATAGAAACGCGGCGCCGACGGCGAGGGCGGTACCTGGATCCTGCACTGCGGGCAGGTGCGGCTGGGCGCCGTGTCGAACCACTGGAACAGGCTGCGGAGGGAGAGGGAAGCGGCCGCTCAGACCGACGCCGCCCGCGGGCCCGGTCACGGGACGGTCTGTCCCATCACGCTCTGCTCGAGGCGGTAGGTGAGGTCGGCGCTCCAGCTGGCCCACTCCTCGGTGTCGCCGAAGCGCTCGCCGTCGGAGC
>JAOWBP010004220.1:1702756-1721790 GCA_028571105.1 Tragopan temminckii
CTAGTCACGGAACCGGGCCGAACCAGCCCGTAAACCACTGACACATGACCCCGCACGCACATACCTGGGTGCCTGGGAGCAGCGAGTGCTGGTAGAGGGAGAACCTGTCCTTGCCGGCCTCCTCAGAGGTGGGGCTGATGGGCTTGGGGTCGGACAGGGAGCGCTGCATGGTTTTGATGGGACGCGGCAGCGTCTGCTGGCGCTGGGCTGAGTCTGTGAAGTGCTTCTGGGGTGGGACGTGCGCCTTGTTGAGCCGCTCACTGGTGGCAAAGGAAGACTCCAGCAGGCGGTGTGGGGACAGCGGGGATACGGGTGAGTAGAGAACCTGGGGGGAGCGCGGAGGCTGGCGGGTCACCAGCTGGGAGAGAGAGTCGGCCGGCAGGTGGGACTGGTACCCGATCTCCAGGGGGTCTGGCTTCTTCTTCTCAAACTTGCCCAGGGTCTGCTGCCGGACGGCGTGAGGGTCCAGAGGCCCTGTGCTGACCATTTGCAGGTTGGTGGAGTAGGGGGTGATGGTGGTGGGCACTGTGAGCTGGGGCACCACGATTCCGGGCTGTGGGGGCGGCTCGGGTTCCGTCTGACAGGCAAGGCTCTCACCCCGCTGTGTCTTCTCTGGGGCTGAGATGTACTTGACGATCTCCACGCGAGGGTCATGGGTGGTGATGTGGATGGAGGGCGAGACACGGAGGAGCTGGTCGGGCTCAGTCTGCACCGAGCAGTCGCTAATGGTCTGGATGCCGACGCTGGCCACGCCGCGTGCTGTGCCGTCCGCCTTGCCCTCAGTGCCGGCATCGGCGTGCCGGGAGGGCCGGGAGCGCCGGCGTCGCACGGGCTGCTCCCACTCGCCGCTGTCCTCCTCATCTGTCTGCACGCTGCAGTCGGTGCTGCGCCGTGACCGCCGCCGCCGTGACAGCATGTACCGCTCCTCGCCATCCTCCTCGTCCGTCTGCACGCTGCTGTCCGCTGTCTTCCTCGCTGTCTCCTTCTCATAGGCGTCCCGCAGCCGCGGCATCGAGTTCCTCTTCTTGATGCCCCGTCCGGGCTCCCAGGACTCGTCGGCCTGCAGTGACATGTCCGAGGCCGAGCTGCTGAGCGGCCGCTGCGGTGCAGGGTAGCGTGGGCCACTGGCAGTTTCGGGACCCCCGGGCAGCGCCTGGCCAGCTGGCGTCCACCCATGTCCATTGTGCATTGGGCCCCGTGGCACCTCGGTGGGCCCCTCGGGAGGACGGCTGGTGGGTTCGGCACCAGCGGGGGGGAAGATGGTCTTCTGTCTCTTCTGCTCCTCCAGCTGCTGCTGCAACTGGTGCTGCAACTGGTGGATGTGCTCGAGCTGCAGGCGCTGCTGGGCCAGCTGCTCCCGCTGCAGCGCCAGCTGCGCGTGCCGCTCCTCCTGCTGCTGCTGCAACACCTGCTGCTTGATGCACTGCAGCTCCTGCAGCTCCCGCTGCACCAGCAGCTGCTCCTTCTCCCGGTGCCGCTGCAGCTCAGCACGCTCCCGCTCCAGCTCTTCCTGCAGCCGCAGCTGCCGCAGCTTCTCCAGCTCCACACGCTCCCGCTCCAGCTGCAGCACGTGCTCCTGCTGCTTGCGCTGCCGCTCCTCCTCGCGCTCCCGCTCCTCCCGCTGTACGCTCTCCGAAGCTGGTTTAGGCACGGGGGCTGCCTGGCCACCCTCCTTGCTGCCCACTGCGGGAGGCTCAGTACGGGGCGCTGCTCCTGACGCCTCTGCTCTCTGCATGCCAGTGGCGGGTGCGGTGGGGGCTTTGGCAGCAGGGCCTGTGCCTGGTGCAGCACTGACCGCCTTGCCCAGGTAGACAGGTGTCTCCATCATCGAGGAAGCCGGGAGGCGGCTGGGGGCTGGATAGCGGTAGAGGCCCTGTGGGGCCAGCGGGACGCGCGGTGCAACGACAGGCACCCTGGCCAAGCTGGCGAGCGGGACAGCAGCCATGCCGGGTGGGCCGTAGGGCCGGTACAGCCCACGCAGCATGGGTCGCAGCACGGAGGCTGGCTGGGTGGTGATGGGCAGTGTGGAGGCAATGGGTGTGTTGATGGTAGAGTAGATCATGCCATCGGCTGCCCGCACGGTGGCAGAGGATGGGAACATCTGCCTGACAGCACCCAGGCGCACGCCGGGCACGTTGTACTGTGCCAGGCTACTGAAGCCCTGCCGTGTCTCGGGGACGGATGGGTTGAACATCCCGCTGGGTTTTGGGGCCACGGCACCCCCCGGCTGGGCTGGCAGCCCCCTACCGCCAGGGCCATAAGACAGTGTGTCGGGGCCATTGGCGTGCCGGGCCCCATACTGGTGGTCCATGGAGTTGAGTGCAGCACACATGCGGCTGATCTCGCGTGCAGTTGTAGCGCTGTAGTGGGCCAGGCTGGACTCCTGGAAGCTGGCCAGGTCCCCTCGGGGTGAGTAGCGGTAGTCAGAGTAGATATTGGAGGCTGAGCTGTACCTTCTCATAGGGAGCGGGTGGCCCAGCAGGTCAGCAGGCTGCCGCAGGTCAGAGAAGGAGCCATACTGCAGCCCTTGGCCCAGGTACCCACCTTCAGCAAAGCCGATGCTGTAGGAGTGCTTCATGGTGCTCAGGTCCACGGCGGCCTCGTGGAAGGGTTGGTCCCCCTTCAGTGGGTAGTAGTTCATGCCGATTTCTGACAGGTTGGTGTCCGACATGGAGGAGTAGAGTCTCCCAAAGGTGCCGGTGGGGTAGAACTTGTGCTCCTCATAGAGTGCAGGTGCCGGCTGCTCCCGGTATGGGAAGGTCTCTGGCAGCTCTGGCTCCCTGCTGCCATACAGGGGCCCACTGGCCTTCCTGCTGGGGACCGTGTCTGCAGCCTTCTTCTCTGGCACCTTGGAGGTGGGATTGAATGCACCGGTGCAGCTGCTGCCAAAAGGGAACTTATAGACCACATCACAGCAGGCCACCTGACTCTCCGCCTTCACGCCTGTGAGGTCCAGCACGTTGGCTGGAGGCTCTTCCTTCAGCACTTTGGTCACCGGGCCAGCTGTCACGTCCTCCACCTGCACCATCATCACCTGGGACTTCTTGCCACCCAGGGCAAGGAGAGGGCTCTGGGTCTTCAGCTCCACTGGCACCGCACGGTACAGCTCCGGGCCCTGCTCCTGCTGGAATGGCTGTTGAAGGCCACTGACACTGGTCTGCGTGATGAGAACATCCTTCTTTACCATTTGACTGGGCAAATTGTACCTGGAGAACTTCGCCTGGGGAGAAGCAGGTGGCTCGGGCTTGCTGGTGGGTGCAGGGCCAGCTGCCCCACTGGCTCTGCCAGCACCCGTCTGAACGCCTTGCTCCACCTGCTTCACCTGCGCCAAGCACACCGGGCTGCCGGCCCCCTGCCCAAAGTCCATCCGGCTCTGGAAGGGGTCTCCATAGACCACGGGCTGCTTGGGCTGGGAGATGAGCATCGGGGAGGCGATGGCAAGGCCGGCGGTGCTGGAGGCTGCGATGATGGCGTGGGGCTGCTCCTGGGCGTTGAGGTTGATGATCAGGGGCTGGATGGCTGTGGACTGCCGGCTGGGGATCTGGTCCAAGGTTAGGCAGTATTTCCTGGCCTCGGTGGCCAGGGAGGTGAGATCCATGCCTTGGTCTGTTATGATGATGGGAGCGGACTTCAGAGCAGTGCGCAGGTCCACAGCGCTGCTGCTCGGCACCTTGGGCCCTGGCTCCACACGGGAGGTGCCGGGGATGGAGGAGATGCGGCACAGTGATATGTTCTCTGCCGGCAGTGCTCCCCAGCTGTACAGCCCCGTGATGCCGTCGGGGCCTGAAGTCACAGGCACCTTCTGGGCTGGGTCCTTCACATGCTGTGCCTGGATGAATGTGCCCAGCGGCTGCTCTGGCTCCTGACCGTACCCGTGAGTGATCACCTGCCGGCTTATCCTGGTGGGGGATGAGGCAGGGGACGCAGAGGAGCTCGGTGGTTTGGTCTGGCTGGCTGCATCAGCTGCTAGCGTGATCAGCATGAAGGGTGCATCCTGTGAGGACTGCTGCCGGGTCAGGCGAGGCGAGACTGCCTGGTGTGGTGTCTGTGTCCCCTGGGCCACCATAGGGGAGGAGACTGAGGGGCCGGTGGTGGTGGGGACATCATAGGCAAGGAGGGGGCTTTGCGTCTGCGTGGAGAACTCAGCAGTGGACTTGGCAGTGGGGCCAGGGGGCACAGCAGCTCTGGGGGCAGTGCGAGTGGGACTCTGAGTGGGAGACGTTGGTGAGAGCGGGGGGCTGGAGCTCTTGAAGAATGAGTACGTCTTGGCTGGTGGGGGCTTGCCATTACTCACCCCTTGGAGCTTCTCTCTCGCCGTTTGCACACTGGTCTCCACTCCCACCTTGCTTCGCGTGATGTCCTCTGTCTGCGAGCCATAGCTGATGGTGCTCTTTGATGGGCCATAGCTCCTGGCAGGTGTGGATGCAGCCTCTGCAGAGCTGTAGATCCGTGGTGTGCTGGTGGGGCTGGCCACTGCTGTTGTGACCATGCTGGTACCTTTGCTGTAGGTGTAAGGAGCTGTGATGGGCTTGGGAGCTGGGCTGGGTGCTGCTGGGGTGCTCTGGAGCTTGGCCAGGTCCTGTCCCTCTTTGGCAAAATGCTGTGTTACCCGGACGTCGGGAACCACCTTGCTGCCCTCAGAGGTTGAAAAGGAGACAGGAGCAGAGAGCTGTGTGGGGCTGGTGCCAGGGGTGAGGGGTCCCCCATTCTGCTTCATTAGCTCAGCATATGCACTCTCGGCATTCAGAAAGTGCTTCTCCTGGTATGCCTCCTCCTGTCCTTTCTTTTTGTCTCCCTTCTCCAGAGCCAGGTCAAATGAGGAGGACTGGTGCATCCTGGCGATGCTCTGCGAGGTCTGCAGGATCTCCTCATACACTGCACCAGGCTTCGACAGGGAACTCGAATAGTCGGGCTGCGAGGGGCGTGTGGGGCCACTGTCATAGCCATATTTGTCCGCATACTGGTACTGGAAGCCGTTCTGCCCCTCGGTGCTGTGGTATCCAACCTGCTGGTAGGTGCTACCACCATAGGAAACGTCCTGCTGGGCCTGCTGGACCTGCTGCTTCTGCATCATCTCTGCCTTCCTCATCATCTCCTCGTAGGCTTCCTCGGCGCTCTTGAGGGGCTTGCTGGTGGGCTGCACACTCTCCACCTTCTCTGTGGGAGAGTACAGTGACATGAAGGTGGGCAGGTTGTACTCGCTGCCTGATTTGTACAGCTTGGAGGTCACGGCATCAAAGCTCTCAGCCTCTGAGTCGATGGATGGCGAGTACTCGGAACAGGAGGAGCGGTGCAGCTCCTCCATCTCCGCCGCCTGCCGCAGCTCCTCAGTGGGAGAGGCGTCCTCGATGGGGGACAGGTTGCTGGGGGGGGTTTTGGAGCGCTCCCTCCTCCGCTGCGCCCTCAGCTCCTCCTTGTCACGCTTGGTCTTGCGTGCCGTGCTGCGGATGCGCTGCTGCTCCACCTCCCGCATCTTCTCCTGCTCCCGCAGCAGCTCTTCCTCCTCCCGCAGCTCCTCCTCCTCTGATGAGTCCTCAATAGTAGGCAGCAAAGGACCGTGTGAGCGGTGCCGAGCCTTCCTCTGCTGCTTCACCTCCTCCAGGCGCTGCCGCCGGCTGGGGCTGCTGTCGCTGTCCTCCTCCAGGGAGGAGATGGAGGTGGGTGAGGTGCCCGAGGTGTAGCTGGGTGTGGTGGCCGGTAGGGTGGACGAGTACTCACCACGGGATCGCTCCTCGGGTGATCCCATCAGGCTCTCCATCTCCAGCTCGGGCTCCCTTTCCAGCCCAGCGTCAGCCTCCTGGCTCACCTCCATCTCCCTGCCATAGCCGGTGGTGCTGTTCAGTTCAATGGTCTTGAAGCGCCGCAGGCCTCCCTGGGTTGTGCTTATGTCATCGCTCTCTGCTGCCTCCAGCTCCTTCCTCTCCTCCTTGTAGAGGCCACCGGGGCCGTGCGGCAGGCGTCGCTTGGCTGACGAAGGCTCTTTGCCTTTCTCCACCTCAGCTTTGGGGGCACTGCTCTTGGAGCGCCCGTAGCCCTCCTCCTCCTCCTCCTCAACGTTGTCCTCCTCTGCACTCATCTCCAGGATCTGCCTGCGCATGAACTCTTCATCAGCCACCTCCTCCCGGCCCTTGGGACGTCCAGGCACTGGGGAGAAGCCCCCCTCACTGCTGTCCTCCACATAGTCGTGCCGCAGCTTGCTGCCGAACTCGTCTGAGGACTCCACACTCTCCCGCTGCTCCCTCTGGTTCTCCCACTCCAGTGAGTCCTCGTCCTCCTCCAGGATGTCCTCCAGCTCCTCGTCTGAGTCAAAGGCTTCGGGGGTGATGGAGAGATACCGGGGCCGCTGCCGCTGCCGCTGTTCCTCCCGTGCCTCTGAGCCCTTGCCGGTCTCTGCCGGAGCCCCTCGCGCCTCCAGCAGTGGCCGCATGCTGCTCTCCAGCTTGGTGAGCTCAGAGGGGCTGGGAGGACTTTGCCCTGCCAGCCCAGTGCCACTCAGCTTCTCCTCCTCCTGCTGCACCAGCCCTGTGATCTCACTCTGCGAGCTGGAGATGCCATCCGAGGAGTAGCCAGTGTCACTCAGGCTCTGGGGGCTGCGAGACAGGTCCGGGGGGTAAGGCTTGCTCGCGTCCTGCAGGTGAGAGGGAGTGTGGAGTTAGGGTATGCGAGTGCCCCAAGTAGGAGGGGACCCCGTGAGCCCCCCCAGCACCACCCCACCTGACAACAAATGCCAGAAGGCTGCATAATGGCAATTCCATTTAATTTTCTTTTGCTGAGAGACCCAGCAATGGCTGAGCCCTCACTGTAACCCTTGGGATATTTACGGCTGTGAGCACATGCCTAGGGAAAGGGACAGAAGCTTGGCCTCAGGCAGCACTGGGAATAAAGCACTGGCTCTGGGTGTGGGCAGGGAGAAAGGGGCTGGCAGCACAGACCAGAGGGCACAGCCAGAGCCTCTGAAGGCAATTTAATTTCTCCAATGGATAGCCCTGCAGAGCACACTGGAGAAGCAAGGCAGTCCCCAAGATCCTCATTGGACGCCAGCAGGAATAAAGGCATTGCTTTAATTGATAGTACAATGAAGCAGCACTGCAGTGAGACTCAGCGTCACACTCAGCAGTGGGGGCAATGTCTGAGAGCCTGTGACCCCATGCCCACGGACCCCATGGGGTTGGGGACCACCAGGGTGCAAGCAGCCCCCCTCCCTGAGGGCCGTGATGCCTCCCTGGGCACAGCCATCCCAGTGCTGTTGGGCTGTTTCCCCAAAGAGCATTGAATTAAAGAGGAAAAAAAGCAGTAGAATGAGCTCGGGAATGCCCATTTCTGCAGTGCAAGCTGGAAATGTTTCAAAATTAGCTTTGCATTTAACGAGAGCTCTGACTGCCCTTTAAAACCAATGGGGCAAGGACTACCTGAGCTATTGCATTATGCACAGAAGATCCTGAGTGGTTCAGACTCTTGGGAAGCACTGT
Organism: Tragopan temminckii; assembly: GCA_028571105.1. Classification (NCBI taxonomy): domain Eukaryota; kingdom Metazoa; phylum Chordata; class Aves; order Galliformes; family Phasianidae; genus Tragopan; species Tragopan temminckii. Next base: position 1,710,226 of record JAOWBP010004220.1, read on the forward strand.
ACTTTGATTGCAGGTGTGACAAAATGCCCCTCTGTGACATGGAACACAGTGACCACAGGGGCGAGGGCAGAGCTCACCTCCAGCTCCTTCGCCCTCTGCGTTTCAGGGGCTGCGCGTCCCTCCTTGCTCTCCCCCTCCAGTTTGGGGCTGACGCTCTTCCCCTTGGGCGCTGGGACAGATGGCTCCGGGGCAGCTTTGGGCAGCGGCTTCTCCTCTGCTAGCACCAGTGGCTTCTTCTCCGGAGCAGGGCTGGGGGCCCAGCTCTGCTCGGGTGCCCGCAGGCTCCTGGCAGGGGAAGGCTGCCGCTCGGGAGGTGCCACCGGCTCGGCAGGGGCCGGTGCCCGCTGGCTGGCTGCTGTCGGCTGGTGCCGAGGGGAGCCGCTCACGGGTTGCTTTGGCGCAGGCAGCGGCATCGGGGCAGGGTCTGCCAGGCTCCCTTCCAGCAGCCTCTGGGTTTGGCAGTTCAGACACAGCCATTCATTTTTCTGCAGGACACGGAAAGGAAGCATCATGTTAGAAATCAGTGCCAACGAGGCCTCCCTTTCTCCGGTGCCCAGCAGAGATGGGCATCACGGTGAGCCCTGGGATGGCAAGGTTCTGCCCTGGCTCTGGCCCCATCCCCAGCAAGAGCACGGATCTCAGCAGTCAGTACACCATGGGGCTTGCCTCACTATACACTGACAACCATCAGAATGTTCCATTCCTCCCATCTTACCTTAGGGTGAAAAGTCCTAATTGCGGTTCATGGCAACACGAAAATCATTCTTGCTTTTTATGCCACCTTTTTATTATCCTGGAGGAGTTTTAATGGTGAAGACTAGATCTCTTGCAGACTACACCAAAACACCTTCAGCATCTATTCAAGGGGGAACGAGCCCAGTCTGAACCTGCCTTTGGCTGCAGGTGTTCTGCCCGTGGGCTGGGGTGCTTGGCCCTGCCTGCTGTGGATAAGAGCAGCTGAAAAGTCCACTGGAAATGGGAAGATGCAGCTTACTGGGCTGCTCTGTGACTGACCACACATCAAAGCAATGCATTGGGCATCAGAACAATGCACTGGGCATCAATAAGAATGCACTGGGCATCAATTAGAATGCACTGGGCATCAAAGAAATGCATAGGGTATCAAAGAAATGCACTGGGCATCAATAGCAATGCACTGGGCACTGAAAACAACAGCATGGGGAAGGCCTAACCAAGACAATCCAGGAGGACAGGTTTGGGTCCCCAAGGGGACCCCAGGTTTAGGTCAGACAAACCATAGTGTCATGGTGGCAAATGCCAGCACCATCACAACCCAAGTCCCCGCACTGCTGGTGGGTCCCAGACAGCTTCTTGCTGCAGTTTGTTTTCCTTGCTACAATAGAGGCCTAACAGCATAATCATAATGCTTGGGGATCTTTTTTTTCTAGGTTATCAGAAAGTACTGGCTACACGAGTATGCAAAAAAAAAAACTTCCCAAAGATATTACCCCAAGTACACGCTGTGCGGAAAAGAACAAGACAATCTCACTGAGCGAGGCTCTCAGCAAGAGCCTTCATTTCATGACCTGGAAAAAGCAGCGTGCAGCTGGGGCTGTAAGAGAGCCTGCAGGGAGAGGCAGAAGCCCTACTCAGGGCTCACAAGCACTTTCCCACTCCGAGTCCTCAAAGGGCTATTTTTACCCTCACAGGAATGTCCAGGAATAGGGCCCTGACATTTGCTTCACTTTTGATGCTTCATCATTTTAAATCTTTTCTCTTTTCTCGGCTCACAGCCAGCTGCTTGAAGCCATCTCTCCCCATTCCCCAGGTAAGCCTTTCCCCCTCCCCACAGCCCCCTCTCCTCCGCCTGCCCGATGCAGGAGCATCTTTGGAACGCATCAGGGTTGCGTAGGGCCATAAAAGAAACCCTTCAGCACGGTAATATTTAATTACTGCTTAATCAAAGAGAAAGTCTAATTAAGGGGCAAGTGCAGCCTATTGTATCCTAATGATTGCATTTGTCTTCTTTTATTTCGGAGCTAGCTCTCATCATGTTGCCTCTGAATCAGATCTCCTTGCCACACTCTGCTCTATAATTATTTCAGGCGGCAGAAGAAAATGTAATTGTGTGACATAAATCGAATCCCTTCCTCACAGAGACACGCAGCCCTTCGTTTTTCTTCCAGGAATCCCATTTTCCTTGCGGAGCTCCTCACGTGGGCAGTGAGGGCAGGTGTGATGGGGATGGCACAGCTGCTTGGCCCCTTTTGGGGCAATGCAAGTCAAGAGGAATGGGGAGCTTAGGGAAGGGTCAGGTCCCACCTGGGGTGGTGTCTTCATGCCCATGGGCTCTGGTCCGATACTGCAGGGATAGCCACGATGGCAGCCCCTGCACATCCAAAGCTGCAGCCTCCAAACCCAGTGCCTTGTTGGCTTGGGGTTGCCCAGGCAGAGTGGCAGGTGCTGTGCAAGAGCAGAGGTTTGGGTGGAGGTTGGAAAGGCCCTTTGGGAGGCGGCGGTGCTGCCCCAGGTTGCTCACCAGGTCTGAGCTGGACAAAGCTGGCTGCCCTGTCCCCATACCGATGGCCACCCTGCACTGGGGACCCCACAAGTGCTTCCCCAGGAGCAGGGGGCATGCAGCGGGATGAAGCTTATGGAACCTCTAAGATCAGCTGAACATGACCCGAGCCACAGGAACTGGGGGGCTCATGGGGCCCCACACCTCTTCAGCTGCCACCGGCTTTGCGCAGCTGCGATGGCTCAGCTCTGCAGGGCCACACTGGGAACCAGAGAAGAGAACACTCTCTGTTAAAAATAGCCCTGCCAGGAAGATTGCAGAGCCACGCTGAGCTGCCTGTCCCCAGCAGCGAGCAGGGAGGCTACGGCACAGGGAGGGGGCTGCCGCTGGGTGGGCTCAGCCTCTGCTCCTGGTGAGATGTGCCAGCCAGACTGGGGCACCTCTGCTGTTCCCTCCTCACCGAGCGGGCAGTGATTGCAGCTCCCACGGCTCCTCTTTAGGCTGAGGAGCCCATTTACCCCCGGGGCTGGCACCCGCTGGCGGCTGGCCAGAGCTGCGCTCGCCAACCCCTGACGGGCTTTACCAGGCAATTGTTTTAATTTACTAATGGGCAACGACAAAATGGTAATTAACGACAATAGAAGCCTTCCCGCATCATTTTGGTCAACGCCACTGCTTGGCAACTTAATTAACTGCGGAGTCCCCCAGCGCCGGCGGGTTATGTTGCACTGCGAGCTCCAGCAGCTGTGCCAACACAGCCACCCCCTGGCATAGCCCAGCGCTGCCCACACAGCCCCTCCTGCACCTCATCTCCGAGCTCTGCTGTTATTTGTGCTCCTCAGCATTATTTTACACATTCCAAGTGATAGATATTAAAATACCGGCACAGAGGCTGCACAAAATCAGATAAGCGGCGCGAGGTATGAGTATCCTACAAGCCAGATCTCATCTCCCAGCATTACACACAGCGAATATCCCACGAATATTTCATTTATTTGCTGACAAGCCCTGCACAGGGCTCATTGTGATGACAGATGGGTGCCCGGGAAATATGGAAAACACTTCTGCTATCTGAATCAAGATCCAAATTAACAGCAAGAGCCTTGCAGAATGGCTCCTCGAGCCCTGCTCCATCTCAAGGATCTTTCTCCCAGCTCCTTGCACATGAACACTGCCATAATTCATTTTGCTCCCCGGATGCTGCTGCCCAAATGCCAGCTAATGCTTCTTCCCTTGGTTTCCGCCCATTGGCACAGCCAAATTCTCCAGAGCAATCCCTCCATGGGCTGCATGTGATGCCTCTCCATGTGTGCCAATGACTGCTTCCTTGGGTGGGAACCAGTGGGAAGGATGAGCCCAGCACGCTTGTGGTCCAAGCACCCACAGGGGCTGTGTGTGTACCATCCCTGCTCAGCACTTTCCCCTATTTAGGGCTGTTTCACACAGTGAGCGATCGAGTGGGAAATACTCCATTTCTGGGGATAGCAGATGAGACCAATATCTCTAATTTAAATAATACAACTTGGGATTTCCTTCATCTTTTTCCAAGTGCTGCCTTCTCAACCAGAAGCCCCACAAGGGCTTGGAACCAGATGCTCTTCAAGGTCCCCTCCAACCCAAGCCATTCTATAGGGCAAGTTTTAGCCCAACTGCCAGTCTCCCAGTGTTTCTCTGGAGGAGGAGGCAGGATGCCCTGCTTCCCAGCTGCATTGTGCCCCATGCACAGAGCAAACACAGCAGCACGAAACCACAGGCACCTCTGTCTGCATGTCCCTTGGCACAGTCTATTCTACACTAATTGGCTTCATTAATGTGAACCGGGTGAGCATCAGTGCCACCACAGCTCACAGATTAGCTCAGCCAAAAACCACTGATGTCATCCCACCCCATCACTAAACAGAGCATTTGACTGCACAATGGAGCAATGCTCCCCAGCACTGTCATGTTGGTACCCATCCCCAGAACCCTCCCAGGCAGGGGGATACAGTCCCTGCCTGGCTCTTCTCCAGCCATGATGACATAGCATCACATTTCGCACAGCAATAATGTGATTAAAAGCGGCATGGGGTAATCTCTCTGCAATCAGACCTTGATGCAGCTTCTCCTCCCCTGAGAAAAATCACGTGTGGGGATTTTCCTTCCCCATTTCTGCCCCTACACCGCACCCAGCAGTGGGCAGTGGCAGAGTGGACCAGCAGAGCTGAGCAGCCCTCGCCATGCCCAGCAGCACTGGACCGCAGCCACCGTGCCCACCACCACCACGCACCACACTGGCCAGCAAGGGATTAATGCAGCTGAAAGCCTTTGGCTGATGAGTAATAGCAGCGTTCCCTTCGCCTTCCTTCGAGGAACGAGCATGGCCTGCCAAGTCCGGCTTACTGCATGCAGGCACCGGCGGGACGAGCCCAGTAAGCGTGGCCACAATGGGAGGGACAGCAGGGAAGGGCTCTCCCAGTGCACAGGTTGGCCATCAGCATCATCTCCATCCCTTTTCAGTGTCATCCCTCCTTCTGCTGTAACTACCTGAGCAGAAGCATCCGGCTGCTAACAAGTAATTACTGCTACCATCAATTAGCACCTTATTCCCAAGACAAAAGCCGCTTGACTCATCATTTCAGACCCAAAAATCCAGGCCACGTGCCTGCCAGCACAGGTAGCATCAACCTGCGCTCTTGTGCCCCTGCAGCCCAGGGCTCTTTGCACTGTGACAACCCAAACTCGCCCACGTTCACCTCAATTCTCTGCTCCCTACCCACTTCACACCCCCTTCCCAAAGCAGCTCAGCTCCCTGTGCCAGGAAGCACCTTCTGCATTTTCCGTGCTAAAAATCTTCTCGAGTCTCAAGAATGTGTTTCTAAGTTAAAAGATTTAAACTATTTTCCAATCAAGTGAGAGTATTTCCAAACGAGACTGGTTCCAAGTTCTGGGTGCTGCGTGGGCTGTGTGAAGGGGCTGCTAAAAACGGGTACACAGCTGTCTAAAATTTTGAAACCGGTGCTTTTGGGGGTTATATATAGCCATCCCGCCCCACTCAACATATTTCCTTCCAGTTCATTAGATTAAAAAAACAAAAAACAAAAAAACTCTCAGTCAGATATTGAGGAGTTAATTTTTATGCTCTTGGCTCATCTAGAAGCCCCAAGACATATCCAGGGCTGCATACGAGCATCCGTCTCCCTTGGGAAGGGTCCATTTAATGACACTGCCGCGGTAACACGCACATCCAGCAAAGCAAACAGCTGCTGCAGAAATAACATCAGTGCGGAGTGGGGAGGCTGCCCGGGGACAGCCGCACGTCCCAGCCCTCGTGGGACAGCCGAACTCTCACGAGGAACTGGGAGCAGAAAAGCCATCTGCCAGCACGGCCATGGGTGGTGGAGGTGGATGCGAGGTTTGCATCTCTACAGAGTGGGAGAAACAGAACGTCCGGCCCGGTACCTGTCCGAGGTTCTGAAGGACAACAAACACGGGCACGGCGCGGCGCATTGCCGAACAGTCAGAAAAACAAAGGGCCACAAAAGAGTAAGAAAATTATGAGGAATGAGAGCAAGTCTTAGATGCTGAAAGCGTTTTTTTCCCCTCTTTTCACTAAGCCCTACTACGTCCTCCTTTTTTTTTTTTTTTTTATCTTGGAGAAAGAGCTAAATTAACTCCCAGCTCAGTTCCAAGAGACTGAATCCAAAAGGATGAAGAATTAAGGAGATTTTCTGTTCACAATAAAACACAGCCAACAGCATTAAATCAGAAGAGGGCCTGGTCTGTTTTTCAAAGATTAGCAATGGCTGTCCCAAGGAAGACAAGTTTGTATTTTCCTCTTTTCCTCTACTGTGACGTTTCTGGAGCTGCATGGGTCATCTGTAGACTAACCTCTGTTAAGGCCCTGCTGGAAAGCAGGGAAACAGAAAGCCCCCAGAGCATTTTGGATTGCCATGTAGGTGCAGAGCGCTCATTCCTGGGTAAGTTTTCCTGGCGCTGGTGGCTGGAGCTGGCACTGCAAGGCCAAGGAGGAGGGGCACATGGAGCTGAGCATAGCCAGCAGGAGCAGGGGAGCTCACAGGTAGGAGGATAGAAGGAGAACTACTGACTTCGAAAGATGGTGTAGGGAACCTGCTTTGGCAGGGGGTTGGACTCGATGATCTCTGAGGTCCCTTCCAACCCCTACAATTCTGTGATTCTGTGATAAGGGCTGAAGAGATTTAAAAAAAAAAAAAAAAAAAGGCCAAAATACGATCCCTGATATGCAGGTAGAAGATAGCCCATGAAATCCTATGGGATACAGGCAGAGTAGAGTGCCACAGGCATGGGATGAAGGATGATCATGTATACGAGGCTGAAAGCTACTGGGTAGGCAGAAATCTATCATGCTGACTGCCCTGGGCAGGGGGGATGCAGAGGTGCTCCAAGGCTCTCCCGTTAAGTGAGAGCTAAATGCAAAGTATCCTGCTTTGCCACATGCAGAATTACAGTCTTTGGGACTGGAAAAGGCCTTCAGGATCAGCAAGTGCAATCATCAACCTGACCTACCGAGCCCTGCCACCAAACCATGTCCCTTAGTGCTACGCTCACACATCCCTTAAATACCTTCAAGGGATAAGGACTGCACCAATGCCCTCAGCCACTGCCAAGCTCGGCCATCCTCTGCATTAAGAAATTCTCCCTAATATCCCATCTAAACCTCCCCTGGTGCAACTTGAGACCACTCTACACCTTTTGTGACTGTTTGCTGCCCCTTGCTGGAGCTCATTATGGACCAGTCCATGATGAGCACTGTTAGCCATGCAGAAGTGAGGATGTGGTACTGCCCCGTTGATGCCAGTGCTGCCAGAGCTGCTCCCATCTCCTCAGCAAGTCTTGAGCTAAAAGTTGAGACACTGAAACCCGGCACAGAATTTATTCCATCCCTATTAACAGAGCAGTAATATATTGTTCATTTTTGTTCAAATCGATCTGAGCGCACATTGTAATTTACTCTGCAAAGTAGCACTCCTTAACCAGATTTATCAGCCTGCCAGGTAGCCTTATCTTTAACAGCCCACATTATCAGGATGTATTTCTCAGCCAAGGTTAACAGTAGCGGGAGGATCTCTACACACTGTCTGCATACCAATAATTCTGCAATAACGCCCAGGGGAAGGCATTGGGCACCATGGAGCCCACCCCTGGTCACCATCTCACAACTCCCATCAGGGCATGGGCACAGCATTGGTGAGATATGTTTTCATGGCCACACTGCTATTGCACACATATGTCACCATTCATATGTCTGATGAAGTAACCACATCTCTCTGAACTTGTACGGGGGAGATTTCAAGTCTGCAGCAAAATAATGCCTGCAAATAGAAACCTAGCAAACTGCAGAAAAGAACTACAGTATTCTAATATTTTTTTTTTTTTTTTTTTTTTTACCCACAAGAAAGGAGGATAAAAAGTCCTTAAAAAAGAGAGAGAGAGAGAGAGAGAGAGAGAGAAATCTTATTTAATCAAAACCTTGGTTTTTCACAGGCACTAGTGTTGACTAAAACACCCAGCCATCCAACGAGCAATTTTCTGTCTCTGATAAAAGCCAATTCAAGCTGTTTGATTGCCCTCCTCTGAGCTGCAGAGAGCCCCACATACGCCAGGCAGCAGCCACTCACTTGCAAACCAGACAAAAACCTGCATCCTCCCTTGCAGACCCCAACCTTTGCAAACCCTTTCTTTGTGTTTGAGCCTCTTTCATGACCATGATGCACCTTCGAAGCATGCTGGGGAACTATCTGTTCCATGGCCTGGAAACTGAGGACATCACAAGCGGATGTCCAATGGCCTCTGTACAGTTTTCAAACTAACTACAGCACTTTCCCAGGAGAGACTGCTTTCTGCTGGGGCTGAGAGCCAGTCCACACCATGTGGACATCGGCACATTGACACGCACATCCCAGGAGGAACCCACTGCTCCTGCGGATTTCATAGAGTCATAAAATGGCATAGGTTGGAAGGAACCTTAAAGATCACCACCCAGTTCTATCCCCTGCTGTAGGCAAGCTTGCCAAATACAAGGTCAGGTTGCCCATGGCCCCATCCAAGCCTCGAATGCTTCCAGGGATGGGGCACCCACCACCTCTCTAGACAACCTGTTCCAGTTCCTCAGTGTCCTCTGAGTAAGACACTTCTTTCTAACATCTAGCATAGATCTCCTCTCTTTTAGTTTAAAGCTGTTACCCCTTGTCCTCTCACTATGATACCATGTAAAAGGTCAGTTCTCCTCCTGCTTATAAACTCACTTCAAGCACTGGAAGGCCACAATGAAGTCTCCCCAGAGCCTTCTCTTCTCCAAGCTAAACAATCCCAGTCCCTCAATCTTTCTCCAGCTCCTGCCTTCCTTTCTTTACATTTATCTTCTATTTCTACATTCTTACTTGGCCCCTGCCAGCATTTTTACCCTGAAATACACCTATTCCTTGATGACTGTGAGCTTTAATTTCTGTTTGATCCCATTAAATGACCATTTCTTCAAAAAAGCCTCTGCCCTGCTCCAAGCTCCAAGATCACCAATCCCAATTCCAGCAGCACAAGTATTTTAATTAAAGGAACTATCTTTATGGAATAAATCAAGTGATAAGCTTGAAAAATTAACTCTCATCATCTTTCATACTTGTGTACAGGTCAATAATCTATCATACCAAAAGGCTCAGAAGCATTCTAGAAACGCAGACTGCTACAGCAAAGATGCATGAGCCATTTCACTCCCCGCATTACACACATCATCACCTCTCTGTACTTGAGCCTTGCATTCTCCCACCACTGGGAGACCCCAGTAAATGAAACTCCCCGTACCCAGGCCATGGGGGCACACGTGGGATCCTACAAAATACCTACAGAGGGTGCCTGCAACTTGGTGGGTCCAACATATTTTTCATCATCTTCAGAACAAACTTACGTCTTGCTTTAATTTAACTTACTAAAAAACAGGTTATTCCTTCTCACACCTAGAAATCGAGCTAGAAGCGTGACTGAAGCATCCTCTGATGCTATCGGAGGTGTTTGGGAGCCCTCATTACCCCTGCTCTCCTGCACACCGTAACGTTGATGGGCACGAAGAAGCCCAGCTGATGGCAGATGCCCAAAGCTCAGGCTGTTAGTTCAACCAAGACAAGAGAAAATGAAAAGGTACAGCAAAATGAAGCCAAGAAACCAAACCAAAATGAAATGGTGCTATTCACATAAAATGGTCATTAGCACTTTTTTAACCACGTGACCGTTTTTGCTTGGTTTAACACGCATCTGGGAAGCTCTTCCTTCCCCACGTGCTCCATGCAGACACGGCCACATGCAGGAGCTCTGCTCCCTGCAGCCACAGGAGATCCGAGCAGAGCAAACCCTTGAGACGAGGCACCCAGTGTGCTTTGGTGCTCCAGAAACCTGCTGCTCCGCACCGGGCACGCGCCTCCGCCTCCAGCCTGTAGCAAGCCCACGTGCGTTAAAGCACTGCTGCCTGGCTCTGCTTCGCTCGCCTGTTCCTGACGCGCTATTTGCTCTCAGCAAACAGATGACTGCTGGTCACGCTTAACAGTTTCCAGCGAGTTGGGAAATTACATAAAGATGGGAATTTCACACCACTTGCGGGTGCCGAGCCCTGCCGTGCGGCGCACTGCTGCCTGCTCACCCAGCCCCACCGTGTCCCATGGCCACAGCCCTGCTCCCATCCCTGCGCCCCAGTGGCACGCGTCATCCCCTAATCTGCAGTGAGAACGTTTGTTCTGAGCCAACCGCAGCCCATTGCAATCCAGTGCTCTTCTGCTTCAGCAGCATTGGGAATCAGGTGCTCTGTGCTCCACGTGTACCCTTAAAAATATTGCAGTGCAAAAAAAAGAAAACAACCAAGCAAGCAAGCTCCAAACGACCACAAAAGCCACAGAGCAACGCAGCTGCAATAGACTGGGCTGGGGGAAGGAGGATCAGCAGGAAGGGCGCTGACGCTGCTCTCTCCCCTGGCTGTGTTTGTGTCCCCCTCCGTCAGGACACCCACAGCCCTGGGGGCAGCAGCTGGCCCCACACCATGGCATAAGCAGCCAAGGGAGAGGTGCTGCATGCTGCGTCCCTGCGCTGAGCTGCCTGCAGCCCCATGGGCCGCGTGGGGTTCCTGAGCACGGCACAGCGCGTCCGTGGCGCGGCCTTATTTTAGTAGGCAGAGCAGATGGTGGTGGGAAGAGAGTGGTGCAGAGCAAGAGTGGGGAGGATGCTTTTGCAGTGAGATCTCAGCTCGGCTGGGTGGGTTCGCCGCATTTTCATGGCACTGCCAGGGGGAGCGCTGAAGGCTGGGGTGGGAACTCCAGGCATGGAGAGCAAAGATGTGGGAGAAGCATGCCCCAGTTTCCAAATACCGCATCGCAGGAACAGCTGCCGTTGGCTCAGCACAGCCTCATGGCGAGGCACAAACAGAGAGACCCAAAGAATCCTCGCCAAGCGGAGGCAGAGCCCTGGGAAGGCTCCCAGCCCCGGCCAGGAGGTGCCCTGGCTCTGCTGGGACCCTCCCCTCGGGCCAACTCCAGGACTGTCCCCCGTCCCCTGCAGCCGCTGGGGTCCTCAGATCCTTCTGGGATGGCACAGAGGAGAGGGAACGCAGCGCTTATCGCAGCCGCACGGCGCCGATGGGAAACAGCAGCAGCTGCTCCCTTAAAGCTGCTTCTGTTCCAAGCACATGGAAAACTGTTTAAGTTGCAAAGTGTCATCAGGGGCTTTTGGAAACAGGTTCTTAATTAGCTGAAACTATTTGCTTTTGTGGGTGAATCGCTTCCAGAAGCACCTAAGAGCTTTTAGCAGCAGGAGCACCCTCAGGAGCAAAAACCACTGCTGCGCTCTGCCCCCACAGCCAGCTCCCCCCAGACCCACACGTTCTGAGACTGCATTTGGAAAGGAGTCTGCTGTTCCCTCCTGCTGCTCAGGAGGCTCCCTGGAGTTTCCGGAGCACTCATGCACGCTTTGCCAGGGGAGCAGCAGCTGCTGGGCGCGCTGCACACTCCCAACCCACCCCATACCACTCCCACACCCACTGGGGCTTTGCTTGCAGCACGTGCCCTCTCTGGGAATTTTAAGCAAGAGATGGA
>JAOWBP010004220.1:1763973-1779079 GCA_028571105.1 Tragopan temminckii
GTTTGGTCATGGGTACCTACTGCAGTTTCAACAAGGACTAATTTGAACAAGTCCTGTGATGGGGAGCTAAGAAAATGAGTTTTTAAAGCTGGAAAAAGTTACATTTCCAAAGTTTTTGCTCTGTGCCCCAGCACTGACCACCCTCTCGCTCTCACTGCCTTTCTTACTTGGGAACGGTAGCCCTTTCTTACACCGCTCTTTCACAAAAACAAGCAATGATCCAAAGAAGAGCTGATGAGAGGACTTGGGGCAGATGTGCCCTCACTTGTTAAACTTATCAGCTGTGTAAATCAGCACCATCCCTGCAAACCCCACGGAACTGCTGGCTTTTGGGGACAGCCAAATCCCTGGGATCGGAGCTGGCTGACCTGAAGCCTCACAGCCAGCAGCTGCTCAGGCAGGCCGAGCCCAGCAGAACACCCTGGGGATCAATCACAGCAGGGGAGGTCTAACCACAGCCCCACCAGCACGAGTTTTATTCTGGGTTTTCCAGGAATCACCGTGCAGACAAAGCGAAGCGGACCCAAAGCACTCAGATAACATATCCCGGCGCGAGCACATCAGCCAGAATGAAAGCTTAGAGCCTGGGAAAAACACCCAAAATGTCATTTGTGACAGCAGCTTTGCTCTGCTTGCAACATGCACTGCCATCACGTAGAGGAACACCGCTCAGAGATTACCAGATAGGTTTTCTCAAGGCTTCTCACCACTCGGTCCTTATTTCATGTAGACCAGGTGCTCTGCCACTACGAGACGTCTCCCCACCAAGTGCCAAGCACTCAGAAAGCAGCAGCAGCGATGCAAGGAGCGAGCTGAGGAAGCACTGCCATGGCACCGCAGGTCCCGCTCAGCCCTGTGCCATGCACTCCTGCACCCTGCGGCTGCGCGTCCCGCACCGCTCAGTACAGGTGACCTCACGGAACCACCGTCTCCAAGCAGGGGTTTGTCCACGGAAATGACTCCAGACTCCTCAGAGGGATGAAGTCATGGTTTAAAATGCAACAGTGCAGCAAATTCAATTAACTCACTGAGCCCGCCCGCTTCTTCAGCAACGTGGCAGCAAGATCCCTCGCTGCCCAATCCCGAGGTGCAGCACGTTAGTTAGTAGGAATGCTGCCGAGTCCCAGCAGCGTGCTCCAAAGGCTCTGCCCCCATCCCTGGAGCAAGGGTCCCACCTCAGGGCAGCACAGAGCACACTGCTTCCCAGCAGAGCCCAAGAGCTGCCCCACTATAAACCCCCTGCGGAGGCCAGAGGGGCTCAGAGTGGTTTGCACAAAGCCAGCCAGAGGCAAACAGAGGCTCTGCTGAGGAATGAGCCCCTCTGTCAGTCTGTTGTGATTGATATGTACATCTGCCAGTCCCCACCTGCTGTTCACATTCCTGGCATTTCTTTCTGCAGCGTTTTCTCCCTGAGAAAGGACCAGCTGCTTATCAACTGCTGCAGAGATTTAAAGGAAGAGAAACAGGCCCTGGCTTCAACAAAACTAAGAGATTTCAAGCCCTGAGCATACCAGAGTTTTCCTCTATCAGGTGGGAAAACCTGCCCAAGGGGTACACTGAAGAACCCCCGCACCACGCGAGAGCCGCACACAGCTCAGCGCTCCCTTCCATCACTTCCACGTCCCACCACCACTCAATGCCCAGCTGCCAACCAAAGCAGGGGCTCCAGGGGCCTCTCCAACCCTCCAGCCACTCACCCCAAAGTCGTTTTCTGCCCCGGTGAGCCACAGCCTGGGAGAAAGATGTGAAGAGCGTGAGGAAGGCCAGCCTGTGAGCAGGGCACAGGCTGCCCAGCAGCGAGGGCTGACGAGCAGGGACAGGCGGTGGAGATTGGGGGGCAGCCAGGGTGCAAATCCCCAGCGCGCCCCGAGCCAAGAAACTGCCTTCCAAGTATTCATGGGATGGATTCCTGCACCTCCCAGTTCTGGTTCTCAGCCCTGAGTATGAGCTGGAAGTTTTTCCTTCCTTCTCATCTTCGCTTTAATGTGGCAAGGAGGCTGAGAAGAAGAAATGGTAAAGGGATCCAAAGCAGGGAGGGAGAATGTGAGCCTACCTGCCTGCAGAAAGCAGCTGTGAGCAGAAGGACAGACTGAGTATCATAGGGCTCTCTTGAGAGCTCGATGTCTTTAAGATCCTGGCCCCTGTCAAACTGGATCAGAATTAGCTATCAGGATCAGAATTATTAGTGTGTGTGTTCCTGCTGAGAGCAGAGCAGCCCGGCTGCTGCAGGGAGCTGAGCTGTGTGCAGGGTGTGCTGCGGCACCCCACCTGCTTCGCACTGAAAGCAGCACAAACAACTGCAAGTCTACAAGGCTTTGCTTATTTCTGTCTTTGGGGAAGGAGGGAGAAAGCAGCAGGAAATAAATGCAGCTATCTCCATGCCTGCAAGGGGAAAAAAAAAAAGCCAAACAGCTTTTGTTTTGGCCTGTTAGTTATTGCCACCTACACACACTCCTTAACCCAGGCTTAAGTAAACCAGAGTGAATGCAATACAAAAGCTGATAGATATCCCTGACTTGGCCCTAGGAGCCATCTCAGCAGCCAGGACACTCCAAAGGATATGCAGGGCTGCTCCTCTGCAGAGCAGCCCCCGAGCGCTCTGTCCCAAAGCTCCCTGCAGCTGGCTCTGCGCAGGCCAGGTGGGAGCAGCCTTCGGTTTGCGATGGGCGCAGCTGTCCTCTGGCTTTATGGCTCCTGCAGGAAATTTAAACAGGAACTTTCTATAAATTAACTGTCCATAAAACGAGCTTGTTTTCTCAGTGCACCCGAAGGTCAGGAAAGGTCTGCTCAGCCTCACATTCCCAGGGCACCAAACAAGCTCTGCACTGCAGCTTTCCATCCCAAAGCACTGGAGCAGGAGTTCAGCCCAGCACTAAGTTGGTGGAAGCGCACTCACGCAACCATTCTTCATCCACAGCAAACTAGTAATTGTTTTTTGCCCTAAAATCCCCAGTGCGATCCAGATGTCTAAGTAGCCTTTGTCCCAGAAAGTGAAATACACGCTGGCCTTAGACGGACAGCCCTGGCTCCATTTGCCACAGCCCTTGCACGGCTGTTTGCTCTGCAGGAGTGACAAACACCGATTTCGGCTCCTTCAGGTCTGGAAGTTGCTGATGATAAGGTGGTTATGGTAACTCCCCCCTCACCTTTCTGCCCCTTCCTGTTGATAAAAACACACCCGACACCTTCCCACTTCTGGAGGAAACAAGTATGGGGAAAGCCAGGCTGAAGTCAGCGCAGCAAACCTGGGAAATCAAACTGCACAAACATCGTAGCACAGGATGCCCAGGGAGGGCTAGGGCAGCACACAGGGGAAAAGCCTTCCGAAAGAATTATGGAAATCTCTGGAAAAGCTGAAAATAGAAGTTGGGAAACTTGCTCTGTCCAGCAGCACAGCTCTTCCAAGGATATTTTAAGCCACAAGTATTTTTTCTATAACCAAGTATTCTAAGTCACTTTGTTTCAAAACTTATTCTATTGAGCACCCACAATGCAGTGCCTCACGTTTTAGATCCGTACCCTGCCAGCCCAATTTGCTCCTCGTTTATTTTAAAACCATGCTGTGTTACCTCATAGGCTCATTTCTGTGGTTTTTGTTTTCTTGATATTTTTTCCTTTTTCCCCAGGAGCTTGTCTACAAATACACCTGTGTCAGAATTTTAGGGCTCTACCAACATACCTGGCCTCAGCTCTACGAATCAGCGCTGCTTTGTTCACAAAACAACAAGTGGTCTTATTTCCTAACCTCGTTTTTTCCCTTTTACAGGCCAGGCAGTGAAAGAAAATACACCAGTAACTGTGTGCAAAGTAACTTTCTCCATAACGAGGTACTGCTCTCAGGGACAAAGCCCTGCTCTCAGGGACAAAGCACACAGCCAGCTGTGAGTTCTGGATGCTGTGCCGGTGCTCCGGCCAGAACACAAGTCCTGCCCTGCCATGTGCCAAAGCCCATCTGATGTCTGCTCTCCGCCGAAGACTTGGCCAAGCCTTGCATAGAGGGAAAACGCATTACCCCACAGCCCGGCGTGCCAGGGATACGGGCTCTCGTGCACCAGGGATGCTGACAAAACACAGCTTAACCTTCAGAGCACAAATGCTAGCAGATGCGTTACAGTACACAAATATTAATATTCGCAAATAAATGCAGGCCTGCTTAATCCAAAGCACACAGAGCAGATGGGTCTGTGGCCAAGCACGCGTTTTCCTCGGAGACCAGACCAAGCACTTGGAGCCCACTTGTTTTACCTGTTTGACACTTGAATCTGACTTCCAAAAACAGGAATCAGCCACACCAAAAGGCCAACTGTCCCTGCGAGAACTCCTGCTCTCCTCTGGCTGTTACCAAAAAGGGGGAAAACACCCCCAGGTTACTGAATTCACCTCCAGGAGGCTGACAGGGGGATACAGAAGGCATACCACATAGTTAAGGTGTTAGATACATCTCACCAACTCCTGGGAGCCGTGCTTGGAGACCGAAGGTGCACCAGCTCGTTTCAGCAGGAATATCAGTGCCAGCTGACCCTCTGTCTCCTTTCCCATCAGTACAGCTTGGGTCATAAATGCTCCAGGGCAGCTGTGAGCAGGAGCTTTGTCAGAGCACCGCTGGGAACCTGCAGGAGCCAGGAGAGCCAGCCACACAGCTGCTGCTGGAATGCAAACAGTGTGGAAAATGGCAATTTGCTGCACTGGGATGAAGATGTGCACGCAAACTGCTTGTGCTTAATGGGACACAGGTAGAAGAATGAAGGCTGACACGGGGTGATTTGCCTGAAAGGACATAAGGCACCCAGCGTGTGCCAAGCAATTGTAAGGGACCTGCATGGTCATCAGCACCAGGCAGCAACAGGATAAGGTGGGGCTGGGATTGCTCAAGTCACAGTAGAAACACCAGGTTTGATATAGATATAGCAGAGCTGGAACCAGCAAGCAAAGAAATAACAAGTCTTGTTATTTGAGAGTCTGGGAGGAGCAAGGGGAGCAGTGGAAGGCTGAGTGCTGCACTCACCCTCCCACCAGTGGGGGAGGATTTGCTGCAGGAAGGCAGGCATGGAGGGACGAGCACCCTGACACCGAGTGCCATGGGAGGGCAGGGTGACACGGCAGCTCTGAAGTGCAACTTCTAAGATCTCAGATTAATAATTACCAACTTTGCAGCTGTAAGCGTGCACAACGATACAACTGTAAATTAGTATCAGTGGTATTTGTTAGCAAAAGAGCTAAACAATCAGTATCTTGGCTAGTTCTTTGTACAGTTGCCTCAGGTTAGTGATGCAAACCGCAGGGGCTGGACCAAACCTGAAGCCACACAGCAGATCCCAGCCTGGAGGTCTGGGCTGATGTCTTCCAGGGGCTGGGGGACAGGAGGAGGGTCAGCCTGCGTGGATAGGGGCCCTTGGGGCCACTCACCGTACATGCTCATCCAGCCTCCAACACGAGGAGGCTGCGACCCGTCCCTGCAACCGTACACGTCACCGTGAGCACACCATGCTTTTAATAGCTCTTAGCAATAAGCCTGGATAAAGAGCTTAAAAGTTTGCAACGCAACACGTGAAGCACACCACAACTCCGCCAGCCCCAGGTGAGCACCAGCAGGAGATGGCACAGCACACAGCCTGGGCTCCCCGCTCCCAGACCTTCAAATTCTGCACGTCGCTGGTGACTGTTAAGCCCAGCCAGCCACCCACCCCTCTGCAGGACGGCACAGGACCTCGGGCACAGGGCCCAGCCCCAGCAGCAGACCACAGCCTTTGCAGACCCCCCAGCAGCACCGGGTGGGCAGCAACGAGTTCTCCTGTGATATCCAGAGTTTAAGTCGAGTTTTCAACCCAATAGCAACAGCAGATATTAAAAAACGCCCCAGCCTGAGCAGCTCTGGAGTATAAAGTAAACATGCCGAGCCCTGTTTGTGACAGAGTAAAAATAGGCTCTGCCTCATCCCTCACTCCCAGCACCTCTGCTTTGCACTCCAAAGCCTCACGGGTTAACTACCGAAATACCTGCGCTGTAAATGTCAGCAGATGCGTGGAAGGAATGTTTCACTCTGAGCTTTGCACCGTTTCTGCAGGAATTTGGAGAGCTGGAGTGTGGACAACACCCACGAAGCCCACGGCACGCATGGGGCGAATGGCCGCACCGATTCCCTTTAATAGAAGCTACCGCCCTTCTAAAAAAAAACTCTGTTGGAATTACATCTTGTGCTCTTTCTTGGCTGGATACTTTTTAAATGACACTGATTCCAAAGAGCGTTAGCTACCAAATCCAGCGCTGCAGCCGCCAGCAGCTCCCGAGAAGGCGGTGAGCACAACGGGTCCGTGCTTCAGAGGGCCGGGAGGCACTGGGCAGATCTGCTCCCCACCAAGCTCTGTTAAATTGGTGCATTTCCAGCCTAAACGGATCATCCAGCACCCACATATTCGGGCCATGGTGTGGGACAGAAGGCAGCCTCAATGCAGGGGGCTGTCAGGAAGCAGAGGAGCCCCCAGCCCAGCCAGGTGTCCCTACACGAGGGGATCCTGCTGCTGTGACAGCCACATCCCTACAGGCAGACATCACCAACAGCTTTCAAGCACCACAGCCAACACATGGCCACGTCCCGCTCCACCACCATACAAATCCTGCTCCCCAAATGCGGGCTCACATCACGGCAGCACTAATTACAAAGTTATCTGGGGCTTTGGACAAGACGTGCAGCGTGTCCACGAACTCTTAGCACAGCCACAGTCACTTTAAGTGACAGGGACCAGAAAAACAGATTTGCTCGCTAAAGACACGTTTAATGCAGCTGGTCCTACGGCAATGCTCAATGCTTATTTCAGATTACACTGCACTCATGGGCAGTGTTCAGCGAGATCAGTTACACAGGTCCTTGAAGTTTCACCTGGTTGATTAAAGCAGATCTTGCAGAAAGGCTGTTGTGTGGTTAAAGGCACAACCACGGTCTCTCCCCAGCTGTTTCTTCCAACTAGGAAGCACTCTAGCAAACAATGAAAAAAAGCACACCTTTTCCAGGCTTTCTTTCCCTGGCTCCCTCCTCCTCTTGCTGTATGCAGGCTTCCATAATTCAGTCAAAAATGCTTTGGAAAACAAGGAGAACGATCTGGCTCTTCCCAGCCCTCGCCCCACCTGCCTACATACTGCCAGTGCAGCCACCCCAGGCAGATGCTCCAAGGTAAAAATCACAGCTCCTTATTTACGTTAATATTGGGTTAGCCATTACGTAAATACTGCTGCTCCTCAAGGACACTTCTCTTCTGTCCCCTGCTCCTCATCTGTCATCACTTCCCATTCTTTTTGCTTGTTCTAACTGAGCGTGGCTCACAGGAAAAAAATACTTCTCATTTGGTGGACAGGGGTCTAACAGCCCACTCCCCAGAGAAGCACCAAATAGCTGTGGTGTGTGAACAGCCTTACCCCTTATGTGCAGTCCAGGATTTCAGCTAATACATCCAAAGGAATAACACCCCTGTGCACGCACTAAGCAGTGCCCTCGCCTCTGGCGCAACGTGGTGCAATGCATCACACTTCCTTCCTACCCCAGTGCACTTTTCCTCCTATTCAATGGCCTCTGGAGATTTCGGGAGCTCACGCAAGCAGGGCCTGAGAGCAGCAAGGCACTGCAGGCAGCTCCATCAACAGCATGGATCCTCACTCACTGCCAGCAACTCAATGCCTGGTAGGATTTGCTGGACCAACTCTTCCTGCCAGGCAGACGTGCCTGAAGACCCACACAAGGCAGCTTCACAGTCTTTCTAAGCTGGTGCCCCCTCCAGAGGAAGCACTTCCACCCCTGTACTCTTTGTGCTGACACAGGAGTTAAAGCCACATGCAGATCCAGACCAGGGCACCGACGCCTGGCAGAGGAACCCAGCAAGAGGCTGGTTTCCACCTGGCACAGGTTCCTGCTGGATGCGGGCTGTATAAGGGCACTTCTGCTCCCTGGCAGCAGCACAAGGAGGCAGGACTCTTCTGCCCGCAGCACCAACTCAGAACACGCCAACTTTGGGCTCTGTAAAATCCTCTGGCACAGATTGTTCTGCCCACAGCTGCCAAGGAAAACCCAAACAACTGCAACAGATAAGGGAAAAATAAATTAAAACTGGTTTCAGCTGGACATCTCCCACTTGTTTCCCACTATTGTCCCAGCCAGCCCCTACTGCTCCAGCAGCAGCAGCTCCCACAGACAGCTGCATCCTGGCAGCACTGAAGCAGTCCCCACTCCACATGTCTCTGGATGGGTCTATCCCACACCCACAGCCTGCTCCAGCCCTGCAGCAAGCGACCCGACGCAGGTTGCCTTTCAGCCACTTTATAAGATATCTAAAAATACATTCAATGCTTTTCTCGTATGGCTTTTTGATTCAAGGGACTGCTCTGGAGCCTGCCAACAGCAAATGGAAGGCGGGCTGCCGCGAGGCCTTCCTACAGGAGCAACCTGTGCATCACAGCCAGCCTGGGCAGCAGCAACAACGCCGAGCCACCCGTGTTCCTGCTCCTAAAAGGTCTGTCACTAGTCACTCCTAGAGGGAAGTTCACACATCCACTCCTCCCAACAAGGCCTAGGGAAAGAAGACAAGACTTCAGCCCTGCTGACACAGGTCATTCCTCCCCGCTGAAGAGAGATGGTAAACAGGACAGCTGTTTGCCTTCATAAGCACTTCGAAATGAGCTCAGCTGGCTGTGATCACAAAGCCCAGGCAGGAAGACACCAGCCACTTCAGTTACTCTTGCTGGTCCTCATGACCATCACTTTAGAGTAGATTTACATCATCAAACTTCCCAAAGCAATAACTTTTGTAGCAGCCGTCAGACTTCTTCCTGCACTCTCAGGCAGCTTTTGTGCTGTTAGTGTGAAACCAGGACCAACATGCTTAGCAACTTCTGTCCTTGCAAACTTCTGTCCACGTTTGCCTCTGCTTTCAGTTGGATCACACACTGAGATGCTGAGATGGCAGCAGGTGTGTACTCCTGGGTCAGCTCAGGCTGCAGAGCTGGGCTATCTGCTTCTGCTCATACCACGAGTGACTTTTACTCTGATCACTTTGCTGCATGCCCAAGCAGCAGCATGCTCCAGGTAACCTTCTCAGTTGGCACAGACCAAGACTGTTGGCCCAAACGTACTGTGCTGAGAGTCAGGCATGCAGGATAAAGCTGCCATCATCCTAAGCTTCTACTTAAGAAGAATCCCACCCCAAAACACTGGCTCAAGGACTCAGCTACGCCAGAGTGAATTCCCATATACAAGCAGAAAACAGGACTTCAGCATACCTGGAGCGACTAAGCCACGTTGCACCAGTCCGATAGATATGGATGAGGAACAGCCTAACCTTGATTTCATCTTAGCTCCTGGAAAAATCCAATTCAAAATCTCACTGCCTGCTCTGTTCTCCGTTTTTCTTTGCCAAGCAGAGAAGCTACATCAAGGAATCTCCTGAAGCACTGCATCAAGTCAGTGGTTTTCAAGCAGCACATCAACAGGCTACAAGGAACCCACAAAAGGAGCAAGAAGGCTTACCTGGAGTCAGCAGATACAAAGCTGTGCGCCTCCAGGGGAAGCTTTAGGAGCCTGCGATTCAGGAGAGGGCTGCAGGATGCTAAGCTGGAGCACAGCAGGATGAAGATGACAGCAACAGAACACAGCAGCAAGGTCTGCAGGAAGCAGCTCCTTCCCGTGACGGCAGCACAGCACCATGGCCCTGCTCCCCTGGGTGCCCACAGACCAGGCACATCCACCTCCAGAGCCAGCCTGCAGCTCCAAAGCCACCAAGGAAGAGGAGGGTTAGGATTCCAGTTTCCAGCAATAAGGGGTGTGCAGGACTCCGGTACTGGCAGTGGCACGCTGGTTTGAGGACCAGGGGGTGCCTGAGCCATAGCACAGGTCTGCAGTACTGCTTCTCAGCAGCAGCAGCTCACCCATCTGGGTGCCTTGGCAATCAGGAGTCTTCACTCGGCCACATGGAGCAGATAGGACAGGATACAACTTCTATCCTGGCTTATCACCAGCACCACACACAGCAACACTGCCACTTTCTCCAACAACTTAAGCTCAAAGATACGAGTTCACATCACTGCCAGTAACAACCGAATCCCTTCTTCACGTTAGCTTTGATTACCAAGTTTCCTTAAGTGCTATTCCTATCCCTTCCTTACAGGCAGCTTATTAACAAAGTTCGTGGTGTTCTGCCCACAGTACTTATATGACAGAGACGTTAGCATCCTCTGTGCTTTTTTTGAAGGGGATGATATGCAGCAGTTGATACTCTCACAACATCAATCTGGCCTCTCTGAAGTCTGAGCTCTGATATTCAGATAAAATTTTATTCAAAGATGTGACAAATGTTTCCTGAAAGGGCAACCAGCACAAGAAAGATCAGTGCCCAGTCTAAAAGTTCTTGTGACTTGGCCTAAACAAATCCAATATGGTGTTTGCTACCCTACTCCTGCAGCTTTGCTCCACACACAATGGATAGGTCTGCTGTGTGACCACACTCCAGAACTCCCAGGACCACCAACGCACCGTGTATTCAGAAGCTACTCAGCTCACATACACCACAGGGCAGAGCCCTTAAGTGAATCCAGCGTGAGAGCTAACAAAATCAGTGCCACAAGCTTAGTCTATTAAGTTCAGCTGTTGCCAGTATTACCAAAATTACACTTTTCAACATGTCATAAAGCATGCATGACTGTGCAGCACGCAGGAGAAAGAATGAAGATTTTTGGAAGCCGACAGGAGAGAAGGAACTAAACTTTGAGATCCTGAAAACTTTAATACAGATTTTAGATTAACTAACTTTCATCCTCTAATGTGGCTCCTGGCATTATGATAGAAACTCCAATGGAAATAGTTTCTCTGGGGTGGGAAACCACCACACATGGTCCTGCATGAGAACCAACTCCTCCGGCACAGAGAACACAACATTCAACAGGTGCCAGGAAAGCCTAAGGGATGCAAATCTGAAATTGTTGCAACCCAGATTATTTCTATCTTTGTAGCCTCAGCGTCAAAAGCATCAGGTCAGATTTCCAGCAGCCTCACACTCTGTGTTTGCAGGTGACTGCAAGGTCATCTGTGCTAAGAACCCCTGATCTGGGGAAAAGCTAAGTGCTCACATTCAGAGGAAGCAGATCCAGATGGAAGATGTTAGAAGAGAAAAAGAGAGGGAGAGCTCCAAAGCATTCAGTATCAGCACCCAGCAGTACAGTTCTTCTGCCTTCTGGCTCACAGTGCCTCCTGCTATCACACTCAGAATCTGTTCCCTGCGTAAAATCTTCCTGTAAGAGTCCCTAGAGTACAACACGGAGAGAACAGAAACACCTCAGCTGGAGGGCAACGGTACAGCACAAGTTTATGGGCGATGCATAGAAGCCAGAAATGACTCCAGAGATATTTCCCCTTTCCTTACAGAGATCTCTGACCCCTCCCCTGTAACTGAAAAGCCACAAAGAAGCCATGGACACAAGGAAACCCATTGAGGGCCTTACAGGAGCTCTGCTAGGAGGTGCATTTCCCAAAGGGTTTGAAAGAATCCACCTTGCATAAGGAAAAGGGAAAAAATGGTGGCAAGAAGCAAGCAGTGCCACCCTCACAAGGGACCTGTGCTGCAGTTGGAGGCTGTGACAGCGATGCAAGGCTGTCACATCAACCCTCATCATTCACTGCTCAACTGTGGAAACCGCCAGCCCTGACTGCCACTCAGCCCTCCTGTACTCCAGGCTCATCCCAATCCAACCTCTAGCCCCTGGGTCTGATATCAAGTGCCCAGTACCTGCTGCTGGAAGCTGCCATCGAACTCACGGGATGCTAATAGCCAGCCTTGAGGAACACACTTCACAGAGGATTAAGCGGCCTCAAGTCTAAATGCACAACCTAGTTAAAAAAAAAAAAAAAGAAAAAAAGAAACGAAACGTGCCTGCAAGCAGCAGTGTGAATTTATCACCTGTGTTCAGCACCAGAATGACCTGTGGCTGTGCTGCAATAAGCTGAAAGCCCTCCTGCAATCACTGCACTAAGGGCAGGCAGGAATGCCACCAGTCAGGTCCTCCTGAGGAGCACTGCAGAACCCAGTGCTGCACAGAGGCTTTTAAAGCAATTTGTGGTAGAGCTCCGAGCCAGGATCTGAAATCTTTCTGAAGCCACCCCATCGTCCTCTGTGAGCTGAGCTCTTCTCAGAAAGCACGTGAGAAAATACAGCCCATATCCTCAGTCAGGGTCACCGCGATGGCGAGTGCCACAGCTGAGCATTGTGGTGAGACCACAACATGTGAAAGGAGGAAAAAAAAAGAGAACTCATCAGCAGAATCACTCATTCACACATCTGTTCACAGAGCAGATGAGACCAGGAGCCTGTTTTCCTGAAGAAAACCCCAACATGAAACTGAGCACTCTCCCCTCCAGCACTGGGATAGGATCTACCGCTGTCCCCAAGCCTTGCCCCTCACATGCAAGGATCTGCCAGGGAGAACATATGGGATCCATCAGGAATCACCCCCCGGCCCTGCAGCCCTACAGCACACCTGCAGGCACAGCAAGCAGGGCAGTAACCCCACAGGAAGGACCTGAGTAGAGAGCTGTGCTGGCAGAGGGCTCCTTGACTGCCAGCCCCGTCCGAGTTCCCTCCTCTGAGACCAACAGAGAAGTGCTCACACAGAAAAAAAACACCATGAAAAGAACAACTGAATGCCAAGTGAGCTGGGTCAGTCCATCACTGCATGGGCTCAGCACCACAGCTGGCACGTGGGAGGAGGCAGGAGGGCACAGCTGAGAGTGGGGAAGAGAAGGGCCCTTTTGAGAGTGCCCAGCACTAACTCACCGCTGCAGCACCAGTGCCTGCTGCCTCCTCCTCCAGGCTGGATCCCCTCCTCTGGGGCTCTGTCCTTATCTGCTCCTTCATGTGACCATTTGGGTTACTAATTTGCAGAAAGTTAATCCAGGGGAATAAGAAAAGGGAAGAAAAAGGATCAGCTCAGCAAAAAGACTGGCCACCACGTGCAGGAAAGAGCTTGCTCACGTTCACAGTGAGTGTGCCACCAGCAGAAACCCTTTGTGCTAAAGCTGGGGCCCACCAGGACACCCAAAGTTGGACATGTCAGAAGCAGCAGGGCCACACTCTGGCCCAGGATGTGGAGGAACCCTGGCACAGTGGGGATGCCAGGACACTTCCCAGCAAGAGCCCAGCCTCTGGGAACCCACAGTGCCACGCTGCGTGACCTTGAGCAGGACACAGCACTGGGAAAAATGGCATGCATTCCTGGGGTGTGGGATCTCACCTGAGCACTGCTGACACCTCATGTACAGGCTGCCCTCCAGCCAGGACCTTCGGCTTCTATCCACCACCTGTCCCTGTACGCAGACAGCCCCAGACAGCCAGCACACTCAGGAAAAGCACACCACCACCAAATAGTCCCGAGCACCTTTCCCACTGACAGACTGAACTTCAATCCAGACCACAATCAAGTCAGTGAATAAATGCAGGAAAATACACAGATAGGAAAATGTGCCGGAGCAGGAAATATGCACACCTGCATATAACACACCTTAGTTAATGAACTAACTTCCCTTCCTGCAGCACCTTGGGCTTTGCCCGAACTTACTCAATCTCAGAGAACAAGCCCCAAAAGCACAGGTTCTTCAGACAGATTAAACACGGTCACAGTCCTCAGCAAACGGGGCTTAAAGTACAGAGCCCTCCAGACTGCACAAACATCCTAAGAACAAACATTTTCAGCATACCAAGACCTCAGATATACTGGATCAACCCAATGGTGTTTACTCGTATTTTGCCCAAATTGCTGGCAAAGTACTCAGAGCTGGGGGAGCAGCAGCCTTCCCACCAGCTCAGCAAGAAACCATGAGGGATCGGGCAGCTGATGAGCACTACAAGGAATACCAGAGACATTTATTTACACAACCGCTGTTTGCCCAACGAGAACATAGAGTTTACATTTTCCTCATCCAACCTCATCCAACTCACTGGAATTAATTCCTCCTTGCTATTCCTCAGCTGATGGGACGTGGAGAGGCAGCAAAACATCACTCCTGCTGCTGTGCCACACCTCTGCTGCACAAGCAGCATGCTGCAGCTCACACCTGTGCAAGAGGAGCCTGGCAGTGCCACCAGTGTGACTCCACCGCCCTCTCACCTCCTCCAACAGAGCTGAGGGGATCCCAAGTTCAGATGCAAAGCACTAAAGTGCTCTCTCTGTGGCATGAACCAGGACGCAGCGCTCCCTCCGATGTCCCCCCCACTGCTGGAGTGAAGTTCTGCTGCCAGAAGACATGCAGGAATTCCTCCAGAGCAGCCGCCCGTGGCAGATAAGCTATAGTCAGGCCTGAGCCAGTTCTGGCCGTGCATTTCACAGCTCAAACCGGCGGGATTCTTGGCGTACCCCAGTGCCCACCCTCACACCCTACAGCAGCCAGAGAAGCAGGGAGCAGCCCCGCAGCACTCAGCCTGGTGTCAGCCAGACCTGAAAGCAGAGAAGCACTCGGAGTTAACAAATCCCTACAGACCCACGGGAGCATGGCAAGGCGCAGAGCACGCTCACCCGTATGCTGGCGTGTAAAGGAGCGGGCACTGCTAAGTTAGCACACCATAACCAAAGCCCATCTCGTTCAGGAGCTCAGGCCAGCTCTCCAAGAAGCACAAAGCCCGCAGTGAGCAGGCAGCACGGTGCGGGCGCAGCACGGCTCTGCCGACACGGTGTTATTCCCTGCACCCCGGCTCGCTCCCGAGCCTCACCCGTTGGCACACTACCCTATATTTAGGATAGCAGAGCGCAGTGACAAGCACTGGGAAGAATGAGTAAGTGGCTTAGGATGCCTGGAATGGTGGCACGGGCTGCAGGAAGAAAACGAGGCTGAATTAGGAACCGCCGGAGCGAAGGGTGCAGAGGGAGAAGGGCACCTGCGAAGCTGAAGTCGATAAGGGCCAATAAACCTCTCACAGAGCGAGGCAAGGGCCGGGCTCGGAGCGGCGCTCCCCGGCGAGGGGCGGCAGCAATCCGTGGTGCGGCGGGAGGCGGCCCTGCCCGGGAGGTGGGAGAAGAGAGGAAAGGTGAAGGCGCGCTCCGCTCACACGCACACACGCCGACACACACGGACACACGGACA
>JAOWBP010004220.1:1795756-1807033 GCA_028571105.1 Tragopan temminckii
GACGCAGGGCCAAAACCAGCTCCTTTAATGCGCGGCGCTGGGCGAGCGCGGACGGACGCGGTTATGTACAGGCGGCCCTCCGCACCGGGGGCGAGGGAAGGCGGCTCCGGACAGCCCGGCCGGGCACAGGGCTGCTCCCGCTGCCCCGGGCTCCTCACTGCAGCCCGCCCCGAACCCCGCGGAAGCGATGGAGGGAGCGAGCGGAGGGGAGAGCGGAGCCGAGCCGGGGCAGAAGCGCCGGGGGATGAAGCGGGGAGAGCGGGAAGGGAGCGGCCGGGGCGCTGCGAAGACACGCGGGGCGAAGGGGCCGGGACAGCCGAACGGAGCGTCCGCGGCACGGGAAGCCGCGGGCGGAGCGCGGCTGGGGGGCGGGCGCAGCCCTGCGGTAATCCGTGCCAGCCGGGCGCCCCCAGCGCAGAGCCCGGAGCCGGGGTAGCACGCAGCGCTGCGCCGAGCCCGTGGAACAGAGATCCTTGCGTACAAGCGGCGGGACCGACGATTACAAGAGGAAGGGTTGAACGCCCCGCTGCGGAGCCGGGGTCACGTTAGCTGCTACAAGTACTATTGCTAGCCCACGAGCTGAGCTGTGGCTTGGTCGGGGGCCCAGGGCAGAGTGACGGTGGCAGAGCCCTGCCCGCGTTGTCCCGGGGCCCGCCCAGGGCCGCGGGGGCGAAGGCGGCACCGGGAGCGCAGCGTTTCCTCGCCCCGCAGCTCTGCCCTGGGTTGCATTTGGTCGTTTTATTTCCCCGTTTGGGTCGGTTATTCACAGTGCCCAAACAGAAGGAAAAGGCAGCATCAAAAGCAAAGGCCCAACGGCAAAACAGAGGGCAGAGCTAGCAACGCCAGCCGGGGGAGCACGCAGAGCCCCTGCCCCGTAGAGCCTGCCGGCTGCCGCTCCAGTGCCCTGGGAGAATTCCGAGCCACAGGCCTTTAGGAGGCTGCCGAGGCAGGAGACTCCCCAAGCCAAAGCCACAGCTGCAGCCCTCCAGAGCCATGTATTCTCCTGCTTTCCCTTCCCTAGGGCCAGGTCCCCCCTCCACAATACACACGGGAGGAGCGAAGTACCAAGAGCCCCAGCAGGCAGCCGTAGAGCCCCCTCCAGGAGGCAGAGCTGTTGCGGTCAGTTTGAGGAGCTCTTCCACTCTGCCTCCCTTCAGCTCTTCTCTCCGAGTACATTTAAAAACAGAGGAGCAATACGATTGTTCTAAAACTGAAGTGGCTGCTGTTTCCCGTGGCAGGAGGTGGTCGTGTCTGCTCCAGTCACCAGGACAAGAATTAGCGGCCACGGCCCAGAGCTACTGGTTTCCCTCACGCAGCTGTTCCATGATGTTGATGAGGCTCTCCAGCCCAAACACATAACCTCTATCAGGTCCATCGTGCACAGTGGGGTCGTCGCGGAAGCCTTTGAATGTGCTGTGTGCGAAGTCAATCATACGCACATCCACCATGGGATGGGGGGGGGAGCTGGGCTCCATACTGCCGCCGTCCTGAAGGCTCTCCGGAACAGAGCCGTCCATCTGCTTCAGGCGCGTCTCCGAGTGGCACTCCACAAACATCTCTGCCCTGCTGTCCTTTCCATCGTAAATGATGAGAAGGGAGCTGGAGTAGAAGCGGTAGGAAGCCTGTCTCTCCAAAACTGCCTTCAAGCTTCGGAGTTTGGCAAGGACAGGCTCAAAGAGGTCCTTGCGCAGCTCTATGCCGTTGTGGAGATACTGGTAGAGGGCATTGCGGAAGCCCTCGATGGAAAGACCACGTCCATAGTATTTATTTCTGCATAAGTAATGCCCTGTGTTCAGCTGGTAGACCTGGAACACCAAAGGAAATGCACATCAAGTGGGAACACAAAGTTAAGGCAACACGCAGAGAGCCCAGAGCTGCCTTGTACTGACAGGGCAGAGGGAACTCAGTCACCACCACGCCCAGGAGACAGAAGGAGCAGCCCCGCCTGCCCCCTGCATCCCCAAACAGCTTGTCATGTGATTAGTGAAGGGCCCTCCTTGCTTCAGTCTGTGGGCAGAGATGCAGATTACGAGATGCAGGCAGGGGAAAGGACTGGCTCTACTGCACAACATCAGCAGCAAATCCTTGTGCTCAGGGTTTAACCACAATGGGAAAACAGATTTTTAACTCTCAACACATGGACGACAGTAGAACAGAAAGACATCTCCACCAGGTGCTGCAGTTCGAGCTTAACACTAAGCAAGAAGAGCAGTTGTTTTAAGAAGTCCCCGTGTTTTCTGCAAACAAGCAGACCACTTTGGGAGAAGCAAGTTCCTTTGCTCTGGGCTTTCTAATGAAGACCAAAAGTACGTATCATGAACTCCAGCATACCCACCCGCTAACTCAGTGCTCAGCAGCAAACATTAACAACTAGAAGCTCTAGTGGGACTGGGAAAAGGAACATGCAACATCTGCAGCCTTGGGGATTCCTACCTGCATCCCACACACTCGCACACCCAAGGTGGCAGAAGTGCTCTGTTCACACTTCTTCATCTGCCGAGCAGCCTTCTCCTCAGAGGCATCATCTCCGTGCTGTCTGGTCCCCATCTTCAGATCAAGCACGCAGGGAAACTTGAAATGATGCACCACGTTCTCCAGCAAAAGGAACTCTGAGAGACACGTCAAGGAGAGTTCCTCAGTCAGAGACACTGCCCCCAGAGCCGCCACGAGGAGGGACACAGGCCAGCATGAGACAGGCAAACAAACAGGAACCAAAGAAGAAGTAGAACAAACCGGGAAGGTGAAGAAAAGGACAAAACCCAAAGAGTGGCACGTGGGCTTTGGCAGCTGGTAGAAGAAGTCAGCCTGGAAAGCGTCAGGCCTAGCCCTAACAGGAGATCACAAGCAGGCTTACTGGAAAGCCCAGCAGGAGGAACCAAGGAGCAGAATGCTAACATCAGGGAAGACACAGTGTGCCAGTAAGGACTGGTGATACATTAGGGGGAGCTTGAAGGCTAACCAAAATCACAATTTAACCATGTGGATAAAGAACACAATCCCCATGGACTGAGAATTCAAGGCTGAAGTAATAGCTGCAGTTCTGTTATCAGCCTGACCAGAACTGCAGCACTGACCAATACAGGGGGGAAACTGGAGAGGCCACAAAGGCAGGAAACAGACTTGTAATGGGAAACTTCAATTACCACCATGCACAATGGGCACACCTTCCATTAGGGCACAACGCTGAGAGCAAACTTGAGACAATCAGTACAGCAAAGGAGTCCCAGAGGGGAGGAATAACCCCAACGTTTGCCCTGTGGGTCACAGTTCCGTGTGTTACTCTGAAATGGCAACCACAGCAGAGCTACATTAAACTTGCAAGGGAGTTCAGCATTTAGAAAAAAATCTACCAGCAACTATGTTTGATTTGAAAGAGGAACTCCAGAAAAATAAGGAAGTGTGTTAAAAAAAAGATAGGACAGCTATAGAATCACTTCTCTGCAAGTGATGTGGAGTCTATTTAAAAATATAGGTTGGAGGCTCAAAGCACGCATGTGAGAATAGGAAAAGGAAACCCACAGTTAAAACGTGGAAGAATAAAGCTATTAAAAACAAGGTTGTTCCTAGGCAAGCAAAACAAAAATTGAGCTCTAGCAGGTGAAGCAAAAACACAAGTTGTCAAGTTAAAAAAAAAAACACAAAAAAACAGCAAACCTGTGTGAGGAATGAATTGCAAAGGCCAAGAAAACAACAAATCCTTCTTAGGCCATATGAAGAAGCCATTCAGACTGCTAGAAGGGCTTAGAGTACAAGTATAAAAGGAGCTACTGGAGATGGGAGTAAATAGAGACTCTAAAAAGAAAGAAACACTAATAATTTATTGTTTACTGGGGATTCCCAAGCCAAAACTCTTTTTCTAAATACGGATTAGCTCAAGCTGAAGTGCGAGAAGAAGAGCTGTACATCCAACAAGAACTAACGAATAACAAATAATCAGAACTGGGCAGTCTCACCCAGAAGCACTAAAGGTCACAGGACAGATCTACTTCTACTATTAAACAGGAACTGTAGCTCATTTAAAGCTGCCTTAGCACTAGGAGACTAAAGGGAGGACACGGCAATGCTGATGTGCAGAGATCTGGGGAACTACGAACTGTCACAAGCGTATCACACGGCTCAGCAGGAGGCAGTCCTGAAGAACAGAAGCTGGTAAATGACTTCTCAGGGAAGGATCAAACACACCTTCCGTGGAAGTCACACCTCAGAAACACCCAGGGGTTCTTCAGCAACTTTGACAAATGCAGACATGAAGTGTCAAGACAAAATGAGATCTGCATGAGGATTAGGAGATCTGTGACAGTGCCTCAAAGAGGCTAGACAGCAGACTGAGGACTAAGAAGCTGATAATTAATTAGCTAGCAAATGAAAGAAGAAAAGAGTTGGGATGTCTGACTGGTCACACAGAGTCATTCACAAGGCCTGTGTGTGGAGAACCATGCTGGTCAACAAGTGATCCAGAAAAGGGAATGGGACGACAAACATACTAAGCCAGTCAAAGTTCCAAAAATGAGGAGCAGCCATCAAAAATCCCAAAAGGACCTTATGAGACCCACTTGGTCATTACATGGGTAGACACCCTCTAGAGTTAACGTGCAAGACGACAAACGTAAGGAGAAAAAGTTTTGTTATTTTTTACCCTAATGTATAATGCAGTGGGTTTTGAAACAGCTATTACAGTCAGGAATGGTATGTTAGAACAAACAAACAGCATTTACAACAAGAGCGTGTGCCACAGATTATGAGTAAGTAGACACAACAGCACTATATGCCAGTGGAAATGAAACCTCTGGTTCACCAGCATCTTCTGTACGGTGTGCAGTTCTGGTCACCATTTCCAGAAGGATACAGTAGAACTGGAAGAGACTCAAGAAAGGTGACAAGGACGATCATAGCTCCTTCCCAAGGAATTACCGAGCAGGCTAGACCTGCATCTGCTGCTGGGCAAGGTCTCATGAGAAAAACTCGATAGTTCAAAAAAAAAAAAAAAAAAAACACAAGCCAACTCAGAGAAAGTCCAGAAGAAAAAACCAAGTACAGGAAACTAGCCAGAAGCATGGCTTCTCTGAGTGTCAGTGTCAGAAATCAGTGGCGTTGTTTGAGAAGTAGGAAAGAGCAGGAAAAAGAAAATTTAATACAGCTTTGTTTGTGCAATGGATGGGGAAAACATTATTCTTAACACAAGCCAAGGGAAACACAGGCCTAGCTGCTTCCAGCACAAGTGTGTAGTGTAGGCCAGCACAGCAGCAGCAAACTGATGCACTCGGTGCCTTCCCTAAGGATACTGTAGAGTTTTCTCTCCTTGGACTCCGACCGCATGCGGCTCAGCTGCTGCTTGTGGCAGCGCAGGCTCCAGGGGTTATGGCTGATCTTTTCAGAGCTCAGCCCACTGTTCCCATCCAACATCTGAAATGGAACATCTGAGTGGATATGCAAGTCCATCCTGGAACTCTTTGCCTCCTGGATGCTGCTGGCATAAACACAGAACAAGGAAGTGTGTTAGGATCCATGCATTCTCCAGATATTTACAACAGTCATACCTGCACATGACCTCCTCCTGTTCCCTCTCCTGCTGCACGCTTCACACTACTCAAAAGCCACTAGTTTAACAGCAAGTCCTTGCTAACATCCCAGGCTGCGGACCCATACTTATACCCTCAGGTTAAGGACTGGATGGTCTCTGAGTCTGTATTGGAATCTGCTCCCCAGGCTTTGCTTCCACATCCAGCTGTTATCCCATGTCAAAAGCATTTCGCTTGGATGAGTTTGTCTACAACTGGGCACAGTTCCTAACATAGCTTGCAGTGCCACAGTATGCTGGAATAGCAACTGCACGACAACCTGTACAGAAGTACAAAACGCCCTCAATAAAAGGAAGACCAGAGCTGAAAGTGGAAAGAGCTATTTCCCACTTGTCACATTGTCAGTGGACCCTCAAAAGCTTCTACCTTTCTGTGCTGTCACTGGCCAGGCCAGGTTTTTCCTCCTTGTGCTCAGTGCCGCTGCTTGACCTGTGAAGGCTCCGACGCGAGTGCTTGCGTCGTGGCTGGTCCCTCTCTGGCATGTCATCTTGCTCCAAAGCTTCATTCTCCATGTAGGGATATGCCACCAGATTAATGTAGCCATCGCTGTCTCCCTCAAAACAGACAGACACCACACCTGCCAGAAAGGAGGAGCCTGTCAGTGCTGTTTGTCAGCAGAGGAAATATAATTACTAGAATACAGGTGTTCAACAACACAGAAGTAACCGTAGCTCACAGAGCAGAAAACCAAATCTGGAGCAGCAGAATGAGGTTCAGGACGACGAGGGGAGAACTCAAACATTTTTAACACAGCACAGAGGAGAAGTCTCTGCATACAGGAGTGCTGTGTTACTACAGGAGTGAACAGCTGGTAAGAGCAGTAGAAGCTGTGGCATTCACAGGAAATTAAGCATGATACTCCTAGCCCAGAGTGCTAACATCCCAATGTGCTGCGCTAAGGGAAACGCAGTTGCAAGACTGATGAGGGATGGATATTCCCCTCCATTCAATATTGTAGTGTAAAATAAAACAAGAAATGTCAAACTAGAGAAAGCAAAGCAGAGTCTACCAAGCTGCTGAAGGGGGAAAAGCATATGAAATATACATTTAGTTCACTGGGGTTGAGTATCTGTGTCAACAGCAGGAACACGTTTGCAGGACAAGAGCATCCCTGGTCTGCTTTTTCCACTCCAAGAACTCTCCAACATCTGAGCACTGAGACTTAGGTGATACCTGCTGCTTGTGTCTCAAGTCAGCCAGTCTTGTAGAAAAGGGATCTGTGAGGCTCCAGGGCTTCCTAGTGATAAAAAACAGGAGGCCGTGGAGCAAGAACACTCTGTGCCAGCTGAAGGCAACCAGGTCCATGTGTGCCCTGGTCACTGTTACCTTCCAAAGGCTCTTGAAAAACACCATACTCCCAGGGAAGATAAAGATCTTTCATGGCACCAATTCTGAATGTATCTAACTGGCCAGCCATGGAGCAGAAGAGCTGGCAGTTAGGGCTGACATCTTCAGGGCACCTCCAGCCCTGAAAATGAGGCAATCAACATCTCTCAACTCACAGCAGCGAAATTTTTTATCAGCTTGTCACCAGTATCAAACAGCAGCCAAGAATATTGGACGCTACGTGGACTGAATCTGAAGAGTTGGCCATAAAAGCGATGAAACATTTCACTGCTCAGCTGATAGAGAACATCAGCTACTATTTTTCCCTACCTGCACATGACAATGCCAACAAGCGTAAGAAAGCTCAACACAAGTTCTGAGAAGTTCAGGACTCCAGCATGTCACTATATAAAAGATCATCCAAGCCCTCTGTCTGCCTGGATGTGCTCCCACACCTCTGAAGAGGCAATCTTAAGAGTTACATACGTGTGCTCAGAAAGGAAACATCATCTTTTCCAGAACAGCAGGAGTGACCCCTGGGACCAGCTGGAAACCGCACTGGAGCCTCAGCTGAAATCCCATTCCGTAGTGGAGATGCACATCCCGTGCCTTTAGGCAACTAGGAAATATGATGATGATGCGAGGTCTCCATCTGGACCATCAGCTTCATCAGTTTTAAACTCCTGAGGAAAGCCTGACATCATATCGATTCCAGTAACAACACAGGCTTCAGATGGGATTTCAGATGGGTCACCAGAGCACCATATGGATCCAGAGTGGCTTGAGGGTACAAGAGGACCCATCTGTTGGAGATGGTATCTTTCAGTCACAGTCTGCATACAGACACAGGTAGGTAAGCTGACACTGCTTTCAGCCCTTCAGGATACAGCCAGATCAAATGGCACGACCTGGAACAGACGGTGGTCCCAGCTGTCCCTGAAGCACAGTCCTCCTTGTGCCACACAGGAAGGAAGCAGCAGCAGGGTTACCCTTCTGCAGAGGAACACAGGGCCACAAGTGTACCTTCTGAAAGATACAGCAGGCAATCGATTTGCTACAATGATACAGGCGCTGGAAAATTCCACTCCTTGGGAGCAGCTGGGGACAAGGCTCACTTCACCTCAGCGCTCGGAAAGAAACACTTCCTGCTTCAGCAGTTTTCTGATATGGGTCCATAAAAGAGCTGGGATGAGGAAGCAGTAAATTACGGGACTGGAATGCACAACTGCTCGGTGCACGACCTAACTTCATTTGCTCAAGGTCAAGGCAGTATGAACTGACAATAACTTGCCAGTAAAATTACTTCAGTCATAACCTTAAGTGTCAGACTACAACAATTAGATTCTGTCCGGAGGGATGAAAGCATTAAGCACAGAAAAGAGACCTCCCCCTTTCCAAAAACTCCAATCAAATTGCTACCCTGCAAAAGAGAAGAATAAAAATAAAAAGAGAAAAAGACAGCGGCACACAAGCAGCTCCAGGAAAAGGAGAAGACGGGTTCACAAAACACGTCACCGCGTTGCAGGGTGACAGCAGGCCTCACCTTTGTACTCAGGTGTGAACTCCTTCATTTCTGGAGGCAGGGATTCATAGAAGCGCTGCTCCCTGGTGATGAGCGGCTTGCAGACGGTGTGGTCGTCATAGCGCATCATGCTGCTGTGGCCGCCCACCTGGTGAATAAAAGGCTCCAGCAGGACCCCCCGGTCTCCAGATTTAGTGGCATTCTTGCCATACTTGCCCACTTCCATGGTTTGACAAACACACATTGCGTTGGGCACCAGTTGAACTCTTGGAGCATGGGGAGAGCCACAAAGGCTGGGAGATGCAGCTCAGCAACGCTCAGGCAGCCAGGTTTTCCCCCTCTCTATCTGCTTCCTTCTGATGATCTGGAAAGGCAAATGAGATTCCTGTGAGTGGAGAACCACTTGTATTCGTGCTCATTTCCTAGGAAAAGTTTTTGCTATTTCTTTATATCCGCAAGTGTCCCTCTCATTCCCCATTTACTTCCCATTTGTTCCAGCGCACTCCTCACCACCTCTTTAATCGTGTAGGGAAACAAACGCTAACTTGGAGTCTGTCTCAT
Source organism: Tragopan temminckii (assembly GCA_028571105.1). NCBI lineage: Eukaryota > Metazoa > Chordata > Aves > Galliformes > Phasianidae > Tragopan > Tragopan temminckii. The sequence goes on from JAOWBP010004220.1 coordinate 1,804,745, forward strand.
CCACAGTTTCTCCTGTAGGGTTGACAGGAGACAGGGAAAGGAGGAGGTCTGAGTATTCTGAGACTCCCATCTTCAGAAAATACCATTTCCTTCCTTCGGCTCATTTCATCAGAGAGGCACTGTGCTAACGGAGCACAAACAGTGAGCTCCTGCACAAGTAAAAGCAAGCTCACACCCACCTAACAGGGACAGAACCAACGCAGGCAGTACAAGTCCTTTAAGAATCAGAATCCCATTCCTTCAGCCTCTGCACTTTTAACACCTAAGTAACTTCTGTTCGCCTCCTACTCTAACACCATTTCCTCCTTTTCTTTTTCACTTCTCTCCAAGCTATGACATGGAAGATTTTCAGAATACAAGTGCCATAGCCACTCTGCCTCTGCACCTAAGCGGCTTCTCCTTGGATCCTTTTCTTTAATACCCAAAGCCCTTCAGAGCAGCTGGTTCCTCATGCTTTTACATAGACCACTCACACAATAAGCCCAGGCTTTCTAAAGGTAGGCAAGAGGTACTGCTAAATCCAAATGAGATTTAAAGTGCTTTGAAGAAGACAGATGCTCTTTAAATGTTTGCAGACTGCCTGGCACAGCCACAGGATGAAAAAGCAAAGCTGCCTGAGTTAGCTCCAGATGTTTTGCCCTTTCTAGCTTAGACTAGCTGCTCCTGGAGCTGCTGGAGATACACCACAGCATCTCCTCACAACAAGGAACTACCTGAAGTCTCTGGCACAAGAACCCCATGGCAGCAACAATTTCTGAAATGATCATGTCAGAACAGCCTCATGCAGGGGCAATAATGAAAGCCTGAGGGATCTCAGAGGCCTGAACACAGCTCAGGCTATCCCTCCTCTGGCCACGGGATGTCTCTGCATCTACACACCAACACTGCACTGGGCCCCGTTCCAGGGGGAAAGCAGCTCCCCTGGCTCTTCCCTTGATCTCCAGTTCAGCAGCACAGAAGATGCAGTTCCAGAGATTATGAAACTGGGGGTGATACTTTACAACGTGTTTAACACATCCTGACACAAAAGGTCCCAGCAACAGAATGATGCTTCTCTCTCCTGTCTGCACATTCCCTCGCACTGGATTTTGGGACAGTAAGAGCGTGTACGTACATTTCGGTTGAATCATCTCACTGATCCAATGGAAAACATTTCCTTTTGTGGTGGCTACGTGACCACACTGTCCTCACACAACTACATCCAGTGCAAAGGGATGCGAATAGTCAGCTTGCTGGTGTAGAAGAGGGAAAAACATCATATTTGGATCAAAGGATAAGGTTTAAGTCTCTAAACTCATGCAGAGCCTGAGACATATCACAAAGACCAAAACAGGCTGTGGATTTTTCTCCTCTCTCTCACTTGCTTTATCGAAAAGGCAGAGTTCCAGCAGCAGATGCTTGCCTATATATTGGCTTGATAGTAGCTAATATCCAAGAAGCAGCAGGGTGCCAGCACCTACAACACACAAACACTGCACAGCTGAACACTTCACGTACTTAGCTCTCCTCATGCCTATGCAGCTTTCCCTTAGATTTGGTTTCCTTTATTTTTACAATAACCAAAGCAGAGTTTTCCATTATTGCAAACATAGGGGACAACTTACACCTTCCTATAGTTCAGACGTCATGGGACACGGGAGCTGAGAGTCCTCCGTATCCAGAGACACACGTACAACTCCCAGTTCTGGTACCGGTCCCAGTTCCCACTGCAAGTTGATTGCAATGTGTCTCAGGGCCTCCATTCCACCAGCAACAGAATGAAGCACTAATGTCCTTGTGTGAGAGAACAGAGGCTATCTAGGGATGCTCATTAGCTTCAGACATCTTCATTAACTTCAGACAGATATCACAGATGTCCAGGCAGACACGCACACCAGCAGGCTGTTTTCAGATTCACCTCTGGGCAGATTTTAGCCATCAGAACAAGAGAGGGGACGCCTGGCCTACTTTAAGAAGGCTGCTGAAAGACAAGCAACACCTAAGAACATGCCATCTGAGTCACTCAGAGGACAGCAGCATACCATACCATGGGGTCATGTACAAGTAAATGTGAGAAAAATCCTTTGTCCCCAGGAGCATTTAACAGAAGAGGAAACTAACTACAGGGCTTGAAAAACCAACATGTTACATCTGGGAGTGAGAACTGAGTGACATGCAGACCAACTCAAAGCAAAGAATTATTACTAAACATGGACACTATCCACAAATAGAGACAGAAGAATCCCAGCAGTTTCAAACAACTATAAAGCAAAAAAAAAAAAAAAAAAACTATTTGAAGGCCTAAATAGA
>JAOWBP010004220.1:1811396-1829225 GCA_028571105.1 Tragopan temminckii
AGAAAAACTTACTGATCAGTGCTTGCAAGGTCAGTCAGCTTTGTGTGCGTTAATTCCTGGCTTCTACTCATCTCAGTTGCAAAAGGGGAAAAAGTCTTCACTGAATATGGGTCCCTTTTAAAGTATTCCAATGCAAACGCTGCTGTTCAGCACAGCTCCAGCAATCAGAAAGGGATTTATTTTCAACTATCACAGACCATAAGGAATCAGCCCTATCCATTGAGAAAAAACATTGCTAGAATTCTCACTAGTGAAGGGCTCAGCAGTAAACTTAGCTGCAGGGTAATCAGCAGAAAACCACAGTCCCTGCATTCACAGATGGGGGGGAAGGAAACAATACTCATATCGAACCCAGTGAAGAGGATTGACCCTAAGTTGGAAAGAATTTGCACCTTAACTTACAGTCTGAATGCAAAGGAGGCGGTTTCATGTCCGGCCTCAAAGATCTCTGATTGTTTATCAACTCTTTGAAAGGGTAGATAACTGCAGGACAAGGGGAAATGATTTTAAGTTGAGAAAGGGAAGATTTATGTTGGATATCAGGGGGAAATTCTTTACTATGAGAGTGGTGAGGTGCTGGAACAGCTGCCCAGAGAGGCTGTGGGTGCCCCGTCCCTGGAGGTGTTCAAGGCCAGATTGGATGGGGCCCTGGGCAACCTGGTCTAGTATTAAATGGGGAGGTTGGTGGCCCTGCATGTGGCGGGGGGTTGGAGATTCATGATCCTTGAGGTCCCTTCCAGCCCTGGCCATTCTGTGATCTTATGTTTAATGCTTTCACTAATGCTGACAGCAAAGCATTCAAGCCCTTCAGACCCAGACCATGGCTTCCTCCCCAGGAATACAGCTTAAATAAGGCAGGCACATCCCTAAGGAATTCCTGAAGGACTAAAGGATCCTCCAAGTAACTCTACCCAGGTGCCTCCCAGGGCAGGAAGACAATGGAACAGCCGTGTTTCTGAATGTCAAACTCAAAGTGCTTTCATGTCATGTACCAAATGCCACAGCTCCCACAGCATCAGAAGGCGAGGCACGAGCAGGTAAAGCCCCACGCTGTTCTGCTGATACAAAGGCAGTGAATGAGTCAGCACTGGTGGTGCCTGTACTCAGCAAGAGGAACAGCAAAGCACTGTTCAGCACAGCTGGCAGAGAAAGGGAAGGCGTGATGTAATGGCAACGTGCACATTTGCTAAGGATGGGCAGCACTGGGGAGAACTGCTCTGTGCCAGAGGGGCTGCCTAACCCAACAGCACCCACAGAACTCAAGTGAGTTTCAAGTCTCAGGTTTGTGTCACAGCTAGGGGAAAAGGGAAAGCTGGCATCCTGTAAGACAGCTCTTACCTCACCTTCCCTGGGTTAGCAACGCCCAGAAGCTTGGGAGCCAGAGCTCCCACTCACACCTCCGCACAGCCTCGACAAGTAGGAACAACTGTGCCCCTTGAGGCTGTAACGAGGCTACAGGGAGAATGGGACTGGAGCCTCCCAGCTTGCACAACATGAGGAAACTTCCAGCAAAGGCACCAAAATTCAGAGAAGCATAGCAACAAAATCTCTTAAGTTTTCAAACTTAAGAGAGTGGTGGACAGGAACTGGAAATAATGTTGGTGTAATGCCTCCTACCTGCCCCACACAGAAAGCAAAGCACAGAGGCTAAAGCGAGGATTCTGCAAGAGGAAAAACAGTCACAGCCCTCCTGACTGAGGAGCATGCACCCACTTCCAGGCCATAGGTGAGCTGCCAAAGTAGGAGCAGGGAGGATCTGGCTCTCAGCCCTCTTCCATCTCATAAGGAACCCCTAGAAGACTGGGGGGGAAGGGAAGGAAGAAAAGGAGAAATCGAGAGCTGCCCAGTAAAACAAAACCTATCTGAAATAAAAATCAAACAAGATTCATAAGCACATACTTTGTAAAAACAGCTTTTGCTTTTAAAATACGTAAAAAGGAGAATATACAAAACATAAATTAAGAGAGAAAACCTGGGTGAGCAGCCAGGTCTCCAGATCTCTCACTCTCAAATGGCAGAGTCTGAAAACATGCATTAAAGGCTTGATCTGCACCAGAAAAAGGTGTGTGCTGATACTTGATTCATCCACCACCTTCTCCCTAATTTGGTAAAAACAGGGCACATTTTGGGGTGGAGACAGCTGCTTGTTTTGGTTGCTCTTTAAAGCGATCCTCTGCAACAAATCGAACTCAATCCAAATGCCTGGCTTCAAACAGAAAAGTTCAGACTTCTTCCAGCACTGACTGTGCCAAATCAGTTTCTAATCCCTCTTTCAGTTATTTCTTCAGAGCACAGTTACAGCTGCACCAGCATGAGCAGCAGCCTCCCACTCAGCCCTGCCGTGCTGGTACAACTGCTTGCAGGGAAACAAATGAGGGAGTTGATTGAAGTTAAAAATAAACCAGCATTTTGTTTTGGTTTTAAGGATTACTTTTCAACTCAGGTCAGATCCCCAATCTATTGGGCAGCTGTACAAACAGTTGTATCAGCACAAGGTGCCAGAACTGCTGATAGTTATCCTCACGCCTGAAGCCAACGTTTACATTCCCAGCTCACCTCTGTTTCAGGACTGCTGCAGAACAGGATTACTTGCAAAACTGAACACGTAGGGTATTTTAGTGCTGCACGGATGGTCTATTTAATGAGACAAAATGAGGTCACACTGATGAGCATACAACAAGTACTGCATGGCTACTGACTTCCCTTGAGCTGCTGCTTGTCCTAAGTTATATGTCATCCTGCAGTCTGCATGCTGAAATATAAAAAGATGACTAACAAAGTCACTGAGGCGAATGAACAGCTTTGGGCCAACTTCTGTAACAGAACTCTCCCAGAAATTGCATAACTATCATCTATCTTGGTGATCTTCATTCAAAACAAAAACAACCCAGAAACAAGCCTACGTGACGTGCAGATTCACACCTCTGTGAAGACTGTGATGCTCAAAGAGCAGAGTCTATCTGCAGCATTTGTGACTTTATAATTGCAGCTGTGTTGGTTTCTTTTGTATTTCCACATTAAAACCAAAGATAAAAAAAAACAAAATAAGCACCAAGCAACGATGAAATGCTAGCATGCTTTAGAAATGACCATGAGAGAAACACTGATGGTTCTTTTCCCAAATTACCAGCCCAACTGAAACAAAACCAAGTGAAAATGCTTCCTATTTGATGACTGCTTAGCGACCTGCTGGGAAGGTCGTGGTTCTCTGCTTTCAGCTGGTGGCAGGTACCCACACCAGGAGTATGCTGTTATGTAAAGCCTTCTCATTGAAAACAAGACACCAAAGACTGAATGGCTATTAAGACTTGACTTCTGGAACTGGGCACTAGGCATGTTAATGAAACAGCTTCAGGAAACTCACGTTTCAACAGTTTCTGTTGCGTTTGCTCTAGAAGAGATGAATCAGTCACTAGTGGAAGGTGTCAAACCAATCCACGAGGACACAGAATTAACAAAACCAGTATTTGGCAAATGCTACATTTTGTTCCTTAGCATGGATCTCAGGGCGTAGCTTCACAACAGCTTAAGTAAATCCAAGTCAGCACTCTTCAACCCCATTCTCACTCCTGAGTCAGCACTGGCATTCACCTTATCCTGCTCAGAAACTACTCTGGCAAGAAAGTTCAGCCGAGGAAGAAAATTGTTTTTGCCAGTGTGGCTTCCTGCACTGGTTTAGTGCCAGTGCCATTGAAAGGAAAGGGGAGAACCATCCAGCATAGGAAAGACGCACAAAGGAGAAGCGGAGCCAACTTAATTCAGCTTCAACTGCCCTGCCACCACGTGCACAGTGAAGTCTCACCATGATTTTAAAGACATGCTGCTGCTGCCAACAGAAACATCATTCAGCACCTTCAACTCTCTGCTGTCATTTCTTTTACATCTGCATCAGCACTCTTGCAGACAGGTCCCTAACAGATCTGTAAACCAAGTGGTTCAACAGACATGCTAGCAACAAAAGGAGCAAACAGGAAGCTGGGAGGAAAGGGAAGGGAAGGAAGGCTGATGCTTAGTTTCAAGCAGCCATCAAGTTCTGCTCTTATTCAGCACCGACAAAAATTCACAGCAGGACTATGTAGCATTTATATAAAAGCAAGCTTTAAGTCAAAAAGATTTAAGTTGTATGTAAGAAATGCACAGAGTTAATTCTTCACGCTTTAAGTTCCCACAGCACATCACTGATGCTCCCAACATTCTACCTCCTTAAAAATAAACCCAATTTATTTGTTGCCAGCATTATTTTCAGAGCAAGAGGGCTACTAAAACATATACAAAGGTGAGAGCAAGGAACAGCCATCTGTGATTAACTAGGGCATGACAAACAGCAGCAGTGTGTACAAGCAACACCGGGGAGGAAAGCCAGGAAAAACAGTAACAACATTATACAAACAACATTGATTCCTGAACAACAAAGAATTCTTAGAAACTGCAGCCTGGGTTACATCCAGTGCTCTCTTTACCTTAGTTCAACTGTTAGCAAAGTCACTCCAGAAAAGCGACCACTTCCACGCAGCCATGGTTTTCGGAAGCAAGAGCTGATCCTTCTAAAGGGATTTCAGGTAGGAAATCACTGCAACAGTTATTACAGCTCCAAAGCTACATGTATCACTCATCAGCATTTGCTGTATGCTGAACCTTAAGGTTAGTGGCACCACAGGGCCCTCTCAGAAGAACTCCACTCATTCACAATGTAGGTTTCATGACCTTACCTACACCATTTCCACATGATCAACATCTGTTTCAGTCAGCTCTTGGCACTGCTTGTAACGCCTGCCTCTGGTCAAAGCTCTGATCAAACAGGGGATTCCTGTAAGACCTGGTTTTACCTCAAAGGTACTGCAAATTCAGTTTCTGTATGTCTCGCTGCCACACAGAGGTCAGAACTCCAGGCTACCTCCGCACAGTTCACCCCACCAAAACCAGAACTTACAGCTGTGGCTCTTGTGAATAAGCACCGTGTTCCCAACGTTGGACAGCTTTGCACGAGAAAGGTCTATTCAAAGAGAAAAACAGCACGTTCGTGAGTAAACATGAACCTCCCCAGCCCAGTAAATCACCAGAATATCATAAATCAGAATTGGGAAGTTCATCTTGAATTCCTGACTGTCGACATTTAAATATCAAACAAATATCAACTAATTAAAACAAGAGGAAAACTCTGCATTTCGACACCTTCATTTCCAACAACAAAACATACACGTGACAAAATGAGACTAAGGTAAAGCTGCAGTAAGACTGCACGCTGTTAAGCAGAAGCACAAGGTTCCATTTAGATCAGTGTGTCTCATGAGCTGCTACCCTATTTACTACGATTTTACAGAGTGAGACTACATAACACAGTCACATAAAACCATCTGTCCACACGCACGCAGTTGTCTTCTTGCTGATGGCCTCTGCTTGTGCAAACCTGAAGAACCAGGAGACCATACAGATGTCATTCTCCTGCAGGACTCATCTACATCTATTTTCCAGTGCTGCTAGATGAAGCATGAAACACTGGGAGAAACTGATCACAAGGACTGTTTCTCACCCTGCAAAAGGTGAGTTCTCAAAGCCTCTTTGATTCCCCTCTCTTTTAAGAGGATTATGATTCCTACCCTTGGGGACCTCTGCTCAGCTACTGGCCCACTGCTATTACACATTAATACTGTGTCTCATCTCTTCGTTCTTAGCAGCAGGGAGATATTAGAAGAATTTAATATCATCGCTTAAAGATCAGGACTTTAAATGGAACCTCTAATGCAAGCAGGAAAAGCTACAAACGACTGCCTGGTGGGGACCAGGCTGCAGGTCTGCTTAGTGCTTAAACACTAATTCAGCTCATCTGCACACGCAGATTGCAGACTACTCTTCAAAGCAGATATCTTAATCAAGGAGCAATTAAAAGCTTCGGATGATTTTATGCAAAAAAAAAAAATAGGGCAAGACAAGTGAACCTGGTTCAGAGCTGCCCCAGCTCACACACAGACCGCATCAAACAAAGCAGAACATCCCAACATGCAGTAAGTTGAGGCACTGGGGCAGCACCATACTGCAAGAAACACACTGGTACCTCAAATGCAAATCCAAAGGGTAGACCGAAGCAAAATCTGTCCCATAAATCTTTGGTTTTCATTGAGATCAGGAACAAACAATTTCAGGACAATTTTTGTCCCCCGTTATTCCAGGTTTCTTTTGCACCTTCCAACAAAGGACCATCTGGGCATTTCTGAATGGAGCCTGTGCAGCAAGTCCTAGGCAACAGTAATCAGTGAATCATTTAATTTGCCATTTAACTGTGTGCAGACTTGAAGCACTCCGTGCTGCACTGCAGGTGAAGATTCGCAGCTTTCCCTTCACAATTTAATCCAAGTTAAAACGTATTATAAATACTGTAGTTACAAAGGCTGCAAGAAGAGTTTTCATGAAGGAAAACCCCAGACAGGTCAGAGCGTGCCGACTGCAAGGATACAGCATCTCTGGGAACGGAGATTTAAAATGAGATTAGACAAGGGATAATCCCAACGGCCCATTCTGACCTGGGACAAATGTTTAAAACGTGCTCTGTTATAAAAGCAGCACGTAACCAACACAGCAGAAGAGCTTCTCAGGTGCATCTCAAAGAACACTCTGTGGTTTGGGCTGTTTTAGACTACGCAGGCTAAGGGGAGACTGAAGTGTTTGAACCAGTAACTGTATGCAAAAGCTACAGTGTTAACCACAGGAGCATAAAAGCCACGAGGAAACAAACCTCAAATAATTATTACAAAAGTTATAGATGTAGTGGAGCTTAAATTACACTCTTTCAGTAGTTTAAGTAGTTTAAAAAAAAGTCACTTGCTGCAGGTAATTGATTTCCACAGCAAGATCCACAACTGGGACAAAACAGAACTTCTAATGGCTATTTTTAATTCTGCAGTGACAAAAAAGCCTCCACACAAATGTTATGTAAGACCATTAACCTCTTTGTTCAGAACAGGCACCTTCATTCAACACACTATCACATTCAATAGCATAATCTGAATTCTTAATGCCCAAATGCAGCACCAGCTGCAACAAGTCTATTGCTATTAACAGCAGTAATGGAAAACAATCCCAAAGCAAGCATCACACATTGAGTTTAGGAATTACAGTTCCTCAGACACAAGCAGATATACCTACATGAAGAGAAATCAAAGTACACAGAAAATCTAGACTGATAAGCTATTACGCTATACGGTGTGCCAAACCCAAAGAGGCTGTAACCAAAGATGAAATTACTTTACATTTTGAGCCATTGCTTTTCTTCTTTACAAACTGGCCTTCCAGTATTCCATACACATCCTCCCTGCTTAAGCCAGATATGACAAGCACGTCCAGAGGAGCTGGGTACTGTACAGAACTGTAGCTCACATACACACAGATGACCAAGTGAAGAACAATACAAGGTAATCTTGAGAAACACTCATGTCAACCTCTCCAAACATATCACAGAAAGATAGATTCATCTATGATGATAAGCAGTAAGAGGTTTGTTTCAGCCAAACAACCTTCTATATACTGCCATCCATCCAGCCTTATCACATTGTGGCAAAAACCAAAAACACAATGCTCAAGAGAAAACGATTTAGAGATTTCTCTCAGGAGCTACTGTCCTCCTGTGTAGAAAAAGTTCTTTGTGAATTACTACTTCATTCTCCTCCGATTCCATTCACTCCTTGCAGCATTCCTCGGGGTGCTTACAGTGGTACTCCATTCATCCAGACTGTAATGTCCCAACCTGCATTCAAGAATACTGTGGGAGATGGTATCAAAACACTTGGTACAAGTTGAGCTAAATGGCCTCTACTGCTCTTCCTCACCCACAAATATAGTTTACGTATCACAGAAGATAACCAGGTATCCCTTACCCATGGTAAATCCATACTGACTGTTCCTTCCTTCACATGCCCAGAAATGTGCTAAAAAGAACCTGTCCCACGACTACCCCTGGGACCAAAGTGAGGCAGACCTGTAGTTGCCTAGATGATTCTTTGGGTCTATTCTGAAGACCAGTCCAGCATGTGCCATTGTTCAGTAACCAGAGTCCTCCCTGCACCACCATGACATTCAAAGATGGCTACAACGTGGCCAGCTCCACATCCGTGTGTGCAGACCACCAGGTCCCATAGATGTACAAGGGTCATGTTCTCTCAAGCAATCCCCAACCCTGTTTCCATCTGCCTCTGGTTGTCAACCCCTCTTTGAAAAACTTACCTCTAAACACAGAGGCCCAGGAGACCTTACCACTGAAGACTGGGCAAAAACAACAAAAAAACACTCATTCATTAACACATTCTGCAGAGTTCACTTTTCCTTCTTTAGTCCTTCATTGCTAATGGACAGATAGAAGCTACCTCATATTATCAGGAACACTGTAATAAACACTGTACTGAGAAAAAGTAGCTGCTTCCACAATTCAAAGACAGAAATGCAGACTAACATGCTGAGTTTATTCTGTCTGCATTCCAGGTTGTCACAGAAACCACAGGTCTCTTTGCAGGATGTAAAACCAGCTCACTGGAGAGGTGCATGACCCCATTTTTAATGCATTTGGCAAAAAAAAAAAGCCTCTCTCCCACTTTTGGCAAGGCTGAGTGAATTTAGCACAGGGAAGCCAACTGTGCAAAGAGCAAGTGTAGGTCCTTCTGAAAAAGAACTTCAGTTTCACGGGAAAATTTTTTTCGAGCTTTAAGTAGAAAGAATCGACACAGTGGAATAAAGAACTCAGATTGCTACCCAGACAAGATGCTAAGATTGCTCTAGGTATAGAAAGAAAGATGCTTTCTGATGCCTCCATACTCCCATGGTCTTTACATGCATAATATCTCAGCGTATCAGACATGAAGTAGAGAGGAGAGAGAACTCTAAGCTGCTCTAAAGCTGTTCTAAAGCTCCCCAAGAGAAAGGAGAACCAAAGAATGAACTGCTGGCAGCCCAGCTCGCTGCTGCAGGCTTCCAGCACTGCGCAGGCACCTCACCATGCCATGCTCCCCTGCCAAAGCAACGGCAGTGCCTGCTCTGCCTGGAAGCACAGCATAAACAGAAGTACATTTATCAGACTCCAGTCTCCCCTGCCCCCTTCTGGGAACAAGTTGGATTTGAAACCTTTCAGTATCTATTTTCAATAATGAAAGTGTTTACGTGGGCAAACAACCAAAAGAAAACCAGAATGAGCTTTTGCCTCAAGCAGGATTCTCTTCAGCAAGGATATGGATATAATTAAAGCACATCACCTTCAGCAACAGAGACAAGCTCGGGCTGGGTTTTCTTCATCCACACACTGAAGCCACTAACAAACTCGTGCCTGCCAGAAAGCAGCCTGACAATTCGCTGCTGCTCCAGTTATGACTAAGCCAGCTCACTCCTCAGGTCACAATGCAGATACGCAGTGCAGACTCCCTCTCCTTTACCCCACTATCTCCACCACTTTCCCAAAATGAAAAGCAAGATAGCAACTACAACAAAACTTGCATGATGTGCATTAACTACTCTTAAGCCTTCTCTACCAACTCCGGAAATTACATTCTCTTAATCTGCTGAGTGAGACCTGACTTAAGCAAAAATCCCTCTGTAACAACTTGCCAACCTCGTGTATTTATCTCAAGATCTTAAATGCAAAAGACAAACAGAACTCATTAGAACTGGTGGAAAAAAAATTCTACCACCTGCCTCTTCATCACACTGCTAGCAACGAAAACACGCTAGAGTTTTGCCTGTACATTTTTGCATTTCACTGCATTACGTGTTTTTGTTGCCTCTTCACCTCTATAGCACAATACTGCTGCTCAGAAAACTGACCCAGATAACCAAGCACTTTTCCTTTGCCTCTGCTTTACCAGCAGGCTACTGAAGAGGAAGGAGAGCAACCACATGCTCCTAGCATGACGAGGGGAACGGACTTCCCAAAGCAGCAGAGCAGTTACTGTTAAGCCAACCAATTCAGGATTTGTAAAGAGAAATGTTTCCCAGTTTGAAGAGACAGACCCTGCAGCAGACACCCAAGAACTCTATCCAGTGAGCACACTGAGAGCAGCTACGCGTTCTGTGCTCTCCCTGCCCTTTGCAAATTCAGCTGCCCAGCAGCAGGCGCAGGCTCCAGGACTCAGGAAGCAGCATGACTGTTTTGTTTCCCAGGAATTAGGGCATCGTCTAGATTTAAATCTATCAAGCCTGAGAGTTATGCATCAAAGCAAAACACCAGCATGCAATGAAGAATCATCGCATGCAAGCTAATCTCTTTAACGCCCTTCAGAATCCACATTTAATTTGGCTTGCTTCAAACTCACTGTAAAGCAACTTTACAATTACTGTGATATGCTGTGGGCTGACACTGCTCTGATCCGTCTCCTCCTCAGATCTACATGCTGCTCTTTTCCTGAGCTGTTTAAGAATTAATTTCAGAAATGAACATCATTAGATAAAGGGATTCCCAGCAAGTGGCTTTCTTAAAGGAACTACAGGATCTCTGACTTCAGCTATGCCCACTCAGGACCATTCTTTCTAAAAATAAAGAGAGCAAACCTAAGATCCAAACAAACACAATCAGTGCTACTCCCCTCTTCTCACTTCTGTCCAGAAACAAAGGTGCTTAGCCTTGGTCTCAATCTTACCTCTGCCTCCTGCCACCCCTACACCACATCACAGTAACGTTCTGATCTGAGAGACTTCTGCCAAAACTAAAGAAGATATACAAGCTTGAGCAAAACCAGATGAATACTGTGACTTGAATGCATCATCTGAATAAGCTCCACCTACCCCTCCAGGAAAAGAAAAGCAGGAACAGTAAGCTTCACAGCCTCGTGCCATCTGCAATTTCACTACCCACTCTCATCTGAGATACCCAGGCAGATACACCTAGGAATTTTCGCTGTCAGTTGAGCCTGAGTGTGAAAAGGCAGGGAGGTGACTGGCATTGCAATCTTCTCTTTCTTTGTATTACCATGAAGGCAAAGCTCCACAAATACTTTGTTTCCGCTGGGCCTGTAAGCTTCCCTGCCTAGAAAAGGACAGCATTATTTGGCAGGCCCTCAATTGCATCACGGGATCTTATCATACAGCCCAGCTGTTGTCTGAACACTGTGAAAATATTCAAAGCAAGGAGAAATACAGAAAGTCTTACACCTTCCCACTGCAGTTAACAGGCCAGAAGTGCCCAGCCACCACCTGGACGAAGCAAGATGCAACCAAAGAGCAGCAGGGAGAGGTTACTGGTGTTGGTGTTTCCACTGAAGGCTTCAGCACCCTCAGCCAAACCACTCAGCACTGGCACGCTCCAGCCAGCTGCCAAGCAGCACGTCAAAAAGGAACTGCAGAACAGCCAAGTAAGCTGTTGAAAAGACTGCAGTTTGGAGTTCATTTTATTTCTAGTAATCCTTTGCATTCCAGTTCAACTCAGTCTTACCTGATAGTTAACTTTTCAAGATTGCTGCAATTTTTTGCCCCAATCCATTAACTACAGAATAGAGATTGCTAACACCAGCTAAAATCAGGGCATTTGCATGAAAAGCAGTGCTGCATTTGGCCAAAGAGTCAAATGCTTTAGCAACTTTTCTGCTCAAAAATGGCAGAAACAGAAGAGGACAATCTAGAAGCACATCAGTTCCACGGGAAGATTTAAGAGCACAAAAGCAAGATTAACCAAACAAATTCACTTCGTTCTGGTAAACAAAGTCCTGTGCCAGAAGAAAAGGAGCAGCTGTTATCTAGCAGTTCCTTCTGCTAGATAACCAAAATCCAGGGGTTTGTTAAGCAGCAGAATAAGGTCAGAGAGGCAGAGAAGTGCAGTGCAGCCAAACGTACTGTGCTCCACACCGTAACACCAACCAGTGCCCAGGACATGGCTTCACTTACTGCATGAGAAAAGGGAACTGCAGGTTGCTCTACTGTGCTGAGTGGATGGCCATTCTGAAATAAACATAACAAGGTCTGCGGGGAGAGGTCAAATCTTTTTATGAGACCAACTGAGAGATGACTGCCATTGTGCCCCACTCCTCTCCCTTTTTTTTAAATTGCTGATGAAAAAAATGAATTAAACTGGAAAAGGTATATATTGAGGCTCTGTTTTTCTAATACTTATTTCCTTCAAAAGTAAGCCCTGACAGCCTATGTGCTACTCTCAGCAACGAAAGAAGCTCACACTACTGCTTCCCCTCTCGACACCCACAGCAAAACAAGCCTTACTTCAAAAGCCTGACTCGTCATTATAACTGTATCTACATTAAGGGATTCCAGCAGCAGAACTGCACCAGACAAGGATGAACCTGTTGATTAATGCAGCTGTCCCAATCTGTAGTAGAAATGACCTTATAGGCACGTCCACAGGGATTTAAAGCCATATAATCACATTGCAAACCCACACCCCTTACTTGTTATCGTTTAATTTTCCTAAGCAGATGACCCTTAAGGGTCACAACAAGAAAAGTCAAGCTACAGCTTCTGAGCTTGAGATCTGTTCATTCTAACGTTTTCCAGGCAGAAGTACTAAAAAGCCTGCACATTACCTCGTATGGTGAACCCACCTACAAAAAAATAGAAGGAAAGTCTGAACAACTTTCTCATTAGATTCAGCTCAATGCTAGGGAAAAAAAAATCTGATTGTATTCTTACTGAATTCTTCTTATCCTTACTGCATGCAAGGAAACAGTGCCAAGGAAATACAGGGATTAAAGTGCAATATTTTGCTTTTCAAGTTGGGGCATAAAAATAAGGTAAAGATCCTGTCACAGCAAACATTTTAGACACAAATCATGCATTACAGCTAGTATTTAATTTCAGTGAAGTACATATAAGATCTGAGGGCACCTAATGCTAAGGCAGCAGACTTAATCTGACACTGGCTACAAGGTTAAAGAGAACTTCATACAAGGATACTCTCACTTTCCTAGTGATGATTATAAAAATCCAATGTAGCAAAACATACAGAAAATACTCAGGGTCAGGGAAGGGGTTTTGATACGGGCCTTCTGCTATCATCTGCAAGATCCTCAGTCGCTCAGATTGAAAACCTTACAGCTGTCAGAGTACCTCTAGAGCTGTTTTGTGGTCTGCAGCATGCTTTGGAAGGTAAAGGGCAATGGATGACCAGACAGCCCCAGCCACCTGAGTGACAATGAAAGGCAATCTGAGGGTATTTCCTCAGAGGATACACAAGTTGGACAGCTAGTCACAGCTCCAAGCCTGGTGAGATACTATGCATTCTGAAGGGCAAAAAGCAAAACTTGGCATTTAAAACATCTGCAATATCATAGCAGTGCCATCCTTTGGTGCTTTCCTCCCAGCGACCCAGAGTAACAAGTGCAGAAAGAAAAATATCCAAGGGTATAAAGGTGCTCTTGGATGCCAGAGCAACAATCACTGAACACAATTCCTTCTTCTGTATTTTTAAGCTCTTCCGAATATAAAAGAGCCCTCTCTAATGCTTCAGATCTTCATTACTTCTCTCCTTACACCGTATGCTGAGACTGGACAGCAGCTATCTCAGAATACCCCAGTACAGCAGCCAGCTCAATTCTGAAGGCCTGGAACACAAAATTCTTCCTTTTTAGAGTAAGTAAAGAAACAGATAAACAAAGCCTACATTTAACTTCCCATTCACTGCAGTTGGAAACAGGTTCTTACAGACACTCCCCAGGTCACAAATTTCCAGTACTTTATCTAGATGTTAAGCTGCTCAGCAGAGCTCAAAGCTCTTTCCAGCAGGCTTTGCAGAATACCAGTTAAAACTGAGGCCACCATCTAAGTAACAGAATTCTGAAGCCAAAAAAGAAGTCATTCGCTAAAGCTGAGCTACTATCAGACTGCATCTATTAAAGCAAAATACCTGTACATATACATGTAGGTCACCCCAAAAGTACCATCTCCTATTTACCTCCATGGGAACTACAACAGGAAAGAAGATTACATATGGAACCTGCTTGGGTCTGGGGGGGAAGGAAGGATGGGGGACATGATGATCTCCCAGAGGTCCCTCCCAACCCCTGCAATTCTGTGATAGCTGTGATTAACTAACAGCACAGTAACAAAAATACACAGTCTAACTTAACTAGAAGAATAATTAACAGATTAGTTCTCTGCAGGAAAAACAACAGTGCTGATACTACAGGAAACACCACTTTACACAGTACCTGGAGAATAAAGAGTAAAAGCTGTTCCGATTTTGCAGGGTACAAAATAGTGCTATTTATCAGTCTGACTAAAGCAGTTAGTGGTTTTCTCAGTTCCATACAGGATGTTTGAAATGTGCCTGATAATGCTTATTGATTCAGATTTAGCTACAAATTTTAGTAAGCGTATTCGGGTCAGTGTTCACGGTAAGAACTGCAAAAAAAAGTTAGACTTCAATTATACAAAGCAGCTTCATACCCAAAGAAAATGTCACTTTTACAACCTAAGAGAAAGCATCAGGCTCCATCCAAACAGGAAACAAATGTTTTCAAAAGTAAGAATACTTGAAGACAGACACATTCCAACTTGGCAAAACCTGCATATTCATGATTAGCCTGGTGTGGAGTTTACACACAAATCACAGTCTGGAAAAGTGAAATATTCCTTCTGTTAAGAAAGGAGCACTGGGAGGGCCTTCCAAAGCTCCAGGCCTTTGCTAGTTTTGCTTACAATCCACAATGCTACAACACAAGGGAGCAGTTACACTTCACACCCTGCAATACCTTCAGTGTCTTCATCGTAGGTTTCTTTGGTTGCTTCTGCCACTAAGACACAGGACCATGCAATCTCCCAGGCCTCGCTCCCAAATCCTTCCTGCTTTAAATAACTCACTGACATCGGCAGACACTGCTGTGCTGATTCTGGTGCTCGAAGCTGCTTATCGCCTGTCATTAGCCGTAATGAGATCACAGCCGTCTCCCCACACGCGCTCAAGCTGCTTAGACAGTACTGTCAAAGGATGCAGAACAAACAGCCCCTACCCTGTCTTCGTGCCCTTCTAGTATTGCTTTGTGAAATGCTTGAAAACTTTGATGCTAACAGTGGACAGCTAATCTGAATTCAAGTTGATGCGCTGTTTGTAAACAGACAGCTTTAAGAAGGGGGAAATACAACTCACTATACAATACAAGGGGGGAAAAAGAGCAATGTAAGCAGAATGTAAGAGCTACACAACAGCTAGTCTTTAAACGAGCACCTAAATCTGCTGCAAGTCGGCAGTGACAGACACAGGAGCATCTCCAGCAGAGCCACCACGACACTCCTTTCCCTCTCTCAAGAAGGCAGTCGTGGAGTTTGGCATCCTTGGTTGTTACATGTCGCATTTCAAACCAGCAAACACCACAAGTTTCACAGCCCTGAAACCTCCTCACCGAAGAAGTGATCTGTGCAACACAACCACTACCTAAAAACGCAGCCTCCTGGGGTCAGTCAAGCCTGGTGGTAAGCAGATGCTCATAACACAGGTAGTGCTACTGAGTTATATCTTTGTTATGAAAGAATTGGTGGAAGACAGCAGGTATGCCAGAGCCTCTTCTAAACTCAGAAGAGCACAAAGCAGCCTTGCAGCCTGGAAGACTAACACATCAAGCTATTGTACTCCACCAAGCTAAACTCAAAACAGGAAGGAGAGGGTAGGAAAAAAAAACAAAAAAAGACAATAATCAAATCCTGAAATCAGTATTAAGGTAACACAGCTGCAATTCAGCCACCGAAATGGCCAGAGTTGCTAATGCATGACAGATTCAGCTTCCAAAACCTGGCAGCTTAGTTCTTATTATAAAGAATTGTCATTTAATTGATTACGAGTTAATAAATAGCAAGCCTTTCATTCCCATTTAGTGCTTTTACTGGGGATTCCTATAGTTTCCTCTGAAAATAAGAGCATCCTTCCCAAAAACAATATCTACGCATACTGTAAGGACAAAATTACAATATGAGAAGTAAAAAGCAAGCAACTGATTTTTCTCTGCATGTTATTTAATGTGGCTGCATTTGTGTTCTGGGCAAAAAAGAAAAGTTACCTTAGAGCTGTTACCCAAACTCTCTCTGTTGAACAGTCACCGGGATATGGAGCCAACCTCTTGCAACCAAGAGGGCGCGGGGTGCCAGAAGCAAGTCAGCCTGCAAAATGTTGTATGGAAACAAGTTAACAAGGACTAACTTAGCCTTTGTTTAGATCTTCACCTGTTTCACCAATGCAGAATGTTTGAGATCACACCCTCCTTCAAGGCTGGGACCTGAATTCAAACTGAGCTCCTTTCAGGACACAAATACTCTCACATACTGATCAGGGCTCTGACAGCTGCTCTTAATTAATTTACAGGGACCGCTGCCCCCCAAATGACTCCTCCAACCATCAGCTGATAGTTACCAACCAGCAGGTGAAGCAAAAGAGAGTGCACGTCAGTTCTTCATCTGGCCGGTTCACGACACAGCACTCCAATGGATATTAATGAAGAAAAATTATGTATTAAATGGTGGCAGCTGACCAGGAGCTGCTGCAGCCCCTCATACCAGGGAGGTAACTTTTGGCAAAGAAGCAGGACAGCTGGTGGAGGAGATAACCTTTCTAACTACAAAAGCTAAATCAGACACAGCTTATCTGTCAGAGCTCTTAGCCACACTTAGTAACATCCCATCAGGATAGGCAAACTATATTGCAACTTTCTTTACTGCATTTATCAGATTTAGTTGGCACTGATCTTCTATTAATGCAATTATGGCAGTTATGCCCATGTTGTCTTTAAACGGAACCAACTGCAGTCATGTTAACAGTACTGTGGATATCATGATACGGAGGCACCCTCTAACAGAGAGTCTTATTCCCTTATTCTGGAATAGGTGCTGGAACAGCTGCCCAGAGGGGTTGTGGATGATCCGTTCCTGGAGGTGTTCAAGGCCAGGTTGGATGGGGCCCTGGGCAGCCTGGTCTAGCATTAGGTATGGAAGTTGGTGGCCCTGCATGTGGCAGGGGGTTGGAGCTTGATGACCCTTGGGGTCCCTTCCAACCCAAGCCATTCTGTGATTCTCACAAGAGAATGGGATAAAATCCTTTCTTGTAAGCGAAACTGACCATATACTGACATGGGTTATGCAGAATAACAGGTTAAAGAAAAGCATGCTTGTTTTACAGTTATTGCCACTCAGAATACACATAGAAAATAAAAAGGCAAATAACTTGCTCCCAGGTACTACCTGCACCTGAAGGGAATACATAGGAAGCACAAGCACCCCAACATGACAATTAGGAGAACTGCATCCATTAGAAAGTGCATCTACTCAAACAGCATGCTGGGAAAGCCAAAAATAACAGCTGCTGCCACATCAGAACAGCTAAAGCACTGTGTACGGGCAATGCCTGCAAAACAGAAACTAAGCAGCCATGCAGACACTTCCTCTTCCTCCCCCACCACCCTTATGACAGCAGCAACAAACCTGAGATTAAACACTTGCCAGCATCCTGCTCTGCATTCCTGTCACACCAGGAATACAAAAAGGAGACTGCCAGCTATTCCTCTGCGCATCTGAAGGGTTCCTTCAGTTTACAACAAGTCATGTAAATAGTCAACGTGATTCTTGCAGAGGTTTCTGTCGCATTTTCTTCGTTCCTTTCACTCCTTCCTCCAGCTCACCCATCTCAGATCAAGAGGGAACTCCTTGCAGCTAGTAGCCTGGCTTTTAATACGTTCTTTCTCAAAGAAAGAAGCCAGAAATTACAGACATTCCTTTTAGCCAAGTCATACTGTACTGGCACAGAGTAAGGGCTCTGCTGAACTGCCACACATCTGCAAACATCACAGGTCAAGTTCAAACCTACACCCTGCCCAGCACCACAACTGGGCTGACACTGCCAACAGGAGAGAAAAAACAGTCAGGCTGCAGCTT